>LR812541.1:25119300-25859300 GCA_903798195.1 Danio kyathit | reverse complement strand
TCACTTTTTTTCCGCAGGACTCTGGCATGAATAAGCAGAGTGATCTGTGTCCTTATAATGGCTTTTTCCCCACAGCTGGTGGCGGAGACCAGACGAGAGTTCCTTTGGAGTTCACTGTAATTTGTATTGTGATTAATGATAACTTCCTTATTTTATTACTATTATTATGAGGAAATATTAAGTAATGATGCTTGGGCTCGACCGTTTCGGCGTATGCGGCTGAAATTTTATGCGACCTAAAATATATATTTAAGAGCATTTGTGCTAGTGCATAAATTGTTGCCGTGCGACCTGTTTTCACTGCAAAATCCTCGACGCGTGCATGGATTTAGGAGACATTTATGCAGGATGTATCTTTGCAACTAAAGACGCCAAACGCAGCGCTCAGGAACAGATTAAAACCGTTATGCGATTGTGAACTTGCTGAAGTAAAAAAAGCCCGGAATGCTTGCCCCGCCTTTGTGCTCTTCTTATTAGCCCACTGCGCTAGAACTGAACTCGAATGGATTGGTTGATATCAGCTGTCAATCACTCAGTCAATGCCTTTACATGACAGGAGCTGCAACTGCGGAAATGTGAAGTGCTGACAGATTTCGGGAAACCGTAACGTTACTAATAATGGCACATCTTATTAGTGATCATGTGCTGAATGTTAATCTACCATTTACACTTTTCCAAGAGAGGATAAAAGACTTCCAGTGGCTTCAAGTCCGCTATGAAAATAACTAAAGCCATTCACTGTAAAGTCTGTGGGACGGGGTTTGCAGGTAACATCGTTTGCCACTGAATCTACACATTTTAAGTGCGAGAGGTACTGTATAATCCTCACGATGAATTTAATTCTCACGATGCTGTCAGCCGTGCAAACGTTATTGCTATTAAGATGACATGCAAATAATAAGTTATATATCAATATAAATGTGGGGCAGGGCGATGCCGGCTCGGCATCGTGAAGTTTATCGGCCATCGGCGATGGACGATAGCATCGTCTATCGGCCCAACCCTACCTTCTCGTAAACGCCAAAAATAAGAATGGGAGAAAAAAGTAATGGTTTCAACTCCCATCACATAGACTCATATCAATCAAAACACCAATGCAAGCTGTGGAGACAATCCTGCAATCGCCTACACTTGAGCATGTAATAATGTAACCTCTCATTTAAAATTGTTGCTAGGTTTTAACACATCTATAAAAGGCTGTTAGTGTGTGTGTGTGTGTTGGTGCTTTGCCATGGATCTTAATTGCTCCCTGTATAGAGAGTGTGCAAATTAACATGTTTCCTAGTTTCAAAAGGTTGGACAGCCATTGAAGACTGTATTGTTTGGCATTCACAAACTTGCCACCCACTTCTTGGTGTTCCTCTGCCTTGGGTAGGCCAGTGGCGGAGAGGCGTGACCCGTTTCAAAGGTTGTTTACTTGTATCGGAGAAAGGGCTAAGATGCTCCTCAATGAACTCTTGTCTACAATTCAATTACCCTTGGGGGCCCTTCAGCAGCTCTTTATGAAACGCTGTTTTCCAATAGCAGATTTAGTCATTTATGTACTGTACAGAAAGAACTTTTGACTTGTTTTTGGATATTTGTAAAATGTTTGTAGCAGGCTGCCCTAATTGCTGAATATCACATTTACCAGTGATGTAATTCAGTAAGGCAAGAATTGCGTTAGAAACCAGGACACCGGGTGGGGATTTCACACACTGCGCTGGTATGTCTAGTCTCTCTAAGCAGGTCTAATGAAAAAAAAAAAAAAATTTTTTTTTTTTTTTTTTTTTTTTTTTTTTTTTTTTTTTTTTTTTTTTTCTTTTTCCCTCTCTCTCTTCTACTAGCCTCTTTTGCCACTGACCCTGTCTGGTGGAATATTGCTGGCCTGAATTTGTGTTTTGCTGAAAACAGTTCAGCTCCATCTTTATATATATATATATATATATATATATATATATATATATATATATATATATATATATATATATATATTCTTGAAGCCGGACTTTATTACTCTTCCTGTTATCTTCAGACTAGACAAGCTTGAAAGAGGAAATGGCTTGTCTTTTTCCCTCCCTTGTTTCCTATTTTTAAAGGGCATTGTGAAGCAGTCTACAAGATTCGGGCGGTTGTGGTGAGGCTAGAGATTTAATTTCTCCTCTGCCTTGTCATGTGATGTAATGGGACTCTGAAAAGAGCTGAGAACCAATAAACCTTATTGTAACGCATACAAGTGAGGCATTAAGCATGCAACTGACAAAATAATACAGCTGCTGTGGTGTTAACAGTCAACTGCTGTCTGTGAGTGGATTTATTTTGCTGAAGTGTCTTAAGTGCAGACTGAATCAAGATGGTCAAATGTGCAACTTGCATTAACACAAACCTCTTTTTTTTTCGCAGTTTTTACATTTTATCTATTGAATATTTGGTAGAAGTAGTAATATATTTTAATTTGTATTGTTCAAAAGATTGTTTAATTATTCCGTTTTCTAACTGTACATTCATTCTTTACCTGTTACGTTATTATGTGGGCGTGGTTAAGAGGTCCGCTCGCCAGTTCAACAAATAACGCGAGACTATTGGACACAGTAATGAAAGCTGAACAGAGGAAAAGGCAGGTGCGCATCGTGATGCTCAGTCACCAATTTAGAGCATTATAGCCACCTAACTGTTAGGATCGCAACTACAGCCTTCCCAGAGCAAGCAGTTTGACTGAATATTATCAGATGAGATGTAGATGTGGGGTGATTGCTTCGGAGTTCGACCGAACTTTATGATGTGCGTCATTGCAGAAAGTGAGTGTTCATAGTTCATTATTTACTTTAATTATCCTTTGAGGTGTATTTACATGCATCGATATGCACATTTATAATTTCAATAGCATTAGAAAGACACGTTTATTGTGTTGTGTTCGTGATCTTTCACGTGTATATTCACGTGTAGTGTTAATGACGCAGCAATTTTCTGCATGAATAGTTTGAGAACTAATTAAGCCTTTTTTTCTTTATTATAGAATCACACATACATACATAATCACCCGCAACCACATAAGCATATACGGAAACATTTGACTTCATCTGATCGATTGCTTCAGCACACCCACTTTCCATTATACATTATACATTCATGGCATATGAGGATAAAACCCTGGCAGGTGTTGCATACTGGCTGATGACATCACTTCCAAGGATCGACTGATGAAGTGATCACTGGACCTCCTGTTTAAGGTGGATTTATTCTCTGCAACTATTGGGACATATTTCACCATTATATTACCAGTGATCCCTCAACCTCCTGTTTAAGGTGGATTTATTCTCTGCAACTATTGGGACATATTTCACCATTATATTACCACCTCTCAGTACTGTCATTGTTGTCATTCTTACATGATAATTGTTGTTATTTACGTGGGCCTACGGTATTTTATTTATTTTATTTGATTGTATTGTGATGATTTATGTTTACACATTAATCATAAAGAAATTAAGGCCTTGTTTGAACATAATATAATTTTGTCTGACTTCTTTACTCTTCTCCTATTCTTTGGACATCAATTGGATAATCTATCCTTTAAGGTGGTATAGAACCGTACAGTAATCAGTGCATTCATACAGGCTTCAATACATGTATCATATTTAAAATTATCCCTGATTTGCTTGATGAAACCGCTTATTTTCATCAGTTTTATAACTAGTAGTATTTTAAGCAATTTTAGTAACTTTTTTTATTAAGATTGTGCGATCTTTCATTTATAGAATTATTTATTTATGCTGATCAATATAGGTTTGGTTTTAATAAAAGGGGGATGTCACACTTTGGTAAGTCTTTCAATAATGATAAAGAGAAATTGTGGCATTTTAAAACCTTTTCTTATTTGAGTTGTTGCAGCAGTATGAGATTTGAGCATCTGTTTGAAGCACAGACTACATTTCATTTATTAATTTGGAGTTAAATGCAGTCCTGTAGATGGGCTTCCATTTCAGCAGTTTTGGGAGTGCTGTTTATTCGAGTGCACAACACGTCAATGGACGCATGCCCTTGGCATGTTATGTTATGGTAATTTCTTTTATTGTTACTAGTCATCTAAATTGTACTGCATTTGCCTGTTTTGTAGTTCTTTGTGGGCGGTAGGGGCAGACTGCATGTTGACTATTACAGTATGTTGTTTGGGCTACCTTGAGCGTAGCGCTGAGAACATTATATATTGCACTCTTTATTTTCTAAACTGTGATTCTGTTTTTATTGTGAACTGAAACGCATGTACCGAATGGTTCAATAAAAATTCGCATGATTAGACCCCTTTTATTGTAAGTAGTGGTGTAATGGAGCTAAAATCTCATGGTTCGTATCACATAGTATTTTTTTTATTTATTTATTTTTTTTAAATCAGCCAAAAAAGGGAGCAGACAAATGTAATTTTGCTTTCCATTTATTACCAAAAAAAAAAAACAGTACTGCAAGACACTGCTTTTAACAAACAATTTAGAAACTAATTTTATTAAAAATAAAATTGAAGAAATCAGTTGAATAAACATAAATCGAGAAATATTCAGTACTGTCAAATTCACTGCTACTACTGTTGCTGATGACGCTAAATGTATAAATCTGACATAATTTGTTAAACTCATTTATTTTTAGTCTCGTTTTCAAGAAGTTATTTCTGTTTTTCACTCAAACTTAATGTTTCATTGCTAGATGGATGATTTTTGAAGAATTATTCAGTGGCATATTTTTGATGGCTGGTTGTCTCCTATTGGTTGATGTAATCGCTGCCTGCAACTTTCGTTTTTGAGAGCCTTTTTAAATGCATGATTTTAATCTTTACCATAAACGTCAGTGGTTATCTAAACTTAAAAACTTATCTCAGTACTTCTGTGTTATTTGACTAATTTCATAAGACTAAAGACTTTTTTTTTTTTTTTTTTTTTTTTTTTTTTTTACATTTTTTTTAAAAATGTATTTATTTATTTTTTTCAGATTTGAATGCAGCGATTCGAAAGAGTCATAAACATACAGATCACCATTTATAATTTGTTGCGTGGGTGTTGAGATCTTTTAATGATTAATCGTGCAGCTTGCACTGAATGCATTAATGCAGGCTAAACGAGTAGTGACAGAAAATGCATTTAATAAAACCCACCACATCTCACATAAACTTTCACAACTTGTTTCGTCGTTTCTATTTTACAGGAAAGCCTAAAGGCTTTCAATCATATGACGCGAGAGGTGATCTCTCTGTGATCGGTATAAATTTAGGTAAAAAAAATCTGTATTAATCCGCGGGCCACGTGTGTTCTGAACCTGGGGTTGTGATCCACACAAATCACGGATCAACCATGGTCTGTTACACCCCTAATTAAAAGTATTATTATTAGCTGCATTGCATGCTGACCATTAGAAAAAATTATCTGTCATTAACTGTATGTCTCTTTGTGTCTTTAATCTTCCAGGTGAGCTCAACTAGCTGCCGGTCTGACCTGGTTTCTCAACCATTTGCATAAAAGCCTTGGCCTCTTTCCTACTGGAGGGGCATAGGTGAAGGAGTGGACCCGGACTCCTCTCTTAGTCTGTCATTTACTTAATTTTGTGTCAAGAGGTGGATTGAGGTGCTAACAAGACCACCCAGAGCATGGGGCAGAAGGTTCCGGGAGGCATAAAGACGGTGGACATGCGGGACCCGGCGTTTCGGCCCCTTAAGCTAGAGCTGCAGGCCCTGGATTACACCAAACCATCCCGCCTGGATATGTTGTTAGACATGCCATCAGCCTCACAGGACATCCAAGTGCAACACTCGTGGAACAACGATGACCGATCGCTCAACATCTTTGTTAAAGAGGAGAATAAACTCATATTTCACAGGCACCCCGTAGCGCAGAGTACAGATGCCATCCGGGGCCGAGTGGGATACACGCGGGGACTGCATGTTTGGGAGATCAGCTGGGCAATGCGCCAGCGGGGCACTCATGCTGTTGTTGGAGTGGCGACAGGTGAAGCCCCATTGCATTCAGTAGGATACACTGCACTTGTAGGAAACAATAGCGAGTCCTGGGGCTGGGACCTCGGACGGAACAAACTCTATCATGATGGTAAAAACCAGCCCAGTAGGACATATCCAGCTTTTCTTGAGCCTGATGAGACCTTTATTGTGCCAGACTCATTTTTGGTGGTCTTGGACATGGATGAGGGGACTTTAAGTTTTATCGTTGATGGACAATATTTAGGGGTTGCTTTTAGAGGACTCAAAGGAAAGAAGCTATACCCTGTAGTGAGCGCTGTGTGGGGACACTGTGAAATCCGGATCCGGTACATCAATGGACTTGATCGTAAGTATCACCCCCAAACCCCCCCCCCCCCCCCCCCCCCCCCCTTTTTTTTTTTTTATTTAATTTTTTATTCTTCCTTTTGTGTGATCTGTATCTATTAGTGAGTGACTAATCTAGTAGTCTCTTGAAAATGAGGTGGTTGTTAAACATTGAAAGTGGTTGGAGATAGTGTGTCTATGAAGGGCTTTGTTACTCATCCATTAATTATGTGACGCTAGCTCTGTTTACCTGATAGCGTGACATCATTCATTATCTTGCACATGTCTTGGAAGCTAATCATTAAGCTGGCTGCTTTAATCTGCTCTTTCCTTATGGACCATTTTCACACGCCTGTTATGATGCTTTTAACAGTCATCAGCGTCTTAAATCCTAAAGTTTTTAATATTTAGATATTTTTTTTTTTTTTTTAAACATGTATGTATATCATCTTTGCTTCAAATTACAAAAAAACGAATTATCACTTGTGCGAGATGTTTCTATTGCAGCGTCTATGGGACTGAGAGAAAATTTGATGTTATTCTCTCCTCTGGTTGCTGTGATCAGTCTCACAATTCTTTTTTTTTTTTTTTTTTTTTTTTTCTTTTTTCTGAAAGTCTTTATAACATCGTGGAACATTTTATTATTTCAGCAAATAATATTGTAAAAATCTATTTGTCGTGTTCTCCCTTTTTAAGTTTTCTCAACTATGATGACTTCCGCTACCGAGAAACCCGAAAATGTGAAAAGGGTCTATTGCATCTCAAGCAAATTCTGCATTTACTTGTGGAATATTTTAAACTTTGGTAATTTTTAATATTTTAAGCGCTCCCCTATCTTTTAGTTATTAAATTTAGTTGGTAGTGCAAGATGGTTTAATTTGAGAGGATATGAGTTTGTCAGTAGGGTTGGTTGATGTTTCACATTAGACATTGTACGATGCCAAATTGGTCGCGATGGACGATGGCGTTGTTGTAGGCGGCGGTGAATTATTTATAAATAATTCATTCATAATGAATTAATTATTTGTAGCCTACGGTTTCAACTACCTGACCCGCATGGTCTTTTGTTTTATCCATAACCAAATCATAAATAAAGAAGTTACACACACCTTATCACCTGTCAATCACTGTTTCTGCGGGACTCTGGCATGAATAGGCAGAGTGATCTGTGTCGTTATAATGGCGTCGACTAACTTTGTTGGTAAAGATGCAAAACCAACAGGAACCAACCAACAGTATCTGAGGTTTTCGCTAGAATTACACAAGTGTGAAAATGAAAGATTGAAGCAGTATACTGATGCTGTGACTCGTTACATGATAGATTCAAGAGACTGAAAAGTTGTTAGATTGAGATCAGTTCAATTATCATGTTTAACAACTAATGTTTTTTTTTTTTTCCTAAAATGTCATCTTAAAACTAAGACGTATTAGTGTAAACTGGGCCCAAGTGTGTATATTTTGCGCACGGGCGACGCCAGCTAAGCATAGTGATGTCTAGCAGCCATCAGCGATCGATTATGCAAAAACCTATTTGTTAGAGGTACAGTGTCTTACCATTTAGCGTTGGAATAATCAATTGTAATTGGATACATAAAATCTTTATTGCCTAACATTTTAAAAAGCAGACGAACAATTCAATAAGTAAATTGACGTGATCCACTATAATGTTTTTGTTTGTTGGTTTTTTTTTTTTTTTTTTTTTTTTTCTCTCACTTTTTGTTCACTTAAAGAGCCCCTATTATACATTAAATGGGGTCATATATGGTTGTAAGGGTCTCCAACAACAGGCTGATATGCATGCAAGGTCAAAAAACACTTTCATGGTCTTATAATATGCATTTTATTTTTAACTGATTATCCCAGCGACTCCCATATGAATCATTCAGGGGCCTGTTTCAGAAAGGAGGTTAAGTAAAAACTCAGAGTATTTTAACCCTGAAATGAGAGAAACTCTGGGTTTTCCGTTTCAAAATGGCAGGTTTGTCAAACTCGAGAAAGCAGGGTTAGTCAAGCCTGTTTCTGAAAGAGTGGTAACTTTAACTCCGAGTCAGTGACCGTGGTAACTTACTCTGTGAACCTAACCTGGTCAGGAGCAGGTTTTAATCTCTAAACTCTGAGTTTCTGTCGGTCTGCTGCCCTTTTTTAAAGACGAAGCGGTATTTCTCACCTTAGACATACGTTTCCACACACCTTTTTCAATGTGCATTTTGGAGATGCGCATAAAAAAATTGGTTGATGGAAACACCAAGATACTAATAACTTTTGAAAATAAGCATAATAAACATATGCGCATAACTGAGTAGGAGAAACTTTTTATTTGATAAGAAAAGATGCGCGAGTAAACTAAGATGGAAACACTTTTACTGAACAAATTCCAGTATACGCATTAAAAAGGTTTGTTATAAGAGATCATATGATGATAAAAATGTGTGTGAATGGACAAACCAGCAGGCTGAGCACACTGTAAGACGTCTGAAATGTTGTTTTGGTCATTCTAAAATGCCTTAACCGTTTCAGTATTATTATATTATTAATTACCTCCAGAGAGTCTGCAGCGTGTCAAGAGCGTCTGTTCTCCGCGTCTTATGCGCGTCTCAAACACCACCATGCGTTCATTGTGTGTCGGCCTTGTCTTCTGAGGCACAAGTCATTTATTAAATAAAGAACAGGTTCACGCAGCTTCTTCTACTGCAGTAAATTCAGTTTTTACTGTTGATATTTAGCAGTTAATCAGGAAGTGACAATTTTGTTCTCTTTGACTGGTTGGATGGAAACGCTGCTTTACTCGCACATCTTATGCGATAATCCAGTTTTGCACAAATTAAATTCGCATTTTTGTATGGAAACATATAGCTAATACATTTCAGTCACACAAAGAACAAAGTCACGTACGAGAATAGCTTGTCCTTTTTTAATAATTAATTAGCTTAAATTCACTTACCTTCCACTGGCACATGTAACATTACTAACTAGATTAATGGGATTATTACTCCTTCTAAAAACTATTTTTTTTTTGTTCTGCTTACATTATAAATGTCATATCATCCTCTACCACTCAAACTATAAAAAAGGCAGACACACAAGTGCACTTAAATCTATTAAAACTGATCAATGTGTGCAAAAGTGGGAACCTTAAATTAACATTTCCACTAAACATTAAGCTAAGGTTATCTGCATTCTTGTTTTGTCAAATTTGTTGTAGAAATGCACTAGCCTATTTAATGCAATTACATCTGAAATAACTTTAAAATTATGGCCAATAAACGTAACACATTACATTACTTTTTTTATTATACTTAATTATTTAAATACTTTAAATGTAAACTTGCGCATTAACTTGAGCAGCTGTGTTTTCCCACGCTAACTGTCTCTGTTTCACTGATGCAGTGGTGTTGCTTTTTTTAAATATATGGTCATATTTGCTATTACTTTGCATGAGCACATCAAGTTCAGCTGGAGAACTCGTAATATCTGCGCTCCATTGATAATGCCTTTTTATAGTTGTGGTGTGCGCGCTTAACTCTGAGTTGGTCTACTCAAAGTTGATTGACTCAACTCAGATCAGCTATTCTGAAACCGAAAACTCTAAGTTTTTAATCTCTCGGTAAATCAACTCAAAGTTCAAGTTTAAACTCCGAGTTGATTGAACCTCCTTACTGAAACAGGCCCCAGGTGTGTGGTGTGGTGTGTTTTTTTTTTATTTATTTATTTATTTATTTTTTATTTTTTTCCCCCCATTTGTTCACAAACCCCTCCTTAGCGCGAAGCTAATCTGCGCTGATTGGACCCATGACGGCCTGTTGCAATTGGTCGACACTGACAGCCTTCAGCGTGAGACGGAGTGAAACGCACAGCTTATCAACAATATAGTAGTCAGAGTGTATACACGCTTCATATTAGTGGATTTTGGCTGCCAGTGGGTAAATGTAAATACAGACAACTAACTTTTTTTTTTTTTTTGAGCAAAACTCAAAGAACTGGGAAGGAGATCGACACTAGTCTCCTAGCCAGTCACACTCTACCTGCTCTTCACACACACAAACACACTACCCTCCTCCTCATAGGACACAACACCAAAATAAAAGTCCTTAATACAAACATTCAAAAACCAAATACAAAGAATGTATATTAAAGGCCAGCGCGTCCATAATGAGGGGGGCGTCCGCGAACCACCTCCCCCCCACCCCCCAGTCCTCACTTTCAACCGCGAACCGGTCACTTTCTTTTTCACTTGGTTGAGGGCAGCGTGATCGCTGTTCGCCTAGAGCGCCAGTCCAGCTTGCTCCAGCCCTGACTGTTATTCAGACACCTCACCCCGAACCTAAACCTCCGGTCTCCTGGATTTTCAGGGACAGATGTTGGCAGGTATGTGTGTGCAGTTTTATTTTGAAACTTGACTGCTGCAAGTATGTAAGAACAGCTGACGATGGCCATAGCAATGACAAACAGCAGAGAAGTTGCAGGCTCATAAACGCATTAAATTCGTAAACAAAGTGCCACGCATTGCGTTTTCAATGTGGCTTTAGACGCGATATGGGAATATAAAGAGTTAACCATACAGTACAAGCGGTTACAAGTCACAAAACACAATTAAATGCATAATTTGCAAGCTAGAAAATGCAAGGAGGCAATCATTTTAACCACTTACTTAGACTTGTGAAATGGAGGAACTGATCCACGATGCACTGCTCTGTTCTGACATAGTCCCTTACATCAATAGTCTTTTCTGATCCTTCCTTTAACAAAAGGCCGATGAATTCTCCGTTGTGTGTAGATTCCAGAAGCACTCAAACGGCACACTGCTGGGCTATAATGCTGAGGTTTTTGCGAGCGCAACAACTGGGCGAAGTTTTGTATCCACGTCACGACGAATCCGCTAAAGACTCGTTATCAAAACGATTCCTTTAAAGTACTAGGAGTTGGCTCTTTTTTTTTTTTTTTTTTTTTTTTTTTTTTTTTTTTTTTTTAATAAATGAATCAATATTTTTAAACACTGTCCACTTTCAGAACTAAGCCTTAGCTGGATATTTCACTTCACTTAGATCTGTGTTACTTCATGGAAGGTCATTCTCAAAAACCCATAATAGGGGCTCTTTAAGAAATTACTATTTATATTTATATGAATGTTATGAATTCTCTGTGTCTGACTGTACAAATTATGCAATTAAATTATGCAAATTAAAATATAAATTTTGTTTTGAATGCAATTTAAATTTGCTGAAAATTGACTCTCCAAAAAAAAAAAAACCCTTCTGTAGATAACTTTGAATTTTATTATTTATGACTTAAACCATGATTCAAAATAAGCCTTTTATATAGGCAAAATAAAATGTAATCCCAATGCCACCTGGGTCTTGATAATACATGGAGGTCAGGCACAATTTGGTATATGCAAGAAACTAGGCATTATTTACAACGTTATCTTTAATCTACAGCCTTGGCAAATGGTCTGGAGTGTGTTCATAATGAGTGCAAACTCGCACATGAGATGACTTGTTTGTATTGGTAGCAGCTTCCAGGTAAGGCACAGTAGCAGCTCATGGGAATTTTTACCCCCACACACCATTTTGCATCTGCTGTATTCTGAAGCTGTGGGTTAAAGGGAATAAAATTGTAAATGTTTGGTTTCTTGCACAAACTGATTATTAAACTGTGGAATAAGTTGAATATCTCACTTACTTGCGCGGTCCTGCATTTCTTTTATTTGGGATAGTATCATTGAGTTTAATAAACTTCTTGATTTGTTGTTGTATTATCCAGCACTGATATTTTAAAACGGTACATGGGTGGACTGCTACTGCATGAGTTTATTTTGTTTAGTTTTTTTTCTGAGTGGAAAAGGTCAAGGATTTTAAAAATTGACCAATCTTACAAATGGGAACTAGCTAGTCTGAAATTTCTAACCTCAAATTGTTCAATCTCAAGGTTACGTTAAATTTCTCCCATTTGTGCGCGTTTCTGCAAATCTGACTCATTTCCTCAACCCAACATGCTGTAATGAGTCAGTTTTGGAGGGCAATCTTGTGATGTTATCATTCTGTGGTCGTATAATGAAAGGATGCAGGTGAGGGCCAGACTTTTGCTCATGTCTGGGCTTTTCTGTGACAGCTGTAACCCACCTTACTCTGTCTCTGAGCCGCTAATGATGTCCTGTCTATAGGAATACATGCTTTATCACCTTGATGCTTTGCATGTCATCAGATGATTGAATCACTATTTCCTGAGTGAGCCATGTGTAGCTGTATTTAATGAAGGTCTGACTTTGAGAAGTGTTGAAGCAGCAGTCTTAATGCATCAATCTGGAATGCAGGTGTTCCCATTTTTTTGGAAAACTTATCCCGTCTGCGTGTAAGAGAAGGGTAGCCAGAGTATTACTCAGCCTTTGACTCCAAGGTCTTGGCTTCCTATTGTGTCTGCCTTGTGTCAGTGCTTTAATGCATTCCTTGTCATGCTCTTGGTCAGCAGAGGTATAATTGTACAGTTCTTTATCCCTTACATCACTCTGTTTGGTTTCCCCAGTGTCTCGTTTGCAGAAGTGTGCATTTATGAAGTAATCTCAACATCCGAGCAGGTGGTGGTGTGTGGAAACAAGTCCGAAATCCAAAGTAGTTGAGGTTGTTATATGGCTGGACTAAAGAGGACCTGTGGGGAAACTTGTGATACTTTAGGCCAGGTGCACACTGTGTGATGCTTTTTATTTTGACCACAGTTTCTACTCTTATGGATTAATCTTTATTCAATCATTGTCAACTGATATGTTGTTTGCATGCAGTAAGTTGCAAGCTGTTGTTCATAAATTTGTAAAAATATCGTTTCATCTTTTTGCCTTGTGGAAATCAGTCTCTAATGTCTGTTCATTTGTCTCCTAACAATGTCTTATCGGGGACATTTTGGGCTGCTCAATATATTGACATTTTGATTAGTTTTTATTATTATTATTATTATTATTATTATTATTATTAATTATCTGAGTGATTTAATACAAAAGTAACTCACTATACTTTGTATCTATCTGATATCGTTATTTTATTTTTATTTTTATAGTTTTATGCGACTGCAACGTGACTGTTCGCTTTCAGAAGTTGTATTGATATTTTTTCTTTTCCCTAAAGCAATGCAACATGCATTGGTTAAAGAGATATATATATATATATATATAGTTATATATTCCCATCAAATGTGCAATATCATGATCTAGCTTGCTATATCACATTTTTCTTTACCATTGCACGGCCCTAGTGGACATGCTTGCATCTTAGAAATCCATGAATTCCTACTGTAATGAGAGCAATGAACTCCAATCACACTTACACTTGAAGATTGTGGGCTTGCACGCACCATGTCTGTTTTGTTTAAACGAGGATATCAGAATGTAATCGCTAAAACTAGGCATGGGACGATAACCATTTTCAAGGTTTACCACAGTTTGAAAAAGTCGAGGTTTGAAAACCTCAAATTTTTATGCTATACCATTCCTATGGTGTATGTGTAAGATTTTATTTACTTGTTTTTTAGGACGACCATATCTCCAGCAGAAAAGAGGTCCAAAAATGCCATTTTAAATTGTAAATAAATCTCGGTTTTAGAAACTAAAGATGGCTGAAGTCAAGGATTCATTTTTATTATTTAGCCTGACATTTTTACTGTCCCAAAATATTTAAAATGTTTATCAAAATAACATGTATTGTGTTAAACACAGAAAAGTTTTAGTTTTTTACACAGATATTTAAAAAGAAACATTTTAGAGCAGTAATCGCAACACTGTGAAACCGGGATATTTTTATCCAAGGTTATCATACTGTTAGAATCTTATAGCGGCCCATGCCTAGCTTAAACCTGCTGACAGAAAAAACAAAAAAAAACAAAAGCCTGTCTCTACAAGTTTGTCATATTTGTGAGCTATTATTTCTAATTAATATTTGTCTTTTCTCTTTGTCTCACTGTAGCTGAACCTCTGCCGTTAATGGACCTCTGTAGGCGCTCAGTGAGAGTCGCATTGGGAAGAGAACGACTGAGTGAAATCCATGGACTGCCCTTACCAGCCTCCCTTAAAAACTATCTACTCTACCAATGATGATAGTAGTGCCTTTACAAGCATTCAAGGCATAGCGACCGCCTCTGATTCTCTCTGGGATTAATAATCTTTCTGGCAAGCCTGTTTCATCGTAGTTCTTGGTACCAACAATACTGTTTTTACAAATTCAACCAAGGACACCTCATGCCTGATGCTTTCAGGATCAAGCGTGGATTCGTCTCTTGCTTCACTCATGTACTGGAAATCAAACCGGAGGCTTAGGCCAGAATCCTGTGGCAGATACGAAAACAAGAACCCTTCTCTCTAATCATGGCTTAGTAAAACTTCAGCTGTTAAAGGCCTTTTATTATTATTATTTTTTAAACTCCATCCCCCTTTTTTAATGAGATTGGCATACCTTAAGCTTTCTTGTATCATGTCATTAACTTGTGGGTCCACAAGGCAACTTTGTGGCCAATGCAAAACACAAATTCCATCTCAAGACCTTTAAACTTAACAATCAGCAAGTTTTAAAGTTCATATTTTTTGATAATACGCTTTTAAATTATCCCATTGCAGTCAGTATACTATAGTAGCTGAGTCAAATTCAGATCAGTAGCAGTGGTTAGCATTTTAGCTAGTGGACGACATATTCAATGGAAGGCGACGTCTCCCTCTGCACAACTTTGGCAGGTTAAAAATAGCCTGGTTTTAGCTGTAAGTCTGACCGTCTGGCCTGGAAAAACAGTCGTTGACGTCTGTGAGAGGGGGGAGTTGAGAGGCTAGCATTCATGGAAACCGCCACAGCTAGTGTGTTATGCTAGCTTTTTAAAACCACTCAACGGGTCCCTCGCCTCTATTCACACTGCAATATCAGAAAGTGCCTGGCTCATGATACTGATACATTAGGAGAGAGCCATGATTTGAAGTCCTTTTTATAATGAATGAAAGATGTCATCACTGTGAACCTATGTAGCATACGTTGGTCAATAAGAGGTTGTACAGCTTGCTTTGTGTAATTGCCCCCAAATCCTGTGAACGCCCACATTCGCAATTAGTTTTTATCTTTTGAGGACTGTTTTAACCTGTTGATGATTTGAGAAAAGCAGGAATAGTGACACTGCTGTGTGGTGCCTTGTCTATGAGTTAATGAGTGAAAGGCAGGCAAATGTTGATGCTCTGTTTCTTAAGTCTTGATGCTGAGAAGTTAAGATTGCCAATTGCTATTTGTTTTCCTGTTGTTTTTTTTCTTCCTCCCTATTCTAGTCTTTTTAGATGTGTTAATGTAGTTCATGGTTGGCAGCCATTTTGCTAAGCATGAGGGGGATAGTTTGGTTGCCTGTTTTTAAACCCTTTCTGCCTGGAGACCACCATTCTCTTTGTATTAAGTGATGTAGATAATATTGGTAACTATCTAATAAAGTTTATTATAATTAAGTTTTTTTTCGTTTGTTTTTTTTTTGTTTGCTTGTATAACATTTTATACACGTTTCATTTACAGTTCAAGTCAGAATTATTAGCCCAACCCCAACCCCCACCCCCCCGTTTTTATTTTTTATTTATTTTTATATATATATATATATATATATATATATATATAGATATAGATATAGATATAGATATAGATATATATATATATATATATATATATATATATATATATATATATATATATATATATATAGATATAGATATAGATATCTATCCCATATAATGTTTAACAGAACAAGGACGTTTTCACAGTATGTATGATATGTATATATTTTTTTTCTTCCAGAAAGTCTTTATTTTATTTTGGCTAGAATAAAATCAGTTAATTTTTTAAACACCCTTTTAAGGGCAAAATTATTAGCCCCTTTAAGCTATTTATTTTATCAATGGTCTACAGAACAAACCATTGTTGTATAGTAACTTGCCCAATTACCCTAACCTGCCTAGTTAACCTAATTAACCTAGTTAAGCCTTTTAAATGTCACTTTAAGCTGTATAGAAGTGTCTTAAAATATCTAGTAAAATATTATTTACTGTCATCATGGCAAAGATGAAACTAATCAGTTATTAGAAATGAGTTAACTATTATGATTAGAAATGTGTTCCCTTAAACAAATTGGGGGAAAAAAAATTAATGGGGGCTAATAATTCTGACTTGAACTGTATATTTAAAATGCTCTTTTTCTGAATGTATTGCTTGTTGCAAATTATATTGGGATGGGATGTTCTCATTCTGGTAGGATTTAATTAGACAGCGGTCTCTGCAGTGCAGTATGAGTCATCAGTATTTTAGGGCACTGTGATTTTTGGAAGATGGACAAAATGACAGAATTTAGTGCTTCTAGAATAAAATGTGTTGCTGTTAAAATGAGTCCAATTAAAAAAAGAAAAAACGTAAAGGAATCTAGAAAAATTTGTATTTGAAAAAATAAGAAATTGATTTCATATTTCCCTATTTTATTACATGAAGATGATACATTTTAAGTTTAAACCCTTATAATGACCTGGAAGAGATTAATTCTAAAAATGCGAAGTCTTTAGTAATAGATTAAATCATTACAAATCCTTCATGCTTAAAGATGCGCGTTAGATGCTTAAATTAAGGGACATTTAATCTTTTTTTTTTTTTTTTTTTTTTTTTCTGTAAAACACAATTTATAGCATTGTAAAATATATTTAGCCTCAAATATATATATTTTTTTAAATCTTGACTGTCTTTTCGGGGTTTAATAATACAAGATTTCTGATGCATTCATTCTTCCATGGCGGGGCGCCACACCTAAATCCATCCCGCCACGGCAACATGACAGCTTCTCAATCAAAACATTCCGTCATTTTTTTTTTTTTTTTTTTTTTTTTTTTTTTTTTTTAATATAGCAGGTTATAATTGCACCAAATTGTATTAAAAGGTAAGTCAATTATAACAGCGCAAACTTTTCTGTAACCGTAGAAGTGCTGTGCGTTGTTCGTTTAACCCTTTAAGGTGACATACTGATTGACAGGTGTGTGATGTGTAAGGCCAGCAAACACGAGGTATAGCTTTCAGTTAGGATGAACAGTTTCCATAATTATACTTTATTTATAGATAAAGGTCTATTGCTGCATACAACAAACAAGGACTATCTTGCTGGAGTTTATAGCCGTTTCGCTTTACATCAGAACGCATTAATGCCGCTCTGTAGGTCCATTGGAGACATTCATAAATATTTCTAGCAAATCTAATAAATGTTGGAGACACCCACTACATGAATGCGCTAAATCGCACTTCAGCAGCGTATATTTGAGAGCGCACAAGAAAATCTGCACCTGAGCGGCATAGCTATTTGAGGGCGTGCAAGAAGTTTTGTGCACGGGCAGAGGAAATCGGTGCACAAGCAAAGAAATGTGCATGCTCTTATTACATGCATGCGATCTCTACTTGTAATACTGCGCTCCTGACACTTGTCATTTGAAATAACGCTATAGGTAGTTGGTAGATCTGTCTGAAAGGCCTGCCGCCACAGCTGGAAAAAAAATCCTAGAGGAAACGCGCATTTATATATCTAGCTATCTATCTGTCTATCTATCGATCGATCGCAAACGGGATGGTATGCCAAAAATGCTTTATATCAATCATCAGCTAAGTGTGAACTCTTGGATAAAGGTGTCTGCTAAATTAATAAGTGTAAGAAATGTCAATGGAGAAATATAGTTTAGTTTTTAAAATGCAAACAATCAGGTTTGAGATTTGGTATAAAGTATATATTGCCCTATGCAAGTCGTGTACCATATGCATGTCAATAATCTTATCCGGAGACGCAATATAATATTACTGTATACAAATAAAACCGTAGAATAATGTATATAGCATAAACGCCATTGACTTGGTGCTTTTTTTTTTTTTTTTTTTTTACCCCAATTTAATAATAAAAAAGGTTTTCAAAACTTGGAATTTTCATATTCATTGAAGTTGCTGATCAGATGTTTTTAACTGCTTAACATGGTACAAACTGTTCAAATAGACTAATATCTGATGCAAAAATCAATTAGGACTCGTGCATTATCAGGGAGGAAACAGAGGCTAAATTGAAATTAAGTTTTGTTGATACACCCTCACCGTACAAACAAGTCATGCCTTTGTTCCTCTGCTTGAAAGAACATCACTTCAATAACTCGTTTTGTTGATGTCAGTGCGTGTTTTATTCATTCTCCAGCATAAACACTGGAAACTTTATCTGTAGACATAACAATTCCGTAGCGAGACCAGAACAAGAAAAAATCTGTTTCGAACAAACAGCATCTCCTCCTGACAGTTGTTTTAGGTTTGAGATCTTCAGCTAGCGTCGAGCCCAGAGCAAATGAGCTGCCGTGTGTAATGGAGAGGATTTTCATATCGCTGTCATCCTCACTGGCTGGTTGTCATGGCCATGTGTTTGCATACACAGAGCGCTGGATCTTCAGCATGAGGTCACTCATCTCAAGTATGCAGCTTGGCTGGAACACTGTGCTGTTTGGGTGTCTGGAACGGCACATTCCTGCCTGTAATATTTTCAAAATGGTGAAGGCTGGGAGTTTCTGTGTATGCTTTTTATGAGCAAAATGAGTCCAAGTTGGCTCGCGACTGTAGAAATTTGTTATCTGTAGAGGAACTGTTGCAAGTTCAGGAGGTTCAGTGGACTTTGCTGTGATGAATTGAAGTCATGTCTTAAGAGAAACATGTGATTCTGTGTTAGCTTCTTCAGCATGTGCTAGTCGAGTACATGGTGCACATCAATTTTTAGCTTTGTCAGGCCTGGCTACTTTTTGGGCCTGGTGTTTATAGCTGCCAATTAAGATGATTCGGTTGACTGGATGCATCGTAAGTACATGAGGAGATTTGTTTGCATTTACACACCATTGACATCTTAATTTATTTGAGGGAAGAGTTGTTGCCTCTTTGGGCTTTTCTGATCATTCAATTTATTGCAAAATAAGCTCACATAGTTGTATATTAACTCCTAGAGGAGGAGATGTTTAGAAAATATTCTATTACACTTCAGTTGCTAGTTGAAAAACGCCCAATGGAAATATACATTTTGCAAAACCTACCATCAAAAAACATCCTTATATGCTCATGAGGTGGTTTTTCACTAAATATTTCAGAAGTTGCAATAGGAACATCCATTTTGTTTACTGGACACCTTGTGTGTTTAAAAATCATAAGAGATTTTTATGCCATAATTTGTGTTTATTGTTAGTTTCCCTTGGCCACAATGCCACAAGAAACCGTCAAAAACGGTTGACCAGTCCATATGGATGTTCTAAATCTGTAGTTCCTTAAGATATTGCATCTTAACGACCAAAACACCTCATAACATGCCATTGCTTTTATGTATTTATTTAAATATATGGCTGATATACATAAACCTACACTACCTGACAAAAGTCTTGTTGTCGATCCCAATTGTAAGAGCAAATAATAACTTGGCATCGAGTTGATCATTTGGAAAAGTGGAGGAAGGAAGATTCCCCAATCCCAATCATCACAAATGCTTCAGAAGACCTACTGGAACCTATTCTCATAGAAATAAGTCAAATTTGGTGAAGGAAAAAAAAATCATGGTTTAGGGTTACTTTCAGTATTGGAGGTGTGTGAGCACTGCAGAGTGGATGGCAACAGCCTGAGGTATTAAGACATTTGTGCTGCCTATTACATTACAAACCACAGGAGAGGATAAATTCTTCAGCAGGATAGCTCCTCATACTTTTAACTTCCATATCAAAGTTCCTGAAAGCAAAGAAGGTCAGGGTGCTCCAGGATTGGCCAGCCCAGTCACCAAATATGAACATTATTGAGCATATCTGGGGTGAGATTAAGGTGGAGGCACTGAAGATGAATCCAAAGAATCTTGGTAAGTCTTTTGTTCAAGCAAAGTCTGACCTTGCTCTCCTAATTACATAATTTTATTTTGGTAAAATAAGTGTAATCTAGAGGGCTTTGCCTTTTCATATAAGCCATGTCTGATACTGTATGATGAAGTAAGTTAAGTTGTTGTTTCTTGTAATTTTTGTAATTGGTGTTTTTGTCAAATCACATGTCGTAATAGAAGCGCTGCCATTTACATGATTAGTTTTTTTTTAAATATGTATATAAACTTAAACCTGATGGAAATCTCTTAGAGCAGTAGTGTTGTCAGCAATGTAGGTTGAATGTCATTTCAAAAAGCTCCGTCTTTCCATTCAGAAGGCAACGAGTGGGACACAGAGCGGAGCAAATGGCTCATTCCAGCTAGATGGTTGAGTTGGGTATGTCCTATGTGGGATGTCTTCATTATAGACTGCCAAATACTGTAAATACAACGGCCTTTTGTAAACGGAGCCCATTGTTTGATGTGAAACTGTAATTGTGACTAAGCAAAAAGAAGTGCATTCAAATGCAGTTATTCAACGGTTGGCTCACCCCAAAATGATAATTGACATTTATTCACTTTTGTCTCTCCAAACCGTAAGATATTTGCTTGTTCTCAGAAAACAAAAGTATTTTAATCAAATTCTGTCCCTCAGTTGAAGTCTATTCACCCAAAGAGCTCTACATGAATCGAGCAGTTTAATTGTCCAAAATCTTCTGAATAGGCCTTTATTCACATGTAAGTGACTATTGGTAAACAATGTTGCAGCATTGATATTTGGTCGCAGAAGCTCAACCTTGCTTGGTGGTTCTCACATACAAATCATGTTTGAGGATCCGTTTTACTCTTGTGGGGGAAAAAGGTTAATGGAAATAATGGGATATATAAACATATTAGGCTGCTAGCTTGTTGCTGCTTTGTTGTTATTTTGGAGGCAGCTTTTGTGCAAGAAGTCACCTCGTAAATCCGATTTCAGACAGACTAACTTTTCAGACAGCATAACCGTTTAATCACATATAACAAAATAGAGAGCTTTGAGAATAGCTGAAGCTATAATTTGAGCTTCTCACAAAAAATCTCAACAAAAGTAAAAAATGTTGGTCAAAAACATTGAGATGCCATGCTTTTCTTTTCTTCTTTATTTAAACTCCACTGTCAGAAATGGAACATACAGGTTTGCACACATCTAAACTGCCTTCGAAATTTGATAGGAAAAGCATGCCTTCTATACCTTGGAATGCTGCTTCCAAAGACAGCAATTTAGAGAATTTGGATGTAGTCATTGATGTAGCGAACACACTTTTGACTAGTCAACTGCCTCGTTTATGCTTGCCTTGTTTACTGTTGGTTACTAGGTTACCAATACTACAGTTGGCTGCTCTAGCAACTATGGAAATGCACCTAAATTGTATTGGGATTAAGGGCTGTTTCTCAATTCCAAGAAAGCAGAGAACGGACTTGCATTTTTGTGAAGACCGCTCTTGCCAGGTTACCTCGGAAGAACGAATTCTGGAACGTGTCCTTTGAGAAATGAGGTGCTGTGTTCTTTGTGATGGTCACGTGACCTTCACTCATTTTTACTTAAATTATTTTAAAATCACAGCATTCATACAACGATTTATTTTCTCCCTTTTCAATATATATGCAACATGCTCAAAACCTTACAAATATACTTTGCACAATACAAATGAAACCGATTTTAATATGAATTTCAGCAAATAAACACCCTTAAGCTGCGGTCACACTATAGTTTGTACGTGTGAAATTCTGTAGTACGTCGAAAAGGGGCAGGATTAAACAAGACCATTAGACATTTAGGTAATGTTTTATAAACAAATTTCAGGAGGAGCACGGTCAGTCTTTGACGAGGCTAATTCATCACACATAATCATTCTATTATCCAATCAGCACAAGACCAAACCCCTATAAATAGTCAAACACATCATACCTCTGTTTTCTCTTGACTTCAGCATCCCTCCACCACCCCAACTCCACACTATTAAACCAGATACTTCAGTGTGAAGGGGGAGTGTTCTGGAGCCGGGCTAGACACTGCGCTTGGACCCTATCTCTCTATCCTGATAAGGGGAATAACACGAGTTAGGGTGTCTTCCCGAGCTCAGAGCTCTCTCCCCGGACAGCACGCCAAATACGCATATTCTATTCAGTCAAATATCTGTGAGTGTGAACTCGTGAAAAAAAGCGAGCGATTGGTCTGTTTTAAATTTCTTTCCAGTAAGGTCATGTTTTAATCCTCGGTTGAGCTCACGCAATTATGTGATGCCACTTCGCAGGTCAGAGTTCACCAAGCTTGAACTTCCCAACGCAGCAAAATGCGAAACTAGCTGCATGACCTGTACGTTGTGTACGTTTCCGGTCTGATGCATTCGCGTGCGTATTGCGTATGAATGCAAGTCTATGGAGCGAAAAGTGCAGTGTGACCGCAGCTTAAATGTGTTTTTGCCTTTATTAAGATTTTTATGTTATTGTTTACTTTCACTATCTCATTTAGGGAAACTTCTGAGATAAATAAGTTATATCTCTGAACTTTAATGATGAATCTATATAAAATGCTCCGTTTCCCACCTTTTTATTCAGTCGCAATGACTTCTGGGACTTCTAGAGCGAGTTCTGTGCCCAAGTCAGCATCCTCGATATCAAGAACACATCTGGGAACTTTCACGCATCCTCCGATATTGCCGTCTTGAGTTTTGGAACTAAACTTTGGCGGTTGATGATGACGTAACAAGAACACGAGGACGCAAAAACGCATATTGAGAAACAGGCCAAGGTCTTTATTTATTTTTTTTAACACTTGCTTCGCGTTAAGATGGATCCCAGCTAATGTTTGAGTAAAAAAAATCCTAGTGCATCATAAAAATTGATTGTATCTTCAGAAGACTTGCATCCAACTGCTTGATTCACATAGATTTAGGGCCAATCCCAATTCTACCCCTTAGCCCTTCCCCTTACCCCTACCCCTTGTTTTGCATGTTCCCATCAAGGGGTAGTGGTGTCCCAATTCTCTTTAGCTTGAAGGCGTAGGGCTAAGGGCAAGGGGTATACACCCCTTCGAACAAAGATTTTTCAGGAGCACACTCGAAACGGAGGGGGTAAGAAAATTTCCCAGAATACACCTGCCACAACGGCAGTTTCACTGCACCCAGAAGTAAGGAAATCCACAAACTGGTATTTTTGTCATTATTACGATTTTTTATGACAAACAAACACATGTTTTAATATATTCATAACCGGGTTTGTTATGAAAAAAAACGGAAAAAAAAACCCTCTAAATTTCGCGATCTATAATCCATAATCATAACTCCTGTACAGCAGTCCCACAACATTCTGTCACTCGATGACACTCAAACACTCTGTCAGAGCAGTCTAGTGGCTAAAAATGAGCTTTTTACAGTGTCTGGGATAATGTTAATGTTGTTTTCGTGTGTTTACATAGATGAATACGGCCACTGTGTAAATGCGCAGTATAGTTACGATCTTATGGCCACATTAGATCGTTATAACCGTAGACTGTAAAAGATATGGACGTAGTATCCGTGACGTCACCCATAGGTTTCTGAACACTGCAAAAGAAGCTACAAGTAGGTGCGGCCAACCGTCGCCATTTTGTTTGCGCGTCATCGCACCAAACGTGGGATACCAAATAAGGGCAAAGAGGTGGAGAGTGAGCGGAGCTACAGACGCATGCTGGATTCTCAGCATTTTGCTTAGACCTGGCATAGACAGACTTTTTACTTTGGGAGAACGTTTAATACTTCATTACCTGTGACTCGTTTGTGTTCTGACCACATGTGCTTAGTTGTACACTATATCAATAAAGTGTTTAGACTTTTAAAAACACTGTTGTAACACATTGAGCCACTAAACATTGTTCTTATGACGTTTTTCGGCAGGAGGAAAACGCGAATTACTATCAAACACTTCAGATATAGTCTGTGTTAGTAAATGCAAGGCTGTTTGTAAAAATCCAGCACTAACACTGTATGACAACGCTTCAGATGACTGTTTTATAGCCTACAGCTAATCAATCTGTCAGATCCTGGAGTGCAATACTAGTCTAAAGAACATTTAAATGATAAATGATCTTAAATAAAACAAATATATTTATAGAGATGGTATATAAGTATATAATTTCTCTCACCTGGGAAATGGAGGCAACTTGAACGGTTTGTAAGCACAATTAAGTCCACACAGCATGCCATATCATCTGATAATTGCAGGAAATAATTCCAAAAGGCAAATGACTGTGTAAAGAAACATTAACCAAAACAAAAATACGATGTATATGCCGAGATCAGTGGCTAATTAGCCAGAATCGGCTGAGGTGACGAGACAGCGACCAGCGAGGGCTAGCTGTCACTCATGTGACCACGCCCTTAATTATGCAAACTTAATATAACTTAATAAAAATGAAACTGATGAGTTATAAAAAAAATTCACCCCCCTCACAGTTGTCATGAAGGGTAATCTTAGCTTTATGCACCAAAGCCATCGTTTGTACCAGGCTGTAAACATGTTTTTATCAGCTGTAAAAATGGCCAATTTACCAATGCAGAAAGAAAGCACTTGGACTTCCTTGAGCCAGCCCCCCAAGGCGAGTCGATAAATTGCAGTTTTAGTTACTTCCGTATTGGCTTCCCGAGGGAGAGCGGGAGGTTGCCATTTGGTTATATCATAATATATGCCTTCAGTGATTTCCTGATGATAACTACCAAAAAAATATAACACAACTGGAATAGCTACAGCAGTCGTGATCGTCTGATCTCATGTGAAGCAAGAGATCGCGATGACATATGATGACGTGTGCAGGTGTTGAAGTGCTGTCCCAATTCTTAGGGGTACGTTTTGAAGCCCTTCCCCTTAACCCTCGGTTGTAAGGGCCAAGGGGAAGGGGTAGGGGTACAAAAATAGAATTGGGAATGGGCCTTAATCTTGATGTGTTTTTGAATGAATTGAGAGCATTTTTCATGGATACACTTTCAAAGAAGGGACAGAAATCTTTCAGATTTGATTAAAGCGATGAATAAAAGTCTTATTGGTTTAATGATGACTGAATTTTCACTTTGGGGTCATCCAGCCCTTCAACATTTTAAAATCATGAATTTAACTGATCATTTTCACTTAATTTTGAGGTTTATTGGGCTCCGGTTTCAAACCACAGGAAACGCACAGTTTAAGGTGAATGAGTTTTTCCTGTTTTAACTCCTGATTCTCTGAATACAGGATCTCTGGTTACATAACTACTTTTAAAAGAAAGAGAAAGAGGACAAATCTCTCACACTGCTCTTTCTGTGTCAGCTTTACTCAATGAAGAAACTAGCCTATGTTTTTAAAGAATAATGACCCCATGAATAAGTAGCTGGTATATAATGGTGACATTTCTGCCCTGAGAAGCATCAGCATTTGCATATTTGACACTGACTGCTCTTTGTTAGTTTAGTCTAGAAAGACAAAACAAAACTGTTTAAAGGTTCCTTGTCTGAAATAGCCATTGAACTAACTGTTACCCATTTGTACTGTCTAACAAGACCTTAAACATGTAAATGTTTGCACAAAGAGAGCGTTGTGAGTCTCACAGCTTCTTCCTCTGTGTCTGAGAATGTTTTAGTCTCGGTGTGTGGTTTACTTTTACACATACGTTGTAGAACCTGGTTATTCTCATATAACTAGCATCTTGGTCCATTTTAAGCATGTTCAGTCATCTGATCAGTGAGATTTATTGCTTTTTTTCACCTTAGGTCACTTTTACTCAGGATTAAGATTAGTTAGGAAGCTACTGTAGGTCTGAAATGTTTTGAGCTTGTGTGCTTTTGATTATTTCAAGAAGACCTATTTAGCAGTACTCGTGGGTTGCTCTGAGCAAAAAGTAATGACCACATGTGGTCCAATCACTAAAAACAGAGATTCAGGTGTTAATGCTTTCCAATTACTTGTAATACACCCTAAAATAACAATATTGTAAAGAAAAGATACAGTGTAGCATTTTTTTTCAGATTTAATTTAGTTCATCTTTGTTTCTTTTATAATGTAGATTGTGCCAAAGCAACTTAACATGGTTCTAGTCAATTGAAAACTGGACTGATGCAATTTCAGAGTTGTAGTTTAGTGTGGTTTAATTTCACTGCTGAAAGTCCAAACATTGAAGATCAAATCTATCGATACGCAGCTCCACAAGTCCCAAACCAAGCAAGCCAGTGGCAAGGAACAAACTTCACCATTTGACGAAAGTGAAGGAAAAAAAAACTTTGAGGGAAACCAGGCTGAGTTGGGCACAACCATTTCTCCTCGAGCCAAACTTCTTGGTTGTGTATTAGACAGAGCATTAATAGAGCATTCTGTAGCTATATGCATTCTGCCATCTTTTAACTTCCATGACGAACATGTCATCACAGTTCCACCATTTACCACATTGCTTTTATATTCAATTTACCATATTAATATACCATATTAGAGATTCATTAACCTTTCATGCTAAAAAATTGCTCACGTGTTTTTCCTTTTTAACACAAAGTTGTAACATCATGCTACTATTATATGTGTAAGAGAACTAAAAAAAACAGAGAAAAGTGGGGGGAAGGAACAAAACTGAAAGAAGAAATAAATAAAAAATAAAAAATAAAAAATAAAGGGAGAAATTGGAGGTGTTTCTACTAGGGTTCAATCACTGCTCTCTTGTTAAAGTACATGGAAATTCTTTGTTTTATTTTTTAGGGAAAGCCTTAGCTTCTCAAGTTGCAGACAGGACATGACATTTTTTATTAATGTGGAGCAACTTGGAGGATCTTTTCGTTTCCAATTTAGTAAAATCAATCTACATGCCAAAAGGGTTATAAATCTAATCATTGTACGTAGATAATTCTGCATCATCACTGACACCAAATATAGCTAAAATAGGCCCAGGGTATACTTGTTTTCCCACCACTTCTGATATTAATTTAAAATCTGAAATCCAATAATTAACAATTTTAGAAAAACTCCAAAACATGTGACAGAGCGATGGCTGGGTTTGACTGCATCTATCACACAGTGGGTCTACGGAAGGGAACATCTTAGAGAGCTTTAATTTAGACAAGTGGAGTCTGTGCAGAATCTTAAATTGTATTAAACCATGCCTGATACACACTGAACTAGAATGAACTGGTTCTTGTGCTTTCTCCCATTGCCAGTTTGAGATGCTGTAATGAAACATCACATTCTAACTGAGATCATTTATTATATATAATATAATGACACATTTAAAACTTGCTTATCAGGGTCCCCGCAGTGGAATAAACCACCAACTATTCCAGCATGTTTTTTTAGGCAGCGGATGCCCTTCCAGCCACAACGCAGTATTGGGAAACAGCTATACACTCTCACATTCACATACACTACAGCCAGTTTAGTTCATCCAATTCCTTTATAGCCCATGTCTTTGGACTGTGGGGGAAAACTGGAGCACAACATGGGGAGAACATGCAAGCTCCACACAGAAACACCAACTAGTCCAGCCGGGATTTGAACCAGCAACCTTCTTACTGTGAGGCGACAGTGCAAACCACCGAGCCACTGTGCCGCAACTTACATTTAATTAAAAGTTATTTCAAAGCAGGTTATTATAACCAAACGTAATTTATAAGTTGTTATAATGTGGATAGTTACTGTAAGTGTTTTTCATCAGTTTGGATATTATTAGTCTCTAAGACAGTTAAATTGTGTTCCTGATACCTCTATAAGCAAATGGAGTTTTTTGTTTTAATGATGGCAATGCGGTGGCGCAGTAGGTAATGCTGTCCCCTCACAGCAAGAAGGTCGCTGGTTGGAGCCTCGGCTGGGTCAGTTGGCATTTCTGTGTGGAGTTTGCATGTTCTCCCTGGATTTGCGTGGGTTTCCTCCGGGTGCTCCGGTTTTCCCCACAAGTCCAAAGTCATACGGTACAGGTGAATTGGGTTAAACTTAATGCAGTAAGGTGTTATAATGCCACAGTCTTCATCAATTTTTCAGGATCGACCCATAAGAACTCCTGACTGAACTAACCCACCATGGTACATCAGAATCAGATATTGGTTTATGAGTAGGAAAGTAAGCAAACCATCCCAAAGTCATCACATATTAATTCAGTAGGCAGGCAGTGGTGTTTTATTGTAGTTCTAACACATTTATGAATCTGATCTAATCCAATGTAATATGATTTTAAGGGCGTCTTAAAGTAGTCAAAAGTGCCAAAGCTCAAAACTCTTTAGACCCCATTTACACCAATTTAGGACTGTCCACTTGTGATCAGGAAATATTAAAAACAGGCGATGTAGACTGCATAAGCTTTAGATTATCTTGCGCTGACAAGGAAGCGTGAGGAAAATGATGCTATACTTGAAAATACACTCATGTTGTGTTTCTTCAGACACTAATCGGAGATGTCCTGCGGTCATGTATAAATGTTTTTGGTTCCCACAGTGAAATGAAGTCAAACCCTTTCATCATAGCTATTGAGCGTTCTCCGGAGAGAAATGAGTCGGCTTCACATGCTACATTTTGTGCTACTCTGTACAGTGAATTCATGTCCTGTACTTTCAAATAAAACAATGCAGACACATAAATGAGCAACACTCATGCATGGTTCTCCGAGGACTGAATCAAAAGGAAAACTCTCAGTCATTTTAGACTAGACTGTTCCAGATGTGTCGGTGAGGTACCAGATCAAACCAGACACTGAAAATCATTACCATGTGAAGGTTTTAAGAGGTAAAGTGAGAGACGGCGAAAAAGAAAACAGCCATTAACCGCTCGCAGTGTTGAGAATGAGCCATATCAGGGAGGGAGACTTCTTCATGAGGGCTGGCAGCCGATCTTTACAGGTTGTTTCCAAACGATGATATATGCTGATGAAATTTTAAGAGAAAGACTGAGGGGGGAAAATGGCAGAGAGTGATAGAATACATGTGGAAAGGCTCTTGTGTGTCTCAAAGTCTGTGTGAACAAGCCGCTCCAGCTGCAGAAATAATGCCATAGCTGACCTGTAAGCATCGGCGGGGAATTTCGCTTGTGGAAGAATGGTAATAAGTTACCCGAGAATCAGCCCTGACTGGCCTGCTTCAAGGAGGATGTTTCATCTTCTGAGTTTAGACTGGCATATAGTGAAAGTAGGGTCAAATCTGCTGCTGTTTAATAAGTTTGTGTGGTTTTGTCTGATTAAACTCTTGTTTAATTGCTTTTTTTGTGTGGTTTGAGTGTCAACGGTGCCATCTTGTCTTGATGTCCACTAAACAAACAGACTGAGACATCTGAAAAGATGGGACTCTGTCTGTTTGACTGAAATATGAACCTTGCAAGGACCAAATATATCCAAATTAAACAAAAAACAAAGCAAAACAGGACTTGTTTTCACCTGATGAAGGGACTCAATTTATATTTATGCTATTTTACTGTTTTCAAACAAAACCAACTGAACTGCTACTGTGCACATACCTTAAAAATGCCATTGAGGCAATAATGTGCCTAAAAACTAGTCACATGAAGTGACATAATCTTTAAATTACCTTCATCGTGAGGTACAGTCAAAGTCCCTTTAAGGGAAGTCATTTCATTTGGCGGCCATCACGCCTCTCAGGCAGTATGCTCAGGCATTCTGTTAGAATTGGAAAACATCAAATTCTCCAAAATTGCTTGCCAAACTTACGATTAAATTTCATATTAGGAATCAACAATAAAGTTAAACAACAACTGTCTATTTAGTTTCATTTCTAAATGTTCCAATGGCACAAAATCTGCAGAAACTCATGTCTGGTCTGAGCCCCTCCCCCGGAGAATTCTTAGTTTATAGCGATCACTAATTGGCTCCTGTACTAGAAGGCGGGGCTTCATTTGTCGTATTGACCGTAATGCTTTTCCCCATTCAAAATTATATGAGTGACATGTCTTGTGTATTCTATAGTCAACCCCTCCAAGGATGTTATTGGGATTTTTGGGCAGTGTGGATTTAGATGAGAAATCAACATAAATTATTATGTATTTAGTTATCACAACGTTTAAAATGTAAAATTGCTCATGGATTTCCTAGTTCATTTCAGTCTCCTATTTTATCCAAGGCATTATTAAATATGTGGTAATATCATTTTATAACTTGTATGTACTGTTTGTAAATTATTTAGCTGTATAAATATGCAATTCACCTGACTCAAAAGTCCCTTTTGTTGCATTTATTTAATCAAAATTACAGTCAAATAATTACAAATCGAATAGTTGTTTTCTATTTTATTACATTTAAAAAATGTTATGATTTCTGTGATGGTGAATCATCATTACTGCACACAAAAAATGATGTTTGCTGTTTGTTTAATCTGTTTATTTAAATGAGCTGATACAACACAATTCATGAGTTTTTTTTGGGACAACTTAATTGTTATATGTTCAATCCACCTAAATTTGTAAAACAACAAATTACCGTAACTCCTTTATGTTGTCCCAATTCAAATCGATTGTGTGGAACCCAGCATTTTTTTTTACAGTGTGCAGTCTTCATTGCCACATACAGTAAAGCATTCCTTATCAATGTTGAAACAGCTTACTAGTAATTTTGTAGAAACTGAGTGGGATTCATTCTTTTAATGTGTCACCACCACTTAGCATAACAGATAACTCAACATGCATATTCTGACCTTTTATTCTGCTTGCTCAAACTTACTTTAAATGAACTGAAACAATGCAATCCTTGAGAATCTTTTTGTTAACCTAATCAATTTGTGTAGGGACAACATGAATAAATTATGCTGAACCCTGCATTTTGTTTGTGTTTTTAAAACATATAAAAGATTTAGATTAAATTTGTGATCATTACTGCTTTTTAAATTTATTACAAACTTCATGTTTAAAATTAGGATGCCGCAGTAAGTCGTTCTTGTTTTAAAAAACTTTTTTTTATTATTAATATTGATAAAAAATTTTTTTTAACAATGATACAAAAGGTTGAGTCCAGTTTTTTGGAAATAAAGGAAATCTTAGTCCCATTTCTTTTCTTTTAGGTAATGAATTAAGACAAGCTATGGTGCTGGGATCAAAACGTCAATGAGAGTCAATGGTTAGTGGTTGGTGTGAGTTCAGTTGGCATGCTGTGCGGTTGAATAACCCTATTGGTTTCTTTCACCCGTATACAGTTGAAGTCAGAATTATTAGCCCCCCTGTTTATTTTTTTCCCAATTTCTGTTTAACAGAAAAGATATTTTCAACACATTTCTAAATATAATAGTTTTAATAACTCATCTCTAATGACTGATTCTTTTATATTTGCCATGATGACAGTAAATAATATTTTACTAGATATTTTTCAAGACACTTCTATACAGCTTAAAGTGACATTTAAAGGCTTAACTAGGTTAATTAGGTTAACTAGGCAGGTTAGGGTAATCAGGTAAGTTATTGTATAACGATGGTTTGTTCTGTAGACTGTCGAAAAAAATATATAGCTTAAAGAGGCTAATAATTTTGACCTTAAAATGGATTTTAAAAAATTTAAAACTGCTTTTATTTTAGCTGAAATAAAACAAATAAGACTTTCTCCAGAAGAAAAAAATATTATCAGAAAAAACTGTGAAAATTTTCTTGCTTTGTTAAACTTCATTTGGCAAATATTTAAAAAAGAATAAAAATTCCGAGGGGGGCTAATAATTCTGACTTCAACTGTATATTCAGAATATAATGAACTTTTAATAGCTAAATATAGTCACAAATAATAAAATTTGGAGTATTTCCAGCAGGTATTTTAATGTAGATATTATTAAACAATATTGTACAAAATATTATACCACAGATGTGATTAAAATATGTACAAACCCACAGCTGAAATCAAATTTAAAATGAGTTTTTTTAAATGAATGGTTTGGTTTGTACATATTTTACACGAATTTGGATTAAACAAGCTCAGAATGTTTTAATTGTTGTATTTTTATAGCTCAGCAACAACAGATGTTAGACAATGATGACACTTTAAAAGTAAATTCAAAATTAATTTAAAACTCTTTACTCAGCTAATGCGCATTTGTGTATTTTTGCCACCCGCTATCCTCTCATTTCAAAAACGACTGATTCAGTCAATTTGACTTCATTATCCGCCTAACATGCTCAAAATATGACTGCTCGTCTGCAGTGAGCATTGCCTTGTGTTTCTGATACACATGGACAGGACTGAGATTCATTCTGTCGGCCTGTGCCAAAGAATGTCTCTTTTCTCTCTCTTTTTCCTCTCTCTTGTCTTTCAGGCACGCCATCCGTGTCCCCAACAGCTGCCAAGTCCGTCATGGCTGCTGCCAGTGCCTGATGCTTCATAGCGGAGCGAGTAGTCATGGAGGCTGGGAAGGCTTTTAGGTTCAAGCTGCTCTCTTGGCACACTTGAATCGAGCCCCGTGCCAATGCATCTCACAGGGCCTTTGCCTCCTGAACACGGATCCCCCTCTAAGAGCCTGGGCCCCCAAAACAACTCCATCTACTCTCCCGGTGCCAGCCAAAGGATTTATCCAATGTCTTTATATGTTGCTCATATAAATGCAGCCTTACCACACCGGTCCCCATGCAGCGCTCAAGTGAGTGAAGTTTTAGAAGATAATAGTAAAATAATTGCAAGTTGCTATTTTTATTTTTGGTGATGGGAGAGTTTGGTGGTTGTGTTATTTGCTCTGGAAGAATCGGTTTAAATTAAATTAATTTAAATTGATGTCGGGCATCACGGTGGCGCAGAGGGTAGCATGATCGCCTCACAGTAAGAAGGTCGCTGGGTCAGTTGGCATTTCTGTGTGGAGTTTGCATGTTCTCCCTGCGTTTTCGTGGGTTTCCTCCGGGTGCTCCGGTTTCCCCCACGGTCCAAAGACATGCGCTATAGGTGAATTGGGTAAGCTAAATTGTCCGTAGAGTATGTGTGTGAGTGTAGGAGTGTATGGGTGTTTCCCAGTGTTGGGTTGCGGCTGGAAGGGCATCCGCTGTGTAAAGCATGTGCTGGATAAGTTGGCTGTTCATTCCGCTGTGGCGACCCCTGATTGTTAAAAGGACTAAGCCGAAAATAAAATAAATGAATGAATAAATTGATGTCTAAATCCAAGCTCAAACTCAATGTAATGTGCATTTAGACATGACATTTTTAAATATTTTTAAATTATTATAGCTTAAGAGGGTATTTAATAACTCCTACAAGTGTTTTATACCATTACTGTGATTTAAATGCAATGTAAGCACAGAATGTAACATGTTTTTGATATAGGCGGTCAATAAAAATGTGTGTATAAATATTAATGATGTTAAGTTTAGATATGTTTCTGGTTAATAAAGAACTCAAATTTTTAAATGATAATTTAACAATTAGTACATTTTTGTGAAATTAAATAAATGTAATGTTTGAAACAGCAATTTAGTTGATTGTTTTATGATAAATTAAAAAGAAATGTTTTACTAGAAAATATCAGGTGCTCCGTTAAAAGCTGATCATTATATCTGTGACTCCCTGGGATCAGAAGACTGAAATCCACTAAAATACTACACTGTAAAAATTGCTGGTTCCACATAATCAATTTGTGTTGGGGCAACATGAAAAAATTAAATGAACTTATTAATTTAAAAAATTTAAGTGGATTGAACATAAAACAATCAAGTTGTCCCAAAAAACGTTAAGAGTTGTGTTGTTTAGCATAATTTAAATAAGTAGTTTGAACAAACAACTAACTTCATTTTTTTGAGTGTTATATGTAATATATGAAGCACATTTTCAAAATGTTTTAATTCCACATGTTTCGTCTTGTAGCTGTTTTTCTTCACACTTGCTTATATCGGATGAAAAACGAGCAATATTTTTAGCTTTCCCCCCAAAACGCACTTCATACCGCAATGATTTCTCAGGAAAGAGCCGAAATCCTCAGCACTCCCTGTGACTCAAACTTGCATCTGATTCCTATCAGCCTTTTGATGTCAGCAGGAGGACACAAGACACGGCACATCCCTTCCTAAAAGATAAAGCGCCTGATCGTCCTACTGCGCTGTCATGCTCTCATCCATATGTATGCATACTGAGCCAATTCACAGAAGATTTATTGCTTTAAATTACAGACTTTTAATCTGTACGTTTTCACCCACCGCACCACTGCAGACGTCACCATTTCTTGTTTCTCATTGTACACTGTAAAAAAAATGCTGGGTTTCACACAATGAATTTGTGTTGGGACAAGATTCAGGAATTAAGTTAAGTTATTAGTTTTTACAAATTTAAAGGATTGAATATAAAACTATGTTGTACCAAAAAAAAACCCCTCAAGAATTGTGTTGTTTTAGCTTATTTTAAATAAGTTGTTTGAACAAACAGCAAACTAATTTTTTTGAGTGTAGCAGCTGGAGGTTTTCAATGACTGTGCAAATGTTCTGCTGTTGGACGTACCAGTGAACATAACCGTCTCCATAGACTCTCAACCGAGCCACTAAGGACATTGTGGTGGAATTGAATTTTTAAAGGAAATGTACAAAGGAATGTTGGTAACACTTTGTGTATTAGGCATGAAAAAAAAAAGTTTGCTTCACCAATGAGGGTGACACTTATTGCACATTTATTAACTTATTGTGCTAAATATCATTATAGTATGACCCTCCTTATCAAAGCGTACCTTTAGGAAAAATACTTTTGAGGACCAAATCTTGTTCTTTTTTTAAAGAAAATACTTTAATTAGAAACTACTTCACATGGCACACCAATAGGCCCTTTCACATTTCTATTCTTCAGCAGTGTTTCTTTCCTTTACATTGCTTTGTGCATAACAAATACAGTAATTCATTGTATATTAATTGCCACAAAAGATCTCAAATACATAATAAATACATAATAAAACATTTTTAGAACACCTCTACTTCATAATACAAAGTAAATAGATCAGACAATCAGGTAAAAACAACAAGTTAACATTAAGTGAAGTTTATTTATAAACTAATTTCGAGATTATGATTATGATTATGATTGCTTGCAGCTGGACCCGCGATATCCAATTTACAATGCACCAATCAGACGATTGCTAAGCTACTATAAATACCCTGGGTTACATATCACAGTCATTTTCGTTTTGAACAATCCCCTCTTCCACCCCTACTCCTCTTCCTTCCTAGATGGGTGGCACGGTGGCCTAGTGCTTAGCACTGTGGCCTCACAGCAAGAAAGTCTCTGGTTCCAGGCTTTACCAAACCAGCCGACGTTTCTGTGTGGAGTTTGCACGTTGTCCCCGTGCTCATGTGGGTTTTCCCCGGGTTCCCCGGTTTCCTCCCACCGACCAAAAACATGCGACCTAAGTTTATTGACTAATCCAAATCAACACCATAGACTTGCTTCTACCACTTATCTCTTTAAAGAGCAACTACTATCTGCTCTTCAGCCACCATGACAAGGGAGTTCTTGAGATCTACCTGAGCTCAAACTCCCCTCTCACCTTGCAACGGGAGAGAACCCCGGGCTCGAGGATTTAATGAGCTCAGGGCTCTCTCCCAGGACATCATGCTAAAATAGCTTAATAATCAATCATCAGCTAAGTGTGAACTCTTGAAACAATGTTTAACAACAACTGCGCCATATTTGCCGTTTAGGAGCTAATCACGCAGCGATCTCAAAATGTTTTTAAAAATAACACGTAAATAGGTTCACCAAGCTGAAAACAGCAACTAATCATGTTTTAAGTCAGTTTTTCATATTGTTAGAACATTTATAAAAATTCATGCACTCTAGGTCAAGGTAACATGTTATTTACTACACGTTTAGTGGCGCCACCTATGTTTGTGGATGTAAGGTATTATTGACGTGGTAACACTTTCTAATAACTACACACTATGAATCATTTATTAAGCATTAGCATCTAGTGAATTCATTATATGCCTGAATAATAATAATTATAAATGTTAATTTCAACAGTTTATTAATCATTTACAAACTCATTCTGAATGATCTTAAAAACAACTAACTATGATTAAATAACTGGTTTGTAAATAATGCAATACTTAATTCAGTAATGAAAATTAAACCATTAACAAAGTATGAATATGCAATTATCAAGCACATTATAAATGTGGTTATAAGTCAAGAATGCAGCATTTGTAGCTGCAGTTATAAACTGCTCATTAACTTTTATTAATGTAGAGTTAATGCTTAACAGATAACAAATTCACTATTTGCCAATGCTTAATAAATAGTTTATAGTGTGTAGTTATTATAAAGTGTTACCAAAGCATTTCCATTTGAAAAATATCATCTTAAATTCGGGACAAGGTATGTGCTTTATAGTGAGGTGTTGGACTTTTTAACGTTTGCAAAAGGCAACACTTCAGAACTGAGCAGTAACATGCTAGTCAATAAGTTAAAACCGAAACTAAACCTGCATAAATGTATTCGCTAACCGTTCAAAAATACCCTGTTTCAGTCTAGACATTGTAACCTCTGCTTTTCCATCATTGTTTGACTCCAGTTTGAACATGTTAGGCTTGAATCTGCTACTGGTTATTCTTGTCTTTTTTCTGTAAGATCTAAAAGCTCTGCCCTCTTCTAGAAAGCAATGCATTTGCATTTAACCCTTGTGCAGTGCTCAAATTTATTACTCTTTTCTTATGTTAGTGATGAAAACACCCACTGAATTAAACTGCTGTAAAATGCATCAGATATAGATTTTTTTGCATAAATCTGTTAATCAACCTCAGTCCTGATCAAAACTACTAAATTGTTTAGAAAATTACAGGATTTTAACTCTTTAATTGCCAAATTTAGAAATGATGTCACTGATTTGATGAAAAAAAAAATATTTTCAATAAAAAAACTAATTGTGGACTGGATTTGTTTTTACTTTTATCACGGTCTTGGACATGCATTGTTAGATTTTCATTCCTCCCTAATTTACTGTTGGTGGCTGTTTTTGCCCCATTGACTTCCAATATAACCACATTTGATGATGCATAAATACACAGTCTTTGTTTTTATTTACTCCACGTAGTTCTGAGAGCTGAGATGCATATTTTCATTTTCTCAGACACATCAAGGTGTGTAAAGGTCACTCTCACATGCTCACAAACACACATACACACACTTTAATTTGCTGTTATACTCCACGTAAAATCCAGAAAGTAAGCTTTTTTTTGCACAGGCCTATCTAAAGAGTTAATGGTGCCAACTGATGAGCAACACTAAAAATACCAATTTCACCTCTTCCCAACAGGGAAAACCACCAACAATCCAAAAACCCATGATTATATGGTGTCATGGCTTTATAATCAAACAAATGTGATTATAATGGAAGTCAATGGGGCAAAACAGCCACCAACAGTAAATCAGTAAATAAAATAAATCAAAAACAATGTATCAAAGGCAATGTTGTTTCACATGTCCAAGACTTTGATAAAAGGTAAAAATATCCAGTCCACAATTACTTTTTATGTTGAAATTAGGTAATTTTGTGTGTTTTTCACAAAATAAGTGACATCATTTTTGAATATGGCAATTGAAGAGTTAAAATCCTGAGCAATTTAGTAGTTTTGATCAGGACTGAGGTTGATGAACAGACTTATGCAAATAAAAAAAATATTTATCTGATGCATTTTTGCAGCAGTTTAGTTTAGAGGATGTTTTCATCCCTAACATAACAAAAGGGTAGTACATTTGCCCAGAGTGTATTGTTCTGCAATCTAAACAACTATATTCTCATCCCAAAAAGCCTCAAAAGTACATTATGTTGTACAATATTCTCAAAATATGTGTCAAAATAAGATTTGTCACCAAAAATCATTCCTCTAGCTGAAACACAGAAAAAGTTATGGTCAAATTAAGACACAAAATCCACCCAGAGTGGATGAAAACATCCCCAACAGTACATAAGGGTTAAAGGGATACACACAGAAACTCTGTTATCGCTTTCACCCTAGTAGTGAAGATTTGGACAAGTTGTAATAATTGATCAGACTCATACACATCATGTTGATACCAGAGATGTACTGTATTTAACATCTTTATTAGTTAATCGTTTTACATTTGATGTTGTAGACTGGCAGGATTTTCACAGCTCCACTGCTGATAATGTCAAGCATCAGTGACATGTATGGTGGTAAAATGTCGGATATGGGCTAAATGCTGTCCTGGTGTTTGGAATGGTGTCTGGAACGAAACGGGAATCGTGATAGAGCCTGTCTGTGTCACTGTGGCCTCGGCACCATCTGCTGCCCACGTCACCCTCCCATGACTGGTATCACTGCTGCCAGGTATTAATGAACCTGAGATAAGTACAGTCTGACCCTTTTAGTCTGGGTTGATTTGATGAGAAAAATGGGTCAGTAGTATAATTCTCTCTGTCTTTATTGTGCATTTTATCTCTGTTGTTTAGATGTGTTGCATTACAAAACGTGAGTCAGACCTTTTATCCTGGATTCATTGCTGTTGATAAACTGGTTGCAGGCCCATAGCCAGCCTGCTGAAAGGGGTGGTTCTTTTTTCTCAAAAAGTGGACTTTTGATCTTAAGAGACCAAGCTGATTCTTCTTTAAACTCATTAAAAACGTATGGGAAAAAGAAATTGGTTGTAATTTTGATGATAATTAGTGGGATGTTACAAATGTTATACAAATGTGTATCTTTTTCATTTTCTAATAACAAAATGATTGAACAAAATTAAAAATTTTCATTCATTTTCTTTTCGGCTTAGTCCCTTTATTAATCCGGGGTCGCCACAGTGGAATGAACCGCCAACTTATCCAGCATATGTTTTACGCAGTGGATGCCCTTCCAGCTGCAACCCATCACTGGGAAACATCCATACATTCATACACTGTGGAAAATTTTGCCTACCCAATGTCTTTGGACTTGTGGGGGAAAACAGAGCACCCGGAGGAAACCCACGCGAACACAAACATGCAAACTACACACAGAAACGGAAATTGACCCAGCCAAGGCTCAAACCAGCGACCTTGTTGCTGTGAGGCGAACGTGCTACCCACTGCGTTACTGTGCAGCCAATTACAAATTTATACAAAGAATATATTTGACCCCAGTTCGCCTCAGTAGGATATATCCCGGTGGATCGCCTGCCTTTATGTAACAGATGTAAGAAACATAAGGGCACCATTATGCATATTTTCTGGAACTGTAAAAAACTAAATGAGTTTTTTTTTTTTTTTGTCGTCTGCGGCAGTGGTGTAGTGGTTAGGGCGTCGACACATGCACTCCAGTGCTCACGGCGACCCGAGTTCGATTCCATCCTCGCGGTCCTATACCGATCCTTCCCCTCTCTCTGATCCCCATGCTTTCCTGTCAATTCTCTACTGTCCTGTCAATTAAAGGTGAAAACCCTGAAAAAATTATTATAAAAAAACTAAATGAGTTGGGATACTGTACATGCATTTTCTGTGATAGCCCTGAGAAAGAACAATGCAATCTCATGGCAATTCGTAACTTTTTGATTTAGTGGCTTATTCGTATGAATTTGTTCGATCTAATTCGTACAATTTGCTCATCACCCAATGACGGTTGGGTTTAGGGGTGGGGTTAGGTGCCACGCCTCCTTTTTAAAATCATACATTTTCGTACGACTGAACTCGTTTGAATTCGTATGAATTAGCCACTAAACTGACAAAACGTAAAATACTTACGTTTCCTCATGAGATCAGGCTGGAAAAAAATATCACAAGACTCCTTTAATATATTTTTTTGGGTGGTCTTGAATAAGGTATCAGACCCTTTTTTACCAAAAGGGTAGGTCTGATTTCTTATGTATCTAGGAAATGTATTCTGTTAAACTGGAAACAGGAACTCCCTCCAACATTTAAATTATTTAAAAATATCATAAATGACACACTGCATTTGGAATATTTAACATATAGCTTAAAAAACAAAACACACATATTTTTAGAAACCTAAAATATTTTTATGGACCCTTTAAGGACCCTTTGACCTGTACCTACATAATACCATTGTTATCACACTCACCATTTATATGCTTTTATTTGATTGCTGTTTTAATCTAGTAACATAAACTGGATTTGATGATTTAAATGTTTTTTTATATTTGTATATTCTGATGCTACCTAATGCTGAATAGTCATTTTGTTAATTGTGCTGTTTGTTATATTGTAAAAAGGACCTTTTTGCAGTTATTAGCCTCAATTTCTATTTAATTATGAGATCTAAATACTGAATTTAGTGCCATTTTAAGCACTATTTTTTTTAGCAGAATTAGCTTGTTGGATTGTCATCATAACCACACTTTTTGATGTACCAAAATTTTTCCTAAATATTTAGAATAAAGAAACATGACAAATATTCATTTTTAAAATACAAATTTGTTACATCATATATCATTAGAAAAAAAGTTTTAAATTAAAAATTGTAGCCTATTGTAATTATTAGACAAATAACAAACTGGCAGAATTTGGCCATTTGAATAATAAAAAACATAATAATAATTTAGAGCTTGACCATTTTTTTAGCCTCTCTTGTAAAAGAGCTTTTTGATTGGTCATGTTTTTTTTCATGAATAAGGTCCACGATTTATAGACTAAAAGTTAGTTGTCAAATGTTTTTTCTATTTAAACATAATACAGTAGCGAAAGATGACTTTGCTTATATCAGATGTTTTCTTGCACTGCTAGATGTTGAACTAATGAAAATAATTGTTTGCATTGACCAAAACTGATAAGCTAAAGTTGATTCCACTTGGTCTTAAAGCCTTTTTTCAATAGGTTATTTTTACAATTTATGATGGCATAGCAGTCAAAATACGACAAATGGGCTCATGTATCAGACAATTTCTGGACCGTTGTCAGTGAGGGGTGGGTCTACCGAATATTTTTAGATTTTTCAGTATGTTTTAAAGTCATAGTAATTTTGATATTATTTATTTTTATTCTTATCATTATTTAAAAAATGTCTAGTTTTTTGGTAAATTACATAAAACAATAAAAACAAGAGTATGTATACAACATCTGTATAAATAAATTAGTTTTACATTTTATATACATACAGATTTGTGTAAGGATTTGTTCTGGTTATTTAATTTCTTTTATGTTTATTGAATTTACTGTATTAAGCTATTCAATTATTAACTCTTTTTTTCCCTTAAAAACAGTTTTATATGTTGCTGAATATCTGAAAACAAACTTCTCTTTCATTCACTCCACAAAACACTTTTCTTACTATGAGTTTTTGCCTTTTTTTAGTCCAACTATCTAAAAATACTTAAATCAAGAAGCATTTTCTAAATGATCAAAAATATCGTCTTGTTTTCAGAAATAATCCTTTAACTACCAAATGGTTGACCATATTATGACTGTTTTAAAGAATGACTGTTTTAAATAATGGTTTACACCACACAGTTTTACACTGTTGGTTTACAAAAAAATCAAACAAACATAATCCTGTTGCACTACTTGATTTTGGTTTTATTGTAAATAAATATAAGAAAACATGTTAAATTAGAATCTGAAATATTTTATGGCATACTTTAAAAAATAAAGATGATTTAATATTCAAAAATGTTTTATTTTGAATATAAATTGGTCTTACACTTCCTATTTTCAGATTTTTCATAGTATATGTATTAATTCCGGTACTTTTACCATAAACCAACATATCAACCATTTGGTAGAGGTTGATATTTTAAAAAATATGGGATGTGTTGAAAAATAATGCATTGAGTGTGTTAACTAGCGACATTAGGAGTCAGGAAATGCAATCCAATTTTTTTTTCTTGGTGGGGCAGTTATACATGTCAAAATTAAGTGAGTTTTTCCTTAAAACAAGCAAAATTATCTGCTAGTGGGGTAAGCAAAATAATCTAATTTCAAAGCAAAAACATCTTTACTTAACACGTTGGCAGATTTGCAGTGCAGTAAAAGAAAATTCCTTGCAATGTTTCACAGAGGTGGACACTTGAATGAATTCAGATGTCTTGCAGTAAACAAGAAACACTTTGATATATGTCAAATAATGCAGAGCTCAACAACAAACCCCTCAACTTTTATTCTTGCTTTTTTTAAGAATGTAATTGCGAGTGTGTCTGAAATGCAAACAATTGATTTCCTCTTTTAGAGCTCTGTTCTCGACAGTGATGTGTTCTTTGCACAATTTAGCCCCTTAACGCCATGCTAAAATGGTAGGGATAATGTTGGCCATATGTTCTGCCCAGCTCAAGGGCACCACTAGAGCTCTGCCACCCAGAAGAGAAGCAGGACGACTGAACTCGTGCCTGCTGCACCCCTGAGCGCTAAGTGGCAAATCCCAGTCATGGAAAAGAGTGTAATTACCACAAATGGCTGCCAGAGCCCACTTGAAAGTGAAAAAAAAATGGTGAACAAGACTGATTAATGAAGAGGTTGTTTGTTTAAGTGTCCTGTTTAATTAGGCAGTCAATTTATCATAGTTAGCAGCAGTAATTACTCCACTTCTTCAATATGTGGAGGCTGTAGAAGGTTTGGGTGAAGCAGTGATGGTGAAGGTCAGGCCGCTGAATGATTGCTGAAGCGTGTGGGGAGGCTGTGGTTCAGACGGGTGCAGCTTCTCCACTGTTTTCCCCTGATTCATCAACACTGACTGACTTACTGCTGCAATTCAGTGTCTGAGTGGGTCGAAACCAATTGCAAGTCATGCAACAGTTTTGCGTTAATCATCCGGCCGGGCGTATGCTTGAGTGCTTGTGTGGCAAGAAGGAAGATGATGCAGCATTTTAGACGACGTGTTTTTGACTGTAAGGTGTTGCAAGGACATTTTTTGGGGGGGTTGGTGGTTCTGTATAATTAGCCCTAAAGCTGTTGTGTTGAGATCATCAAGGAATGAAGAGCAAATAATGTACTTATTTAGAAAAAAAACTGTTTACTTGCACTGGCAGATACTGATATACAAAAACACGTGATATTTATAGTCTGTTAAACATGTAAGATTATTTCATTAAAATATCCAAAAATCAATACATATATACTGTATGTAAACTTACCAGCCACTTTATTAGGTTCACCTGTCCATCTGCTTGTTAACACACATTTCTAATCAGCCAATCACATGGCAGCAACTCATTTAGGCATGTAGACAAGGGCTGCGTCCGAAACCGCCTACTATTCAGTAGGTACTGCATTTGAATTTAAACGTACTACTCGGCCGTTGGAAAAGTACGTTCTATACAGTATGAATGTGAGCAGTATGAATGGAATTCGGACGTACTACATCCGCCATTTTGTCATGGTCACGTGATCTACCTGCGTCAGTTGCGTCGCTTCACGTCCAATCATAAATTCTCTCGCGGGGCATCATGGGATAGCGCAGCGTCCATGGGATGCGCACTTCAGAATCTCGCCGGAAGTAGTAAGTCATCCGGGTACTTCTCGCATACTGATTTTCGAATTCCAAGAATTCGGACATACTACTTGGCTCGCATACTGATTTTAGCGTACTGTATAGTATGGAAGTATGCGGTTTCGGACGCAGCCATGGTCAAGACGATCTGCTGCAGTCCAAACTGAGTCTCAGAATGAGGAAGAAAGGTGATTTAAGTGACTTTAAATGTAGCATGGTTGTTGGTAGCAGACAAGTATTTCAGAAACTGCTGATCTACTGGGATTTTCACGCACAACCATCTTTAGAGTTTTCATGTCATGAAGCGCAAATTATCTCAGACTGGTTTTTTGAACATGACAATGAGTTCACTGTACTCAAATGGCCTCTACAGTCACCAGAATTCAATCCAATAGAGCACCATTGGGATGTGGTGAAACGGGAGCTTTGCATCATGGATATGCAGCCGACAAATCTGCAGCAACTGCGTCATGCTATCATGTTATATGAACCAAAGTCTCTGAGGAATATTTCTACCTTGTTGAATCTATGCCACAAAAGATAAAAGCAGTTCTGAAGACAAAATTGTTTGTGCTTCTTGTTCAAAGTACTCATTTAAAATGAGCTGAAACAACAGATTTTTGGTGACAATTTAATTGTTTTATGTTCAATCAACTTAAAATTGTAAAAAAAGAAAAAATTATAATAAGTAAGTTTACTTAATCAATTTGAGATGGGATAACATGAAGAAATTGTATGGTACCAAACAGTTTTTACAGTGTTTTGAAACACCTGGGGTGTGAATAATTTTGGGCTTGTCTGTATAGGCTTATATTGTCCCAAATGTTTAGAAGAATATTCAAAAACAAACAAATAAGCATTTTAACCATTGACGTGGAACGTATCATTTGTCGCCATGCTACTGATGTCATACACCCTCAATTATCGGTTTGGCTTTATAAAAAACAGGGAAACACCAAAGATGCTTATGCTAGCTGTTATATTGGACTGCACAAAACAGCATTATAACTAAACCCTAAAAAAATGTAATTAGTATGATAAAACAGAGCTGGGGCAGCACGGAGGCGCAGTGGGTAGCACGTTCGCGTCACAGCAAGAAGGTCGTTAGTTCAAGCCTCGGCTGGGTCAGTTGCCGTTTCTGTGTGGAGTTTGCTTTTCCTCCCCGTGTTCGCGTGGCTTTCCTCCGGGTGCTCCGGTTTTCCCCACAAATTCAGACATGCGGTACAGGCGAATTGGGAAGACTAAATTGTCCGTAGTGTATGTGTGTAAATGAGTGTGTATGGATGTTTTGCAGCTGGAAGGGCATCCACTGCGTAAAAACATATGCTGGATAAGTTGGCGGTTCATTCCGCTGTGGCGAACCCGCATTAATAAAGGGACTAAGGTGAAAAGAAAATGAATGAATGAATGAAACAAAGTTGCTGCTTCTCCTGTATCGTGATCACGACCATAAGAACTGGAAGTGGTGGACTAGGGCATAATAATAGCTCCTTTGCTTTTGTGTCGTGTTGTGCTTGTCTCTTTCCGGAAATTGCTTCAGTGTACTTGTTTCCCTTTAATGTTTTTTGACATTACCCTGTTTCATCTTACAATGATAAAAGGTTTTGAACTCTTTAGCTCTTCCATGAGCATGATTTCTGCAGGAGTCACATTGGATATAATGAAGATGACAACTCCCATGATTCCACACTCAGTCATGGTGTCATCAAACAAAGTCTAAGAGCTTTGCAAATTGTATAGTCTAGAAAAACTATAACAGGAGTTTAAACATGCTTCCATATGTTTTTTTAAACTTCTCTTTTAAGTCATAAAACACCAACTTTTTCTGGAAAGTGAAGCAGCAAGATTAAGATTAGCATTTAAACAGACTTGCTTTGCTTTCATCCACAAAAAGGGATTTCCAGCAGGGCATAATAAATGATCCATGAGGTATTTTGAGCTTAAATTTCACAAATACATTCTAGAGACACCTGATACTCATATTACATCTTGTAAAAAGGGCATAATAGGATCACTTTAAATGCCTCTTTTGAACTATGTTATTCAGGATGCTTGTATAAAATAGATGTTTACAAGACAATAAAGCTATTTTTGAGCCTGTCAGGCATATATGGAGAAACAGGTGATTCTTGTGCAATTGTCCTGTTTTACAGACAAATTACCCCATAGGCTTAAAAAGGTTAGCTCACCTAAAAATGAACTTTACTTTAAATAAATAGCACTTCTTGTATGTATTGTCTCTTTTTGTTGAATCACTTAATACCTCCTCAATTGTATGTCGCTTTGGACAAAAGCTAAATGACTAAATGTAAATGTAAAATGACTAAATGAAAATGGTGTTAGTGAGACCAGTAGGGGGCGCTCAACCTGCGGTGTTTGTGGGTCCTAACGCCCCAGTATATTGATGGGGACTCTATACTGCTCAGTGAGCGCTGTCTTTCGGATGAGTCATTAAACCGAGGTCCTGACTGTCTGTGGTTGTTAAAAATCCAAGAATGTAATTTGAAAAGGAGTAGGGGTTTAACCCCGGCATCCTGGCCAAATTTGCCCAGTGGACTTTGTCCATCATGGCCTCCTAACCATCCCCATATCATAATTGGCTTCATCACTCCACCAATCAGATGGTGTGTGGTGTGCAGTCTGGTGCAATATGGCTGCCGTCACGTCATCCAGGTGGGTGCTGCACACTGGTGGTGGATAAGGAGATTCCCCCCCAGAAGTGTGTAAAGCAATTTGAGTGTCCAGAAAACGCTATATATATATGTAAGGAATTATTATTATTATTATTATTATTATTAATGTCTTGTGCTTGTGCTTGGGACATGAGGATGAGAAATTAAAAACAGAATTTTCATCTTTGGGTGAACTTTATGACAGATTTTTTCTTTTCAAGTGAACTATCTGCCTCTGCAGCCATGCTACTGCGGAAAAGTCCCTCTTCTGATTCACACCTCTATAAATCATTTCAATTTTTACAACATGAATGAGTGAGGTCTGATGACTGAGCTACTGTGCAAAGTTCCACATATGAATCATAGTGGAAAAAACACATCACAGTGCATCACAGTCATAAAAAATAAAATCATTTTGTTATAAACAAATATTTGCAGTTGGAGCTCGTGTAAACTGACCTTATCAACTGTCTAAAGTAGAACGATACAATACAGGAATACAAAGACAAAGGCGAAATGTCCTCATCTGCACCCTCAGCTGCAATAATACATTTTGTTTTGATTGTCTGGCATGACTAGAAATGGCCCATTAGAAGTTCATCTCGATCTTAATTCTTTCTCTTGTCTTTGTTTGGCGAGTGCTGATTGAGAACATGTGCTCGAGCAGGAGGTAGAGGAAAGAATTGGGAGCTGATGCGAACAGGCCTGCTTCCTGTGGCTGAATTATTCACAGGCCTCTGCGGTTCACAGCTCTTCCCAACGGCTAGACATCACAACGCCTAGCCAGACACCACAACATGCTGTTTTTCTGCTATTTTCACTGCGTTGACCACAAACTGTAATTTAGCTGCATTAATCCATGTGAAAAGAGTGTGGCGGAGGGGACGACGTGGGCAGGACGTGCTGCATGGCTCGCCTGGAAAGATTGTCCGGTCTCCCGTTCTTGGGTTTAGAGCTGTTGGATGTGACCAGGCCCTTGTCAAATGTGCGACTGCATGCTGGGCTGCTTTGTTCTTTCGATTTGCTGAGGTCTGGACAAACATTAAAGGTTGGGATGAAATGTTTGCTAACAGTTGGGGTCCTCAAATATTGATGTACTGTATCAGACTAGGTCTGAATTAAAGAGTCATATTTTATATGTTAGCATAGTTTCTTTATTATCCGTTTTAATTAATTAATTATTTTATTTATTCCATGGTCGGTTGAAATTCTTGACTCTGATTGGCTGGAAGTTGTTTAATGCACAGGTAGTTCCAGAAATGTTGATCACAGTTCAACATAACTGTGCATCCCTCAAGCATTAATAGTAACCATAGTATCTCAGTGACAGTTGCTGGAGTCTTCATTCTTCTGTAGCTGTGTCTCATTTCAGAGGCTGCATCCTCCGAAGGATTCAGACTTTAAAGTTGAGTCCTTCGAAGTGCACACAGGCTGAACCGAGCGTTTTGAAATGAGACGATCTAGCCTATAGAGGACGGATCTCGTCACCAGGCAACCGAAACAGCTGCTGTTAATAAGCACTGAAAAAAATTTTTTTCATAGTGTTTTCAAAACTTATTTGAAGCAATCTGAAGGTAAAACAAGGTATACAGAAGCTGGAAATATATTTCCTTTGATCCATACATGTACACAGGGCTTGACATTAACTTTTTTGATCACCAGCCACTGTGGCTAGTAGATTTCCAACATTACTAGCCACTCGCCATTTTCACTAGCCACAATTTTGCTGTTGGGAAAATATATTTTATATGCATAAATTTGACTTTGAAATACTAAAATGACTTGATTTAGACCTTTTGTTATGTCCACATGCCTCCTCATTCATTTAACTTTTTCTGTGTGTGGTGTATGAGCATGCTCGGTATGAATGAGCAAATGGGTTGTGTCGCATTGCAATTAGGTTTTATTTCACATGATTTTCAGGGCTCGAAATTAAGGATGTACCAAATTTTTCTCTGACCACACCAAAAATAAATAAATTACTATTTCTTAGCCACAAATTTTAAATGTGTCAAAACAATCAAAATATAGCTGTTTACATGCACCTTTTTAATTCAACAAAATATTTGTTAAAAAAAAAAAGACATTTAAAAAAGAACCATTGTCATGTATGTAAAATATGCATAATCTGTCCTGGCTAAAGGTCCCAGATCACCAGTTACCTACACATAAACAGAAAGTTAATCTCATATTAAAGCAATGGTATTGTAAAAAAAAAAAAAAAAAAATGTAACCATATTAAAAAAAATAACTGTAAGCAAAAGAAAGCAGGTAAAAACATACCCTGTTTGATAATGAAAGGATGATCACGCACACACGGTTAACGTTAGGCCTGTTAATAATCTGTTAAAAGAATAATTAAAACGAAAGCAGTGACAGGTGCTGCTTACAAAAGGAGATGTATACATATATATATATTTAAATTTCTAGCTCTTGAGAGCAGCAGGACAGCGGGTGCATTATTATTGCTTTTTGTCCAGTCTATTTCAAACAGAATCAATCGCACCAGTTGCGTTTCCTCTAGGCACGCTTGCTTCACGCAAGTAAATGGGAGCGCACGCTTTTTCACAGTCATGCGCATCACATCACATGTGCGCACGAGTGATCAACCTCTCATTTAGTATTCACCTGCTTTGCTTGCGCAAACACAGTTATTTTGGTCAGTCGTGCTGCTTTTCGATTCTAAGATCAAATTTGCACGAATATTGGGCCATCTCTATTGTCGAACCCTGCTTTTAAGAAAACTACAATTAAAAAAAAATATTTCCAAACAGCCAAAGTGGCTAGTGGGACTGTCTGTCTAACCCGCCACAGCAGAAATCTACCCGCATTTAGCGGGTGTTAATATCAAGCCCTGCATGTACACATAAAAATGTAAACTGTCTATGAAATCACTCTTTAGTAAGACATGTCATACTCTTTTTGTTTTTTAACATGTGTTTAGATATCCAAGTAAAATAAACTTAATTAATACATTTAAACCGGAGTTTTCTTTTAAAAACGTCCTGCTGTTATCAGCACGCAATGAATCTTGGGACATTCAAGGCCGCAAAGGATTCACCGGTTGTGTCCTTCATTACCTAGGAAACGAAGGATGCATTTTGAGGCTGGGTTTGAAGGAGCCTTCTAATTTTTTTTAAATGAGACAGCCTTCGTTGCGCCGCGATGACGTAGCGCACTTCGAATTCATCCTTCAGAGGAAGCAGATAGCTGTGCGATATTCTGCCATAACAGCACTCGTACAGCCCCTTCACCCTTGTGTATTACCCTGCCCACATAGAGGGACAGCAGATTAATAAACTCACTACAGTTTGACAAATATTGCTGCTGTTGGACAACAATATACTTTTGAGGCTTTTTTATGCGAGAATGTAGTTGTTTAGATTGCAACTACGCAGTTTATTTATAAAAATAGTGCCTATTTTTTATATTTATAATTTCAGAGATTCTGTATGTCGGCGGCCATTAGCCTGTCTTTGAGCAGAGCATAGAGGCTTGACGTTCCACTACAAGATGGTAACAGAGACCACATAATAAATACCTATTTCAAATTACAGCTGATCAAATCATCATAAAACGGGTAAGTAACTTTCAAAGTCGATCTCTCTTTTTTGTATGTTGCTGTATTTATACCATAGTAATTTGGTAGTGTTTGCTTTGCTTTGGCTTTTTCAGGGTTAATTATTGTGATCTCCCTATTGCAACAAAGAAATACTGGGATATATCTGTAGATTGATGGCAATTTATGCTGTTCAGCCTTATAATCTTAAAATGTCAGCAAAATCACATGTTTTGTCATTACTTTAGATATTACGCAATCATTCAAACAGTTTCTGTTGTTGTGACGTCAGCTGGAGATGGGAATGAATGGTGGAAGAAACTAGTTTCTTGTACAAAAAGATTTTTGAGACTCTCTGTGTTTCCGATTTTCTTATTTTTATACACAATTATGCCGTCGAACTGTTGTATAAATGCAATATCACACGAGTAGCGTTGTGATATGGCTGTATATCATCACTGGTGGGACACTAGGGCACTCGGCCTGTGGCCTTGTGCCAAAGCACACCTCCCACAAGTGCCGACATACAGCCATATCGCACAGCTGCTTGTGTGATATTGCTCATATACTGTATGTTAAAACGAATATACTTCAATATTTAACTTAATTTATGCATTTTTTTGTACACAATGATAAATAGACACTTAAGCTGCTAGTCAAAATGTACCACCCTTCAAAGAATTCCATATAATTTTATACTATTATGTTATCCTATACTATACTATATTATACTCATTATACTATATTATCACCACTTGCTCATACGTTTTACACATTTCTGTATTGTTGAATTTTTTATATGTGCTTTTGTGCAAATAAAGTTATGAATGAAGTAGATTTAAATTGTTTTGGCTAAGTATTGTTTTGAGTGTTAAGGTGTCCTGTTTTGTAAAATAAATCCCACTAAAACTTACATAAAAAAGGAACAATTTGTCAATTTGCTGAACATAGCACATAATGTCAAAATAAAAGTGTTACGATAAATAATGTGAAATTTTATGATGACTAATTCATCATTAATTAGTTTCGAACAAATGTCTGTTCAGGTAATGCACACAAATTAGTCTATATTTAACAATAAAATCAATATAATAAATAAAAACTTGAATACAAATCAGCCGTCAGTATTGTGTCAATCAAATGATGAATTATAAAGGTATTTTTTCCTGTCTTGCCGTAAAAATGTTAATATATTTTGATCAACCAAAGTATTTTATACTAGCCGTTACTAGCCGTATGTGTAAACATATATTTTAAGTTTGTATACTTTTAGAGTAAATTTATTGGTGCAATGCTCAATATTTAATCACATTTATTTAGTGTTATAATATTTAGTGCAAATTAGGGATCAATTACGGTATAACCAGACTAAGTTGTAAAACAAAGATAAATGTGAAAGCTAACAGCTAGCATTCTCCAGGTATTACTTTCCTCCAGATCGGAAGCAAAGATGTGGTTTATCAGTTTTCTGATCAATGCCTCGGGATTGTTTAGTTTTATCCTCTGTAATACAGCCCTTCCCCTAGATGTAATCGGAGTGTAATTTTGCCTCTGTCTCTGCTCGCAAGCGTTTGATTTTGAGAATCGCGATCTGGTGTTTCTCACGTTTCACTGAGGGGCAATGAAAGTAACTCTAGACAGAAGGACTGTGTTTTGCAGTCAAAGGTGTGGACAGATATGGGTGTAACATGATACGCATGCAGGTGGGTGCCTGTAAGGCCTCTTAATGGGCTTGGCGTATAACCAAAGCTTGGTCATATCGGAGATGGTTCAGATTAGTTCTCCTGAATTGGGCTTTTGATTTTTAAGGTTCACTTGGACTAGTGATTTTCTAATTGCTCTCATCCTAAGGGCTTGTTCTGCAATTACAGAAGAAATGAATACATATTGTATGTAGCATGTACTGTATGTATGCAGCATAGGGAAAAAATAAGACACCACTTCTCTGGATTTTATGTATTTTTTATTGTATAAGTTTGAGTAAAATGTTTAAATGTTTAAACTCTATAAAGGGCTTATAACATTTCTTCCAAATTTCGGAAAAAGAAAAGCAAAAAATATATACACTCACCGGCCACTTTATTAGGTTCACCTGTCCAACTGCTCATTAACGCAAATTTCTAATCAGCCAATCACATGGCAGCAACTCAATGCATTTAGGCATGTAGACATGGTCAAGATGATCTGCTGCAGTTCAAACCAAGCATCAGAAAGGGGAAGAAAGGTGATTTAAGTGACTTTGGACATGGCATGGTTGTTGGTGCCAGACGGGCTGGTCTGAGTATTTCAGAAACTGCTGATCTACTGGGATTTTCACACACAACTATCACTAGGGTTTACAGAGAACGGTCCGAAAAAGAGAAAATATCCAATGAGCGGCAGTTCTGTGTGCGCAAATGCCTTGTTGATGCCACAGGTCAGAGGAGATTGGCCAGACTGGTTCCAGCTGATAAAAAGACAACATTAACTCAAATAACCACTCGTGACAACCGAGGTATGCAGAAGAGCATCTCACATCAAACCTTGAAGCGGATGGACTACAGCAGCAGAAAACCACACTGGGTGCCACTGCTGTCAGCTAAGAACAGGAAACTGAGGCTACAATTTAATTAACACAGGCTCACCAAAATTGGACTATAGAAGACTGGAAAAACGTTGCCTCGTCTGATGAGTCTCAATTTCTGTTGCGACATTCGGATGGTAGGGTCAGAATTTGGCGTCAACAACATGATAGCATGGATCCGTCCTGCCTTGTATCAACTGTTCAGGCTGGTGTTGGTGGTGTAATGGTGTGGAGGATATATTTTTAGTACACTTTGGGCCCATTAGTACCAATTGAGCATCGTGTCAACGCCACAGCCTACCTGAGTATTGTTGCCGACCATGTCCATCCTTTTATGACCACTGTGTACCCATCTTCTGATGGCTACTTCCAGCAGGATAGTGCACCATGCCATAAATCGCGAATCATCTCAGACTGGTTTCTTGAACATGACAATGAGTTCACTGTACTCAAATAGCCTCCACAGTCACCAGATCTCAATCCAATAGAGCACCTCTGGGATGTGATGGAATAGGAGATTCGCATCGTGAATGTGCTGCCAACAAATTTACAGCAACTGCGTGATGCCATCATGTCAATATGGACCAAAATCTCGGAGGAATATTTCTAGTACCTTGTTGAATCTATGCCACGAAGGATTAAGGCAGTTCTGAAGGCAAAAGGGGGTCCAACCCGGTACTAGTAAGGTGTACCTAATAAAGTGGCCAGTGAGTGTATATTTATGTATTAAGTTAAAACACTGGTACTGTTGTGCCTCTAAATCAAACTGAAACATTTCTGAAAACATGTCCTAATTTTGAACATTCAAAAGAGGAAAAAAAATAATAAATTGACATCATTATTTATTAGGAAGAAATTTCATCAGTAGTTTACAATATAAAACAAACATGTTTTACTCAACCTATAGACCATACATTCAGAGAATCTGAGAATTTTCACTTGTTTTCTTAATTTTTAAATTACCATACATGTCTGTTAAAAATTAAATTAAATTAAATTAAATTAAATTAAATTAAATTAAATCAAATCAAATCAAATCAAATCAAATTAAATTAAATTAAATTAAATCAAATTAAATTAAATAGTTAAGTAAGCTGCTTCTGTGTAGACATAAAGTTCGCTCCCTGACCTTTGGCATTAATTCCATAATTTAACATTTATGATCTGACACTGAAATCTGATGACATATATATTTGCGGAAGACATTTATAGGTTTGTAGGGCAAAGTTTAGCTATTGCATAGCCTGGGTAGACTGTCATCATGAGTGATCAGGGTTTATTCATAATTTCCATTGATTAATAGAAACAAACTGGGGGTTTTATTAAAACTAAACTTAAGTTTATTTGAGGACACAAGTGATATAAACAGACAGGGATATTTCAAAAAAGCCTAGTTCCTCTTTCTCAATCTCAGCACAGTGAAATGCCTTAATCATGATAGCAATATTTATAGGAACCCAAAAGATGGTAGATAGCAGATATGGGGAAGTGAATTTTACAGTGGGGCAAAGATCAGTTTATCACACATCTAGGGTGTTCTGCGTCATTCATTTTGAGCTGTACAGACATTATCTAACAGAACCATTACTGTCACAGTCATTTATCTTACAGCCCATGATAATTCTGTCATATGATCAGACTAAATCTAGATTTTAGATGTTTTTTCTAATCACATGGTTTTCATCAAACTCTCTTGAACTTGACAAATAATTAGTCAGCATGAGAAATCAAATATAGCCAACTTATTGCATTTACAAATAGCATTTATAGAGGTATGTACATATAGCATGTATAAAGAGAACTATTTATGAGTAATGTATACTGCGTTCTGTTCTTAATAGCAGTGATATAACCAGGAATGTTCAGTTTTCAGAAATTTTAAATATAGGTCTAGGCTCATTTGTAACTTTCAATTGCAGATGACTGCTCAAGAGTCTGTCTGGCTGATATTAAAAGTGACCAATGAGATTGTTTTGTGCAAAATCACGTATTAAATTTTTTAAGTAAGCCTTTCTAACAGACCAAAATACTTCAATATTTGTTGAAGAATGATGTTAGTTGTCTTGTTAAGAGTCTTTGTCTCACTTTCTTTTGAAAAAATGCTTGGTTGACACAAGGCTAAGCAATTATTATTGAATCTGCCTTCAGTAGTTTGTTGTTATTTTTAAAATGATTAGAACTCTTTGGCCCAGTTTCACAAACCGGGCTTAGCTTAAGCCAGGACTAGACCTTGGTTAAATTAGGCTATTTAAGCCACATTTATAAAAACGGCCTTAGAAAAAATACATTACTGGTGTGCACCTGTAGACAAAAAATGACACTGACATATTTTAAGACATCTCACTGCAAGTTATTTTCAGTTGAGACAGCTCAAACATGCAATTTAATCCATGACTAGCCTTAAACCTTGTTTGTGAAACCGGGAGTTTATTTGATTGTGTCATTAAGTCCAGGACACACCAACCCAATCTAAAAGAACTAGCAGTGATGAAAACCGACTCTGTTGTTGCCTCTGGACCAGCTGCATCTGGTCGTGTCTGGGCCAATAATCTGTGTATGACCACACCAAACAGATGAAAGAAAAACATTTTCGGAAACATGTTCTGCGTCTGTGTGTGAGAATGTATATTTCACGGTCTGATCTCACTATTCTACGTTTTGTCAGTTCAGTGCCTAATTTTTAAGAATTCGTACAAGTTCAGTCATGTGAAAATGTACGATTTTAAAAAGGAGGCATGGCACTCAGCCCTGCCCCTAAACCCAACCGTTATTGGATAAGCAAATCGTACTAAATTGTACAAATGAGATCTTACGAATTCATATGAATTAGCCACCAAATCAAAAAGCTATGAATTGCCATGAGATTGTGTTGATATTTCCTTACTAGCAGGTGGCAGTAAACTGTATTTTCATTCCACAAAGGGAAACTGTAACCACACATACAAACCATAAACAAAGCATTTGTTCACGAATCATTTTCGCAGTACTTCTATCTTATAAAAAAAAGATTTTCTCCTTCAAGAATGGATGATCTGATAATTCAATTCAATTCATGTTTATTTCTATAGCGCTTTTACAATGTAGGTTGTGTCAAAGTAGCTTAACATAGAAGTTCTAGTAGATTGAAACTGTCAATCCAGTTTTCAGAGTTGAAGTTCAGTTTAGTTCAGTTCAGTGTGGTTTAATTTTCACTGCTGAAAGTCCAAACACTGAAGAGCAAATCCATCGATGCGCAGCTCCACAAGTCCCAACCAAGCAAGCAAGTGGCGACAGTGGTGAGGAACAAACTTCACCAGTTGACAAAGTGAAGGAAAAAAAAATCCATTGACTCAAATACCTTTGTCTTGTTCCTGGCTATCTATTAAGCCATATCTTTTGCAAATATTTCAGAAATTTCAGAAATTTTGCATCGATTGCTTAGTTTAGTCTTTCAGTTTTTAATCTTTGATTCATAGCTGAACAGCCAATCAGAGCACTGTCTTTCACTAATGGTCGATTCTATACACTAAATCAGGTGAAGTCCCTGATAAAGGCATTAACTAAGATGTTAACATCATGTAAGATTAATAAATAGGCCTACTTGTCGTTACATTGACTTTAGTTAAATTAATTGATGTTAAGAAATTGGACTTTACTCCTCAGAGTTAATGAACAAAATGCCTATAAATAGTCACAGAATTATTAATACCATAGGCCAGATTAACATATGAAAATATGTTAATGTTTGAAAATAAACAGCCTATTAGGTTTTCAAGCAATTGGTTTCGTGATGAACAACCACTGCCATTACAACAATCTCTATATTCTGAAAAGATACTTTAAAAGTTTAATTAAATAATTACTCACAGCATTTTCAAATGCCCACAATATCAATATTGTGCATGTTCATTATCATGATGTATTGAATTATTGAATATCTGCATGTTTACAGTATACAATTACTGTACATTCAATGCTGAAGTTTGAGTTCTGCACAAAGAGAATTAAAAGAGACCAAATCAAAGTGCAATTTAGTATAAAAAAGCAGTATAATTTGGGCTATTGTGTGCATACCTGTACTCTGTGCATACTTGTATATCTGGAACTCATAGTTTAGGCTTTAGATTTTAGACACATTATTTACAGGATGACTGTAAATGTTGTTTTAGGTTACCCATTAGGTACAGACATATCATTGTAAACAAGATTTCTAAGGGGAACACACTGATCTGTACACTCCAAGAGATTATTGTCCATAAAAACAGCAGCTGACGGCAGAACATTACCATCATAAATGTCAGTTTATTGTTTTTATGATTTTGCGGCTTCGAGTTCATAGCTTGAACGTTTTATATAACAACTTGTTGTGTCTATGTTGTGTCTATTTTTGCTAGGTACAGTTATTTAATCTTGATATGACTGCCTATAAAATTCGGTCACAGTGTCAGTCTGCAGTTACGGCTGTGAAACTGTTATATCACTCTGACTGTTGTAGGTTTCCTTGGTTCATTGAACTTAATCCTTTTACAGTTGGACCACTGGCACACTTATTTGATTGGGTAGATTGGTTACAAACTGAGGATTTTAAATAATATAGGACATGCCTCAGAGCCTCCAAAATATCTCTTAACATCATGCAAAATGACTCATGCACAATGACTATAAAAGAAATACCATTAAAATACAATTAAAAAGTCAGCTCTTTTGACTGGACAGCACTGGTCTAGTTTCATGCTTGACGTCTCTGCTCCTGAAACGGTTGGAAATGATTACAAATTGAATTAAGTACAGTCGGGTTTTAGGTCTGCTCAGATCACAAACAGTAAACACTAAGACCAAAACAATTTGGTCTAATTTAATTAAGATAATATGCATTATCATGGCCTATCAAGCCTAGGGTACCAAAACAAGGCAGGCTGTACAGGATTCTTGGAAGTGGTTGGCTTTCCCAATAACAGCTGCATCTGTCATGTTTATGCACTTTTAGTTGAACTCCGGAGTGAACAAGACTTCATGAATTAGGTCTCTCATTCACATTTGTGAGCCTCCGAGAAAGTCAAGAGTGCTTTATTAAATTAATTCATTTATGCTTTACATTTACTTGTGGATCTAATCAAGCAATTTTGTATTTAAAAGACATCCAATAGACCTGCAAACATTGACGTCTTGGGTATAAGTGAAAATGTGTCAGTGAAAATCTAGATGTCTACAAATAATCCAAAAATAAATAAGTTATTAAATAGACAGGATAGACAGACATTACATCTATTAACTCTGTAATATTTTAGTATCTGATAAGCAATTTTTTTGGACTATTGTTCGACTGCTATAAATTTTTCATTGACAGCCCAAATCTAGCATTGTTTTGGCCAAGTCGTTAATGTTTGAATGTCTATTAGATGTCTTTTAAATACCAAAATATGTATTTATATAAAATATTGGAACCCACAAACCCATACCTAATAAGTTACGACATTATTCTGCAGTTGTTTTGACAAAAAAAAATTGAACTGGACCCATCAATACAGTGATACGTTTAAAAATGTTTTTGTATTCATAAACAAGTGATAGGATGTCATATGGTCGGGGGGGATTTTTAGAGCTGATAAGTTGTCCGGCAGGAGATGGTAAACAAATAATGACCTCAGGATAAAGGAACTGAGAAGAAGAAGTTCTTTCTGCTGCATTTAATAGGCATTAGTGTAAACAGCCTAATTTCATTTCATTTAACAAGCAATTATTGGCTAAGGGTAAGAAAACACATTTGTAAGCTTTCAGACAAACACGCAGGCATGGAGATTTTTAGACTAGATGTTCGCAAACTTCAAGGGCATTTTCTGCATGTTATTTCGAAACGATGACTCCAGAATGCACACAGGATACAGTTGTTTTCTCTTACGGGATGAGTCTCGCACAATAGCGTTTTTTGTTGGGAATATGGCCACATGGAACCATGAACAGAACCATGAGTTCAAGCACAAAGCTATTTCATTCAAGTGGAGAGGAAAACAGAGATCAGCACATTATTTACAGGATGACTGTAAATGTTTGTGAATAGAGGCTATTGTGATGATAATTCATTCAAGAGTATATGAGGCCAAGGTGAGATCATATTTCTGAGAGAGAATAAAGGGCATGTCACTGCAAATAAGATCACGGATCGCTGCTAGTCAACTTTGGATGTGGAGAAATGGCATTAAAAGAATAATGAGAAATAAAAACTCTGTCATCACATCAATGTAGTCCCGAATCTTTCTTTTGTGGAAAGAAACAAAAACATTCATCTTTGTAAGGTCCTGACTCATCCTTTATAATAATATAACTGAAAGAGGATCGAGGCTGTTTAGTTCCGACATAACAACAAAAAAAAAAGAGTCAGATTTTACCAGGTTCCATTATTTAACATGCTTACTATCATAAACTTAAAATGAACAATTCTTATACAACATTTATTAATGCATTATTATAATCCAAAAACAATCCAGGCTCATTGTGATTACGTACCCCTATATACATTTCTGGATAGTGCCAAATACATTCCAGGAGCTAAGTTTTTTGCAGTTTTTGTTTGTGTGGTTTATTTATAAACTAATTTTGAGAGGATCACGTGCTTATGATTAAACACAGCTGGTACCGCATTAACTCCGTATATTGCACCAATCAGATGAACACTGACACTATAAATTACCAGAGCTTTTTGCTTCAGTCATCTTTGTTTTGAAGAATCCCCCCTTCCACCCCTACTCCTCCCCTTCTCCGATAGGGTGGCCGGCGGCCCAGTGGGTAGCACTGTTGCCTCACAGCAAGAACACCTCTGGTCCGGCCCTTTCCGAACTGGTCGGCGTTTCTGTGCGGAGTTTGCATGTCCTCCCTGTGTTTCGTGTGGGTTTTCCCCAGGTTCTCCAATTTCCTCCCATCGATCAAAGACAAGCATCATAGGTAAATTGACTATTTCAAAATAGTATCCTAAGGCAACTCTTAGTCAGCTATATCCTAGCAGTTCACAGTAGGGGAGCTCTCGAGACCCACCTGAGCTCAAACTCTCCTCTCGCCCTCCAAACAGGAGGGAGCCCCGGGCTCAAGGATATTCTGAGCTCAGGGCTCTCTCCCGAGACAGCATGCCAAACATGCTTTATTACCAATCATCAGCTAAGTGTGAACTCTTGAATCGGGAATCCACCAGCGGTCGCTGTGTACACTTTCAGGTCTCAATTTTCTCTCGCGAGTGCCATTTGTCTCTGCTGTTCTTGTGTAAATCCACCAGAGGCCGCTGTCGACTTAATTACTGACTGACCAACCAACCGATTACCCCACCCACCCACTTCCCTAAACCCAACCAATAGTGTTTTAAAAAGCACAGATTGACCTGCCCCCCCCCTTCCCTAAACCCAATCGAGCTAAACCCAATCCAGAAAGAGAAAAGCCGCCTGATTTTTTACTACGTTTTCAGATTTTACCACACTCTCACCTTGTTATTTACTTGTTCATTTTATTTTTTTGACTTCTGTTTCAATCTACCTGCTTTCTGATACTGTTCTTCATCGAATTCGAACCCCGTTGTTGCAGTCAACTTTGCTCTGCGTCTCATGTCCACCGATGTATGTGTCGAGCTACCGGACAAACTGGTAACAGCGGAAAAGCCATCCATACAGAGGTAAGTGGTCAGCTGGTAAGCGAGAAAAGGAATGGCATCATACTACACGTAGCGTTTATTTGAAAGACGAAATGCAGCCATACGTAGCTCAGGCTACATAATTCGCAATCTCCAGAAATGTATATGGGGCTACGTTTTTCAACCCAGGCTCATTCTGAAAACGTACCTCTATATACATTTCTGGAGGCCGTCAAATACGTCCCAAAAGCTATGTTTTTTTTTGCAGTTTTTTGAGGCCGCTGTGTACACTTTTTGAGATCTCAAATTTCTCTTCCGAGTGCCATTCGCGCCTGCTGTTGTCTCGTAAATCCACCAAGGGCCACTGTCGACTGACTGTTTGACTGACTGACTGACCAATCGACTGACCCACCATCCCCCTTCCCTAAACTCAACCAATAGTATTTTAAAAAGCACAGATTGACCCGCCCATCCACTTGAGAGGGGTCTGGATGCAGACCTGGTGCAGTGCAATCTAAGCTGCATCCAATGCTTTTTAATGCGCTCACCTAACCCCACCCCTAAGCCTACCTGTCATAGTGACGTCACTCACCCCATTGAGTGCATTGTGTCTGACATTGCATCACTGAGAGATGCAGTCTCAGCTTGCATCATAAAGGCTGCATCCAGATACTATTGACCCACTTTCCTAAACCCAACTGACAAATTTAAAAAGAAATTCAGAAAAACAAAAGCCCTCGTCTGATTTTTACCACGTTTTACCACATTCTCACTCTGTTATTTACTTGTTTATTTTATTTTTTGGCTTCTTTTTTTTAGTTTAGTTGGTTTAGTTGGTTTGGTTTAGTTTAGTTAGATTAGTTGGATTAGATGTGTTTGATTGTGCAGAGCTGCGGCCCTCCAGGAATTAAGTTTGAGATCTATGTTGTAAAGTGTTCCCCAAAATATACTTATCAATAATGCATTTTAAATGACTTGTGTTTAACGGTATATTTTGTCAGAAATAGACCCAAATCTAAGCCCCAACAATACTTCAGCTGTTCCTATTGGATTTATGAACAATAAGCATAGTCACATTGTCCCACCATTATGTCTTTAATAAAACTTTGCAGACAGACTTAGTAAAATGATAGACTAATTCATTATGTTAAGGAGTAGAATGTTATGGACGTTTTTACGAGAAACAAGAGGTTTCTTTTAGGAGCATTGTTTCCCAGAAGGCCTGCTGTGGTTTGGCGGCTTGCTGCGAATAAGATGGGCTTTCCCTTCTCAAAGCTCGCACTGAACTGTACTCCGAAAAACCCTCCTGCTGGGACCGTGTCAGTGTGATCTTTATAAAAACAGTTTGATCTTTTACTAAAATGGATTCATCTTGAACTTAGCCCTGTTTACACCTGGTATTAGGATACATTTTTGTTGATCTGATTAAATGTTAACAACATTAAATACAGGTCTAAATGGGGTCCACAACATTTGAGCATCATGTCCACTTTTCACGACATCCAGAGGTTAGTATAAACGCATTCAACCAGATTGCTTTCATTTTGTTTACTTGCCATACTATCTGCTTGTGTGCCAACAGCAACAACAAAGCAGTAGCTGCAGCTGAAAAACAGACATAGAAATCTTTGGGCCAGATTTACTAAACATGGCAAATTAGTGTGGGGGTGCAATCCCGAGAAAGCACAGATGGGAGTGAAAAGTTTTGTTGGATCTGCTGACAATAAGCAAATGAAAGAATACTGATGCAGCAGCTCATTTTCATAATGTCTAACACAGCATAAAATTGTGCAAATTAGGTCACAAACAAACAGAGCCGGTTTTGAGGTGTGTGTAATCTTCTATTAACAAAGACACATAATATGTTATGACATGTTTTTATTGGGCCTCAAATAATGGTGCAAATACCAGTAAACTGAACACTGCAGCAAGCCACACTCCATGATTCATTTAAATAAAAAATATGTTCAGGTGGTAAAATCACTCATGTTATTTGTTAAGTGTGGCAGTACTAGCTAAAATACTTGGGTAGCATACAAAATCTGGGCAACACTTTATTTTGATGGTCCATTTGAGTATTAGTAGACTGTCTGCTTAATATCTGTTGATACTGCTCCTTCAACAGACATTTAACTGACTATAAGAAACTTTGCAAGTACATGTCCACTTACACTAACCCTAACCCCAACCTAACAGTCTACTTATAACCTAATGAGAATTAGTTGGCATGTAGATGCAATGTAACTTAAATTCAACAAACGGACCATCAAAATAAAGTGTGACCAAAATCTGTATCTTTACCATTCTCTGCTTTTGTGCTTATTCATAAATTGAGCAATTACTGATAATGTTTTATAAACTTCACAATGCTAAATGGAATTTTTTAATTGACTTCCCAGATAACTTGAAACGTTCTTAGCCAATGCAATCTCACGGCAATTCGTAACTTTTTGATTTAATGGCTAATTTGTATGAATTCGTACGATCTAATTCGTACAATTTGGTACGATTTGCTCATCACCCAAATGACGGTTGGGTTTAGGGGTGGGGTTAGGAGTTGGGTTTTAAACCTTTTTAAAATTGTACATTTTCATACGACTTAACTTGTACGAATTTGTACGAATAGCCACTAAACTGACAAAACGTAAAATACTTTTGTTTTTTTGTGAGATCAGGCTGTCTCAGCACATTACATTATCACATTTTGTTACATTGATAGAAAATCCTTCTTAAAACAATGTTCTTGAAATGTTTTTAGGGCATTAGTTGTTCCTGATGAATATTCTCATAATGTTGATAGAGAATATTCTTAAAATATTATTATAATGTGGATGGAATGTTCTAATAACATTTAATTAACATTTAATAACACGTAACATGAAATTCTTACATTATGAAACTGTTTTTAATTATGTAATTGTTACAAAGATAATATTATCTAAAAAATTGACTTTTGGAATGTTCTAAGATTATATAAACTCTGAAATGAATATACAGTATATACAGTTGAAGTCAGAATTATAAGCCCCCCGTTTATTTTTTTTACCCAATTTCTGTTTAATGGAGGGAAGATTTTTTCAACAAATTTCTAAATATGATAGTTTTGATAACTCATTTCTAAAAACTGATTTATTTTATCTTTGCCATGATGACAGTAAATAATATTTTACTAGATATTTTTCAAAACACTTCTATACAGCTTAAAGTGACATTTAAAGGCTTAACTAGGGTAATTAGGTTAACTAGGCAGGTTAGGGTTATTAGGCAAGTTAATTTATAATGATGGTTTGTTCTGTAGACTATCAAAAAAATATATAGCTTAAAGAGGCTAATAATATTGATAAAATGGCTTTTAAAAAATTTAAAACTGCTTTTATTCTAGCCGAAGTAAAACAAATAAGACTTTCTCCAGAAGAAAAAATATTATTAGACATACTGTGAAAATTTCCTTGCTCTGTTAAACATCATTTGGGAAACATTTTAAAAACCAAAAACAAAACAAAGGGGGGCTAATAATTCTGACTTCAACTGTATGTGATTGTTACACAAAAAGTTAATAGTATCTCAAAAAGTAAGGTTATATTAGGATTATATATACTCTGAAATTAATATATATACTCTGAGATACATCATATTTCAGATGCATATCTCAGATGCATTTTTATGCTATGAGGCCATGGGAAAAGAAATAGTGAAGTGATGCAAATGACAACACAACAAATGTAGTACTGCACTTTGTGATTACATTTTAAAACACATTCATTTTTTTTTACACTATATACAGACAGGTTCTGGAGGTAAAAACATTCAGTATTCAGTTTCTCCATATAAAAATAATCATTAAAACTACTGTAAATTACCCATGATTTATGTATAAAATTATGTATATTTGTTTTTTTAAAGATTTATTTTTGGCCTTTTTGCCTTTATTAGACAGGCTAGTGACCAGTTGCAGCAAAAAAGTACACTAAAAGCATGTTTTAGCTTGACCTTTTCCAATCCCATAAATTACCATAAATTATTTGTGATTTCCAAAAAAAAAAATGTAATAATAATTACATAATGTATACAGTATTTTCATTCATTCATTCATTCATTCATTCATTCATTCATTCATTCATTCATTCATTCATTCATTCATTCATTTTCCTTTGGCTTAGTCCCTTATTTATTAGGGGTTGCCATCGGGGAATGAACCACAAACTATTTTGGCATTTGTTTTAAGTAGCGGATGCCCTTCTAGCCGTATACACTCTATTAAGTACTGAAACATAGTTTTGCTAATGTCTGTGCTATTTCTCTTAAGTTGTTCTTGGAACTCCTAAACAATGATGCTGATGTAGTAATTTTTCTGACACTTTCCACCAAAGCGCAATGACCCACTAAAGGTGTTCAGCAGTATTTTGCTTACATAGCAGCAAACCTATCATGCTATCTATTATGACAGCATTTCATCATAACCGTCATCTGACAGTAAGTGTCAAAGCAGAGTCAACACTATTATCCCTGGCCCAACTGAATAAACAGGGCATGCTGGTGAAGCTAACGCACATGCTAGAGCCGCTATTATCATGACATGCTCCGTTTCTAACTGGAAACATTAGTCTGCAGTAACAGCAAACTCCAGAGGCTTGTCAAAGTGGTTGTTTAACAAGCAGGTGGTGAGGTCCTTCTCTCCTAAACCTCATTCTGTTTGGGTCTCAGTCCCACTCACCGTCTCTCAGCAACCCGGCACTACAGCCACCAAAACACGTCCTGCATGCTTGAAAAAATAAATAAAAAGAAAGCAGCCTAATTTATGTGAAGGGATTACGACAGCCGGAAAACTGTCTGCGACACTCAGTAAGTAGACTTAAGAGCACACAGCGACATGTTCAGCAATTCCATGCCCATCTTTGCCCAGAAAATTACATAATTACATACCGCTCCTGCTAAAGAATGTCTGATTATTAATATTTCGAGCTCCTTCTACTTCTGGTGTGAACTGAGGAGCAGGAGGAAAGAGTGGCTGTGGGAATTCAAGATTATTCATGAGTTGCTGATGGTGATGTCAATGCTATATGATGTTAATATGCACAATTGAGATCCAAATTAGAGAACAATTTATGAACCCTTTGTTGTTCAAAATTCGAAGGAATATTAGAGGCTAGTAGAACAGTGCTTTACCAAATAACTAAGGTACTTAAAAAACAGGCCTTTGCATTGAATGACTTCAGCTCATCTGCAGCCACAGAACATGTCTCTTACAGGACATCACTAGTCTCTCACAGGACATGTCTAGTCTCTCACAGGATGTCACAACCCAGCAAGCATTTTTTGTTTTTTAAAAGATGTCTAATAGATGTCTAATAGACATCTAACCATAGTCATCTTGGTTAAAACAAGGCTAAATTTGGGCTGTCAGTGAAAATCTAATAGATGCCCAGGTATCAGAGAATTCTGGCCCAGATTTGGCATAAAGCTGGTACAGCAGGCATTCATCTGGCACTGGCATACAGAATGTGGGCTAAACATGGCCCAGGTTTGGCAGAGGTGGCACCATCTTTAAACATACAAGATTTGGGCCAGAAAATGTAGTTTTTGGCCCAGATGTTAAAAATTTATATGTGGGCCACAGGGCTTGACATTAACTTTTTTGATCATCAGCCACTGTGGCTAGTAGATTTTCAACATTACTAGCCACTCGCCATTTTCACTAGCCAGACTGTTCTTGTTGGGAAAATATTTTTTATATGCATAAATTTGACTTTGACTTGCTAAAATGACTTGATTTAGACCTTGTGTTATGTCCACATGCCTCCTCATTCATTGAACTTCTTGTGTGTATTGTGTATTAGCTTGCTCAGTGTGCATGAGCAAATGGGTTGTGTCCCAATGCAATCAGTTTTTATTTCACATGACTTTTCAGGGCTCAAAATTAAGGATTTACCAAATTTATCTCTGACCACAACAAATAAGTATTTCTTAGCCACAATTTTTTATTGTGTCAAAACAAGGAAAATATAGCTGTATAGGTGCACTTTTTAATTCAACAACTTTTCTTTAAAAAAAATTCCATTAAAAAAAGAATTATTGTCATGTATCTAAAATATGCACAGTAATCTGTCCTGGCTAAAAGTCCTAGATCACCAGTTAACTACACATAAACAGAGAGTAATCTTCCATTAAAGCAATGTTATTGTAAAAAATAAATAATTTAACCATATTAACAAAAATAACTGTAAGCAAAAGAAAGCAGGTGAAACATACCCTGTTTGATAATGAAAGGATGATCACGCGCACACGGTTAATATAGATCTGTTAATAATCTGTTCAAAGAATAATTCAAATGAAAACAGTGACCGCTGCTGCTTACAAAAGAATTTTTTAATTCTTGAGCTCTTAAAAGCAGCAGGACTGTGAGTGCACGATCATCGCTCTTTGTCCAGTCTATTTCAAAGGGAACCGATCGCATCAGTTGCGTTTTCTCTAGCCACAGTTGCTTTGCGCAACTAAACGGGAGCGTGCACGTTTTTTAACAGTCGCGCGCATCACATCACCTGTGCGCACGAGTGATTATCCTCTCGTTCGGTATTTACCTGCTTTCTTTTGCTCGCGCGAACACAGTTATTTTTGTCAGTGCTGCTTCTCGATTCTAAGATCATGTTTGCAGGAATATTGGGCCATGCTTATTGTCGAACCCTGCTTTTAAGAAAACTACAATTTAAAAAGGATTTCCAACCAGCCAAAGTGGCTAGTGGAGGTGTCTGTCTAACCCGCCAGAGCTGAAATCTACCCGCATTTGGTGGGTTGGCGGGTGTTAATGTAAAGCCCTGGTGGGCTATGTAAGTTTGGCCTATCTTGACACACATTTAAAATACATTAAAAAACATTTTGAGTAAAAAAATCTACCAATCAGGTCGCTTTGAGAAACAGCACGCCCATAGTCTGCTTTAAGCGCAGTGCTTCATTGGTTTATTAATTTTATTGCAATTGTGACACACCAACCTATCTGGCCCAGTTCAGGCCCATTTATGAGTTATTAACTTGGCTGAGACTTGGCCCAGTCATGTACCGTAATTCACTGCAGTATGTGCGCCAAGCAAAACCTGATTGTGTGGGCCAGAGCTGGGCCAGAGAATTTTTGCTATGTGGGTGTCTAAGAATAGGCCAAAACTAGACTAGTCATCAAATAAACAGAAATGAATGACTACACATGTAAAGTCTATCTAATCTGTCTATTTGATCACTAGTCTAGTTTTGGGCTATTCTTAGATGTCTATTAGATTTTCACTGACAGCCCAAGTTTAGCCTTGTTTTAGCCAAGCTGTTAACGTTTAGATGTCTGTTAGACGTCTATTAAACACAAAATTGTTTGCTGAGAAGTCTTTCACAACATCACTAGTCACTCACATACATTACTAGACTCTCACATGTCTAACTAGTCTCTCACAGGACGTCACTAGTCTCTCACAGCATGTCACAAGTCTTTCACACACAGTACATCAGTCTCTCACAAACATCACTAGTCTCTCACATACATTACTAGACTCTCACATACCTAACTAATCTCTCACAAACATCACTAGTCTCTCACAGGCCGTCACTAGTCTCTCACATATTGTACATCACTAGTCTCTTACAAACATCACTAGTCTCTCACATACATAACTAGTCTCTTACAGTATGTCACAAGTCTTTCACAAACATCACTAGTCTCTCATAGGACATCACTAGTCTCTCACATACATTACTAGTCTCTCACAGTATGTCACAAGTATTTTACAAACATCACTAGTCTCTCACTGGACATCACTAGTCTCTCACTGGATGTCACAAGTCTTTCACATCCCGAGTCTCTCACTGCATGTCATAAGTCTTTCACATCACTAGTCTCTCACAAACATCACTAGTCTCTCACAGGACATCACTAGTCTCTCACAGTATGTCACAAGTCTTTTACAAACATCACTAGTCTCTCACAGGACATCACTAGTCTCTCACTGGATGTCACAAGTCTTTCACATCACTAGTCTCTCACAAACATCACTAGTCTCTCACAGGACATCACTAGTCTCTCACAGTATGTCACAAGTCTTTTACAAACATCACTAGTCTCTCACAGGACATCACTAGTCTCTCACTGGACGTCACAAGTCTTTCACATCACTAGTCTCTCACAAACATCACTAGTCTCTCACAAACATCACTAGTCTCTCACATACATAACTAGTCTCTCACAGTATGTCACAAGTCTTTCACAAACATCACTAGTCTCTCACAGGACATCACTAGTCACTCACATACATTACTAGACTCTCACATATCTAACTAGTCTCTCACAAACATCACTAGTCTATCATAAGACATCACTAGTCTCTCACATACTGTGCATCACTAGTCTCTCACAAACATCACTAGTCTCTCACAAACATCACTAGTCTATCATAAGACATCATTAGTCTCTCACATACTGTGCATCACTAGTCTCTCACAAACATCACTAGTCTATCATAAGACATCATTAGTCTCTCACATACTGTGCATCACTAGTCTCTCACAAACATCACTAGTCTCTCATAGGACGTCACTAGTCTCTCACAAACACCACTCGTCTCTCACATACATAACTAGTCTCTCACAGTATGTCACAAGTCTTTCACAAACATCACTAGTCTCTCACAGGACATCACTAGTCACTCACATACATTACTAGACTCTCACATATCTAACTAGTCTCTAACAAACATCACTAGACTCTCATAGGACATCACTAGTCTCTCACATACTGTACATTACTAGACTCTCACATATCTAACTAGTCTCTCACAAACATCACTAGTCTATCATAAGACATCATTAGTCTCTCACATACTGTGCATCACTAGTCTCTCACAAACATCACTAGTCTCTCATAGGACGTCACTAGTCTCTTACAAACATCACTAGTCTCTCACAAACATCACTCGTCTCTCACATACATAACTAGTCTCTCACAGTATGTCACAAGTCTTTCACAAACATCACTAGTCTCTCACAGGACATCACTAGTCTCTCACTGGATGTCACAGGTCTTTCACATCACTAGTCTCTCACAAACATCACTAGTCTCTCACATACATAACTAGTCTCTCACAGTATGTCACAAGTCCTTCACAAACATCACTAGTCTCTCACAGGACATCACTAGTCTCTCACTGAATGTCACAGGTCTTTCACATCACTAGTCTCTCACAAACATCACTAGTCTCCCACAGGATGTCACAAGTCTTTTACAAACATCACTAGTCTCTCACAGGACATCACTAGTCTCTCACAGGACATCACTAGTCTCTCACAGGATGTCATAAGTCTTTTACAAACAGCACTAGTTTCTCACAGGACATCTTTAGTCTTTCACAAACATCACTAGTCTCTCACAAATATCACTAGTCTCTCACATACATAATTAGTCTCTCACAGTATATCACAAGTCTTTCACAAACATCACTAGTCTCTCATAGGACATCACTAGTCTCTCACAGGATGTCATAAGTCTTTCACATAACTAATCTCTTACAAACATCACTAGTCTCTCACAGGTTGTCACTAGTCTCTCACAAACTCACTAGTCTCTCACAAACATCACTAGTCTCGCATAGTATGTCACAAGTCTTTCACAAACATCACTAGTCTCTCACAGGACATCACTAGTCTCTCACAGGATGTCATAAGTCCTTCACATAACTAATCTCTTACAAACATCACTAGTCTCTCACAGGGCGTCACTAGTCTCTCACAGGTTGTCACAAGTATTTGACATATATCACTAGTCTATAACATACATAACTCATGTCTCAAAAACATCACTAGTCTCTCACAGGATGTCACAAGTTTTTGAAATACATCCCTAGTCTCTCACATTCATAACTAGTCCTCACAAACATCACTAGTCTCTCACAGGGTGTCACTAGTCTCACAGAAATCTCATGTTACAGCTAAAGATATAAATTACCCTCAAATTATAGTTTGGACTAAAAAAATTTTTTTTTTTTCAAAAATCAAAATCAAAATATTTATTCTGGTTAAGGAAAAACTGTGGGAGGTCACAAAGGTAAAATATTGTTTTTATAGACCATTGAATTAGTTTGGTTACACAAGTAAAATTGTATTTTGGACTAAAATATAAAACTAAAATATAATAAATGCATATAATGTTAGGCTATTCTATTGCTAGTTACTATTTTCAATAACACAATACAGTGATCAAACTCACGTTAGAAGTGAATATTAACTGAAAGCACATGAGCAGAACCTTTTTTCATGTGGTCACATAACATAACAACTGCTGGCAATAATATTACTTTGAAAAAAATGAATGTTTTTAAGTTTACTCAGGGGGTTAGTCTTTTTTCTTTAAGGCAAAAACTTTTACTTTTATTTATTCTTTCACTTTCAATATAAATGTACTTTGAATAAAAGACAGTAGTTTTTATCAGTCCCTCACAGGATGTCTCAAGTCTCTCATATACATCACTAGTCTCTCACATACAGTACATCACTAGTCTCTCAGAAACATCGCTAGTCTCTCACAAACATTGCTAGTCTCTCACAGGACATCTCTAATCCAAAAAAGTCACCACCTGGATTTAACTAAACAAATAGATATGAGTCTCCCATTGGGTAATTACTACATAGATGGCTATGTTTCGGCTGGTAATGAGACCAATGCAGAGTGTAGCTCCTCGTTTCTTAACCATGTTTCAAAAAGTAAACTGTTGACATGCAGCAAGCAAAGTAAACATCTAAGGATATTGCTGAAACTACTAAAATTGGGTTAAGTGCTGTCCAACACATTATTAATAACTGGAATAATAGTGGGGAACCATCAGCTTTGAGGAATAAATGTGGTAAAAAAGAAAAATCTTAAATAACAGAAACTGTCAATCACTTAAACATCTGGTGAAATCAAGTAAAAAACAACAATAATTCACAGCTATGTTTAATAGTAAAATAAAGAGCATTTTCACATGCACAGTGCAAAGGGGACTCAAGGGATTGGGACTAAACAGCTGTGTAACCTTAAGAAATCCACATATCAGTGAAGCAAATTTGGGAAAAATGCCTCAAAAGAGCGTCATGTTTTCTGAGAAATCCAGATTTACCCTGTCCAGGGTGGTGGGCACATCAGGGTAAGAAGAGAGGAGGATGAAGTGATGTACCCACCATGCCTAGTGCTGACTAAACAGCACAAGCCTTCAAGGATTATGATCTGGGGATGCTGCAGTTGGTCAGGTCAAAGTTCAGCAATGTTGTGTGCCCAAAGAATGAGGTCAGCTGACTACATGAATATACTGAATGACCAGGTTATGCCATCAATGGATTTTTTTTTCTCTGATGACATAGGCATATTCCAAGATGACAATGCCAGCAATCATAGGTTCAAATTATGAAAGGTTTAGGAAACATGAAACATCATTTGGACACATGTATTGGCCACCACAGAGTCTAGTTGTTAACCTGATTGAGAATCATTGGGATGTGCTGGAAAAGATTTTGCAAATTGGTCTGACTCTTCCATTATCAAGACAATATTTTCTGGAAAAAAATGTACGCAATTCTGGATGGGAATAAATGCTGTGGCATTGCAGAAGTATATTGAAACCATTCCACGACAAATGCATGCCATAATCTAAGCTAAATGTGGTCCAAAAAATATTACAGTGTGTTCCTTTGTTTTGAACGGGTGGTGCATATAATCTACACATTTACATATGATTTTGTCTATATTATATATATCAGTGTTTCTGCCCTGTTTTAAATCAACATACTCCTTTCGTTGTCATTGCCCTAGAGTTTCTCACTTGTAAACACAGCTACACTCATCATTCATATGCTCACAATTTAAATCTACAAAGTTTTTGACTTCATTTGAAGGTCACAATAATCACAGCAATTGTTGCATCCTTTGATCGGGGATTATTAAACGCTACACGCATCCTCGACATCTTCAAAGAGCAGATTGATTTTTTCCATGATTTGTCTTTGAAAATATAGACTACGTAAATCCACAGAGATGATGTAACATTAACACTTGAGTAAAAATGCTTCAGATATTCAGTAATTATGACATTGCTACTCAACTTGTGAAATCCTTACACAGAAAGGATAAAAGGCTGTAGTTCATAAATACAGGCCACGTGTTACAGCAGTGAACTAAGCCCTTGGTGTTTTTCATCACAGTTCTCACAGATCGTACATCCAATCATAACTTTTCGCGTGTGCCAAAATCCACTGGCTTTCAGATGGGCTCCCGTCTTCTAGCAGAGACAGAGAGAGTGTGAGTCTGTCTATAATGGGATTGTGACCTTGACTGAAGAGGCAGTTAGAGGACAAATGCTGTGTCTTTGTCTTTCTTTGGTTCTCTCTCTTTCAGTCTGCAGCTGTTGCTCTTGTTTTCTTTGGGTATAATGAGGCAGTGCCGGTGCTGCAGGTTCTCATGATCTAATAGTTGGAGCGTTCAGACAGAGTTCACTCACTCGCTGCTGTTTTTGAGGGGAGACCACAGACATTTCCTTTGAATGTCTGCTCTCATGTCCTCTGCTGCTTTCCCTGCATGAACTCTAATGATTGTTGAGGGTCGTGAGAATTGAAACAAGAAATTGCGCAAAAAGAGAGACTAGGAAATAGTGTGCTCCTGTTTGTACTCTGTAATAGCTGAAGGTATGGTTTTTAAGGTAGAATTTTCATGAACCTGGGCACAGCCAAATGCTGCTGTTTCCACAGAGCTTGTTCTGTTTCTGTACTTGGGCTTTCAAAGGACATGACACAAAGACAGAAGTGCTTACAATTTAATTTTAATTATGTTCTAGAGAATTATAAAAAAAGATATAGCTAGCATTTGACAAAGGACAGCTTTCAGAATCTCTCCTGGTTCAGTGCTGGATTCAGCTAAAAACAAAGGAGCAAAAAAGAAGGAGCAGCTCAACCATAATAGACGAAGCTGTGGATTGTGAGCCACAACCTGTAAGTATTTTTGTTTGTTAAAATTGATCAATTACATGAATAGTGTTTAGCGTTAATAATATGTTGTAGTAAGGACATAAACAAGGATGTAAACAACAGGAAATGCTGTTTGGCACCGCTAACAATTTAGCTGCAAATTTATATTTATCCATCAAACTGCTGTAAACATCCACAATCTTTACCAATGCTGCAGTGTCTCTTTGTAACCACTTTCCATGTGTTCTACATCTCAAATAACCAACCAAATTGCAAAAGAAATGTGAACAATTCATATTACTTAACACATGCTTATTCCGAATACATGTGAAAAACACTTGTCAGATTTTATTTTAGAGAGCAGGTGTGAGGTTTAGCTGTGTCCTTTTTATTTTCTGTCTGATTCAGGCTCAAACTGATATGGCTAACAGCTACTTTGACTGACAGTATTTACACAACGGCACATCGCGTGCTTGTAGGGGCATGATGCTTTTGCTGGTGATGTGGAGTCGATCTGCGAATCACAGCACATTATGTTAGCTGACCAATCAGAGCTTCTTGAGGACGGGCCTTTCAGAGGAACTAGGAAATATGACAGTTGTTTTCTTGTTAGCTGAGTATCAATATGTAATCAAAGTAAAGTATGTAAGAAAATAACGTGATTTTTTACAAATGATAAACACAACCAAGCCTTAATAAATACACTCTGGACCACCCCTTTAAAGGCTGTTTTCTCAAAATGAGTTTTTTTTCCCCTGTTCTTAGCCATAAATCTTCTCTTCAGCAGCAGTTACATATGTCTTTCCAGGTTTATTCATATTTGTATTCTGAAGGTTTTTACAGAGGGAGACGTTCATACATAATTTGTTAATTATATAAAGCATTTTAAACTACAAACATATTGTGAAAATGTATTCTGAATTATGAAGTAATTTGCATGTTAAAACATAACACTTAATAGGGATTTTAATACAAAAAAATATTTGCAACAACTAATGCAATCAATCAAACTGCAAAATATAATGATAGCTATTAATTGTTGTTTAACCCTAGTAACCCTAATTACACATACATCTATTCATTCTTTGCATGCATTAACTTTATTAGTTCATGACCAATTTTATTGTTCTTTTTTCTATCAGTTTCACTTTTGTCTCCATATTGCATGAGTAACTTTTTTTATACAAAGTTTTCCATATAAAACCATCATTGACAGACAAAGCATGATCAAATGGAAAGTTTCCAGGGAATCATCTGATCTAAATGCACGCACACCATCATATACTGCACAGTGGAAGAAATATCTGAAGTCTATTTATTCTCAGACATACACTACCGGTCAAAAGTTTGGGGTCAGTTTTTTTTCATGTTTTTTAAAAAAAATTATTCTGTTTATCAAGGCAGCATTTATTAAATTAAATTATTATTTTTTAATTGTTAAATATTTATTACAATTTTAAATAACTGCTTTCTTATTGTATGTAGTTTCAAATGAAATTATTACTCCAGTCATTGTTGCTTTTATTGCTATTACCATTAATAGTAATAATATGAATAATAATAATAACTAGAATTGTACATTTCCTAAAGAAAATGTGAATGGGGTTTGCGTGGCAAATCGATGGGGTAAAATGAATCACTGAACTGGGCAAAAGCAATGTAGTGCTAAGAAATGGCTAAATTAATGTGTTTATGCAGTTGCTAGGGTATTCTAAATGGTTGCTAGGCTGTGGCAACGCCGTTTTAACGAGTGAAAACAAAAACCATTTTATCAGCCTGCATCAATAGAGGCCAAACCCTGTCTTTCTATGATATTCCTGTGCTGAAATATGGCTTGTTTATGTTGTTATGTGGTTGTTAGGGGCCTAAAAGTGGTTGCTAGGGAGTGTCTCCAAATTTGGTATATCACTACCTAATACCGACTTGACAGGCCGAGTAAAACGAGCCCACCCCCAAGCTTCTACGACTCTGTAATCTAGATATTGATGTCAGCCATTTTGTGGCAATGTTAAGCCTATGGGGATTTTTGGATGTCAGCCATTTTGTGCCAATGTCCCATTTGATTTTGTGCCAGTGTTAAATTTATGGTGTTGCTAGGTGGTTGCTATGGTGTTCTGAGTGGTTGCTAGGTGGATGCTAAGGTGTTGCTAGGTGGTTGCTAGGGTGTCGTAAGTGGTTGCTAGGCGGTTGCTAGGGTGTTCTGAGTGGTTGCTAGGTGGTTGCTAAGGTGTTGCTAGGCGGTTGCTAGGGTGTCCTAAGTGGTTGCTAGGTGGTTGCTAAGGTGTTGCTAGGCGGTTGCTAGGGTGTCCTAAGTGGTTGCTAGGTGGTTGCTAAGGTGTTGCTAGGTGGTTGCTAGGGTGTCCTAAGTGGTTGCTAAGGTGTTGCTAGGCGGTTGCTAGGGTGTCCTAAGTGGTTGCTAAGGTGTTGCTAGGTGGTTGCTAGGGTGTTCTGAGTGGTTGCTAAGGTGTTGCTAGGCGGTTGCTAGGGTGTCCTAAGTGGTTGCTAGGTGGTTTGCTAAGGCGTTGCTAGGTGGTTGCTAAGGTGTCCTGAGTGGTTGCTAAGTGGTTGCTAAGGTGTTGCTAGGCGGTTGCTAGGGTGTCCCTAAGTGGTTGCTAGGTGGTTGCTAAGGTGTTGCTAGGGTGTCCCGAGTGGTTGCTAGGCGGTTGCTAGGGTGTCCTAAGTGGTTGCTAGGTGGTTGCTAAGGTGTTGCTAGGCGGTTGCTAAGGTGTCCTAAGTGGTTGCTAGGTGGTTGCTAAGGTGTTGCTAGGCGGTTGCTAGGGTGTCCTAAGTGGTTGCTAGGCAGTTGCTAAGGTGTTGCTAGGCGGTTGCTAGGGTGTCCTAAGTGGTTGCTAGGTGGTTGCTAAGGTGTTGCTAGGCGGTAGCTAGGGTGTCCTAAGTGGTTGCTAGGTGGTTGCTAAGGTGTTGCTAGGTGGTTGCTAGGTATTCTGAGTGGTTGCTAAGGAGTTGCTAGGCTGTTGCTAGGGTGTCCTGAGTGGTCGCTAGGCACTTACTGAGGCATTACTAGGCCGTTGCTAGGCGGTTGCTAGGTGGTTGCTAGGCGGTTGCTAGGGTAATTTGGGTGGTTGCTAGGCAGTTGCTAGGGTACCCTAGGTTGTTACTAGGCAAGCCTCACATACATGCTTGGTCATTTGTTTATACTTAGTAAGCATTTCTAGCAAGTTACAGCACTTGGCTAGTCAATATTAGCATGTAGCTAGTCACTGCTAGCATGTGTAGCATATAGGAAGTTCCGTTTGCTAGCATGAGCCAAACGAGCCAATCCCCATGTCTCTACGATGTTCTGATGCTGAGATATAGCTGTTGATAAATGGTTGCTAGGGTACTCTGTTTTGTTGCCATGGGCGTGGTTACAGAGTGAAGTTGGGTGTGGTTGGTTGCCTAAGTCAAATGAGCCAACCCCCAAGTCAATAGGACACTGCTATGCAAAGATATGCATCAAGCCTATTATAATGGAAGTCTATGGAATCAGTTTGGGGGCGTGGCTTGTGAGCTTCATTATCATATTGAGATGCTCATTGGTTGTCTGAGTCAAATGAGCCAACCCCCAAGTCAATAGGACACTGCTATGCAAAGATATGCATGTAGGCCAGTATAATGGCAGTCTATGGGATCAGTTTGGGGGCGTGGCTTGTGAGCTTCATTATCATATTGAGATGCTCATTGGTTGTCTGAGTCAAATGAGCCAACCCCCAAGTCAATAGGACACTGCTATGCAAAGATATGCATGCAGGCCTATTAGAATGGAAGTCTATGGAATCAGTTTGGGGCGTGGCTTGTGAGCTTCATTATCATATTGAGAATGCTCATTGGTTGTCTGAGTCAAATGAGCCAACCCCCAAGTCAATAGGACACTGCTATGCAAGATATGCATGTAGGCCAGTTATAATGGCAGTCTATGGGATCAGTTTGGGGGCGTGGCTTGTGAGCTTCATTATCATATTGAGATGCTGCATTGGTTGCCTGAGTCAAATGAGCCCACCCCCATGTCTCTATGACACTCCTATGTAATGTTATTGATGTGTGACATTTATAATGGAAGTCAATGGGATCAGCAATGGGACGTCCCAGCCCATGTTAAGTCAATGAGCCAGTTATTAAGGGGTCCTTAAAAGGTTTGGGGGCGTGGCTTGAGAGCTTCATTATCATATTGAGATGCTGGTTGGTTGCCTGAGTCAAATAAGCCCACCCCCAAGTCTGTATGACACTGCTATGTAATGTGATTGATATGTGACATTTATAATGGGAGTCAATGTAATGAATGGGAGTCAATGGGCCATGTTAAGTCAATGGGACCACTTTGGGACGTCCTAGCACCCCAGGGGTACAACTTATAGCCCCTTTCGGGGTATGTTCCCACTTAGGCTGCAACCCCCTACAGATGTTGTGAATCCCATATTTCTATGAAATTCACATTCGGCGCAGTGATTCGTCAAAATTCAGCTCCATGTTAAGTCAATGGGAGATTTGGACGATTTGGGACCCCCTAGCCCCCCAGGGGTACAACATTTACACCCTTTCGGGGTATGTACTTGTCCAGGCTGTAACCCTTTCGAGATGTGGTGAATCCCATATTTCTACGAAATTCACAAATGTCAATGTAACGCGTTGTCTTTTGTACTTAGTGCTACCCCGGGGCTTCTAGAAAATGAATGGGAGTCAATGGCACAATGTAAGTCAATGGGAAACTTTGGGACGTCCTAGAGCCCCAGGGGTGCAACATTTACCCCTTTGTGGGGTATGGTCTTGCACAGGCTGTTTAAACTCTCCAGGTGTTGTGAATCCCATATTTCTACGAAATTCACACTTGGCGCTATGATGCGTCAAAGTTGGGCGTAATGTTAAGTCAATGGGATTTTTTGGGGCGGTTTTTTTGGCCCCTGCGGGGCCAAAAAACCGCCCACCCCTTATAAAAGTCATAGCACACCATTCCCGATAAGACCGCACGATTTGACCCCACTTTCAAGGGTCTGGGACGAAAGCTGCGGGACAAGTTACGCGCCGAAAAAAAAGTGGAAGAAGAATAATAATATATAATAATAATAAACCCATTGACAATAGTAAGAATGGACTTTGCCTATGGCAAACCCCATTAATAATAAACCACCCATTGAGAATAGTAAGAATGGACTTTGCCTATGGCAAACCCCATTAACTAGAATTGTACATTTCCTAAAGAAAATGTGAATGGGGTTTGCGTGGCAAATCGATGGGGTAAAATGAATCACTGAACTGGGCAAAAGCAATGTAGTGCTAAGAAATGGCTAAATTAATGTGTTTATGCAGTTGCTAGGGTATTCTAAATGGTTGCTAGGCTGTGGCAACGCCGTTTTAACGAGTGAAAACAAAAACCATTTTATCAGCCTGCATCAATAGAGGCCAAACCCTGTCTTTCTATGATATTCCTGTGCTGAAATATGGCTTGTTTATGTTGTTATGTGGTTGTTAGGGGCCTAAAAGTGGTTGCTAGGGAGTGTCTCCAAATTTGGTATATCACTACCTAATACCGACTTGACAGGCCGAGTAAAACGAGCCCACCCCAAGCTTCTACGACTCTGTAATCTAGATATTGATGTCAGCCATTTTGTGGCAATGTTAAGCCTATGGGGATTTTTGGATGTCAGCCATTTTGTGCCAATGTCAGCCATTTTGTGCCAATGTTAAATTTATGGTGTTGCTAGGTGGTTGCTATGGTGTTCTGAGTGGTTGCTAGGTGGATGCTAAGGTGTTGCTAGGTGGTTGCTAGGGTGTCGTAAGTGGTTGCTAGGCGGTTGCTAGGGTGTTCTGAGTGGTTGCTAGGTGGTTGCTAAGGTGTTGCTAGGCGGTTGCTAGGGTGTCCTAAGTGGTTGCTAGGTGGTTGCTAAGGTGTTGCTAGGCGGTTGCTAGGGTGTCCTAAGTGGTTGCTAGGTGGTTGCTAAGGTGTTGCTAGGTGGTTGCTAGGGTGTCCTAAGTGGTTGCTAAGGTGTTGCTAGGCGGTTGCTAGGGTGTCCTAAGTGGTTGCTAAGGTGTTGCTAGGTGGTTGCTAGGGTGTTCTGAGTGGTTGCTAAGGTGTTGCTAGGCGGTTGCTAGGGTGTCCTAAGTGGTTGCTAGGTGGTTGCTAAGGCGTTGCTAGGTGGTTGCTAAGGTGTCCTGAGTGGTTGCTAAGTGGTTGCTAAGGTGTTGCTAGGCGGTTGCTAGGGTGTCCTAAGTGGTTGCTAGGTGGTTGCTAAGGTGTTGCTAGGGTGTCCCGAGTGGTTGCTAGGCGGTTGCTAGGGTGTCCTAAGTGGTTGCTAGGTGGTTGCTAAGGTGTTGCTAGGCGGTTGCTAAGGTGTCCTAAGTGGTTGCTAGGTGGTTGCTAAGGTGTTGCTAGGCGGTTGCTAGGGTGTCCTAAGTGGTTGCTAGGCAGTTGCTAAGGTGTTGCTAGGCGGTTGCTAGGGTGTCCTAAGTGGTTGCTAGGTGGTTGCTAAGGTGTTGCTAGGCGGTAGCTAAGGTGTCCTAAGTGGTTGCTAGGTGGTTGCTAAGGTGTTGCTAGGTGGTTGCTAGGGTATTCTGAGTGGTTGCTAAGGAGTTGCTAGGCTGTTGCTAGGGTGTCCTGAGTGGTCGCTAGGCACTTACTGAGGCATTACTAGGCCGTTGCTAGGCGGTTGCTAGATGGTTGCTAGGCGGTTGCTAGGGTAATTTGGGTGGTTGCTAGGCAGTTGCTAGGGTACCCTAGGTTGTTACTAGGCAAGCCTCACATACATGCTTGGTCATTTGTTTATACTTAGTAAGCAGTTCTAGCAAGTTACAGCACTTGGCTAGTCAATATTAGCATGTAGCTAGTCACTGCTAGCATGTTTAGCATACAGGAAGTTCCGTTTGCTAGCATGAGCCAAACGAGCCAATCCCCATGTCTCTACGGTGTTCTGATGCTGAGATATAGCTGTTGATAAATGGTTGCTAGGCTACTCTGTTTTGTTGCCATGGGCGTGGTTACAGAGTGAAGTTGGGTGTGGTTGGTTGCCTAAGTCAAATGAGCCAACCCCCAAGTCAATAGGACACTGCTATGCAAAGATATGCATGTAGGCCAGTTATAATGGCAGTCTATGGGATCAGTTTGGGGGCGTGGCTTGTGAGGTTCATTATCATATTGAGATGCTCATTGGTTGTCTGAGTCATATGAGCCAACCCCCATGTCTGTATGACACTGCTATGCAAAGATATGCATGAAAGCCTATTATAATGGCAGTCTATGAAATCGATTTGGGGGCGTGGCTTATGAGCTTCATTAGCATATTGAGATGCTCATTGGTTGTCTGAGTCAAATGAGCCAACCCCCAAGTCAATAGGACACTGCTATGCAAAGATATGCCTGTAGGCCAGTTATAATTGCGGTCTATGGGATCAGTTTGGGGGCGTGGCTTGTGAGCTTCATTATCATATTGAGATGCTCATTGGTTGTCTGAGTCAAATGAGCCAACCCCCAAGTCAATAGGACACTGCTATGCAAAGATATGCATGTAGGCCAGTTATAATGGCAGTCTATGGGATCAGTTTGGGGGCGTGGCTTGTGAGCTTCATTATCATATTGAGATGCTCATTGGTTGTCTGAGTCAAATGAGCCAACCCCCAAGTCAATAGGACACTGCTATGCAAAGATATGCATCAAAGCCTATTATAATGGAAGTCTATGAAATCAGTTTGGGGGCGTGGCTTGTGAGCGTCATTATCATATTGAGATGCTCATTGGTTGTCTGAGTCAAATGAGCCAACCCCCAAGTCAATAGGACACTGCTATGCAAAGATATGCATGTAGGCCAGTTATAATGGCAGTCTATGGGATCAGTTTGGGGGCGTGGCTTGTGAGCGTCATTATCATATTGAGATGCTCATTGGTTGCCTGAGTCAAATGAGCCCACCCCCATGTCTCTATGACACTCCTATGTAATGTTATTGATGTGTGACATTTATAATGGAAGTCAATGGGATCAGCAATGGGACGTCCCAGCCCATGTTAAGTCAATGAGGCACTTATTAAGGGTCCTTAAAAGGTTTGGGGGGCGTGGCTTGAGAGCTTCATTATCATATTGAGATGCTGGTTGGTTGCCTGAGTCAAATAAGCCCACCCCCAAGTCTGTATGACACTGCTATGTAATGTGATTGATATGTGACATTTATAATGGGAGTCAATGTAATGAATGGGAGTCAATGGGCCATGTTAAGTCAATGGGACCACTTTGGGACGTCCTAGCCCCCCAGGGGTACAACTTATAGCCCCTTTCGGGGTATGTTCCCACTTAGGCTGCAACCCCCTACAGATGTTGTGAATCCCATATTTCTATGAAATTCACATTTGGCGCAGTGATTCGTCAAAATTCAGCTCCATGTTAAGTCAATGGGAGATTTGGACGATTTGGGACCCCCTAGCCCCCCAGGAGTACAACATTTTCACCCTTTCGGGGTATGTACTTGTCCAGGCTGTAACCCTTTCGAGATGTGGTGAATCCCATATTTCTACGAAATTCACAAATGTCAATGTAACGCGTTGTCTTTTGTACTTAGTGCTACCCCGGCGGTGGTCTAGGAAATGAATGGGAGTCAATGGGGCCAATGTAAGTCAATGGGAACCTTTGGGACGTCCTAGAGCCCCAGGGGTGCAACATTTACCCCTTTGTGGGGTATGGTCTTACACAGGCTGTTAAACTCTCCAGGTGTTGTGAATCCCATATTTCTACGAAATTCACACTTGGCGCTACACTGCTTCAAACGTGGTCTCAATGTTACGTCAATGGGATTTTTGGGGGGGTTTTTTGGCCCCTGCGGGGCCAAAAAACCCCCGACCCCTTATAAAAGTCATAGCACACCATTCCCGATAAATCCGGACGTTTTGACCCCACTTTCAAGGGTCTGGGGCGAAAACTGCGGGCCAAGTTACGCGCCGAAATTTGTGTGGAAGAAGAATAATAATTATAAATAATAATAATAATAAACCCTTCCATTGAGAATAGTAAGAATGGACTTTGCCTATGGCAAACCCCATTAATAAGTATGGAGAATAACAATAGTGGAATTTGCCTTAAGGCAAACCCCACTAATAAAAATTGAAATATAATCCTAAAGAAAATGTGAGTGGGGTTTGCGTGGCAAATCGATGGGGTAAAATGAATCACTGAACTGGGCAAAAGCAATGGAGTGCTAAGAAATGGCTAAATTCATGTGTTTATGCAGTTGCTAGGGTATTCTAAATGGTTGCTAGGCTGTGGCAACGCCGTTTTAATGAGTGAAAACAAAAGCAATTTTATCAGCCTGCATCAAAAGAGGCCAAACCCTGTCTTTCTATGATATTCCCTGTGCTGAAATATGGCTTGTTTATGTTGTAATGTGGTTGTTAGGGGCCTAAAAGTGGTTGCTAGGGAGTGTCTACAAATTTGGTATATCACTACTTAATACCGACTTGACAGGCCGAGTAAAACGAGCCCACCCCCAAGCTTCTACGACTCTGTAATCTAGATATCGATGTCAGCCATTTTGTGGCAATGTTAAGCCTATGGGGATTTTTGGATGTCAGCCATTTTGTGCCAATGTCAGCCATTTGTGCCAATGTTAAATTTATGGTGTTGCTAGGTGGTTGCTATGGTGTTCTGAGTGGTTGCTAGGTGGATGCTAAGGTGTTGCTAGGTGATTGCTAGGGTGTCCTAAGTGGTTGCTAGGTGGTTGCTAAGGTGTTGTTAGGCGGTTGCTAGGGTGTCCTGAGTGGTTGCTAGGTGGTTACTAAGGTGTTGCTAGGCGGTTGCTAGGGTGTTCTGAGTGGTTCTAGGTGGTTGCTAAGGTGTTGCTAGGCGGGTTGCTAGGGTGTCCTAAGTGGTTGCTAGGTGGTTACTAAGGTGTTGCTAGGCGGTTGCTAGGGTGTCCTAAGTGGTTGCTAGGTGGTTGCTAAGGTGTTGCTAGGTGGTTGCTAGGGTGTCCTAAGTGGTTGCTAAGGTGTTGCTAGGCGGTTGCTAGGGTGTTCTAAGTGGTTGCTAGGTGGTTGCTAAGGTGTTGCTAGGTGGTTGCTAGGGTGTCCTGAGTGGTTGCTAGGTGGTTGCTAAGGTGTTGCTAGGCGGTTGCTAGGGTGTTCTGAGTGGTTGCTAGGTGGTTGCTAAGGTGTTGCTAGGCGGTTGCTAGGGTGTCCTAAGTGGTTGCTAGGTGGTTGCTAAGGCGTTGCTAGGTGGTTGCTAGGGTGTCCTGAGTGGTTGCTAGGCGGTTGCTAAGGTGTTGCTAGGCGGTTGCTAGGGTGTCCTAAGTGGTTGCTAGGTGGTTGCTAAGGTGTTGCTAGGGTGTCCTAAGTGGTTGCTAGGTGGTTGCTAAGGTGTTGCTAGGTGGTTGCTAGGGTAATTCTGAGTGGTTGCTAAGGCGTTGCTAGGGTGTTGCTAGGGTGTCCTGAGTGGTCGCTAGGCACTTACTGAGGCATTACTAGGCCGTTGCTAGGCGGTTGCTAGGTGGTTGCTAGGCGGTTGCTAGGGTAATTTGGGTGGTTGCTAGGCAGTTGCTAGGGTACCCTAGGTTGTTACTAGGCAAGCCTCACATACATGCTTAGTCATTTGTTTATACTTAGTAAGCATTTCTAGCAAGTTACAGCACTTGGCTAGTCAATATTAGCATGTAGCTAGTCACTGCTAGCATGTGTAGCATATAGGAAGTTCCGTTTGCTAGCATGAGCCAAACGAGCCAATCCCCATGTCTCTACGATGTTCTGATGCTGAGATATAGCTGTTGATAAATGGTTGCTAGGGTACTCTGTTTTGTTGCCATGGGCGTGGTTACAGAGTGAAGTTGGGTGTGGTTGGTTGCCTAAGTCAAATGAGCCAACCCCCAAGTCAATAGGACACTGCTATGCAAAGATATGCATCAAGGCCAGTTATAATGGCAGTCTATGGAATCAGTTTGGGGGCGTGGCTTGTGAGCTTCATTATCATATTGAGATGCTCATTGGTTGTCTGAGTCAAATGAGCCAACCCCCAAGTCAATAGGACACTGCTATGCAAAGATATGCATGTAGGCCAGTTATAATGGCAGTCTATGGGATCAGTTTGGGGGCGTGGCTTGTGAGCTTCATTATCATATTGAGATGCTCATTGGTTGTCTGAGTCAAATGAGCCAACCCCCAAGTCAATAGGACACTGCTATGCAAAGATATGCATGTAAGGCCAGTTATAATGGCAGTCTATGGGATCAGTTTGGGGGCGTGGCTTGTGAGCTTCATTATCATATTGAGATGCTCATTGGTTGCCCGAGTCAAATGAGCCAACCCCCAAGTCAATAGGACACTGCTATGCAAAGATATGCATGAAGGCCAGTTATAATGGCAGTCTATGGGATCAGTTTGGGGGCGTGGCTTGTGAGCTTCATTATCATATTGAGATGCTGATTGGTTGCCTGAGTCAAATGAGCCCACCCCCATGTCTCTATGACACTCCTATGTAATGTTATTGATGTGGGACATTTATAATGGAAGTCAATGAGATCAGCAATGGGACGTCCCAGCCCATGTTAAGTCAATGAGGCAGTTATTAAGGGTCTTTAAATGGTTTGGGGGGCGTGGCTTGAGAGCTTCATTATCATATTGAGATGCTGGTTGGTTGCCTGAGTCAAATAAGCCCACCCCCAAGTCTGTATGACACTGCTATGTAATGTGATTGACATGTGACATTTATAATGGGAGTCAATGTAATGAATGGGAGTCAATGGGCCATGTTAAGTCAATGGGACCACTTTGGGACGTCCTAGCACCCCAGGGGTACAACTTATACCCCCTTTCGGGGTATGTTCCCACTTAGGCTGCAACCCCCTACAGATGTTGTGAATCCCATATTTCTATGAAATTCACACTCGGCGCAGTGATTCGTCAAAATTCGGCTCCATGTTAAGTCAATGGGAGATTTGGACGATTTGGGACCCCCTAGCCCCCCAGGGGTACAACATTTACACCCTTTCGGGGTATGTACTTGTCCGGGCTGTAACCCTTTCGAGATGTGGTGAATCCCATATTTCTACGAAATTCACAAATGTCAATGTAACGCGTTGTCTTTTGTACTTAGTGCTACCCCGGCGGTGGTCTAGGAAATGAATGGGAGTCAATGGGGCCAATGTAAGTCAATGGGACCACTTTGGGACGTCCTAGCACCCCAGGGGTACAACTTATACCCCCGTGCGGGTTTGTTCTCACTCAGGCTGCAACCCCCTACAGATGTTGTGAATCCCATATTTCTATGAAATTCACACTCGGCGCTATGATTGTGTCAAAGTTGTCCCCATGTTAAGTCAATGGGATTTTGGGGGGGTTTTTGGCCCCTGCGGGGCCAAAAAACCCCCCACCCCCTTATAAAAGTCATAGCACCACCATTCCCGATAAGGACAGACGATTTGACCCACTTTCAAGGGTCTGGACGAAATCTGCGGGACGAGTTACGCGCCGAAGTTTTGTCCTGAAGTAAGAAATAATAATTATTATAAATTATAAATAATAAACCCTCCCATTGAGAATAGTAAGAATGGACTTTGCCTATGGCAAACCCCATTAATAAACCCATTGAGAATAGTAAGAATGGACTTTGCCTAGGCAAACCCCAATAACTAGAATTGTACATTTCCTAAAGAAAATGTGAATGGGGTTTGCGTGGCAAATCGATGGGGTACAATGCATTTTAATCGGTTGCTAGGGTGTTCTGAGTGGTTACTAAGCAGTTTAGGGCGGTGATAGGGTGTTCTGAGTGGTTGCTAGGTGGTTGCTAAGGCGTTGCTAGGCGGTTGCTAGGGTGTCCTAAGTGGTTGCTAGGTGGTTGCTAAGGTGTTGCTAAGTGGTTGCTAGGGTGTTCTGAGTGGTTGCTAAGGCATTGCTAGGTGGTTGCTAGGGTGTCCTAAGTGGTTTCTAAGTGGTTGCTAGGGTGTCCTAAGTGGTTGCTAAGGTGTTGCTAGGTGGTTGCTAAGGAGTCCTGAGAGGTTTCTAGGTGGTTGCTAAGGTGTTGCTAGGCGGTTGCTAGGGTGTTCTGAGTGGTTGCTAGGTGGTTGCTAAGGTGTTGCTAGGCGGTTGCTAGGGTGTCCTAAGTGGTTGCTAGGTGGTTGCTAAGGCGTTGCTAGGTGGTTGCTAAGGTGTCCCGAGTGGTTGATAGGCGGTTGCTAAGGTGTTTCTAGGCGGTTGCTAGGGTGTCCTAAGTGGTTGCTAGGTGGTTGCTAAGGTGTTGCTAGGCGGTAGCTAAGGTGTCCTAAGTGGTTGCTAGGCGGTTGCTAGGTGGTTGCTAGGGTATTCTGAGTGGTAGCTAAGGCGTTGCTAGGCTGTTGCTAGGGTGTCCTGAGTGGTCGCTAGGCACTTACTGAGGCATTACTAGGCCGTTGCTAGGCGGTTGCTAGGTGGTTGCTAGGCGGTTGCTAGGGTAATTTGGGTTGTTGCTAGGCAGTTGCTAGGGTACCCTAGGTTGTTACTAGGCAAGCCTCACATACATGCTTGGTCCTTTGTTTATACCTAGTAAGCATTTCTAGCAAGTTACAGCACTTGGCTAGTCAATATTAGCATGTAGCTAGTCACTGCTAGCATGTGTAGCATATAGGAAGTTTCGTTTGCTAGCATGAGCCAAACGAGCCAATCCCGATGTCTCTACGATGTTCTGATACTGAGATATAGCTGTTGATAAATGGTTGCTAGGGTACTCTGTTTTGTTGCCATGGGCGTGGTTACAGAGTGAAGTTGGGTGTGGTTGGTTGCCTAAGTCAATTGAGCCAACCCCCAAGTCAATAGGACATTGCTATGCAAAGATATGCATCAAAGCCTATTATAATGGAAGTCTATGGAATCAGTTTGGGGGCGTGGCTTGTGAGCTTCATTATCATATTGAGATGCTCATTGGTTGTCTGTGTCAAATGAGCCAACCCCCAAGTCAATAGGACACTGCTATGTAAAGATATGCATGTAGGCCAGTTATAATGGCAGTCTATGGGATCAGTTTGGGGGCGTGGCTTGTGAGCTTCATTATCATATTGAGATGCTCATTGGTTGCCCGAGTCCAATGAGCCAACCCCCAAGTCAATAGGACACTGCTATGCAAAGATATGCATGTAGACCAGTTATAATGGCAGTCTATGGGATCAGTTTGGGGGCGTGGCTTGTGAGCTTCATTATCATATTGAGATGCTCATTGGTTGTGTGAGTCAAATGAGCCAACGCCCAAGTCAATAGGACACTGCTATGTAAAGATATGCATGTAGGCCATTTAAAATGGCAGTCTATGGGATCAGTTTGGGGGCGTGGCCTAACATCTACATTACCATAATGAGATGTTCATTGGTTGTCTGAGTCAAATGAGCCAACCCTCAAGTCAATAGGACACTGCTATGCAAAGATATGCATGTAGGCCAGTTATAATGGCAGTCTATGGGATCAGTTTGGGGGCGTGGCCTAACAGCTACATTATCATAATGAAATGCTCATTGGTTGTCTGAGTCATATGAGCCAACCCCCAAGTCAATAGGACACTGCTATGCAAAGATATGCATCAAAGCCTATTATAATGGAAGTCTATGGAATCAGTTTGGGGGCGTGGCTTGTGAGCTTCATTACCATATTGAGATGCTCATTGGTTGTCTGAGTCAAATGAGCCAACCCCCAAGTCAATAGGACACTGCTATGCAAAGATATGCATCAAAGCCTATTATAGTGGAAGTCTATGGAATCAGTTTGGGGGCGTGGCTTGTGAGCTTCATTATCATATTGAGATGCTGATTGGTTGCCTAAGTCAAATGAGCCCACCCCCATGTCTCTATGACACTCCTATGTAATGTTATTGATGTGGGACATTTATAATGGAAGTCAATGAGATCAGCAATGGGACGTCCCAGCCCATGTTAAGTCAATGAGGCAGTTATTAAGGGTCCTTAAAAGGTTTGGGGGGCGTGGCTTGAGAGCTTCATTATCATATTGAGATGCTGGTTGGTTGCCTGAGTCAAATAAGCCCACCCCCAAGTCTGTATGACACTGCTATGTAATGTGATTGACATGTGACATTTATAATGGGAGTCAATGTAATGAATGGGAGTCAATGGGCCATGTTAAGTCAATGGGACCACTTTGGGACGTCCTAGCACCCCAGGGGTACAACTTACATCCCCTTTCGAGGTATGTTCCCACTAAGGCTGCAACCCCCTACAGATGTTGTGAATCCCATATGCCTATGAAATTCACAGCCGGTGCAGTGATTCGTCAAAATTCGGCTCCATGTTAAGTCAATGGGAGATTTGGACGGTTTGGGACCCCCTAGCCCCCCAGGGGTACAACATTTACACCCTTTCGGGGTATGTACTTGTCCGGGCTGTAACCCTTTCGAGATGTGGTGAATCCCATATTTCTACGAAATTCACAAATGTCAATGTAACGCGTTGTCTTTTGTACTTAGTGCTACCCCGGCGGTGGTCTAGGAAATGAATGGGAGTCAATGGGGCCAATGTAAGTCAATGGGACCACTTTGGGACGTCCTAGCACCCCAGGGGTACAACTTATACCCCCGTGCGGGGTATGTTCTCACTCAGGCTGCAACCCCCTACAGATGTTGTGAATCCCATATTTCTACGAAATTCACACTCAGTGCTGTGATTCGTCAAAGTTCGGCTCAATGTTAAGTCAATGGGATTTTTGGGGTCGTTTTTTGACCCCTGCGGGGCCAAAAAACTCACCACCCCTTATAAAAGTCATAGCACACCATTCCCGATAAGACCGGACGATTTGACGCCACTTTCAAGGGTCTGGGACGAAAACTGCGGGACGAGTTACGCGCCGAAAAAACGTACGGAAGAAGAATAATAATTATAATAATTATAATAATAAACCACCACCCATTGAGAATAGTAAGAATGGACTTTGCCTATGGCAAACCCCATTAATAATAAACTCCATTGAGCATAGTAAGAATGGACTTTGCCTATGGCAAACCCCATTAATAAACTCCATTGAGCATAGTAAGAATGGACTTTGCCTATGGCAAACCCCATTAATAACAATAATAATAATTAATATTAGATTTCTGAAGGATCATGTGACTCAATGAAGACTGGAGTAAAGAAGCTTAAATTTATCGATAAAGTCACTGGAATAAATTACTAAATTAAATTATAAGCTACTTTAAAACAGTTATTTTATAGTGCAATAACATTTTACAATTTTACACTCTGTACTGTATTTTTGATTAAATAAATGCAGCCTTGGTGAGCAGGATAAACTTATTTTAAAACATTTAAAAATCCTTCTGACCCCAAACTTTTGACCTGTAGTGTAAATGAGAGGAAGCTCTCGAGACAATGTATTCCTCTCATTTAGTGCATTGTTTCAATGTGTTAAATTGTTCTCTGATATCTCCGTAGTGGGTATGTGGCTTGGCTAAGTTTTAAATGTCTCCAGAAACATTTTATATGCCCATTTATAAACAGCCCCTATAAATCAGAAGCTCTATATTGACCATATTTAGTACGGTTGTGAATATTAATGAGTGAATCTTAATGAGAGAGTGCCTGCTCTGTCTCTCTCTTACAAACACACACACGCACACACTAACACTAACACACACATGCATGTTGTATTCTGAAATTAACAAGAGCAAAATAATCATACTTCATTTATTCATTCATTCATTCATTTTCCTTCAGCTTAGTCCCTTTATTAATCTAAGGTCGCCACAGCGAAATGAAACCAAATTATCCAGCATATGTTTTACAGAGCGGATGCTCTTCCAGCTGCAACCCAGTATTGGGAAACACATACACTATGGCCAATTTAGTTCATTCAATTCACCTATAGTGCATGTCTTTGGACTGTGGGGGAAACTGGAGCCCCCAGAGGAAACCCATGTCAGCAAGGGGAGAGCAAGCTCCACACAGAAATGCTAACTGACCCAGCCGGGACTTGAACCAGTGAATTTCTTGCTGTGAGGCAACAGTGCTAACCATCTAACCACCTCTAATCATACTTCCAGCGGCAGCAGTAATGTGGTCAATGTACCAGTACATTGTGGTAAAGAAGGAGCTGAGCCGAAAGGCAAAGCTCTTGAGTTACCGGTCAATCTATGTTCCTACTCTCATCTATGGTCATGAGCTTTGGGTCATGACCGAAAGGACAAGTTCTCGGATACAAGCAGCTGAAATGAGTTTCCTTCGCAGGCTGGCAGGGCACACCCTTATGGTTAGGGTGAGGAGTTCTGACACCCGGGAGGAGCTCGGAGTAGAGCCGCTGCTCCTCCACATCGAGAAAAGTCAGCAGAGGTGGCTCGGGCATCTGTTTCGGATGCCTCCTGGACGCCTACCTAGGGAGGTGTTCTTTGCATGTCCCACCGAGAGGAGGCCTTGGGGAAGACCCAGGACACGCTGGAGGGACTATGTCTCTTGGCTGGCATGGGAACGCCTCGGGATGCCCCTGGAGGAGCTGGAGCAAGTGTCTGGGGAGAGGGAAGTCTGGGGTTCTCTCCTAAGACTGCTGCCCCTGCGACCCGGCCCATGGAAAAACAGGAGAAAATGAATGAATGAAATTGAATATGCCTCAAATCTTTTCAACTGAAGTGGTAGAGAGGTTTATTTTAGCTAGCTATCTTTAATCCACCAGAAAACAATAACAAAAAACAATATTTCTCTTAATATTTCACAATACATGAATGTTAATTTACACTTGTTATAACTGACAGGACCACATCTTTGTGTGAGGTTTTACACCAGATACTGTGTGGAGGTTCAACAAGTTGTTCGTTTAACCTCTCTCCCCTTCCTCTGTAATGGAGGGTTTATTTACTTCAAAGTGACCTCAGTCTCTATAAAAAATATGATGTATTTTCCTGTCAGAGGCTTACACTTTGGCAGCATGTTCTGTCTGTATGTTTAAGAGAATGGTTTTCAGATTTCCTAGCTAGTGACAACACTGATATCCATGCACAGGGACAAATACAAGATGAGTAAAAATGTGACCCGCAACAGGACTGCGCTGCCTTATTTTTTGTGAAGGTTAAGTGTTGACAGACTTGTCTAAACCTCCAGATGCTCCCTGTGCCTTTAGTGCCACATAAACCACATCAACTCTCCCAGACGCCATCATGTGCAATGGCAAGCTTTTCCTGCCATGTGATCAGCATGGATGCAGTCTAGACACTCCTTAGTTAGAGCACGTGTCAAATAAGGAAGCCCGGGCCTGAGCTAAAGTGAGGCAGACATTTCTGAATGCCGCCCAAATGGAAGAAATACGGAGAAAATCGGCAGCAGATGTTATGAGAAGTGTTTTGTGAGAGAGGTGAAGGTCAGTCAGAGGGGTCTGTAATCTGTTAGCCGTGATGATGAGTCAGTGTGGGTGGGCTCTTCATTACTTATTCAAAGCCGCTTGATGCTAAGAACATTATCTTGATCCACACTTGAAGAGGTCTATAATACTTGAAGAGAGTAACAGGCTGGGAATGGTTGGCATGCAGAACAAGCTGCTTCTTAATTTTTGCGCATTTTCTGTAAGCAATTTATGTGTTGATTCTATTTGATTTGTTTTTCTTAATAGTCACAGTTAACAGTCAATAGTCAATAGTTAAACATTGTCTTTTCATGTTTAATTTTTTACTCAACAAGGATAGTGAAACTGGTCCTTTTTATCTTGTTTTTAAAATAGACCATCAATAGTGAAACTAGCCTTTTTTATGTTTTTGTTTTTTTTAATTGGGAATCAGTAGTGAAACTGACCTTTTTAATATCATTAAAAATTAAAAAGCAATAGGGAAACTGGCCTTTTATATCTTTTAAAAATTGAAAATCAATCAAATCAAATCTTTAATTGACCTGACCATGATTTTGTATCTTGTTTTCTTTTTTTATTGACCATCAATAGTGAAACATATCCCCCTCTAATAATACATGACCTGGAGTCAATTATTCTGCTTCTCAATATGGTTATCACACCTAAGAGCATTGTTCAGATGTTTTATTTAAAACATTCACCAGGTTTTGTACATAAAACACTATTGTGTTTAGGACTTTCTTCTTGTTTTTCATCCCAAGCCTGCATTGCTAATTACAAAGCATCATTTTAGAGCGATTGACCTGAACTGTTAACACATTGTGAAAAAATAAATGGTTTAGAAGGCATTGAAAACAAAGTCACTTGATTCAGTAACTTGACTCAATTGTTGAGTTTTATGGTTCTTAACATCAATGACACTTTGTTTAGCCGACCTACTGTAAATGCCTTTGTTCATGCAATGTTGATTGTTGTGTTGTGCTAAAGCCTATATTTTTTCACAGCAACTGTACAACATAAATATTACACCATGTATCTGATAAAAAAAGTTTAACTCTATCCTATTTGATTTACTGCTATTTTATACTCGCTGTAAAACAAAACGTTGACTCAATTTAAAGTTATATGGCAACTTTTTTGAGTTTACTCAACTTTTAACCCAAGTAGTACACATGATTCGATTTAAGTTGAGTCAACGACAGCATTTTGACTTATAATTTTAAGTTATCAACTTTTTTTTGGTAAGCATGTTGTTTGTGGCTGGCACTAAACTTGGGTCTTAACTTTAGTCTCTACTTAAATTACTCACAGGCATACTAAATATTTGTCTTATAAATATAGTGAATTGGATATAATAGACTATTTTACTTTTATTTACCTGTATTTTACTGGATTCAAAATATCTTAAACTTGTGTTTTTTGTGGAATAGTAGATTTGAGTGTTACATTCGAAGTCCAGGCTGGTCAATTGTTTCACTTTTATTCCATTGGTTATTTTGCTCTGTGACCTTCAGCAACAACCATCAGTAAAAAAACTCTGTTAATCCAATGGTGTTTTTTTCCTGCTATCTGAAGTCTGTGAATACATGATTTATTTATAAACTAATGTTACTACATGGAATAAGGTTAGGTTGATAGGGAAACACTTTCTTTTTGGGAAATAACTTTTCTTTATCCTATTCTTATATGTTTATTTACTTGTTCAGTGTCTTCATGTGTATTTGTTCTGCTTTTTTGTTGTGGGGATCTGTAAAAATAACCTAATTAATCACCTGCTTTGAATGTTATCACTGGGTTGAATGGGCATTATCAGTAGTTATCAGCTGATAGATATGGGCCAGTAGGGGCCTTTTGTGCCTACTGATAGGCTCAGAGGGCTGTTATCACCCATCTACATGGTTAATCAGCTATACTAATAGAGAAGACAGATCCAGATCTGTTTTTACATTACTGTAATGGTTGGGTTTAGGGTTGGGGTAGAGGTTGACGTAAATAAAATACAATTAATGTAATAAATAATATAAATAATTCTCATGGTTAATCAGCTATACTAATAGAGAAGACTCCAGATCTGTTTTTGCATTACTGTGATGGTTGGGTTTAGGGTTGGGATAGGGGTAGACGTTATTAAAATACAAATAATGGGAAATTAAATAAATAACATAAATAGTTCCTGTTAACTTCTGGCGTGTTATCTATTGTATAGCTGATTAACCATGTGGATGGAGTATAACAACCTTCTGAGCCTACCAGTAGGTGCAGAAGGCTCCTACTGGCCCATATCTATCAGCTGATAACCACCAATAACGCCCATTCAATCGAGTGATAACATTAGAATCGGCTAAAATAATTCGCTGCAATGATGTGAAACTAATTCAGTAAAGGCTGGAAAATTATTTGGCATCTAATAGAGGGTGTAACTAACAATAATAATTTCAAAAATACATTCTTACATCTCTTCATCAGGAATTAACTAAATAGATCAAATGTAAACTTTTATTTAATTAAAAAAAATCCCAGAAATTAATTGATTCAAGCAAAATATGAGGCTCAGTTTTTTTTTATATCAATAAGAACACCAAATGTTCACAGAGCACCAAAATCAGCAAATCAGGATGATTTCTGAAGAATACTGTATCACTGATATGCAATTCAGCTTTAAATTGAATAAAGCTGAATTTACATCACAAGAATAAATTACATTTTAAAATATGTTCGAATAGAAAACCATTATTTTATAATACAATAACATTTAACTCCAATTTTTACTAGCCTTGTTGATCAGAAGATCTTTTTTTTTTTTTTAAAAAAACATAAAAAATATTAAACTTTGGCTAACAGGACCAATCTAACCAGCCAAGCCTTGACCTCCTGCCACTTTACAGTCAGCTTCCACTACTGTCCTCATACGTCATGTTCTCCTAAGACTGCATGTCTATACCACTGCATTTAGACAGTCAGGAAACGTCTGTGCAAAGACCTTGGCATTTCAAGCACATCATTTTATCAGACTGCTCTATTTCTATAACTGCAAACTCTGCCCACATCATCAGATTCTGTCTCACACAGTTGCCTAGATGCTATTTTTATGTATATTTTGACTGCTAGACTATACCCTTCCATCAGTGAGGCTCTCTGACTGCTGTGTAAAGTTGCATGCTATTTTGTCCGTGTGGTTCCAGGAATGTCTTTCCATGTCCGCTCGCTCAGTTACGTGTCCGGTTGAGTCCAGCTCAAGCTTTACTGCACAGACCACATGGAAACATTTTTTCTTCACATAAAGGGAAACTAAATTGCAGGAATGACATAAGGTCTCTCAAGTGTGACTCTGTGGAACTTGATCGCATGATCAGAGTAGTACTGAAGTCTCCCAGTATTGCAGTAATAATTATCACTGCTCTATTGAAGTCTTAACGAATCTTTGTGTAATATTTATGGACAGCTCCACTTTAGAACCAACTCAACAATGGGAAAAAAAAAAATACTAGTCTATTTGGAAATTCTCTAAGATACTGAATTTATTGGTCACACTTTTACAATAAGTTTTCATTGGTTAATGTTAGTTAATGTATTTACACGAACTAATTATAAACAATATTTGTACAACATTATTATTCATAATTCAGCATTTACCAATGCGTTATAACATCCAAATTCATGCTTGTTAACATTAGTTAAAGCATCATGAGTTGATATGAACTAACAATGAACATCTATATTTTCATTAACTTAATGAACGGTAACAAATAAAATATTATTATCATTACAATATAATAAATTTCACTGCGAGTTCGCTAATATGATCTGAAAACATAATAATAAAAACAGTTATATATGAATAACGTTTAGTAACAAATACAGTAATAAAGTAACAAATACATTAATAAATGTATTGTTCATTGTTTGTTCATGTTGGTAAATGTATTAACTAACATTAACTACTGTAATACAAGCATACTGTAAAGTGTTACTGATTTATTATATTAATTAATGATATTGGTTTATTCCAGGTCTATTATCATTTATTTCAAACAGAAATACTGTAATTTAAAGTTTATTTATTTATTGGTCAAAATAATCAATGTTTTTATTTGTTGTAATTGAAAATCAGGGCTTTTCCAATATGGATTTTTGTTTTTATTCTTTTCTTAAGTTAAAACATTGGCATTGTGTAGTATAAAAATTAATGTATACTGTAAGTGTCTGCATTTTTATTTTTAATTTTTGTTCTAAATTTCTTTTGTTGAAGAGAAGAAATGTCATCAGTAATTTACTGATCAAACAGCAATTATGTTTGACTCACACAAAGAATAATACATCTTAAATCCTTAAAGACCCATACATCGTAAGGAGAAACACGAAATTTCTAAAAGACCTCTTTAATTATTTTAAAGCTGTACATATAAATTGTTATGAATTAAATTGAAAATATTAATAAAAAAAAAATTAACCCAAAAACATAATAAATAACAGGGATTAAAAACATAATCCCTGGTGCCCCTGAGCTCTCTCTTCCCAACGTATCATAAACCAAACATAAACCACTAAGAAATAATAAAAAATACTTACATAATATAAGGAGCAAAATGACGTCAGGAGTGGTCAAAGCCGAAAATAAATAACAAATAATAAACAAAATTAAATAAATCAGAGAAAACTCAAAAGGAAATACTGTAATTTAAACTTTATTTATTTATTGGTCAAAAAAAAGATTTTATTTATTGTGATTGAAAATCCACCAAATATGGATTTGTTTACTTTTTTGAAGTTAAAACATTGCCATTATGTAGTATAAAAATAAATATATAAATATATATATTTTTTCTTTTTTTTTAGCAGAGAAAAAATGTCATCAGTAATTTGCAGATCAAAACAGGAATTATGTTTTACTCACACAAAGAATAATACATCTTAAATTCTTAAAGACCCATAAATCATAAGAAAAAACTGAATTTCTAAGAGACCTTTTTCAATTTTTTCATACAGTAGCTGTACATAAAAACATAAATTGTTATTAAATAATCTAAAAATTCTTAATTAAAAAGAAATTAACCCATAAATGTAACAAAATAACAGGGATTAAAAATATAATCCCTGGTGCTCCCATGTGCTCTCTCCACAAAGTATCAAAAACCAAACACAAACCACTAAGATATAACAAGAAATATTCATTTACATAATATAAGGAGCAAAATAACAATCGTTAAAGACAAAATAAATAACAATAAACAAAATTAACTACATTAGAGAAAACTCAAATAGAAATACTGTAATTTAAACTTTATTTATTTATTGGTAAAAAAAAAATATTTATTGTGATTGAAAATCTTGGTGCTTGGCTTTTGAAGTTAAAACATTGGCATTGTGTAGTATAAAAATAAATGCATACTGTAAGTGTTTGAATTATGTTTGTGCTCTAAATGGCTTTTTTAAAGAGAAGAAATGTCATCAGTAATTTTCTGATCAAACAGGAATTGTGATTTAGTAATTTAAAGTTTATTTATTTATTGGTCAAAAAAGTTTTTATTTGTTGTGATTGAAAATTAGGGCTTTTCCACCAAATATGGATTTTTTTACTCTTTTGTTAAAAAAAATAAGTTAAAACATTGGCATTGTCTAGTATAAAAACAAATGTATAAGTGTCTGAATTTTTGCAGATCAAAACAAGAATTGTGTTTTACTCACACAAAGAATAATACATCTTAAATTCTTAAAGATCATTAAATCTTAAGGAGAAACACAGAATTTCTAAAAGACCTCTTAATTGTCTTCATAGCTGTACATATAAACAAATAAACATCTGAAAATAAGAATTACAACTGTGTTGCTCTCCAAAAATATATATAAATGGAAAGATTATAAATAAAAATAAATACATTTTTTCCCCATAATCATATCACTTACATTATTATGCTGAAAATGTACTGTAAGTACATTATAAATGCATTACATATTAAAAAGTAATGATAATCTAATCTAAAGTACATCTTGCATTTGTGAATAAGGAATGAAGAAATAGGTAAAATCGTGAACGGATTAGAAGCTGCTTTAAATAGATGTGCGCTGAATCACTTTAAATGCTCCAGTAGCGTCAAAGTGAGAAGCAAATTGATAGCTTGATGAAAACCAAACACGTTTTAAAATTCACAAAAGTCTGCCAATTAGCCCTGCTCGTCCTCCAGACGTGGTGAGCTGTTGAGTGTGTGAGTGAGATTTGGAGGGTGCGAGGGGACAAATGAGAAACTGATGAAAGCAGTGCGAATTATTCATCAATGATCATATTATGGGACAAAGTGTGAAATGATGAGCTCCATCCAGCACAGTCTCTTCACACTCATACATCTAGACTCCAAACATGTGGACGCAAACCTTCAGTTCTGTGACTAAACAAACACACAGGAACAAATGTATGTGATATCCAACTCCCTGATACAGTATGCATGTTCAAACAAAACTGGATACAAACAATGACAATATACGCTCATAGACAATCTATTGTAGGAAGTAAAGGGCAATTTCTACAGTAAGTATATTATGGTAATTCACAACTTTCAGATATAGTGGCTAATTGATTTGTATAATCTCTTTTTAGTATGAATTGCCAACACAATCTCACAGCAATTCGTAACTTTTTGATTTAGTGGCTAATTCGTATGAATTCGTACGATCTAATTCGTACAATTTAGTAGGATTTGCTCATCACCCAATGACGGCTGGGTTTAGGGTGAACTAGTGAATTAACCACTAAACTGACAAAACGTAAAATACTTACGTTTTCTCGTGAGATCAGGCTGGAATTGCTCATTGCCCATTGAAGGTTTAAAATTAAGTTGGCCTACTACTAGTGGTACGGTACGGTACGCTTTTATGACCATTTCCACTGTCAAAATGTACCTAAAAGCGAACCGTAACGTACCACTTTTTGGGTACCCTTTCGAAAGGGTACCTAGCACATCAAAAGGGTTACCAAAACGCAGAGCCAGGCGCACAACTGAACGCTATTGGTTTACAGAGATACGTCACTGGCTCGTGCACAAGCCTGGAGAACGAAAAAAAAGGAAGGGCCATTTTTAAATACACAGCCGAGACATTACACCGTAATAATATTCACATGAGCCATGGTCGACCCGAGCTTAAACAAACATCGTTGTCTTGATGAAAAGCCACAAAGCCAAGAAAAAGAGCAGACTCTGTGCCGCATAGTTGTTTACAAGGCCGTCTAAAGCGCAAGCGGTTTCACTTTCTAGCGTGAGCTCGCTGCGCTTCTATATTTGAAATAACGAACTTCTTGAGCTGACGATAATAACGTGCACATAATTATTGAAGAGCTTCTGACATCCTTCCTACCATTGGTACTCTTTTGGCATTGGAAACACAAGCCTGATAAAGGTGACCCGTACCGACCCATACTGTACCACTCAGTGGAAACAGGACATTTCTGGCAACATCCAAAAATACATTGTATGGGTCAAAATTGCTGATTTTTCTATAATGCCAAACGTCATTAGAATATTAAGTAACTAAAAAATCACGTTCCATGAAGATATTTCAAACTGTAAATATATCAAAACTTAACTTTTAATTAGTAATGTGCATTGCTAAGCACTTCATTTGGACAACATTGAAGGTGATTTAGATTTTTTGGAACCCTCAAAATCTAAATTTTCAAACAGGCCAAATATTGTCCTACATGTGTCCTAACAAAGGATATACATCAATGGAATGCTTATTTGTACAGCTTTAAGGTGATTTAGAAATCTGAATTTTCAAAGGTGACTGGTTTTGTGGTCCAAAATCACAAATGTCAATAAGGATTTTATTAATGTCTTATAGATCAAATGCCATACCACTGTAACCCTCCAGAGCATGGTTTCATAATCCTGAAAAACAAATGGCTTTCTGCACTTTCTGAGGGCCTTCTGAGTTGCTGACATTCAAAACACAGATTAACTATGGTTAAGCGATGATTTCACTGTTTCACACTTCTAATTTAATGACAGGGTTATGAAACCCATCCCAGATCTGGGTGAGCACTCCAGACTTGTAGAGTGTGAGATGAGACAGTGTGTAAAATGTAAATTATGAGCACAACGAAACCTGATGCAAGATGACTCAGGATTTTGTTTACTCTGTATTTGACCCAACATTAACTGGTTCAAATGCGAAAAGCCCTTACATGTACTGTACTAAGAAGATTCAATGTGAAATGTGTTTTAAGGTTTTTCTTCTAAAGCTACAGTGCTGTGAAAAAGTATTTGCCCCCTTTACTGATTTCTTTCTTTCTTTTTTTTTTTGTTGCATGTTTTTCCATTTCAAAACTGCATGATGTGTTTACTTGTGTAATCTTTGACTAATATTTACATTTGTTTGATGATCTGAAACTTTAAAGTGTGACAAACATGCAAAAATCAAGAAATCATTAGGGGGCAAATACTTTTTCACACAATTGTACATTGTATATCATCACCAAGTATTGCTAAAAATGCATTGCAGCTGAAAAAAACAAGTTTGGAACAAGTGAGTAAATGATGACAGAATTTAAAATTTCAAGCAACAGTTGCTGTTTTTAGGAATTACTAGGCCCACACGGAATCTGCGCGTGCAGAATTCTGCAGATTTTTAGCCCATCATTAATTCTGTTTATTTACTTGAGTAAATGTGTGTAAATCTAAATTTTTTCAGTTTTTAAATTAATTACAGTAATATTATTGACTAATATGAAAATGTTCATCTGATTGATGTACAATGCAGTTTGTAAAGTAATATTTTCTGTCTTTTAGTAGATATATTTTATGAGAGACTTGCTTTGTTTACCAAATAAAATGAATCTAATTGGATTTGCATTTTAAACATTAAATAAAAGTTAAAAAGGTATTATTTTTTTATTTCACATATTAAGGTTTTAGTTATGATACTCCCAAAATAATTCTGCAGAAATCCGCAGATTTTTACCAAAATTCTCCGCAGAAATAGCAAAAAGTGTCCGCAGATTATGTCTGGCCCTAGTAATTACTAAGATAATCATTGAATCTGAAAAGCTGCGTTCGGTGGACGAAAACAGGCTTCATGTACTGTACTGTGAAGGTCAACAAGTGTAATTCATGTAATGTAGATGAGTGTCTTGTCTTTCTGTGACGGCAACCAGAATTATTATGTAATCAAGGAATGTACAGAACTGAGCATGTGACATTCTGGTTACTGGTGACTATATTACGGACAGAAGTAAAAAACAACTACATTATAAGTTAATCAGCGTTATGTGCGAGAGGGTGAAAATAATTAGTGCTGCTTTTATTGGTCTGGTGTCTTTGTAAACTGTCGTCGGCTCTGGTCATTGGAGGCATGTTGACAGGCTTTGACCATGGAAATTGTTTTTGGCAGAACAGCAGTGCTTTGGAGGAGCTGGAAGAGGGACTGGGACTCCTCCAAATTCTGATTCACGATCAGCCTCACACCTTACCAGCTGTGGCTGAACTCACTGCACATCAGCAGCATGCAGTCTTATATGGGACTTACTGTATACTGTACAGCGTACTGTATATCACAGTCAAAGTACTATTTAGAAGATTTAAGTCATATAGTGAAATAAAAAAGTCACTTTCATTCATTAAATTGCTTAATTTTCAAGTTTCTTAGAATATTCGTTTATTATTACTTTCATTATTATGTTTTCAGTTAATATTAGCAAACTTTCAATGAAATGAATGATATTGTATTGATATTAATCATTTACATTTTGTGATTTTAGTAGTTTTTCTATGTATTTCATATAGGCTTCTATTTCCTTTTTCTTTCCTTTTTCTTTTTTAACCTTTAGTGGATAGAACAATTTTACAGAATTGACAGGAAATATTGGGGAACAGAGAGAGGGGAAGGGTCGGCAAAGGACCTTGAACTGGGAATCAAACTTGGGTCACCTTGAGCAACTTGGTGCTATATGTCGGCACATTAACCAGGCTATTGGCACTGACAGGTTTCTATTTCTAATTTACAGATTTTAATATATTATAATTTACAATTGATAAAAAAATGAATGGCGGTTCATTCCGCTGTGGCGACCCCGCAAGGGACAAAGCCGACAAGAAAATGAATGAATGAATGAAAAAAATGAATAATAATGTTAAAAAAATAATAAAAACACAACTTTCATATTTGTTTTCAGTTTCATTTTAATACACTAGCATATATATTTTTAGTTAGTTGTCAAAGAAGCATTTTTCATAAAATATTTGTAGTTTTGTAGTTTTATCAATTTAGATTTTTTAAATAATATTTGTACTATTTCTATTCACATTTCAGCTTATATATATATATATATATATATATATATATATATATATATATATATATATATATATATATATATATATATATATATATATATTACAAATATTATTTTGGTTTTGGTTTTATAATTAATTTAGTTTTCATTAATATTATTTTATTATTTATTATTATTAATATTAATATCATTTTTAATTATTATTTTGAATTTTAAGTAAGTAATTAAGGAATGAATCATAGCAATGGTGGCATTAGTAAATTTTGTACTTCAATTACTGTATTACAGTTAATTACCAAAGCAGCACATGCATTTATTTGCTTTTAATATATATTTGTACAGTTTTAACAATTTAATTTTTTTAAATAATATTTTTACTATTTCTATTCACATTTCAGCTTTTATTTCTTTATTTGTTTATAAATATTATTTTGCTTTGCATTAATATTATTTTATTTGGGATTTTAAGTAATTAATTAAGGAAACTAATAAAAGTGATGCTGATTTTTGTACTTTAAAATCGTATCGAGTTAGATGCCAAGACAGCATTTCTAATTTTAAGTTAACTAGCTTTATACTTTTATTGAAATATACAGTATTTCAGCTTTTATTTTCATACTTCTCAATTTATTTAGTCAAGTGTACCTAGTTGTAGCTCAACATACCCTATTACATGTAGTAGCTAGTTGCTACAAGGTTTCCAAACTATAATATTTTAAAGACATTTAAGCCACATTTCAAAGACCAAAAATGATTTTAAACGGTTTTAGTTTCGATGTTTTCACTTACAACACTGGCATAATGGCAGACAGAGGCGCAATAAAACTTTTATCTATCTTCAACCTCGGTCCACATATCTCGACTGACACTGATTTAAGTAATCTTTCAGGAATGTCTTTGATATGTTCTTGTTATTAAATAACGTCTAGACTTTATGCATAATTGAACTGGACGTCTAATGTTTTATTTGTCTATCAACAGAACAATTCTTTTCCCATCAAGGCATAGATTTAAAGGGCGATTTACTGACTGAAATTATGTACATATCGCCCTCTGCTGGTGTGGAGAAAGCATTTAAATGATTTTAACTAACTCATCCATATTCATATCAATCTCCGTTCACGCCAAAAATAACTATAAATATAACAAAAACTGCATCCACACTAATTAACAATAACATTCTGCTGGCGCAGTAGGTAGTGCTGTTGCCTCACAGCAAGAAGGTCGCTGGTTCGAGCCTCGGCTTGGTCAGTTGGTGTTTCTGTGTGGAGTTTGTATGTTCTCCCTGCGTTCGCGTGGGTTTCCTCCGGGTGCTCCGGTTTCCACCACAGTCAAAAGACATGTGGTACAGGTGAATTGGGTAGGCTAAATTGTCCTTTGTGTATGAGTGTGAATGAGTGTGTATGGATGTTTCCCAGAGATGGGTTGCAGCTGGAAGGGCATCCGCTGCGTAAAACATATGCTGGATAAGTTGGCGGTTCATTCCACTGTGGCGACCCCGGATTAATAAAGGGACTAAGCCGAAAAGAAAATGAAGGAATTCTGTTCACTTTTGTTATCTGCAGCTTTACACGTTGAAGTTCTTTGAAGCAGGATGGATTCTGATTGGATATACTTCATTATTGAGTTTAAAAAAAAAAAAACAAACAAAAACAACAAAAAACATCCTGACAGTGATCCCATTGTCAAAGTCTCTTTGTGTTTTCATTTTAATAGTTGTTATGTAAACTCTACTGTGCTTTTATGTAGAAACCTTTTTGAAAAACCATCTAACATCAGTGTCACGTTATTGTCATTAAAGTCATCATCTTTCATGTGAACAAGGCTTAAAACTTCATATTTATGCTATTCATTCATTCAATATACTTAAAATTAATTGCAAGACACTGCACAAAAAAAAAAAACGTCATCACACACATACCCAATTGATTAACTTCATGAAGAATTGCAACCATTTCGGTTTTACAGGTTTTCTCAAATGTTGTTTAAATATGCAAATCAGTCATTATTGAATTAAATATGCACTAAATTGCAAGGTTCAAAATGCATGTTTCACTTTTTTGACATAGATGGAGTTAGAGGTTTTTAACAGACAAGAAATTGGGTACTATTTTTTTAAATAATAAAGTTTCACAATAAAAAAAATAAATAAATGCATATATTTAAGCAAATTATGCATGATCATACCCCTCAGTAAAAACTTTTAGAGTAAAGATATGATACAACTGTAAAGTTTGTTGTATATAAGTGCTGCTGGATTGGAAATTTGTTTGTTAATCTAGAAGGAAAAAAACTCTTTAAAACCTTTAAAAATATGGGCACAAAATGGAAAATTGCTGTTTTACTCACTTGAAAGTGTATTGTGGATGTTTATTTGCATTAGACTGAAGAAAAAAAGCCAAAGATCTCAACTTGACAAATTCATAAAAAAACAAAAACTTTTTTTCTTCTATTCATTGTTTGAACTTAAATCACAGTAAAGTGTAAAGTGAAAACCAGAAATAAATGTCAAATGAAATATCAACACTCAGGTTTATTTGTTTCAGATTTTCCGGGCAGTATGTACAAAAAAAGCAGTATTTACAGGGATGATGATTGCACAGGAAGAGGTCACAGAAGCAGCAGCTAAAAGGAAAGCATAACAATGTCTAAAAATTCATACCCTGTTATCTGCATGGATTTTGTGCTGCATCTCTTGTTTTTTCCCCCAGACAAATTTAACTTCTGCACAGGAACAGCAAATTACAGTCATGTACACAGACAATGCAAACAAATGGTGCTAAAATCATCCACAAGGGGGCAGAGAAGGCCTGCGCAGAGCAAACAAAGGCAGACTAAAAACAAACAGTTTTGAGTCTATTTTTATTGACATAACCGATCCCAGTACCTCTTGGGGTTCTAGGTATAGTGTTAGGAATTATTTGTACCTGTTGTAATGATACCCAGTCTTTTAGTCCAGTATGAAACAAAAAATATTGGAAAAATAGCTCAAACATAAAGATATTTTAATGCAACGCACCCCTCAATGACTGTCTGAAACCTCAGACTTCACAGGCAAAATTAAACTGCTTTTACGCAGGTTTCAGGGCAACCTTGAAAAATGTCTCCAATATGATCAAAAATGCCACACAAATTAAATATAAGGAGGCAAAAAATGCCCCTAAACTGTTATGGTCTTTGCGATTGATGTGAAATATCAAAAGGAAAATTGTCAATTTGCAGCATTACATGTAGATCCAAGCACATTGCATCAGCTTTTTATTTTTTATGAACGTTTTCATCATTTTTTTGCAATTTTTTTGTGTGAAACATTACTATTGTGAGATGTTATAATGATGTAAAATAGCTCTAAACATATTTTAAAATGTAATATGTTCCTGTGATGGCAAAGGCGAACTTTCAGCAACTATTTTGCTAGTATTCCTTTAAAAATAAGACAAATGAAGACACATGCCTTTAAAGGGGTTATGAACTACCTCAGATTTCAGTTTTTGTACTATTCTCTAAAATCCTCTTTCAACAATATCAAGATTTTTACATAAAAAAAATCACAATTCAGAAGCAATTGCCTATTTTCTGTTCTGTTTTTATGTCTCCTTGTCAGAACGCTCTGGTTGAGTAGGTGTGGCAAATTGTAGACACCCACCCATTGTTAAACACCCACTGATATGATTGGCTCACAGAATTGCATATTAACAGAGCTAAACAGGCAGTGAAGTAAAAGCAGGTTTCAATATTCTGTGCAGGTAGAGCTAATCCATCCTGGTATATGATAGAGTAGAATAATTTGGCAGACTATCTTCAATATAAGCTGTTTTTAGAGGAATGACAAAGAGTTGAGTTGTGAACGTTTGTTTATGAGCTCTTATATCTTAAAAGATCACAGGAATTTAGGTTTCTTAGCTCATGACTCCTTTAAGAATTTATCAGATGAAGGCAGTATAATGTTACATAAATATTGTATGTGGTTCTGTAATTGCCTTTCTTACCTTCATACACTCAAAAAAACAGTTTTGCTGATAGTTCAAATTACTCATTTAAAATTAGTTGAAAACACAATTCTTGAGATTTTTGGGACAACTTAATTGTTTTATGTTCATACCACTTAAACCATTGGTATTTGTTTAGTTCATTTAGGGTGCTTTCACACTAGCACTTTTGGTTCGCACCCGGGTTCGTTTGACGTCATAGTACGGTACGTTTAGCTAGTGTGAACGTGTCTTCTGAACTCGGGTGCGCACCCGTGAACCGTACCTGAGTCCGCCTGAAAGAGGTGGTCTGGGGTACGGTTCATGCGAACTCTGGTATGGTTCACTTCTAGTATGAATGCAATAGTACCAAATAGCGGAAGTGAACCGCCAACTGTACAACAAACTATCGTTTTCATAACGTTCATTCGTGTGTGTGCGCCACGTATTGTACCTTGGTGACAAGCGGGACTGAGCAAAGCACAGTGATACACAGTGATGTCTGCTTGTCTCCTCCAGAAACAGCTTCTGCAGACACTGTGTGATGTTCTGAATGTTTATAATATTTTTGCGGCAGACAGACGCGAGTCGCTTTCTGTATGTCCAAAACTAAAAGATTCAGTAAAAGCAAATCGACCGCGATGTGCGGAAGTCTCCATTTTGGCGCTTTGCTTTCGTGACCGTCACCTAGCAACAGCAGTAAACAAAACAGCAGCTCTATGACGCAAGCGTACCGGGGTTCAGAAGGAAAAAAGACAGTGTGAACACAAACCAACCGAGAAGGTGGCAAGGGGGGACAATCGAACTTGGGTACGGTCCAGGCAATTGAACCAAGTGTGAAAGCACCCTAAAAGGGTCACGAAAGACCAAAACACATTTTTTGAGATGTTGACAGTCATATATATGGCCCACGTTGCTAAAAAAACACTATTAGGACACATATATTTCACAAAAAATTGTAAATTTGTTGTTTTTGTGTTGTTTAGAGCCAATTCGTTCTTCCGGTTAAAAAATAAATTTTGAAGCAACGTCCCGGCCATGAGATCGATGTGTAAATTCCAGCATGAAGATTGGATGTCTGTACCGACCGATATAAAGTGACGTCATTGAGTCTTCAGCACATCTGTGCATTAATTCATGAGAAAAAATTAGTTAGAACCAATCAGCACGCTTCTATGTGAACAAGATGCAACTTTTATTAATATGCATGAAATACGGTAGCTTTGAAGACTCTATTTACTTGTTACAGTGTTCAGAGAGACGCCAAATTGTGTTGCCAACCATAATTCAAACAAGTAGTAGAAGAATTGTGCGGAGACATAGGTCATCAGTGTTGCATTTATAAATGTACTGCAACGAAGGTTTTGTTTCCATTTCCCTGTGATGAGAGCACAGCTTGCATGTGTACCTTACAGTGGTCTGCTAACAAGGTACAAAAATATGCTTGAAAGGAAAACATTTTTACCCAAGAGCTTTTCGAATCTGGAAATGGTGAAATGTTTTTTTTTTAAAAGACGCCATTCTAGTCTGTGTTGATTGTCCTGTCTCTAAGTTGGTGAGTGTGTGATCAGTGTTCTTTGTTTATGTTTATTCAGATGGCAAAGTTAGTTATTATTGTCAGCAGTACTCTTTCAGTTTTTAAAGACATACCTTATTGAAAATTATTTAGTTATTAAGTTTACAGTAATATCACTACAATATTCGGATGGCAAAGTTAGATTGTATCGTCAACAGTACTCTTTCAGTTTTTGAAGACATTACTCAGTGAAATGACTGAAATGACTAAATAGTTTACAGTAATATCACTACAATATTATGGACTGAAAATCCTCCACTTCCACTAAGCCCTCAGATCCACTGTAAATGCTGCTCTCCGAATCACTGTCTATCTCCCCTGTGTCTGTGTTGCCGGAGTGACTCCCCTTTTAATGCAAACCCTTCCCTCTTTCGCCACTCGATACTCCCACCTAAACAAAGCACCCACTTTCCTGACTTTTTTTCAAAATAGAGGTGTAAAACCACCCTGCAGAGACAGGTGGTTTCATGGCCCTTTAACTTGATTTGTGTTAGGAGAACATGAATGAATTGTGTGCAACCCTGCATTAAAAAAAGGACTCTTGCTGCTTGTTCAGACTACTTATTTTAAATTAGTTAAAACAAAAGTTTTTTTGGGACAACTTAGATGTTTTATGTTCAATCCACTTAAATTTGTAAAAATGGTTAAGTTATCTTAATCGATTTGTGTTGTGGCAACATAAAAGAATTGTGTGGAACCCAGCATTTTTTACAGTGTACATTGCCCATGAAGAATTTTAAGGTTTCAGATGGCCAGAGTCAGGACAGATCAATTATAGAAACTATTTAAAGCAAACATGGATCAATAATGAGGTCTACATAACATCTTAATGGCATAGGACGAGGGGCAGTAAAAAGGCAGTTTAATGAAAGCCAGTAAGGCTAATCTCAATGTACATAAACAGATTACAAAATATCCTGCAAAGCTTTCCCCCTTCATACATTTTGACACTTAAAGTAAGGCAACCCCAGACTACTGCCATATTTAAGCTCCATTCAATGCTTTTGCCTTTAATGGAAAGAGCAAACATTGACTGATTTTTGGCATTAATGATTGGTTGATTCGCAACAGCACATTTGTGTTTTTTTCTTTAAAAAAAAAAAAAAAGGACTGTCACCTTGGCACACATCTAACCATCCGTACTTTCAAACACAAAGCAAGGAGCCATTGGAATCAAATCAAAATAAGGAAAGCATCTCCACTTCAAGATTTTGCAAATTTCTTTCTTTTCTGGAGAAGCAAGAGAATAAACGGTGCTCTGTAGATGAATCTCAACACCTCTTGCGTTTATCAAGAGCTGCTTATGTGGCAAACACTTCAACAATCAACATGTCGAACTGATCAATCAAAGCTGAGCATTAACCATGACTTACGGTTAGTCCTGCTTGATTAGCTGGTTAGGAAACTAAGCTGAATTAGTATGTTTACTCACAGTTGCTGTAACACTGATATGGCTACATTTCGTATCTTTTTGATGGGGGGAAGGTAAGGCATCTGCAATTTCTAATCTAATATATTAAGAGGATGTCTGTCACACTTCACAAAACTGTCACATTTTTATGCTAATCAAAATGTGGTTATTTTCTTTGACTCACACTCATTAAAATGCCCCATTTCTCCATGCATTGATGACAGCAGATAGAGAAGTTATTTAAGAGTAACAACATCCTCTAGTTTCTGACATCTTGCATCATTATTTCCTCTATTTTCTCTATGCTAATAAAATCCCATCAAAGAATATGTGCTATAAGAAGCTATATATTAAATAAAAAGAGCTAAGGATGCATTGTCAGTACCATATCCAACATAGGCTCATTGAAAATACATGCTGTACCCTACTTTTTTTTTTTTTTGCAAACATAAAATACCTTCCTCCAGGTACATTTCATTGCACAGTTCAGATGGTAATCCAGTAGAGGGCGCTGTCTACATTTTAGCAAATCTACAATATGTATGTTTTGTTATATATTTCAGATACACTCCCTTCTTGTACATGTCAGAAGATGGGACTAGTCATACAGATCAACCCTGACCAGTCAACATTGACCTAAAATTTTCCCTAAACCCAACTAATAGTGCTTTTAAAAGCAAACATAAAAGTGCACTGCAATAACATAGATTCATGTAATCTTGTAGAGTCCTTTTCTTTCTAGAAAACGGCATGTTTTTGTGGTTTCACAAAAGGTTTCACAAATATTAAGCACGTATTTCCAATGCGCCTGTGTTGCCCATATTGGTTATTGCGCAAATTGTTATAAAAAAAATGTAATTACAATATTTTAATTTGACATTTGGACGAAACGTTAGCAGACTTTTGTAGTCTTGTAGATGTACAGTGTAAATAATAATTTGCAGCTAATGGGTAATTATATTTTAATATTAATACATCCACTAAAAACTAGGCTGATTTATACTTTCGTCTAGCGCCACGTCGCAGACGTCAGCAGAGTGTGTGCACACCTCGCGAAACAGACGAGGCTTTTATACTTGATGCGTTCACCGTTGAGATATTTTTTTAAATGACAGGGAGTGGTCAAAAGAAATCAACCTTAAAATCAGACAGATAAACATAGTAGGAAGTTTCCAGAACTACATTATATTATTATGGACATTCAAGATTTTTTTAAACTAATTTTTATAAATTATTTTATGATTATAAAGATTTTTATAACCATTCTAAAAAAAAAATAAATTTTTAATCAAACTTTGATGCATCACTTGCTTTTGTTCATATCTCTGACAGTTCAACCTATTAAAGTTTATTAGAATATTAATGACAACAGAACATGGGTTCCAATATTTTTTTTATTATGGCAAGAATAAAAGAAAAAAAAAAAAGTACACTTACTAAAGAAATACTGACTTTTTTTTTTTTTAGATTTAGCCCACTCAACAATTCACATATTACTGTCTGGCTAGTTTGTGTCCTCTACTTATATGCTAAAAAGGCAATAATGGTCCAACATTCCTTACCATTATCACAAATAAAGCATAGAAAAACAGGGAATCGGTATATTGTAAACCGATAGGTTCAAATATTCTTTTCCAGTTATCAAAGAAATAATTTGTTAATTCATTTTAGTTTTGTCTTTATTAAATTGTTTTAGATTCTAATTGTAATATATGCATCAAAGTAAAATCTACTGTATGAATGGTGTAATTGTGTAATTCTGCAATTGTGTATTAAAACCATCTGGGTCTCCACTTTTGCCATGACCTCTCTTTTTGGCTTTAACAAACTCATCCCTCAAGTTTATCTAAACTTTTTTACAAAAACTTGCAATTTCTATCTAAGAATTATTGGCCATCTGGTTATCCCTATTATCATGCATGGACAGATCCTAAGGCGTACCAAAATCACTTTAAAATGATTCGTATTCAATGAAATGTGGCGCCATGCGAATTGTTCGCTCGAGTCTCAAAAATGTTTGTGCTCTCCGCCAGCCGAAAGCATGTCGTGTGAACCAAAAGCAAACCTCTGCAAACACCGTGAAGACGTCACATTTGCCGCGCGCACTCAAGCAAACTAGTGGATGCGTCGAGTATAAATCAGCCTTGAATCAGACCTACTGTATGGAAGCTTGTTTCTGCAAATCATTACCCTTCATTTTTCACAAATTTTTCCTATTTTTTCTGGCAATTGTTGATTTCTGTCTTACAATTCGTATTTTTCCACTCAGAATTGTAAATTCATATTTTGCAATTATAAAAAAAAAAGTAAGAAGAAAATCAGAGAGAAGTGAGAAGTTTTATCAACTCTCAATTTCCCAAAATAAAATAGTGAAAAGTGGTCAGAACTTGCAAGCAATGAATTAGCAATTTACAGAGAAAAGGAAAGTTGGAATTTGAAGAAAAATCGGAGATGTCTCTGATAATGAGAATTATGCGATAAATGTAAGAATTGATGGAATCTTATTTATTCTGTAGTTTTAATTTCAGCATCGCTAATGATTTTTTTTCTCTGTTAGAAAACCTTAGGATTGGAGTTACTCTTAAATAATGCCAAACTATGTATTTGCACAGCACTTATGGGTTGCAATAAATCAGTTTAAGAGTTTTCACACCTGGAATCTTAATGAAAAAACATCAATATCAGAAGATGAGAAATGGCCCTGTCCCAAACAGGCACATATACTGTCTCTTGCAGACGTGCGACGACAGCATGTTTGTGATGTCCTCAAAACCTCAGAGCATCCCATTTGTCATTGCAGTTTTCAGAAGGATGCTCTTTGCGGCCTTTTTCCATTTGGGACAGGGCTGAAAAAAGCTTTCATCGTGCAAGCAGGACAAAAGTCCTTTAGGAGAAAAACTTTGTATAATTAAATTTTAGCACAGTGTTAGGACCAGCTAGTTTCACCTTTCATGAGCTCAGTGACGTGAGAGGAGCTTCTCATTCATTTACTGATGTACTCACACAAGAGGACAATGAAGGACAAGCCTGAAGGAGGGCCAGTTTTTGGCTGTACTTTACACCGTCCCGGTTCTGGTCAGGCCTGTGAGGGTAGTGATGTGCTGACGAGGCAAATGGTCACATGATCACGTTTCACTCCTGCAGGCGACTGGTATCGTCATCCTCTTCTTCATCATCAAGTAATGGCACAATCTCAAGCTCTCCTTGGTTTTTATAATGGAAATGCTGTTTGGACAAGGATAATAATCAGCCAACGGACACTGTATTAACATAAGCAATATGGAGAGAACTTGACATATACACTGATGAACTACATTTATTATACTATACATTTATATTCACATTACTGTTTGGCTTTTCCATTTAAATATATTTTTAAATGGAAATTATTTCTGTGATGGGACATCCACATGGTAAATTAGCTATAGATCACATACGGCTGTGGCCGGAAGTTTACGAGAATTATTTTTATTATTTATTACATTTCCCATTAATTGTATTTTATTAACCCCCAACCCTAAACCCAACAGTCACAGTAATGTAAAAACAGACATGGATATGGAGTCTTCTCTATTAGTATGACGGATTAACCATGTGGATGGATGATAACAGCCCTCTGAGCCTACCAGTAGCTCTATCGGTTTATCAGTTGATAACCACTGATAATGGCCATTCAATCAAGTGATAACATTCGAAGCGGGTGGATGGGAAGGCTGAATGTTAAAATGATGCTTCAGAAATGATTCTACTTTGCTGATTTGTTTCCCAAGAAAGGCTTTTTCTTATCAATGCTAAAATCAGTGTTGTGATGTTTGATGTTATATTTTCATATTTAATGGATTAAAAAAATAACAGCATTTGTTTGAAACTGAAGACTTTGTACTAACTTTATAACCGAAGACATTATAATGGTTTACAGCCATTTGAATGCATCTTTGCTGAAAGTTACTGTCCTTATAAACGTTTGAATAGTGGTGTACGTCAAATACTGTACATCTGACTTTAAAATAAAAACAAAACAATATGAGTAACATATAAACAAGCAATCAATTTAAAGCAACTGAGTTTCCCTGATGAAGGTAAGTGTTTGCCAAAACTCGTAGGTGCAGTTGTATGGAATAGCCATGTTAATAAAGGCTTTTAAAATAAATTTTGGACTTATAACTTTGCTTTTTATCTTTTTGAATCCCTCACCCACATACCCGACATATTAATAACCTCTGAAGCGCTTTTTGTTTGATTTTGACTATATAAAAATGTATCTATCTTTATCAATATTGTGTGAACGGCTTTTAGTCTCTTGAATGTTATGTCCACACGTGCTAGCAATGAATAAACTAATTGCTAATAAGAAGGTGATTAAGGTAATTATTAAAATGATTAGGGTGATTCTTGGACTAATACATAACTTAAAATACTTTCCATCATTTTGGAATAAAAAATTATGGAATAAAACACCCTAAAATTAGCTCTTTCATTCAGCCTTATTGAAACCACAACATTCATATGTAAATGACCACTAGCACCACTGTTCCTATTACGCACTGGTCTTATATGTGCAGGTCTCATCTTAATATTTTAATATAGGCTATACAATTACAGATAAGATTACATCCCCAGATGACAAAAGAAGATGAATTAAGTCATATCTAACCTGTTGTTGGATGTCCATGAGGTGGTCAAACAGGAAGGGCTAGCAGTTCTGCACAGACAGTAACATAATGAATGTGAGAAAGGGTGGCAGAGAGCATGCATTTGCACATTACATGACTGACCAAATGCATGCACAATACACTACTGTTAAAAAAGTTTAAGGTTGGTACAATTGCTTTTGAAAACCCTCTTTTAAAACTCACTTTACTAACCCCGTTAGTAAACGTTTGAGGTGTACACTACCTGACAAAAACGTGCAACAAATAATAACTTGACTTCTAGTTGATCATTTGGAAAAGTGGAAAAAGGTGGATTTTTCAGATGAATCATCTGTTGAACTGCAACCCAATTATCACAAATACTGCAGAAGACCTATTGGACCCTGCATAGACCCAAAATTCTCATAGAAATCAGTCAAGTTTGGTGAAGGAAAAATCATTGTTTAGGGTTACAATCAGTATGGGGCGTGTGAGAGATCTGCAGAGTGGATGGCAACATCAACAGCCTGAGGTATCAAAACATTTGTGTTTTCAAAGTTCTGCTCCAGGATTGGCCAGCACAGTCACCAGACATGAATATTATTGAGCATGTCTGGGGTAAGATGGAGGAGGAGGCATTGAAGATGAATCCAAAAAATCTTGATGAACTCTGGGAGTCCTGCAAGAACGCTTTCTTTGCCCATTCCAGATGACTTAATTAATAAGTTATTTAAGTCATTGCAGAGATGTATGGACGCAGTCGTCTAAGCTCATGGAAGTCATACACAGTATTAATCCTTTTCCACTGCACCATGACTTTATATTCCATACTGGACATTATTTCTGTTAAGTGACAAGACTTTTGTCTAAGCAAAGTCAGACCTTACTGTCCTAATTAAACAATTAAAAATCAAGGTATGATCTAATTTTATTTTGGTTAAATAAGCATAATCTAGAGGTCTTTGTCTTTCACATAAGCCACTTCTGATACTAAATGATCAACTAGAAGTCAAGTTATTATTTGTTGTTCCTAAAACTTAGATAGGCGACAAAACTTTTGTCAGGTAGTTTACAACGGAGATCAAATATCCAGAGGCAAAGTATACAACATTTAAATAGGTATTTTGGAAACAGGTCAAAATTAGAGAAAATTTAGATATCTCTCATAACTGGTGGTAATTTGCTTAATTATCTGACAATTCCTATTTAACTGAAAGCCAAACTTTCCAATTTGTACAAATTTTGAATTTGTAAGATGGCAGGTTGTTCTAATGTTACAAAAAGATTAAATCACAAAAATATTTATTTTGGTTATTTTGTAAAATGATGATAACATTGCGAACAAGCTATAGCCACAACAAAAATTCCTTCAAATTATCTAGAAAGAAAGAAAAGATCTAGAAACTAATCTATAAACATTTTCTCTAATTTTGATTTTCACTGTAAAAAAAGTTAAAAATTCTAGTGTTAGCTTCCCAATGCCTAAATTCACCTTTAGACCAAGCTACCAAAACTTACCGATGAGGATTTGTGGTCATGCGGTCGCTCAAGTTTGATGCGGATGTCTGTACGGTTTTGATCTTGGTTCTTTCCACCATCCGTTTGTTGATTTCTGCCTGGACCTGAACAATTAGACACACAAACATACGTTGCAGTAATAAACAACTGTACAATGGTTTCATTTGTATTATGTTGTCTAGCTAGTTTCTCTCACCAGGAGAGCTCCCCCTGCTGGTGGTACTGTTCGTGCTCATGTTGTCCTCCAGCCATGTGCTGTACGTGAATGAGTCTCGTTTATGAGGAGTATCTGCTGACGACAGACTCTCCTGGTTGGGACGGATACAAAAGAATTTAATAAAACCAAAATGCTTTAGGAGATGATTCTGTATCGGTGTGGTTTCTAGAAGTTGTATTAATGAAAAGTGTGCGGTTCTCACCATGCCGGTGTCGTAGTCCTCTGTGGCCTCTGTTTCGTTCTCCTCCACCACACTAGCGAAGCTGCTGGCATTGGAGGAGGAGCGGGACAGATCCTGAGCCTCAGGGATGGAGGGAGCTCGACAGTACAGGTTCGAGCTGCAGACATATGCAGTACAAAAACATTGTTCCTAATGAGTAACACGTGTGAATTCTTGCCTAATCACTTGCATCCACCAAAACTGAGGCTGTTTATGCTAAATGACTTTTAAATTCAGTTATTTTATAAATTATAATAAAAATATTAATAATATAAAAAACCTGTGGGCCATTTCGGTCCAGTGGACTGTTTTTTAAAAACTCTCTGACCTTTCTTACTAACAATAATGTTAATAATATGCAGCTGGAAGGGCATCCGCTGTGTAAAACATATGCTGGATAAGTTGGCGGTTCATTCCGCTGTAGCGACCCCTGAATAATAAAAGGACTCGAAAAGGAAGTCAAAAAGAAAATGAATGAATGTTACTTTACTGTCTTGCTAATTTAATATCATTGTGTGTGTGTGTACTTAATTAAAATGGCTTTTGATAAGCAAGTAGACTAACATTTTAAAAATGCTTTATATGGCGATAGTTTATTGTGGTGCAAATGACACCGCAAATGTTGCGAAATTAACCAAGCAAAACAAAATAAACAAATAAATGATAGGAAAACTGATATTTCTGCAATTTCATAAATTTTTCATACATATTTATGTTATGTTGATGAATATTTTCGAGAAAAATTGGTTAGCTGTCCTTAAAGAGTGTAAAACTTTGTGCTCTGCATTTCAATTTCTTTACTTGAGATAATGTAGAAAAGAAAACTAATGTAGAAAACTAAGAAGAGCTGAAGAAACGTTAATAATTATTACCATCTGTGTATACTTTATTTACTTTGAGCTTTATTTTCTTCAATGTTTTAATTAATTGAATTAATATTAAAACCCATACTCAGAGAGAATATGTGGTTTGCATTATTAGAACAATTCAAGTAATTTGTAGTGTTTCCTCCTCCCAATATATCACGATTGTCCTCAAATGTTCATGGTTTATATTAAAGATTAAGCAAATATTGTGAAAATAGTCCTTCTCTGAACAAGACTCTATAACTAAAAACTAAACACTACTTTATAACTAAAAGTTTAAACCAGAGATGCCCAAAGTAGGGCCTGCGGGCCAAAGTTGGCCCAACCTTTGATTTGGCCCACCATTCCATCTGAGAGGAAAGTGAGAATAATAGATAGGGTTGGGGCAAACACCTTTAACACAGAGATCATAATTTCTAATTTGACATAACATTTTTTGTTAGTTTTATTGCTGAGCGACAAAAAAAAGCAAACTGAAATGAATTGTTTCAATTAAATGATGTAAATACTGTCATTTGACAGATACTAGAGTCCTATGCAGAAGACTTTGGCAAGCAAATCAAGGCAAAAATAAGTGTAATTCTGTTATAAACTAGATTGTTCTGTTTTTACTGTAATAAGTTAATTATAAATGTAAAAAATACTGTATTAGTTAATATAAAGCAATGCTTTAGTCATTTTTAAATATTAAAAAATAAATTAGGAAATTACCCATGGCAACTATATTTACCTTCGGCCCACTAGCCTCAATCAAGTTTGGTTTTTGGTCCTTCATAAGAAAAAGTTTGGGCACCCCTGGTTTTAAAACTAAGGTTGCATGATATTAGAAAAAAATTGGATATTGTTTTTTCTGTGATATATAGTGTAATATGAATATAATTTCAGAAGATGTGTTGAGTAACTCTATTTGGAAAGAATTCATCATTTTACATTGAGTGGAGTAATTTTTATAAAAAACAATATTAAAACATACAAAAATAAAGTAAAATAGAACAAAAATAAAGACTTAATTAACAACCTGTCATGGATTTCCACAGCAATGAGGGTCAGAAATGCAATAATTAAATGTAAAATAACACTGTATAGTCTTCATTGAGTAAATAATTAAACACAGTTAATCTTTGTTAAAGTAGCAAACTTAAATTCATGAGCCCAAACGGTTTAAGTTCACTTGAAATCTTAGTCACAGGCCTTAAAAATACATTACAGTAATATGAAAATCGTTCACACAATTAGTACCTATTAGATTAGATCATGTTGTATTCATCCCAATATGACATTGTAGATCCTGGGATGTGAATGTGTGCAGATTCAGACATTGCAATATCAATGCTGAAACAACATATTGTGCAAAATCAATCCCTAAAAACATAAAAACTAACTAAACCAGATGAAGGTTAATGTATTTCACTCAACCTGTTCTTTGTGATGAGGACCTCAGGAGAGCTCTGATTGGATGAATTCTCTGACTTGGGGTCCTGGGAGGCGTGGCCACTATCAGGGGTCTTCTGTGTGCTTGGCGAACACTCTCTGCTGCTGCATACACGAACACAAACACACACTTACCATCAGAGGGCAGCAGATGCATTGCGATTACAACTCTACAAGTCAAAGGTAAGGTGACAGAGTCAAAGCTCAACTGCAGTCTACTCAGAATCAGGTTAGGTTTGATGCAACAATACATGCTGATTCACATCACTACACTGAAACACATCAGTAACATCATTCGAAGGGCCTGTAAGTACTGAAGCACATTTGACAAAGGCCTGCTCATGCAAAATCAGTCAAAAAGATGCTGATTGGCTGACCAACAATCAGCATGTTGATTTTGCATGTGTAAAGGCCCTTTTTAATGTGCTAAAGGCCATAGGTTTTCAGATGCATTTCTATGGCCAGGTGAGGAAAGCAGCTATAGTCTACGGTTAAAGAGGTGTCATTCTATTGTGGCTTTTATACTTGGAGGGTTCCACGATGAGCCTCCCATTCCTGAGAGTGACGCTGGGCAGAGAGAGACAGAGAACTGTCCTGTCCTCTGACAACAGAGCAGCAATTCTTCAGCAAACACACAAACACACAAAACAGTGGAATATTATGCTCTGTGGTTCGCATGTAACTTTAATATTTTTTATTAAATGTCAGTTTTGCATCATAAAATAAATAATATTAATGAAACAATTACTTCTTTTCATATTTAATTTTGCTATTCATTTTTCACTGCTGGACTGATGCAACTTATAATGAATAAAGTAAATAAATAAATAAATAAATAAATGTTATTTTTTAAGCGTTTTTGTAAATGTTGCATCTGCATCTATCTTTAGTTACATTACATACTAATAGTGCCAGTTAAAAAAATATGAATTACTAATTCATATACACATATGGCATTTAATAGGAGTGCTTCTTTGCTTAATTTATGTATCTCTCTGACAAAAAGATTACCTCTGGTTTAGCTGACGCAGAATGAACAATTTTTGAATTTGAATCAGTTGTAAGAATTAAGGCCCCAATATACTTATAGATAGAACTGGTTAAGTCCTTTTGAACAAAATCAGGTCAAAGTGTAGCTTGTTTGGAGTTTGTTTTGGAGTTTGAAACCATTTCAAAAAGTAAACACTTATAAACTACCATTAGTTAGTGGAAATGAAGTAATGGTTAGGGTGTGGCTCAGAGGCCCCACTTTGTTTGATCAGAAAACCTATTTCTTTTTTTTTAGTCCATTGAAAAGAGATGTGAACAAGTAAAAAAAAAACATAAACAGAGAAGAGCTGCAAAATAGCCGAAATTGAAGTTCTAATTCTAAGTGAAAGCAAAACTGACAATGCTTTTCATGTTTATTACTGTTATTCCTGTTATTATATACTGTTATTCCTATTATTTTACTTCTGCATTGAGTGATCATCATATTGGTGAAGTTTATATTGGTGAAGTTTGTTCCTTGCCACTGGCTTGCTTGGTTTGGGACTTGTGGAGCTGCAGATTGATGGATTTGCTCTTCAGTGTTAGTACTTCAGTGAAAATTAAACCACACTGAACTGAACTAAACTGAACTTCAACTCTGAAAACTAGACTGAAGCAGATTCAATTTACTAGAACTTCTATGTTAAGCTGCTTTGACACAATCTACATTGTAAAAGTGCTATAGAAATAAACCTAAACATGAATTGAATCACAGTACCCCATGGTGAATACCTTGCATGAGTAACATTTCCAAATTATTCATCCTGAGCTCCTCTGCAAGACTCCACACTTGTTAAACTCTTGCCCCTGGCCTCACACCACTCCCACAGTTCTCATCCCCGCCCACACTTATCACAGCTGCCAAACTGACCAATCATAGATCTTGAGATCTTGCCACTCGACGCAGAAGTTTGAACTGGCCGTAAAGAGGTAGTTCACCCAAATATTTCAATTTACTCAATGTTAACTCCCCTATTTTGAAGAAAGCTAAAACCCTGTAACCATTAACTTCCATAGTGTTAAATACTAATACTATGGAAGTTAGTGGTTACATGATTCAAGCTTATTTCAAAAGATCTTCCTTTGTTTGCAACAGAAGAAGGAAACAAGTTCGGACCAAGTGATGGGAGATCAAATAATGGTAGAATTTTCAGTTTTAGCGGAACTCTCTCTTTAAATCTGCTTGATGTAGGCAAATGTAAATACATGTAAAATGACTACACTAAGTTGCAAAGCCTGTGCAAACATCTACACTGCTATAATAATTTAATTGCCGTTTTCTCACCACTGTTTATTTCATTATGAGTATATTGGGGCCTTTAAATGTCTCGAGATCTTTGGGCACAGTGAAAGTTTAGTGCATTTGCATCTCCTAAGTGTCCTCCTCCACTTACCTCTTCTCCTGGACCTCCTGGATGTTCTCAATGCCAATAGCACTGCTACGTCGAGAGCTGAAGGGCCCTGACTTTTTCCTGGTTGGGCTTTTTCCAGGAATGATCAAAGACTGCAGGAGAAAACAAGAAGGTCAGTGAGCTCAGGATTCCAACTTATGGATACTGTGAGGGTCACCGTGTGGTCTCGAAAGAGAAACCCTGTATAGGTCAGGTCTATATTACCGCACTTGCAATCATGGTCTGTTATTTCTTCTATCTGTCCCGCACTCCAGTGTTTTAGAGAACAAAAGACGCTGTTTCATAACTTGACTGTCAGGGTGGATGTGAAGAGTGTGTTTGAGGGTTTGGGCCCGAACAGAGAGAGATGAAAGATGGACGCGGGATCTCCTGAGCTTCACGGACCGGCTGTGCTCTCGCCGGGGACACTTTGTTCTCTTCAAGGCTGAGCGCTGGGACTTTTACAACCACTGCTTTATGACTTCAAATGAAAGGCCTTCAAAAAAGGCTTTTATCTAAAACGGCTTCAAAGGCTTCGGAAAGGCTTTTTTTTCTTTTGTGTTTCTACGCTTTTAGCTTGCTAAGAGTGTACAATTATCAGAAGAGGGAATAGAAATATGTAGTACATAGTACATGACAAGAAGTGACATCGGACATTTAAAAACATAGCAGGGTGATACATTAAATGCAGGAAGTTATGCTGAAGGGGGAGTTGTGATGAAATCGGTGAACAATAAACACTGAAATACTGAATGTAGATGCACATAAAGGCTAAAATGTAAATATAACTCATAAAAATATGCAATATGATAGTCGAAATTATGTAAGCCATATAAATATGCAATATCCTGACTGAACAATGCTTACTGTCAGTGGCCTACACTACAGGATGTAGCATGATCAGTAGGTTATGACTGGATAATATGGCATGGGATAACTTAAAAAGATGGATGCACAGTATATTCATTTCTTATTGGTGATCAGATGTATTTAATTTATTTAATAATCTTTTTAATTATATATTGTTAATGGTCCATATTGGTCAAAATTCAATTATGAATGCATGTTTTTACTTCTTTTACATTTTCCATAAACACACGTTAAAAATGTGCATAATTAAATTGAATGATAACAATAATTAACACAATAATACAATTTTAACACTGTAAATTTAATGCTTGGTAAATCACAACCTCCATTTTGATATAATTGTGTTATTGTCGACACTCTCAGAAATAAAGGTACAGTACGAGCGCTGTCACTGGGGTGATACCTTTCAAAAGGAACACATTTGTACTTAAAGGGTCCATATTGGTACCACAAAGATATATATTAAAAATTACAAGAGGTCCACATTTGTACTCTTTAGGTACTAATATCTACCCTTGAGATTTTAATAAGGACACTTTAGTTCCTTTTGAAAAGGTACCACCCCAGTGACAGCTCTCAGTACCTTTATTTGTGAGAGTGTAGGCAATAACACAATTATGTGGAAATGGATGTTGACTTTGTGATTTACTAAGCATTAAATTTACAGTGTTAAAATTGTATTAATGTGTTAATTATTGTTATTATTATTATCATTCAGTTTAATTATGAATATGGAACATGTAAAAGAAGGGAAAACATGCATTCATAATTCAATTTTGACAGTGTAAATTCACTTTTAGCTTATAAAAATGCTGATTTCATTTAATCATTTTTATTTAATAATATATTATTAATGGCTGCTACTAGAAGTTATATTCTGAATACTCAATTCCTCAACTTTTACATTTAAATGAACTTTGCCGCTATGTAAAGCTCAGTTAAAATCTTTAAAATACTAATATTAATTAAAAATACGACATTCATTAGTTTAAAAATATTTACCCTTGCAAAAATCACAAAATGTATTATATATATTATATTTTATTTATTGGTTATCTGACGTGTTTACACTACTAATAATAGTAAATCTGAATTAACAAGAGATTATCTAGATGAACTTTGCATCACTTAAATCTTACTTAAGTTTAATCTCTAATAAATATTTGTACATTCTAAAAAACGTTGAGTTATTTATTTAACTCAGTGGTTGAGTTAAAAATATTTGGTGCTTTGTTGGGTTATTGTTAACATTTATTGGGTTATTTAATAACTCAGTTGGGCAAAATTTTTTTGAATTTTAACAGTCAAATGATTTAACTGACACAGAACAGCTGTATTAATATGCATATGTAATGTTGTTTTTGTGTTATAACATTTATTCTTTTAATTAAATTACCTCTCCATGTCGTATGTTTTTTATCCGTTTCACCAGCACTCCTAATTGTTGATGATACAAACACACTTCATAGCCGATCTATATTAAACGGATAAAAACGCCTAAGTGTCTAGAACTTAAAATGTAATGGAAATAAAGCATTTTAAATATTTTTGAAAACTGTATGTTGTTTATTTACACAGCCATAATTATAAAATTAATAGTAATTCTAGCAATAGTAATACCAGAATGGAAAAAAAAATTACATTTAATCAAAATAACCCAATGCATTGGGTTAAATTTTAAAACCCAATGCACTGGGTTAAAATAACCCATAGTTGTGGAAGGTGCTATAATAACCTATAGTTGGGTTATATGTTGGGGTATTTTTAACCTAAGTATTTTAACTGAGTAATGTATTATTTAATAACACAATTGTTTAAAAAGTAATTACAAATATACTAATTAAAAATATGTCATTAGAATGACAGACAAACAGAAGGTCTGTGATAATATTGAATTAAAAACAATTAAAACGTCTGTAAAAGGCTGTTCAGATAAGAATATACTTGTTCACACACTGCTACAATAAATCTATGTATTTGCAAACAATTTCCAGTGAACAAACACTAATAATAATAATAATAATAATAATAATAATAATAATAATAAAACCAATTAAAATGGAAGCACATTTATCATTAACAGCCTTGTTTTAATTTTTATTGAACTAAATCTGCAATCTTCGTTGACTATGACACTTCACAATCCAATGAATTTTAATATTGATGTTTTAAAGTATAATAAGTAGAGTTAAAGGGCTGTTAGTTAATGGTAAAAGCTTTTGTATACTGTATAAATGACGTGCAGCTCATGCGGTGAGAAACAAGTAATGCAGATGAGAGAGGAGTGAGAGAGTTATACATGAACCTCTTCTATGGTTCCTATTCCTATGGCACTGCCACGCCGTCCATATTTACTGGGACTTTTGCCTGGGACAAGCAATGACTGCACAGAGCCCACAGAGAAAGAGAGAGAAAACCAGAGAAGTCATGAGTCCATGCAGCAGGTTATGCGTTATACAAACAGTCGTTAAAGCACAAACAGAAAGAAAAAAACAAAACACCACAGATCGAGTAGCCAACAGGTGGAGAAACAGGCCAGAGGAACCACAGCAGGTACTGCGAGCTGTGAGGGACAAGAAAAGCTGAAGGACGAGCATATACAACAACACACCGCCAGAAGACAACGGGACACTTCAACAGCGTTTAACAGTTAGTCAGGTTAACAACATTTGACAGGTTAATCAGACACAGGAAATTCATATGCATCAGGGTGTTACATGAACATTTAGGAGATGTTTTACGAGTAGACAGGAGCCGGTATAAGATTCTGACGGTATGATAACCTTTGATAAAAATATCACGGTTTCACAGTATTGTGATTACTGCTCCAAAATAAGTTCTTTTTAAATGTCTGGGTAAAAAACTAAAACTTTTTTCCCATTTGAACACAATATATTTTATTTTGAGAAACATTTAAAATATTTTGGAACAGTAAACATGTCAGGCTAAATAATTAAAATGAGTCATTGACTTCTGCTGTCTACGTTAGTTTGTAAAACACAGATTTCTTTACAATTTAAAACCCCATCTTTGGATATCTTTTCTACTGGAGATACTGTTGTCCTAAAAAACAAAAAACAAATCAAAATAAAAAACATTTTATTGTATTTAAAAAAATCTTACACATATCTTAGGAATGGTGTAGCAGAAAATTTTGTTTTAAAACCTTGACTTTTCCAAACTGGGGTATACAGTACCTTGAAAACTGTTATCGTTTTTTTTATTTGGGATTTTTTAATTTATTTTGGAGTTTTAAAATCAATGAAAAATTACTTAATCAAATAAAAATTTACAAACATATAATAAAACTAATAATAATAATAATAATAATTATTATTATTAAAACTACAAAAATTTACAAATGTACAAAATACCAATATGTCCATTTTAGGGATGCTCATTTCGGTTAATTTTGCCAACCAACAACCACTGATCGTTAACCGAATATTAACGATTAACTGGTCAGATTAATATTAAATTATTATTAAGAAAAAATAATTGACGTGTCTATTTTGTGTGACATTATATATTGCATTTTAAAATACTGATTTATTTTAACATGCGAACATATTAACAATAGAACATAACAACAGAACATCTTAACGCACCTGCAGTCAAATAAAAATAGCAGGTTACCTCAAATCGATCGCTCCACTGAAAATAGGCATATGCATTTAATTAATGCTCTGCTCTAGTTCCTATATCACAAGCCTCTGTCAACATTTTTTAATATAAGTCATTAAGATTATGTCTTGAGCATCTGATTGAATGAGTTTGTGTGCTTTTATTTCCTCTCTCAGGAAACACTCGTGGCCGTTAGTAAACCATTCATAAGATGCTGCTCTCAACGCAAAAAGCGTGTTCACACTTTAAAAATATATAAAATTATATTTTATAATCGTTTAACTGATACCATTTCTCGGTTAAAAACGCACCCTTTCGGTTAAGGGTTAATCGGTTACTTTGAGCATCCATAGTCCATTTAATTATACATTTGTGATATACTATTACTTTTATTTGTACAGTATATTGATGCACTTTAGTTTCATAGTGATTTTTTAAAGGTGTTTTTATTTATACACAAACGATAATAAAAATAAAATCTAGTAAAATAAAGATGTACTAATATAAAAAAAATGGAAAAAACTGTCAAATAAAAAATATAAAATATAATAAAATATTTAAAAAGATTCCATTTTAATTTAGCGTTTTATTATCAGCTGGTGGTTTTGCAGTTTGTGTTAAAAAAAAAAACGTTATATTTATTTGCTTATCATAGATATGTTTGTGTTGCATTGTCATTTCACACCTAATATGATGTGTCCTGAAGTCAAAGCAGTAAAGATCCACCATCTAACATGGCATCTCTCCTATTTTGCCTTCCAAATGATGACACTGACACCACGGGCGGATGAATCATCTGCACACTTTCTAAGTCCCGGTAGCTGAAATAAACCTGTGGTCTTTATTCTCCACTGAATAACCTGCGTGAAGGTCAGAACGTCCATTTGACTGACATGGCATATGATAAAGTGCTATAAATAACAGAAACATTAACTGTGACAGAGACACAGCTCAGTAAGTCTGTTGCTGTGGGGAAAGTGGGAATTCACCGGGCTCACATGAGCTCTGGCATGACTTAGCATGGCTGTGAATGTGTGATGGTCCCCAGGGCAAAAGCTGCATGATCTGTGGATGCAGTATTTATACATATAAGCATATATTGTGTTCACCACTAATATCGGCGCCTTTGTAAATATGAGCTAAGAAGTCTGTAAAGATGTCTTCATTGTTTACTTTTTCATTGTCTTTTGCTCGAAATGTTTGCTCAAAACTTTATATATAAAAAAGAAACTACATGCTTGAGTTTGTTTTTGGATGAGAGTAGAGGTTTTTTTTCTTGGAAAAGTTGGAAAAAAACTTTCTTTTCTTTCAAACAGTTTATGGTGATGTATATGGAACAAAATCAACGCCAAAAGCATTGAATTAAAAAGCTTGTTGAATAGCACAAACTGAATAAAAATAATACACCGAATTAACAAGTTCTTGCATTTTAATGACTTTAATTCCAGGTTTTGCATTTTTAGTTCCTGAAATTTAACAAAGCTGTTTATTTAAGCTGTGAATATTTAAACTAAAAATATTTCAAACACGTTTTCATACTTATAAATTCAATAATTCATATTCAATTTCCAGATTTCACTTACAAAATATTCAATACCCTTTAAAAATACACATTTTTTCAGTTCATTTTATTTGAGTTCAAATATTCGCTTCCATAAATTCAGTGGTTCAAATTTGACTGTTAAAATTAGACATTACAGCCGGGAACTGCAGGAAAATCAATAGATTGCAGATTGAAGATCTGGTTTTTCGGCAGCAGGTGGAGATGGAATAATTTAAGATTTTTAACCCAGTAAATAAGCTAATAAATGCACAAAAGTAGCATTTAATATTAATATCAATGTCTTGGACATTATAAGTAATAAAATGAGTATAAGTAAAAGTTCAATGGGTTAAACAAAGAAGACTTTTTTGCAGCCTTTTTTACTCATATTTTCTAAGGGTGCCAGAATATAGTGGAGGACACTGTACTTACCCACAGTGTACCTGCATAATAAACCATTAGCACAGCAGAATCCATTCAACACACAACACACACACACATATAGAGATGCATAAAACTCTCACAGCTGTCCTGATTGGGTCTGATCCTGTGGGGATGTGGTAAGGTTAAAACATTCAGAACTGTCTTCATACTAACAGCTCTGGCAGGTTGCCTTATCCTACTTCAAAGATCAGATTATACTCATTCCTCAGAGACACTGGAAGGAAAATAAGAACACAGCACCTCATAGTGTATGACCTCTTGTAGACTATCTGACAGGATTTCATTCCTCACGAGCAACATGCAACACAGTCAAAACTGTTTGATATCATGCACCCCTCAGAAGACCTCTTCACAATCACACACATACAGTACATACATACATACACACACACACATCTCCTGTGATGATAGAGGGGTGTATTAAATAACAGTCTCGTCAAGGGAAAGCTCAAATTTATGTTTAAGACATGCTATTGGGTCAATGACATACAGTATTTATAAAAAGAGTCCACAATATGGAGGGAATTCAAATGTCAAGTTAAATTTATAGATATATATGCCAAGGGAAATTATTTTTTTGTGTTCCTGTAGGATTTGAAAAACTTTTGTCATTAATTACAATTTTTTTTTCTGCTAGACTTTCCTTGACAGTGGGTGACTAACAATATTTGTGTATTCAATTTGAGTTTTTTCTAGAAAGTTAGTTTTTTTTGCACTCAAATTGAATGATTTAATAATAATAACATAATACATTCATAATATAGTGTTTAATAATAATATATAATTATTTCAATGTACACATTACACATTATTTAGTTCAACATTATCTGTTTTATAATAATAATAATAAGGTGATACTTTAGAATAAAGGTCCATTTAGTTAATGTTATTAACTAAATATGAATAATCCGGTAAAGCATTTATTAATCATAGTTCAACATTTACCAATGCATTATTAAAGGTTCAAGACACCCTGGAGTAGTTTTTTGAAATTCTAACAGATTTGTGTGTATTGCGCATTAGCTAAGACAACGTTAGCACCTGTCAGCTTTAATTGTGCTGAAAACTGGATAATTTTGAGCTTTTGTCAGCTAATTTCATCTTTCGGGTTTATAATTATTTTTGGGGTGGGATCAAAATCGGTGACGTAGCACGAATCTGCTAGTGGAGTGATGATGCGTCGGTTTCTCATTACTATTCATAGCTGTGTTTTCTTATATGAGAAGACCCTGCTTCTTAATTATTCATGAGAGCATGTGCTTTCCGAAAGCCGACCTGCTAAGCTGTGAGACCCAATGACTGGGTGAGACCACGTCCGCACACATCACAGGTCGTATGTTTGCTTCCGTGATTGACAGGGTTTGTTGCATGTTTTTCCCCGCGATTCTGTAAGGGTCGATACAGCAAAGCTGTTGGTTTGCAGCAAGCATTTTTGTCGAGAATGCTGTACGAGAATTGGAGATTGGCAGACTTTGTCTTTTATCATTTGAGTTCGTTACCATTCAGACACATCGCCTATATCTGTGCTGTGTTCACCATTTGTTTAAAATCCTCCAGATTACCGGCAGAGCTAATGGTTGGAATAGACAGGGCTAGAGACCTGTTGCACTGCATTCAGACCTGGGGATTGAGGAGGAGAGAAGTCCTCCTCATTTATAGTGTTTATATAAACACGATTATCTTTATGATGATATAACAAATTGTTATGTGGATATGAAATTGCAAATAACAAATGTAGCAGGGCATTAAATTACTGTTTATTTCTTTGTATTTTAACTTTGTAAACTATAAAATCATGTGTCTCCTTGCGGTTTTGGTTTTTCATTTTGTGAGCCAACTGACATCAATTGTTTACTCCCCTCTTTTTCCCCTGATCTGCCGGCCACGCCCACTCCTCCCTTTGCTCACAGAGCTCCACGCCCATCTCGGAGCATTTTTTGAAAATATTCTGAGGTAGACTTTAACTGAAAGAGGGGAGTTTCATGGCCTTTTAACATCCAAAGTTGTGTTTGTTAAAATTAGTTAATGCACAGTGAGTTAACAAAAGTAAGATAAGGTATACAAAGTTTAATAAATACTGTAATAAATATATAACTGATTGTTTGTTCATGTTAGTAAATACATTAACTAATGGACGAATATTTTAAAGTGTTACCAATAATATTAATACTACTACTTCTGATAATAATAATAATAATAATAATAATAAGATGATAATAATTTAAATAATAATAACAACAGAAGTGTAATGTCATTGACCCTTTTAACCCAGTAGACACCAGCTGTTGCTCAAGCGCATTCAAGTGACTCTTTCACGAAACGTTCCTGAGCTAAACTACAATCTGTGAAAAAAAATTCCAGTGAGTGAATACAGACTGAGCTGCAAAAATTAAAGGCAGAAAGCATGATGGGAATGAGGGGAAAATGTTAAGGGACTTGAACATGACAGAAATTATTAATTGGTTGATTAATCATTAATTATTCTGTCTTTGTTGTGTTTATTTATTCTTAGTTTGTCAGCTCTGCGCATCTGTGCTTTCAGTGTAGTCAGGAGTTAGTGAAGTACGTGTAACCAGGGACTGGGTTTGATCCCAAAGTGGAGGGTAGTGAGGGGACTAGCATAGTTTGGCTCATTGGCAAGCCAATATGGGGGGGTTTACTTACTATCCCAGGGGGTTTGGGGGTCTCTGGTGAGTGGTGGTTGTTGTTGTTGTGGGCGAAACTGCCGCTGTGACTATTGGAGACTGTGTACTTCCTGATATTAAGGCCCATGGTGTCCAGAGACTGGCTCCTGCTGCGGATCACCCGCTACAGCACAGGGAGAGATGAGGAGGAGACACAGTGAGCGGCGCCGGGTCAGTGGAGCGGGACAATCCAGAGGGTCTCAAGCTGCTTAAACCATCCTGAGCGAACCACTGGCAAGGTTTTGTCCGTAAAAAATAAATAAAGCATGTGACCAGAGGGAGGACAGGCGATATGAAGCTAGCAGGAAGTCTATAGCTGTGTCCCAAACCAAGCTCAATTTACCATATACTGCATTATATCAAGTGCTTGCCATTTTGTATTGCTTTACAGCAGTGTTTCTCAACCCCGTTCCTGGAGGACCACCAGCTCTGCACATTACCCCATGTCTCCTTAAAGGTGATGTATGTAAGTTTTTGACTCTTCTAAAGCATAAAAATACCATAATGTGTTTGCAGATATTTAAGAAACATGCTAAGTGAACATTCTTGCTTATCTGAAAAACAAAGCTGAAATCAGAAATTCTGCTTTGAAAATGTGCGTTACGTGCCGGAATGACTGTCTTTGTTTTGGTAATTTGCCAGTTTAGCCAATTATATTTCAGCACCCTGGGTTACCTTCATGGGACATGTATTTCACGTATTTCATTCATTCAGTCACGAAGGCTCTTAAAGCATGCGTCCGTGACCGAAATGCGACCTCTGGTGGACAGTAGCAGACTCTGAAATGAGATGCAGATTCAGAGTTCCACATGTGGATATTAATTAGCAAATAATATAAATATTATGAACGTAAACATTAGGTGAGGAGGTTACATTGTAACCCCGTGTCCTAACAATGTGCTATGTGAGGAGATTTGCAGTGATAATTTTATTTTCAAGATCTGAGGTAAACTATCTGCTGCTGCTTTCAGTATATGACAATACTTGTATTGTAAAATGTCATTCAAACATTATAAGCATTCAACACTGAATAAAGCACATGAGGTGTACCTGAGGTGATCACTGTCAGTTTTCTGTTGTTAAGCTGCAAGCAATAGAAGCTGTTTCTAAAATACAAATTTCAGGTATTGGTTAGATCAAAAATTCCTTTTATTATGGAAAATATTCCTTCTATCACGTGCCGCTGCTTTCATTTGGAACACAACGATAGTCAGGCTTCTGTTGATGCCGTCAATCTGGCAATCTGCGCTTGCATGTATTTTGAACCAGGCGTGCAATACCTAGTTAAACCACTGGGTGTCAAACTTACATACTGCACCTTTAACCAAACACACCTGATTCAGATCATCAATTTATTAACAGAGACTGAAAGACCTGTAATTGGTGTGACAGACAAAGGAGACATCCAAAACATGACCAAAACATGGTCCTCCAAGAACGAAGAACACTGCTTTGCAGTATGAGTATTAGTTACAAGATGAATGACCTCAATCTCTCTACATAAGTTCACATCTTTTTATACACAATCTACTTTGATTTTGAATAGACATTTAATTGAAGTGCTATTTTCCAAAATCAAATCAAACAAAAATCAAACATCTATCTATCTATCTATCTATCTATCTATCTATCTATCTATCTATCTATCTATCTATCTATCTATCTATCTATCTATCTATCTATCTATCTATCTATCTATCTATCTATCTATCTATCTATCTATCTATCTATCTATCTATCTATCTATCTTCATGTTCCATACTGTGTATACAGTATATTATTAAAATTATTAGCCATTTCCAGTGAAATTTTAATTATGATTTTTATTTTTAATTATTACGTGATGTTTAACAAAGTAAGGACATTTTTATAGGATTTCCTATTAAATGTTTTATATGGAGAATGTATTTTTTTTTCTTTTCACACAGAGAAATGTCCTTACTTTGTTAAACATCACGTAATAATTAAAAATAAAAATGTATAAGTACACAGGAGGGTTAATATTTTAATAATAATAATAATAATAATAATAATAATAATATGAACAAATACATATAAACAAATCGAAAGTAGTGTATTTATTTTTAAACTACAGCTAAAAATGAAATAACAAAAATGGCTAGCCTGTGTTTTTGCTCTCTTTGTTATCAATTAATACAACAAATGTGATAAATGAACAGTGACATTCAATTCATAAAGCCAAAAGGGATATATTACAGGATGGCAGGTGTAATGTTCAAGATGAAATTGGATTTTGTCAGACTGCTCTCTGCCTTACACTACTTACAAATTCACTCTTACATTTTTTCCCCTCTCCTAATATAGTCCACTCAACTGAAATGCACTATACATACCGTAGGGATTAGTGAATGAGTGAAAAAGTGAGGGGTTTTCAGACACAGCTATTGAGAGATTGGCTATTTGGAGTGCTATTCAAGCTAGCCACCATTAGAGGGCAGAACTGCCTGAGAGTGTTAATGGATATTGATTAAACATCACCCACTAAAGTGCTGTACGATTTTAAGGGAAAACTCCCAGAATGTCAGTCACATCCACAGATGAGCCAGAGAGTGTCCTCCATGCTAATGAGCATGGCCATAGACAGATGTTGAAGAAAACGGTGTCAGTTAGTGATTGGGGAAGTTGCAGAAGCAAACATAATAAGTGAAAAGAAGAGATAATGAAAATGATTTATGAGAAGGCTGATCGATTTTTATGTCTGGATGACCACAATCAATGCGTGAACACACTGAACACATTCAATTATGAGCCAGGCTGCCGAGCACATACAAACCGTCCGTCTATGATGAATTATATGCCGGAAAATACATTTCAGAATTTTCTGGCATACAAACAGACAGCTGTATGTTTGTGATTAAATACAGCTGCGTGTGTGTGTGTGTGTATGTGTGTGGCTGTGTTGGTTTAATGTTAATGTACATAAATATTTCCCTGTAATATGCAAAATTATGTTTAAGTACGTAACAGTGTATTTTAGTAAAATTGATATTACAATGTATTTGTATATTTTTATAACATCAATACAGTGTTAATTAATTCTAATAAATAAATAAATATTGCATAAATCTGCATTGTTTGGCCTTTTGATCTTTCATTCATTCATTCATTTTCATTTTGACTTAGTCTCTTAATTAATTCGGGGTCGCCACAGCGGAATGAACCACCAATTTATCCAGGATATGTTTTACATAGCGGATGCCCTACCAGCTGCAACCCATCACTGGGAAACATCCATACACTCCAATTCACACACATACACTACGGACAATTTAGCTTACCCAATTCACCTATAGCGCATGTCTTTGGACATGTGGGGGAAACCGGAGCTCCACAAAGAAATTCCAACTGTCCCAGCTGAGGCTCGAACCAGCGACCTTCTTGCTGTGAGGCGACAACGCTACCCATTGTGCCACCGTGCTGCCCCTTTTGATCTTTCATTTAAAAATATTCTAACCTTTCATAGAAATGAAATGAAAATGAAAGTGGGAGAAATCACATTATAGAATGAATGAATGTTGTTATAAAATATATGTTGGCTGCAAATGTTTCCCCCCTTTTATTCAATAACTCTGGCAACTTCTTTTTGCCAAGATCACAGCTCTGAGTTTCTCCTGTAATATCTGAAAATGTGTTCAATTGTTTTTCACATAAAAAATAAAAAGGATGAACATTGCAGATGTATTTTTTTTTGTCACCTTTGTTACTTTTATTTTTTTTTTTTAGGTGCAAATAATTCTAAAATATAGTTAAGTAATAAGTCTTTTAGTTTGGCTGGAATAAAACCAGTTTTTATTTAATAGATTTTTTTCATTTCATTTTATTTATTTATTTACTTTTTAACAATTTTAAAGGCCAATATTAATAGCCCCCTTGAGAATTTTTTTTCCGATTGTCCACAGAAAAAAAAGACCTGTTATTCAACAATTTGCCTAGTAAAATAATTTTGCTTAGAAAAAATGTATCTCCATTAAGCTAACTTAAGCTAATTAGGGCTAACAGTTTTGACTTCAACTGTGTGTGATTGTGTATATATGTATTTTTATATACATGCATACATATACAGTGCTCAGCATATATAAATACATCCCTCTCAAATCTATCTTTTAAATTCTTTGTACATATTATGATAAGCTATAAAATATTATATTTGTGCATTTACATTAGATTAGTCAGTACTGAAGCCAAATCTGGAGCTTATTTAACAAAATAACTTACGATAACTGTCCAATAGTACACCCATATTTATATGTTATTGAAAAATATTAAATACAAATTAAAAAAGAGGAAAAATCAAGAGAAGCAAATTTTTTTTAAAATTTGTTGAAATTTTGTAATTTTTTTTTTTGCAATATTTTGCTTGAATTTAATTGTATTATCTTTCAATTTCTAAATATGTTTGGTGACTAAAATATACTTTTAATAAATACATCTGTTTACTAAATCTGTTTTGTTTAAATGCACCAAAATACATTCACTGAGAAATGGATACAAATATTCATTTTCAAAATGGAGTTTACTCAATTATGCTTAGCACTGTATATCAAATACAACACTGCAACACACTCATTAGTGCTGCATAACTCAAGGAAATAGTTCTGTACAATATGTCAACTATGATTAATCATGTAGTACTCATTAATTTGCTAAGTATTTTAGGAAGCAAAATACTTTGGAATTCTCAAGAGTGCATCTATGCTTGACAATGTGCTAATAAGACTAATTAGCGCTAATTACGGTAATAAGTAATTTAATTTAGGTAGCATGGTTGGCAGCTGGAGTCATAAAGACACCACCATCTAAAACCCAAGAGAGAAAAACAAGCTACGTTCATAAATCACAACAGCAGCGAAATCAAAAAAGACATGATTAAAAGATTCATGAGTGCCAGCGTTTCAGCAACAGAACCAGAATGCACCACCACATCCACCATTCACACACAGAAGCCAGAGTAATGCATCCCAAACATCCCTGTCCTGTCCTCGCAGAGGCTCAGAGGCCTGTGTCCTTATGGATTACCTTAAAGGACTCAAAGAAGCCTCCTCCTCCTCCTCCTCCATTTTCCAGTTTGTCCTCTTCTCCTCCCAGTCCCATCATGGCCTGACTGTTGATTTGCAGCTCCTCATACAGCGTCTCCAGCAGGGCAGACCGGGTGCGCTCCTGACAACAAATGTATAAAACAATTAGACATGTTTGATTATTATAAAACAAATCAAAATATTATGTTTTTGATTTATAATTAATTAAAAACATACTATAAAAATGCATAAAAATATTAAATATGTACTGATACAACGCAGCGCTATAAAGTTATGGCTTGATTTAAATGACATTTTCTGTAAATGTATTCATTTTGCAGATGCTTTAATTTCAAATGGGGATAAAAGACGCACTTCACATCACCAGCGATCAGCAATATAAAATGTAGATGCCATTAGTATAAATTATTTTTGCAGTTTTTCAATAGTAGGAAAATGTCTGGCACATATAGAGACAAAAGAGTGTTTCCTACAGGTCCAGCCCACTCACCTGTGTGAAGCAGACTCAGGATTGTACAATGTTTTGCCAGGAACATGGAGTGTTTATAAGAAAGTGTCTGGTGCAAATGGAGAGGCTAGATCATGGAGGCCAAGGGGCCATCTTTAAACCACATAAAATTCTAAGAGCTTCAATTACAATCAGCATAAAATATTTTATTTAAGACTTTTTTGTTTGATACTAACGCTGCATCCGAAATCACATACTTCTATACTATACAGTATGCTAAAAACAGTATGCAAGCCGAGTAGTATGTCTAAATTAATAGAATTCAAAAAACGGTATGCGAGAAGTACCCGGATGACCTACTCCGATGGCTCTACGCTATCCCATGATGCACCACGAGATAATTTATGAATGGGAGTGAAGCGATGCAACTAAACTGGGTAGGGCACATGATGATGACAAAATAACGGATGTAGTACGTTCGAGTTCCATTCATACTGTTCACATTCTTACTGTATAGAATGCATTTTTCTAATGGCCGAGTAGTACATTTAAATTCAAACGCAGTACTTATTGACTTGTAGGCAATCTCGGATACAGTCTAAGTCTGGCATGTCCTTGTTCTATTTAAAAAATAATAGTAACATAATAAATAAAAAAATGGCAAAAGTGGATTAACAGCAAAAAAAAAAAAGCATTTATATTAGAAGTTTTAATCTCTGAGTAGACATATTGAGCATATAAATACAGGTTAGAATTCTATTTTAATATTTCATAATTAATTAGAACTATATTTATATTTATATGATCAACATACAGTTTAAGTCAGAATTATTAGCCCCCTGAATTATTAGCCCCCCTGTATATTTTTTTCCCAATTTCTGTTTAACAGAGAGAAGATTTTTCAACACATTTCTAAACATAATAGTTTTAATAACTCATTTCTAATAACTGATTTATTTTATCTTTGCCATGATGACAGTAAATAATATTTTACTAGATATTTTTCAAAACACTTCTATACAGCTTAAAGTGACATTTTAAGGCTTAACTAGGTTAATTAGGTTAACTAGGCAGGTTAGGGTAATTAGGCAAGTTATTGTATAATGATGGTTTGTTCTGTAGACTATCGAAAAAAAAATATAGCTTAAAGGGGCTAATAATTTTGAACTTAAAATGTTTTTTAAAAAATTAAAAACTGCTTTTATTCTATCCGAAATAAAACAAATAAGACTTTCTCCAGAAGAAAAAAATATTATCAGACATACTGTGAAAATTTCCTTGCTCTGTTAAACTTCATTTGGGAAATATTAATAACTGATTAGGCCTATAATACTGCACATATTGATGCATTATGTTTTCTTTATATGGTGCATTTTTCTCAGGGTCTATGCAAAGTTATAAAAATCGTGCAATTTTTAAACAATGTTAGTAAGGGGTTCACTGTGGAAGTTACTGATTGATGTGAGATTGGCAGTCACAGAAACCCAGCATATTATTAATATAAGAAAAATATCAAATGGTGCATCATAATTCATCAACCGAAGTAAATATATAAAATCAAAATAATTCATAAATGAATCACTTTTTTTGTCCAGGAAATTGATCCCATAACATGGTTTCGTAAGTGCCATGCTGTGTATCTGCTTTATGTCTATATGAGCACTGATTTCTTAAATCTTACAGTCACTCACCTCTAATTTGGCAAATTTTTCAGCTTTGTAACATGCATATTCAGCATTGATCAGCTTAGAAAGCAAGAATTCATGGAACTCTGGACCCTGCAAGAGGCAGAAAGAAGAAAGAGAACAAATAAGGAAAGAGTTACTGTAGAAAGATAGACATTTTTGTGTGTTTCAGTACATGCACTTACAAGTTTTTTTTTATTTTACTATTTTACTTTTATTCAGCAAGGAGGCAATACATTGATCAAAAGTAACCCTCAGGACATTTTTTCACATTTCAAAATATTTCTATTTCATTAAAAATTCATTATCATAAAGAAAATAAGTTATTTTATAATACAAAAATAAACCTTTTTAACTATCTTTTAATCAAAAAATTCCCCCCAAAATAATATGAATTGCAGTGAAGTGTTAAACAGTACAAATGTTAATAATAGATGGAAATATTTCAGAAGCATTGGTTGCACTTTATTTTAAGTCACAATTCGCGGTATTAACAAACCATTAATTGCCACTACTAACTTAATAAACTACAAATGAGCTGTTTATTAATAGTTAGTAAGGTAAAAGTTGGGTTTAGGTTTTGGGTAGGATTAGGGATGCAGAATAAGATCATACTTTATAACTATTAATGAACAGTTAATCTCTTAATAATATCCTTAAGTGTAATGATATTACTGTAGGTCACAATTCATGGTATTAACAACCCATTACCTAACACTACTAGCTTAATAAACTACTAATTAGCTGTTTATTAATAGTTAGCAACTTAGAATTTGGGTTTAGGTTTTGGGTAGAATTAGGGATGCAGAATAAGATCATACTTTATAAATTCTAATGAACAGTTAATATCTTAATAATCTAAGTAATAAGCCATTGGTTAATAGCATGAATTGTGACTTAAACTAAAGTGTTACCAAAGCATCAAATCAGCGTTCTGACTACCGGAGTAATGATGCTGAAAATCAGCTTTACTCTCACAGAAATAAATAACATTTCAAAAACATAAAAAAAAAGAAAAACAATTCTCTGAAATAGCAATAATAGCTCAACTTACTTTCTTAAAAACGGCTGGATTTGGGAGAGGCGGTCCGAAGAAGGGAACGTCATCTCGCGCTGTTACAGAAACCTACAGATTGACAAATAGGTGTCTCATTTACTGACTCACAGAGAAGTGTCACAGAACAGATGCGCTAGATTGCAGTAATGCTGTGATGATCAACCTTGTAGAGGACATCATCAGAGCAGGCATTCTCCACCTGCACCACCACATATGCATGCAGGAAGTTGGAGGCAATCATGTCTGGCACAAATGGAGTGTTTTCCTCTTGAAACACGATGGCCACAATGTCATTTCCTATATGCCTCTTCCTCTGTAGCTGTAAACACAAAACACAAGAGCTTACTTTCACAAACCTGCCATTTAAATCGTCCTAAATTGTTATGTTTACATTTTTAATTTACATATCCAGGAGTGAGGTTTCAGAGTAATAGCTGTTTTAACCCAGTATTATTTAGAATAATACAGTAGGGCATTTTTGATGTAATGCAAAATCAGCATTTGCTTTATGGGAGAACAAATTTTGATATGGGATTGATTTAAAATAAATAAGTTGGCAGAAGAGTTTTTGCATACCAGATACTTTATGCAAACATGGAAGTAGAATAGAGGAGAGTGCTGCAGGAAATGTGGGGAAGACTTAGCCAACCATTTTCACATATTTTGGAGTTGCCCAGTCATTCAGTCATACTGGCAGGATGTAATGCAAGTAATAAGAAATATGTTTGGTGATGGAATAGACTTTTCTTTTACAACAATTTATCTGAGAAATATTGCAGCCAACCTAATGGTAAAAGACAAGTATTTATTAAAAATACTTCTAGCAACTAGTAAGAAAACTGTAATTCGAAAGTGGCTACAACTCGGACCCCCTACAAAATCTGAATGGTTGGATATTGTATCTAATGTTCAAAATATGGAGAGGATGACTTTTTACTACAAACGAACAAATACCTGCAATATTTGGATAAACGTATTGTACTTTGCCTTTACACAATGTAAACTGATCTTTATATGTATGTTAATGTGACCTGTAAGGAAATATGTGATCAGTCAAGTGTTTATTTAAGTTACGATGTGCTATTGTATTTTTTTATTATTGTTTGTATTTGTATTTTTTTTCTTTTCCTTTTCCTTCTTAAAAAAGAAAAAGAAAAAAAAGGATAGAAATATCTTGGTTTAGATTGAGCAGTTTTTTCATGGATTTTTTTTAATACAACACAATTTTAACTTTCTTTTTACATTTTTACAATGCATTTAACATTTGAAATGATTTTTTTTAGTTTTGTTTGTTTTCTATTTCCCAACTGATATAAAGCACAAAAAATAAATAATTTGAAACAGAAATCACATGCAACTTCATAATTTTCCTTGTAGCACTTCAAAGCAAGATTTCATTTGCTAACATTATTTATTAATCAAGGAAAACTAACCACAAAAGCATGAACTAATCTTATTTTACTGTACGTTAATTTCGGCATTTACTCATACATTTTTAAAATCAAAAGTTGTTTGTGTGATTTTGTTATTTACTGGATCTGAGCTAAAATGAATTACCAGTAAACATTTTTACTGTTATTAATGTTAACAAAGATTTTAAAACACAAAATGTATTGCTAATAATTAGTTATTTTCAGATAATGCATTAAGTAATGGGATCATATAGTAAAGTATAGAGAAGAGAGGAGCACAAAGTAACACTTTTTGGTTTCGGGCTAATAATGAAAGTAATGGGCTTAGACAAACAATATTTTTTTTACCAGCAACGCACAAGCCTCTCCTACAAATGAGCACTGAAAGTATGACTGCCGGATTTCTGTGCAGTATTGCCAAAAGTGCCAGGAGTAAAAATTTTACTATTTACCCTACCTGTGGGGCAAGTTGTAACAGACAGAGGGTTAGTTGTAACACATGCTTATAAAGGCAGACTTCACACAATTAATTTATATTCAGTTTACTTTTAATTTCCTCAGTACTTAACTCAATTTTTTTTATTGTACATAGCACCGCATGTTTATTAATTTATCTGTTGGATAAACACTTTTAGATTTATTTGCATTATTATCCATTATTATACAATGCATTTATTTGCATTATTAGCAATACAAAAATAATTTCTATTTAAAAAAAATTATTTAAAAAGTTACCAACATTGCATTCAAAATTCAAAAATTAGTTTAATTGTGTGTGGCTTATTTGTAACACCCTGTTACAACTAACCCCGCTGTGTCGTGTTTTCCCAAAAACTAGCTAGCAGTCACTCTGTGTTTTTTACATCTTTCAAAATAGTTCCAGTTTTAGCCTAGAAGTTTTAGCCTAGAAGTTTTAGCCTAGGCTAGTTTTAGCCTAGAAGACGGTAATGACAACAATATAAGATTTTACGTACATACTTTCACAGATTTTTTAAAAATAAAATAATATTGACTGTAATAAAAATACTTTTATGCTGCAAAAATGGTTTCTCCTGTGTTTCTCATCCAAATTTCACCGAACTTTTACAATAATTGGCAGAGAGACGTCTGCCGACGCTGTGGTGAAAACCTCAGAAGCATGCCATGGTTAACCCTGAGCAAATACCTTAAAACGCTGTGTTACATTTTACCGCACGTTACTTTGTGCCCCGCTCCCCTATATTTTTAAATATATTTAAGCATTAGTTAATGTTTGTCAATGCATTAACTAATTAGACCTTAATGTAAACTGTAACTAATATCTTTACTGTTACTTTTAAATTTGTATTTTGTATTAAACTGAATGGATATCAATGTCATAAGCATTTGCTGAAAGCATTTAATAAAAAACAACAGATTAACCCCAAGCCTTTTAACAGCAGTGTACTCTAACAACATACTATTACACATAATACTTTGCTTAAATAATAATTACTGTATTAAAGAAAATGTGTACTATTTTATAATACAATATCCGTTTATATAAACCAATAAAACACTTAAATATGTCCTATAATTTTAATATCTGCTCTATTTACTGTGATCAACACCCTTTATGCATAATTAATCCAGCCAGATCTCATGAGGAAACTATTATACACTTTGTCAGAAAAGTGACTAATTCATATAAATTCATATGATTGCACTCTTATGAAAATGTACAATTTTAAAAGGAGCCGTGGCCCCAAAACCCAACTCTAACCCTTTGTCTCATTGGGGATAAGCAAATTGTATCAAAATGTATGGTTGAGACTGTACAAAATAATACAAATTATCCACTAAATCAAAAAGTTATGAATTATTGTGAGATTGCATTAAATTAATCATCCTTATCATAGTAATTAAACAAACCAATACAAGCATTCGAAACCCCAGTTGCCATTAAACACTCTTCAGTCTGACATCTGATGAAAAATTCCATCAATTTTTGAGGTCAGAGTCGTGTGTCAGTTCTGTCATGTGCTGAAGCTGTTTTTCACAACATGCCTGAGCAGATGGCTGGCAAGGACAACACAGAGGTTGCAGCCACTCATAAACATGGACATCAGCTCACATACTCGATCTGCTGTCAGCCTCCGATCACTGGCCAGTGAATGTGTGCACATATGACACAGAGAGAGAGAGTGTTCTAAATGCGGATGATTCCCTGAGGAGTGAGCTCTAAAAACACTGTTCCTCTGAGGACGCAGCGCTGCTAGTGAAGGTGCAGAATAAAGGTCACTTTGTGAGTCAACAATCATCTGCCAGCACATCAACAGTGAGTGGCTGAAGGAAACAGCATCTGCCCCAGTACAAAGGAATTGATCTCACCCCTCCTGTCAATCCACAAGATTTATACCATGGTGGGTTGCACTTTATTTTAAGGTCTAATTCTCGCTATTAACACACCATTACCTAAGATATTTAGCTCAATAAACTACTAATTAGCTGTTTATTAATAGCTAGCAGGTAGTAGTTGGGTTTAAGTATTGGGTAGGAATAGGATTAGGGATAAAGAATAAGATTATACTTTATAAGTAATAATAAACAGCCAATATCTTAATAATAAGTAGGCAATAAGCCAGTAGTTAATGGTGGGAATTGGTACTTAAACTAAAGTGTTATCTTATTGTGTTTTGTAATAGATTCCTGGGTTTTCTGGATTATTTTTGTTATAACAATATACACTATATTTTAATTCATTTTAATTTAATTTACTGTATTATGTTAATTATTGTGTGTGTATATAGTGTTAAAAACGGTTAGTTTTTGTTTTTAAACATAGTAACCCAAGATTTAATTTGTTGTGGAGTGGAGCTAACTAAAATACATGTTTATAAACATCTTATTTTGAATTACTACAGTTAAAAATGAAAATCAAAACCAAAATCATAAAAAAAAAAAAATAATTTTTTAAGACTAAGATGTTTGACCACCTATGGCATATGTGACAATACAGGGATGACATACAGCAACCTGTTTTATTCCGTCAGTAGCAATAAATACTGTAAAAATGTGAGAATTCACCTTTGCTAGTCAACAGTATACTGTAGCTCTGTAAAAAACTGATGCAACTAATAGGTTGTTAGTCACCATTAAGTCAGTTTTACTACAGTGACAAGAATAAGACGAGATATCTGACAAATTAATGGCTGAGAATTTGGTCTTGTGAAATGTGAAACCTGTACTGCCGATCCCTAATCAAAGAGTGTGTGTTACTGTGAATTTGAAAGCTGATTTAAAAAAAGTGCGCATTCAAAAGTGACTTCAGTGCACAGGGGCGGATTTAACCAATAAGCAAGGTAAGCGGCCACTTAGGGCCCTAGGAATATCTAAATAAATACCTACAAATATAAATTATACCTATAAATTATATATAACATAATTTTCTATCATGTTTTGTGTGATGAGGGTCTAAAAAAATAAACGGTTAACATAATTATTACATCTGTGCAAATGTCACCCACCCTCAATCACGGAGCAGTCCAGCAGTCAAATTAGGTAAAAATTTGGTTTTTAAAATAAAATAGTTTAATTATCATTTTTTAGTTGGGAATTAATTTTTAAAAAAAAAATTAATTTAAAAAGTTTTACAAGATGCTTTACATGTTATTATTATTATTATTTTGCATTACGACAAAATGTAGAAAAGGAGATTGAGTGATATAAGAAAATAAAAACAGCTAAATAAATCAATTAAAAATAAATTAAAGTACAGAAGGTGCATTTTAGGACTTTTAGGGCCCATGGCTGGAATTGCTTGGGACCCCAATTCACTAAATCTGTCCCTGAGTGCACCACATATTGACAGTGACATCCTGATGCTAACAAATTATGTACTGTATACAATCCAAAAATAAATAAATAAATAATTCCTTCAAAAAATATTTATGATTTTGGTGAATCATTGTTGTGCTGCTGTAACACCGATCAATAGTTTTCAAATCCACTGACCTCTGATCTATAAGGATGGATTATCACGGACAGCTGACTATTTATTTCTTTCAGACTAAAGCTTATTACGGTTCTATTGACCAAAGGGACCAGTAAAATGGAAAGGACACGTGCTGTGAGTGATCCTCTCCCTGTCTGTGGTCATTTGTACCTGCTGAGTATCACCCTCTGTGTAAGGCAGCTTAGTCGACACGTGGAACATGATCTCTTTGTTGTGGAAATTATGGTAGACAGACTCAGAGCCGGTCTGTCCATGTGTTACATCCAACCCTCCACGAAACCTGCAGCAAAAGAGCATAATCAAAGGATCTGCAGAGACATTTTGTGCATTTTATGAGTAGCAGCTTCACAGTGACAATCAAGATTATCTGAGATTTGTCGTAAGTCTTCAAGATATAGAGATATCATATAAGATTATTGAGAGGAATCTACCTAAATATTTTTCAACAGAAAATAATTATTCACATTCTATGGAGGGCTAGGACAGATATTAAACATTTTTGTTTTTATTACTTTTTTATATGTAGACTTTAAAACCCAATAAGGTAACTCAAACCATTTAAGTAAACTGATTGCAACTAAACCATTTAAGTTCAAAAACTAATCCTAATGAGTACTGTGAACTTAATCCATTTGAGTAAATGAACCAATCTGAGCACAGTAAAACCCAATAAATGAAGAGAACTCAAACCAACTGAGTACTGTAAAACCTCAATAAGTTAAAGCAACTCAAACAGTTTGAGGAAACCGATTGCTATAAAACATTTGAGTTAAAAAAACGAATCTATATGTGTACTGTGAACTTACTCCATTTAAGTTGTAGTAATGAAGTATTAAATTAACTCATTTCCGTCAACACGGAGTTCAAAACTCTTTTCAAATCACCACCTTAGGTTCTATCTAACATTTTTGTCAAAATTGAGTTATTGACATATTCTTATTAAAAGACAACTTTTTTATGGGATGTTTTTTACATTTTAAGACTTTTTATTTAAAAAAACAAATGTTACACACGTATTGTTTGCTATATGGAATGCAAAAACTTTGAAGCTCAATAGTTCAAAGTCATTCAGAACGTAGATAGAACCTTATAATTCCAAGATGACAAAATGAGTAGTATTAACTTTCAGTAAATTTTGAGTTAACTACACTTATTTAATCTGATAAAGTTGACTGCTGGGTTTTACATACACATTCAAAGTTAAAAAATTAAATTAAAAATGCTGGTTTAAAATGTCTATTAGTTAATTTGAAAGATTATTTATTCTATATTGTTACATTTAAACGTTTAAACATTAATTACGCAATATGGCTATTTATTTAAAATTACATTATTTAGATTTAGATTTTTATTAGTGCTATAAAAATCTTTCTTTTAATGAGTCTCTTCTTGTTTTACAGTGTTATTTTAGTATCATGTATGTTCTATTAATATGCACTATTCATTTTTATTACATTTCATATTACAGCTTTTATTTTTCTCTTTAAATAAAATTTTTAATCAATTATATTCATTTTTGCCTTTTAAATATTGATATAAGTAATTTTATTAATATTTTATTTATTCCTGATTTTAGTACTTTGAACAAAGCAACTTTTCAACATTTTTGTTCTATTCAAGTTTTGCACATCTTTATATTTTATTTCAGATTCAATTAACAAATGCAAAATTAAATTAAAACAATTCTTCAAAAGAAATCATGTTCGAACAAGCACTAAATTAAATAAATGTCAGTTATTAAATGTTAATGAAATAGAGTTAGAAGTGACTGTAATTTTTTTAAGCATAAACAAATACAGTTAACACTTTGCAAATTGGGGCCATGTTTTTATGTAATTTGGAGGTTCAAACAATGCAGCATGCAAATGCAAATAAACAACACTCTTAGTGAGTACAATTCATTGTCCAAGTGAAATATCTCTTCAGATACACACTTACAAAAACGTCTATTTTAATTCATAAAGGCTGTTAAACATTTCATCTAGTGCTGTACAGAGAGAAAGTAAGAGCGGCTCTGTTTAAAAGTGTTACCCTTTGAAGTCATGAAGCTCGATTTTCTGTCCCAGAAACTCTAAAAACTCCACCAAAGCAGGACCCTCCTCGTTATTCCCAAACAGCTCCTCCTCTGAGGTCTACACACATAGAAACACATAAAATGTTGATAGGTTTCAAGCTAACATTTTGCATTCAAGTGCCCTTGGCAGTAAACATAAAACCCACCAGGTACAACAGACATCCTGTCAAGGCCTACACAACAAAGAAGCTTTATGCATTATCATTAATTCAATTACTGAATGAAATAACAAAGTAGTTCAGACTTTTTAAATTTCCCAAATTATAAAAACATATAACGACAACACAGCATTCAACAAACCTAACACATACACACGCACACAAAACAAGAGCAACTTGATGAGGACAAAAGCAAACTCTAAAATTACCAAACCTAAATGGCTCATCAGGAGTCAATTAGCTTTATGCAAATGCTAATTGTTCCTCTGAATAAACATAGTCTCCCATTTAGAGTGAAGTAGGATGAGCGGAAGTTTTGAGGGATGATCCATAAGGTGTATTTTAAATGCCTCCCATCAAGGGCTTTGGCGTTCTTGCTGCCCACACTAGAAAGGTTGAGTGTGTAAACACCGCTCTGTGAGATGAAGAGGTTGCTCTGCTCTCATGCTAATACGCTAAGGGTGTTGCTGGCAGGCCTCCTCAAACAACCTCTCTGGTCCCTCTTACTCCGTTCAGCTCCACGCTGTGGCCTTAAAGGTCAAGTGGCTGTTTTAATGTAATCAAAGCTCTCCTTTGAAAACAATAGCCTCATGATTTTAATACAAAATGTAGATCAAATGAAGACAATGATTTGATTGTTGTCTAAGCAGAGGATCTATTGTAAGTTCAAAAGGAGGACGGTCTACCTAATTAGCTGCATGAAACTAAAGACAGATTTTTAAAAGTGCTTTTCTAAATAAAAATTAATTAGGCTGAATTTCCACCAAAGAACCAGGATTACATTCCTATTCACAGAGGGTCATGACCTCCCTACTGAAAAAAACTGCTTAAACCAGCCTAGGCTGGTTGGCTGGTTTTAGCTGGTTGACCAGGCTGGTTTTAGAGGGGTTTTGCCCACTTCCAGGCTGGTTTCCAGCCATTTCCAGCCTGGTCTTAGCTGGTCAGCCTGGGAGATAAAACCAGCCAAAAACCAGCCAACCAGTTTAGGCTGATGTAAGCTGTTTTTTTCAGTAGGGCTCAAGCCCCGTTTACACCAATGACCCGTTTCCACTGAGTGGTATGATACAGTACGGTTTGGTTCTGTACGCTTCTATGGCCGTTTCCACTGTCAAAAGATACCTAAAAGCAAACCATACCGTACCATTTTTTGGATACCATTTGCAAAGGGTACCTAAATGATACCAAAAGGCGGAGCAAGACGCGCAACTGGACGATATTGGTTTACAGCAATACGTCACTCGCTCCTGAAACAAGCCAGCAGAATAAAAACAAAGAAACCGCCATTTTTAAAAAACACAGCCAAGAAATTACATCGTAATAATATATACATATAATAACGAGCCATGGATGACCTGAGCTCAAACAAACCTTGTTGTCATCTTGATGAACAGTCACAAAGCCAAGAAGAAGAACAAAATCTGCCTTGTCCTGTTTTTGTTTTACGAGGCCGTCTAAAAGTGCGAGCGGTTTCACTTTCTCCAGAGAGCTCGCAGTGTGTCTATATTTGCAATAACGAACTTCCTGAGCTGATGATAATAACGTGCATGTGATTATTGAAGTGCTTCTGACATCCGATCCTTTCAGAAGGGGACAAATGTGAGAGTGAAGCGTAAAAAAACACAGGAGAAGCCGGAAAAAACAAAGGAGCAACTGATTTTTTTCAGCAACCTAAAACATTAACAAACTGCCATGTTTAACTATTATTATCACCTTTTGGACTATTATGAACTCGGAATGACGGAAATACTTTCTAACAAGAGGCTACATGTGCCGGTGAAGATTAAAGATACAGATGAGAGGTTTGCACTGACTTTGAGCTATATGTTGTGTGTTGTTTTTGAACACAAATAAGGACTAAATGTATGCTGTGTGTAGTTTTTCTGTAATTGGTAACATATCGGAGACTGTAAAGGTCTGTATGTGTTCATATATGACGATAATTGTAATTTATAATTGCAGATGTTACAGTAGGCTATTTTTATCATTGATCTGCAGTTATAATCAAATCATGTTCATAGAAAGGTTAGTCATGAACATTTATACACAGTATACACAAGTATTTATGTGTATAAAGTCTCGTATGATATGCAGTATGAACGATCGTTACAGCTTTACTTTGACATTTTTTTTTACGAGAATGACGTTGACTGAAACTTTCTGTCATACACCACGCCAAGGGTACCATTGGTACCCTTTTGGCAGTGAAAAGACAAGCCTCATAAAGGTGACCCGTACTGTACTGTACCACTCAGTGGAGATGGGCCATTATACGTTTTAGTTTTAAAATGCATAAGTTTTGCTACGGTTATGCCTCCCATCCACACTAGCCCGGAGTTTCGAGCCCTAAAAATGGAGCGTTTTGAAAATGCTGAAGAGGCTGTTTTTTTTTATTTTAAAACGCTGCTGCTCCGTGTCAGTATGGATGGGGGAAAACGGAGACATCTGAAAACGGAGGAGTGGCTGCAGACATTCACCTATCTGATTGGGGCTTATAACGCTATAAAGTGCAATAACGTTGTTTCACAGGCATCGTGTAGCTACATATTTATATGACCGTCATCTTCACTGTATGCATATTTATAACAAAACAGAGCCTATAACAAAAATTGCCTCCGTTCATTTTCATTGAAAAATATAAAACATACCCTGTCTCTTTTGTTTAAAATCAGTTTTGATAATCAATAATGACCATTATAAAAGTACAACGTACAATAAGTACACTATAGGAAATAAAGGCCAGCAATCAGTCAAACGTGCAGAATCAGTGTATGTGGTTATATAAATTAATATACTGTATTAACTTATCTTTGCACTTAGCCAAAACTTGTTACCTGATAACAAGTAATAGATTTAAAAGACCAAAGAGTCATTAGATAGAGAGAAGATGAGTTAAATATCACGTTTGAGATCCAGCAGTATAACCTTAATGAACTGTTCAACGTGTACTGCTCTCACCTGGAGAGGTGCCCTCAAAGCACCCGCTGACTGCCTGGAGCTCAGTGCATGCCAGAATGTGTGTGTGGTCACAAGATGTGCGTTTTCAGTGGTGTAGTGTGGACAGAGATCTTTTCAGAAACACTAGATGAAATGCCAGTGTGGACGTAGATCGTTTTCGTTCTAAAACCCCATTTTAAAACTAAAATGTATTAGTGTAAACAGGGCCTCAGTTTAACAGCTCAAAAGACGGCGCTCCTTATACTGAGTATGGTGTTTCTTATACTCTTCCACCAGCAACCTAGTTCTCCTAAGAAGCCTCATATCCAGTCCCAGCCTCACCTAGCTTCATTGGGAAACCGATGCTGGGCTACAAGGTGATATGGCTGGGTGATTTGCACCACAAAAGCGCTCTCAAGATTTCCAAGAGCTAGGCATTTTCAGAAGAACACTGGGATTTTCATGTGGCTGAAAATGCTTTGGTGAAGCTTTAAGGTGTGGTCACAATGCACTTTTCGCCCCGTTGACTTCCATTCATACACATGCGAACGTGCCAGACCGGAAAGTTTGCTCATGCGACAAGTTTCACATCACTGAGTACCAGAGTTTAAGCTTGGCGAGCTATGACCTGCAAATTCGCATCACATGAATCGCGAAACCAATAGAAGATCAGAACTTGACCTCTCTGTACAGAAATTTAAAATATAGAGCAATCGCTTATCTTATTCTGCCCCTTTTCGGAGCACTGTCCAATCGAATTTCGAATGTTCAAACCTTAGTGGCTTAACAGCACCGATTTATCTCTGTGCATCTGCTAAATGAGTGCAAATCAGTTGTGAAGAATCTAACAGAGATAAGGCTTCCCATGCGACTCACCTGTCCAAACTTCTGATAAATGACTCCAAACTTGAAGTTGTTGCTAATGACGTGTTCGTCGAAAGTGACGATGAGCCTGGAAGCCTAGGGGAAGGTTAGAAGATTTTAAAAAACATGATAAATGTCTGCTCTGTCAACACTGCAAACCCTTGAGAGACTAAAATACACCAAAACTAGCTTATTTCCGAGTGCCACACTTTAACTTGGACAAATGATCAGGGGTAACGCATTGGTGCATTCAGCGTTATCTCTTTAAAAATAGACAGGTCACACATTGACAAAATTGATTGATATTGCATTGTGTTGTAAAGGGGTTACGTACCTTTGGGTAAAGCACGGGGAAAAATCGGTCCACATTCACCTCTTCACAGACAAGCTGACAATAATGAAAAGAGAAAGCACATATTGATTTGCTCTTCATTCTCATTTGATCTTGCAAAAGTGATGCAACACAACGGTCATCTGTCCAGGCAGGACAGAACAGGCTCATGGGGAGAGTGAGACAATCAGTCATGTCACTTATAGAGAAGTGTGATGAATTGGATGGCCCGAAAACAATAACGCTGACCCCTTCACCCCTTCCACGCATGATTCACTCTCACCTTGGCCATCTGGACAATGTTGGGGAATTCGGTCAGACAAGATATTGGTATCACGTCGTGATGTGTTTTCATTTTTGTTCTGCAAATAATCACAAAACAGACACTAATCAATACAAATAATAATACGGGTGTGTAAAAGTTTATATCTCACAATTCTGATATTTTAAAAAAGCACAGTTCTATGTTTTAATCTCTCAGTTCTTTTTCAGAAAGAAAGATCTCAAAGTTTTTCCAGAACTTTTTCCCCTCACTACTCAGTGTTTTTTAAATATAAACTCTGTCTTACAAACTTTCATAATGTCTCATAATTCTGACTTTGTTATTTGAAATGACAATTTAAACAGCAAAATACTATTATTTGCTAAATCTAACAAAACTTGTATGCATCTTAGCCTTTTTTTACATGGCATTGTTTAACATTTTTTTTAAAATGTTACCATGAAAACTACAAAAACATAACTTAGTAAATATGGTGTCATACACATGATGTATTCAGTTTACAGGCATGTGCAAGCACTTGACTACAAACATCAACTATCAATGGCAGACAACAGAACTGTACAGTATTTGGACAGAAGAAAGTTTTTAAGATAACATTTATGTTTTAAGTACATAATTGGCACAAAAACATACCTATAAACAATTGTAAGAAAAAGTCAGACTTTGTTTTTCATGAAAATATAAATACGAGATAGGAATATACGAACAACGTGCTTCTATATATATATATATATATATATATATATATATATATATATATATATATATATATATATATATATATATATAAAATATATATATATATATATATATATATATATATATATATATATATATATATATATACTGTTTATACACACACACACGCACACACACACACACACACACACACACACACACACACACACACACACACACACACACACACACACACACACACACACACACACACACACACACACATACACGCACACACACACATACATATATGTATTTTTGTTTACTTTTCTTACTGCAATGACAAACTTAATTTTAGGCATAAACCTGAAAGTACTAATTAAAGGTGCAGTAGGTAATTGTCTTCAGAGATATTTTTTGTCGTATTGGGTTGAAAGTCTCTTTACATTCCAATAGTAATGATTAAAGTAAATGATCTACAGTAAATGTATTTATATGTATTTTTATATTCTGGGTAAGGCATAAGACTAAAAAATGTTCATCCAATTAAAATTTTGTCGGGCCGACAATTCCCATAATTCTGATAAGTAGCCCAAACTGTGTCAACAAATGTAGATTTGTACATCTGTGCAGTTGTTCGTGTAGATCTGCCATTTGCGTGAGCACGCACGTTCAAGCAAAACAAATGCTGAATCAAAACTTTTTAAAATCCTGAATGGATATTGGAGTTACTTTTGCACACTGGAGGATGGATGACACCATGGCTGAAGTATTTCTTTTAGACAGGTAATAAATACTTGGTAATAAATGTTTTAGAACTATTTTAGTCACGAAAAACTTATGCAGATTTTGTTATTTTATGAATGGGCTATATGCACAGAAGTGTTGTTCAACCATTGAATTCTCCTGGTGAAAGATTGATGTGACTGTTTTCAATTTCATAAGGGCCCTTTTACAGCATCGATAATGTAGATTTTTATTTAGTTCAACAACAAAACATACTGTAAGTAAATAGTGCTATTCCTCCTAGCCTGCTTTACTGAGGTGAAGTTGCTTTTATATTCACATCACATTGGTTCATTTTTGAACAATGACAACCTGTGACGCTCTCCCTATATTGTTTACCATGCTACTTTGAATATTCAGTCGGTAATAGCATGCAAGTATGGCTTAGTAATAAGTGTAATTCTTGCACCCACCCTGCCGGTGTGAGAGAGTGAGACCAGCGATCCTTGCATGCATGAAATATTGCACATTATGACAAGTTTTGCTTGCTACACAACTGAAAAAATGCTAGATATAATATAGTTTCTCGTTCAGAATTGTAGTATTATTAAGTACTATAAAGTTTTCTGACTAGTGAATGACATGATCCAGTAGGTTGTCTACTGTAATCTTTAAGGTGCGCGTTCATGATTTCTGGAGGCGTGGCTTTGGACAGCAAGGGAGGAACTATGTTTAAAATATATTATGCTAATGGATAGCATTTAGGCAGATTACCTACTGCACCTTTAAATAAATCTTCTTGTCCCATTGAAAATAGCTTGTCTTTTTATTAGATGCACAATATAATATAGTACTGTAAGTTTTATAAAGCAAGAGAAAACGAATGATTAATTGCTCTGATAAACTTGCATCAACCTATATATATATAAATTCTCTTAAAACAGTACTCTTGCTTCATTTTTGCTTTTTCATTAATCAATTTCCTTGATGCATTCAAAATATGAATTAATCGTCATCCCTGGCAGCTCGCAAACACAGTTTGTAATGAAATATAGTGCAACACAACACAGTAACACTTATTAACAGCTCCGGACTTCAGTTCATAGTCATTGTGGCATCGTTAAATGTGTCACATGGATTTGATAACAGGAACATCCTGCTGCCTTCCCTCCACCCACACACATTGCCCTATATTGTCCATCTGGTGCCTAATGCGGAAATGAGGGTGGCGTGTACATTTGGCCTGCTTAATCTATGAAAAAAAAGGGTTTTATTGTGGTTCCCAGGAAACATTGACAGTTGTTGTCAAGGAATAGATATCAGTGCATTCTGTCTAATGCCCACAATAAAAGCCAAAGCTCAAAAAGTAGTGGAACCGTGCCAGATACTAAGCCTGTCATTAGCCGAACAATACAGACTTTGGCAGGACACAGGGCCAGGGGACAAGTGAGTGATTCGAGGGAAGTCAACAAGTCATCTAAAAAGGATGGAGAACAAAAAAAAAGGAAAAAAGAGAGGAGAGGAGGTCACACCTGAGCATGAGCCGAAGATGCTCTTGGTCCCCAATAACATCATATTTCATGGAGAACACCAGGTGGCCGAGGGCACTGTCCACTGTATAGTAATTAAAGTGTTCCTAATGAAGGAGCAGAAGGCGAAGCTGTGAGCGCACATTCATCTTCACACTTGCAAACTCATTTCAGTTTTCATTCCCAACACTCCCCCACAGATCTAAGGGCTAACCGACCACTTCTTTATGCACATTAGTCTAATTTATAATGGTTATTAGATGTGAATACATTAAGCCCATTGAAGCGAAAGCCTAATAAATCTTCATTATGTCTGGCTGCTGTGGTGTCGCATTGGTCTATGTAATTGGGTTACATTTGTTAACAATTGCATTATTAAAACTTATTCAAATGGATGGGCTGATGGATCCATTATGAACGTTTAGCTTTTTAAATGTTTTTCCACGTTGGTTTTGAGAGGTCTTCTGAAGTTATATGATTCATGAAATGAGCAAAACTAAATTTAAGTCATTATTTGCTGACAATTAAATGTGGTGTGTATGGGAATTAACTCAACAACTTGTTGATATATTCATCAAGAAAGTGTTTCTCTTTTGCACTTGCTCAGTAATAATTGTGCCAAGCAAGACATCACAAGTTAAATGGGTGGTTGAATGCTAATTCATGCATTCAGAGTTATTTACACTGTCGAGGCATACCTGCCAACACTCCCGTTGTTCCCGGGAGTCTCCCGTATTTCAGACCCATCTCCCGTAATGTTCTGTTTCCCGGAAAACTCCTGGAATTCCACATACCCCAACCCAGCCCACCCAAAAATCCCCCGCCCCTCTCATGCATTTTGGTACAGTCCGGCGTGAAACCTGGTGCATGTGCTCTTCAGTTTGCGCGCAACCTCCAGGATCTACAGTACGCGCGGCCCCATCTCTCACCCCCCCACTCCCACTCTTCAGTTCGCGTGCTCCCCCGTTCCCGGAATTTATGAACCAAATGTTGGCAGGTATGTGTCAAGGAGACACTCCTGCTCAAGCATCCCAGCAGGTACACAACATCATAAGACTTTAATATTAGATATAGGTCATGACGTCAGGTGACCAAAATTCAATGTCTAGCCAGCATCTAAGGACAACGCTATTTTGACGTCCAATAACGACGTCAAATTATGTTGATATGTGGGCGATTTTAGGTTGTGTTGGAGTGACCAAAATCTAATGTCTGATCAATGTCATAGTGGTAATGTCCACACAACGTCAAGGTCTAACATGATTAGATGTTGATATTTGGTTGATTTTAGGTTGATATTAGGTTGGTCGTTGGACATTGACGTCGGCCTGACGTTGGGTTCTGATGTCAACCCGATTAATTTCCAAACTAAATCCAACGTCCCCGCACGTTGGGGTACGTTGGGGTACAACGTCAGTATGACGTCATGTTGATGTCCTGTGCCTGCAGGGATGGGTCAAATAAAAATAAAAAAAACTTTTACAAAAATCTTACTTTCATGTGATAATAAATTCGGCAGTTCTGAAATTTTTGAGCCTGGATCTTGGTTATGTAACAAAGGGGGGAAATTTTATTAAGGGGCATCTCCTGGAAAAGCATTAGCGTGATCAGCGTAAGCATAAGAGCGTGTCTATCGCCCCACAACAAAGTGTCCCAAAGTGTGGATTTGGGTATCCACAGCTAATACAGGCCACAGGCCATAGCTAATTTAACCCTTTCACATGTACGTTTTAAATTCTTCAGCTAATTCCTATTTGTGAGTTATTTCGAATGCATCACTTTTATATTTCTATCGTGACACATTTGGTTTATGATATGACATGCTACAGCCCCATGCACTGCAATGGAGATTAGAGCTGCTGGATTTACAACATGTCAATTCTTCAACTTCTCCTAAACCACATATTGTAAAAGTAAGTTGCTTTTTATCTGGAAGAAGACTACAGTACATATTCTAGTTACCTAAACAGGGTGCATCTGTTGTGAATAACACATTGTAATAGTATGTGTAAAATGACTATTATTGCTGTTTTCCATGGTCATCAGTATGCATTTTATAAGGTAATTTTTTTTTGCTAGTAATCTGTGTATTAAAAAGTCAACCTAAGCAATTATTATTTCATTGAAAGTACTGATAAGTGTTGAGGTTTGACAAGTGATGTGCTTGGGTTATTCACTCTGGCTTGGTTGCAGCCATTGCAGGAGGGCAGACTTGAATTTAGCAGCTGATTATTGATGCACTGGGCATTATAATCACACCGGTGTGATTGTACGATTCAAGAAACAGCCAAGACTGACCACTATGCTGTGATTATATGGGACAAAGGGTCATAATAGCAAAGCTGGATGTTTGCAGTGCTCTATAGTTACTTAAGACTGTGATCGTGCCGAAGCAACTTGAAATAATTGAAGAAAAGAGAATATACAGTAAAAGCTAAAGCAGTATTTCAAATGGTGGAACATTCCAGCATATCAAACAGCAGAATAATGGTACAGTTCTAGTTAAATTAAAATGGATACAGTTCAGTTTAATATAAATGTCACTGTTGAAGTTCAGTTCAGTTTAATTCAGTTCAGTTTAACACAAATGTCACTGCTGAAAGCCGATCGACTGAAGAGCAGCTCCACTACAGCACAGCTTTGCCAGTTTTGTATTTTGTATTTTATTCTACAGCTCTATCTCTACCTAATACCTAAACCCAACTTCTACATTAATACCTACTAATAAAAAGGAAATTAGGAGTATGAGTTAAAAGTCATAGTTAATGGTTTATTAATAGCAAGAATTGTACCATAAACTAAAGTGTGACCCCAAAAACAAACTCAATCTGCTCATTCCAAATCAACCAAACTATTACTTTAAGCAAATGCTTACTTTGCCCAGAAAATGTTTCCTGTAGATCTTAGCGGTGGTGTTGCACTCCAATTTGTAGCGTGAGGTGGGAGACACGAATTGCTCCGGGTCATTCCCATTGTTCAGCTCGTGATTGGTCCCTTCAATCCAATAACCCCCAAACTGGGGCAGCAAAATCAAGGGAAATGGACTCTTTCTGCCAAGAACCTGAGAGAGATATGAAGGAAAACAATTACGGTTGTGCACAATAAAGTCCAGTGAGATATCGATTGCAATAACAGTTTCTGACAGCTCTTTATTCTGAACTGGTTTACCTCATGGACGCTGGGGTACGGGATGTAGTCTTCCTCAGTCTGCAATGAAAATATTAATTATGCAGAGGATTTATCTGGTTGCAAAATACTTTAAGGCAAGACATCGCAGAAAAACACATGCTTTGGTTTTCATGTGTGTTCATGTGCATTTCGTGTGTTTTAAATTTAATGTAAAGATACACTTATAAGCGTTTCTATAATCATACTATACTACTTCTGTCTGTAGATTTAAATTACAATTGCTTTTTGTAGCATTTTCAGTATAATGAAGTGATGAAAGATACACTGTAAAACCCAACAATCAACTTTATCAAATGAAATGAGTGTAGTTAATTTAAAATTTACTGAAAGTTAATTCTACTCATTTGAAAAGAGTTTTAAACTCCGTGTTGAAGGTAATGAGTTAATTAAATACCTTGTTACTTCAACTTAAATGGAGTAGGTTCACAGTACTCATATAGATTAGTATTTTTTTAAACTCAAATGGTTTATAGCAATCGGTTTCCTCAAACGGTTTGAGTTGCCTTAACTTATTGGTTTTACAGTACTCAGTTGGTTTGAGATCTCTTCATTTATTGGGTTTTACTTTGCTCAAATTGCTTCCTTTACTCAAATGAATTAAGTTCACAGTACTCATTAGGATTAGTTTTGGAACTTAAATAGTTTGTTGCAATCAGTTTGCTCATATAGTTATTTGGTGACTTATTTGGTTTTACAGTGTATATTTAAAATCCCCTTGGTAAAAAACTTTGACTAATATGTCAGAAAAAAAGCAAAAGAAACAAGAAATGTTACCTTTTCTTCAAATTTAAAGTGTTCAGATCTTTGTGCTAAAAATATGGAAATTAGTGCATATTTAATCAATATTTTGCATATTGCATAATATTTTAAACATAGCATTTTAGAAAAATTAAGCAAAAAAAGTAACACTTTACGATAAGGTTCCATTAGTTAATGTTAATGTAATTACTAACGTGAACAAACACTGAACAACACATTTATTACAGTATTTATTCATCTTTGTTTTTGTTAATTAATGAAAATACAGTTGTTCATTGGTAGTCCTTGCTAACTCACAGTGAATTAAGTTAGGGACAAAGCTTTACATCTAGAAGGTGGTTACTTGCAGACTAAAGCCTTACAGGCTTATCAGCAGCCTGATGTGAAGTGGAGGGATTGAAGTATACATTATCCTATGCAATATTTGTTCACAAGAGGGTGTCAGTCAAAAACAGTGGCACGACAAACAACCAGAAACATATGAATATGGATATATAATCATAATTTTAAGTATAATTGACTATTATAAGTTGTTATCTCAGAATAACATACCTTGGAATGTCGCGACTGATCAATCAGAATTGAGTATCCCAGACACTCTTAACAAGCACAATTTTCTTTTAATGTTGAAATTAACATTTACGTTGATTAATACTATAAAAATATTGTTCATTCTTGGTTTGTCAATACATTAACATTAAGTAATAGATACTTATTGTAAAATGTGTCCAAAAATGTTAGCAATTCTCCGTCATTTGTTGAAATATGGTGATCATTATTAAATAAAATTTACCCTAATTACGAGCAGTGTCTTGTCTTAAAACTTCACTGAGACACTGACACACAGGCACAAACATTCTGCTTGCTCATCTGCTGGTTTATTTAAAAGAACTAACTCTGGAACTGTACACAGTGTGGCAAGTTTGACTCTTTATACTGTATAGGCTGTGTGGCTTTAGGCCAGAAAATATTGCTCAGCACGAGCTAATCTTATTTGATTGCAGTTCCATTAGTGCGAAGGAAAGTGGGCAAGGGATGTCTTTGAAAAACTAGACGCAGCAGCTTGACTGATAACCAGCTCTTCTATTTGAAGCCGTCTGCCGGCAGATAAAAACAGCAGTTCGTAGCCCTCAGACAATACGTGTTTTGTATTTTTGTGAGTGTAAAGGGACAAAAGGGAGCCGTGAGGTGAACCTACTTTGAGAGGAGGAGGAAGAGTGCATCGCTGCTCGTCCATTCTGTTGCTCTGAAAGATAAAAAGAGAGAATCTGTCAGGCCTGTCAGACCACGTGTGAAAGCAAAAATAACACTTAGGTTAGATCTATTGAGGAAAAAGGAATCTGATTAGACTTTTGTGCCTTTTAAGGAAAGAAAAAAATGCAGTTGCAGGAAATTCTGCTTTAAAGGTGTACATCTTGAAAATGAGACACGATGGATAAATGGAAATATCATTACTTGGAGAAATCACTGAATCTTATTCTCTAAAGCTCTAATAATTCAGCCTTGGGGCTTAAATAAATGTTTAGAAGTAGAGTTGCTTAGTATTTCAGTTATTATGATAATTCATTTTTATTATTTGTAATGAAGAAGTGTAATTTTTAAGATGCATTACTACTATGTAAATTAAGCACATACAATTGAAGTCAGAATTATTAGCCCCCCTGTTTATTTTTTCCCCAATTTCTGTTTAACGGAGAGAAGATTTTTAATAACTCATTTCTAATAACTGGTTTATTTTATCTTTGCCATGATGACAGCACATATTATTTTACTAGATATATTTCAAGACACTTCTATACAGCTTAAAGTGACATTTAGAGGCTTAACTAGGATAATTAGGTTAACTAGGCAGGTTAGGGTAATTAGTCAAGTTTTTGTATAATGATGGTTTGTTCTGTAGACTATCAAAAAAATTTAAAACTGCTTTTATTCTAGCTGAAATAAAAAAATAAGACTTTCTCCAGATGAAAAAATATTATCAGACATACTGTGAAAATGTCTTTGCTCTGTTCAACATCATTTAAGAAATATTTAAAAAAAGAAAAAAAACATTCAAAGGGGGGCTAATAATTCTGACTTCAACTGTATAGCTACAATCAGAGGACCAAATCAAACATACATTGTAAAAAAATTTAATGACAAGAAGTCAAGACAACAAATATTTCTATGTTGCTTTAACTTATTTAAATAAGTTAATCAGGTTTCAATAAAAAAAAATTAGGTTATACAAAGTTTAACTTAATATTTTTAGCCAGTTTGACTGATGAGATGAGTTGAGATGGCTAGGAAAGTTTGATTGAACTAAAACATGTATATAAGCATACAACATGAGTTTTATTTACTTTACATCCCCAATTCAGCTTGACAATGGGCGACATTGAATTTAAATTAATATATAAATGTAATGTAATATACCTTAGAAAATACTAAAATAACCTAACATAGCAAAAATTAATATATTATATTGTAAAAAATGACACTTAAGAACAAAGATGCCAAAAAGTACCAAAAAGAGTTTTCACAGTAAAATAAGAGGATTTCTAAACTGCAAAGATCATTTTGTGAAATGAATAGATTCTAAGGTTAAATTTCCTCATGGGACCATTGATGCCATTTTTTAAGAGTGTATCTAATTATTTTAAAATGAATAATTTCACTTTAAAAGCCAATTTTTTTTTTTTTTTTTTTTTTTTACCAAACTCTTTGCAATCAAAATAAAACAGACCAATTCTTTAACAAGACTAAACATCAATAGCAGGTAAACAGGCATCAGCCAGAGGAAAAAAATGGATGAAGAAGTTAAACAGCATAATGGGACATTCATAAAATGATTATGAGAGAGCATAAAATCTTTTTAAAAGAAGGTTCACGTGTACTCAAACAACAAACAGAAAGAACATATTCTATTAGGCAGACAGAGCCATCAGCCTTCAGAAGGGTTTTAGACAATAAGCTGTTCTCTTGTATTCACTTTAATCAGGTTTTAAGAATACGCCAGACTGTTGAACACAAGATCAAAGAGCGACTAAAAGCGTCCAGGCAGAAAACATTCAAATATTTACAAGGCTATTTAAAGCCATTATACTAGATATTATATCCTGCTGTTGCAAATATCCAATAATTTCTCAAGCTAAAATGATCACAAAAAAATACCTAAAGAGTTTCTATACAATCCTATACAGTTATTTCGGGCTATATATGATTCTACTGAAATGGAGATTGAATAGCTGTTTGATGATGGATTTCAGCAAGGGATCTTAATGGTAGATCAGCTGTGATATACATGCCATCACATTTGTCATTTAAAACATGCTATACATTTAGCTGTGCTTCTCATTTGCAGAAGTCCCCCAGCTGCAACCCAATAGTAAATCAGATCCAATATCAATGTCACGCTGCTCTCGCAGGCATTATGCTCCATTTATTGCTGCTTCTGCTTAGACATCTGTCTTTGCAAAGTTAGAGATAACAAAAGTGATATCAAATGACTTAGATCAATATGTCTGTGTGTACCTAACAACAGGATCTTCTTGTAATGGAGTGCTAAAGATAACGATTCATTTGTTTTCAAGACAAATCATGTTCTCATTGTACTTTTTGAAAACTAAATATTTAAAATATTTTTTTATATATATTTGATTTACATTAGAAATAAAATGTAACCTTAAATTTAAATTTCAAGTAATTTTAAAGTAGTATTATTTATTATTAAATTATTAGTAAATATTGCAAATTAAACAGCCATATACTGTACATTCAGTTGATCTGTGATAATTACAAAAAAGTTATGTAACTATTTAAATAAATAAATATAAAATGTACCCAAATTATAATGTTAATGTTTTTATTTTGCAAAAAAAGACATCTTTATGCAAAGTATATATATATAACATTAAAATATGAAGCTTAACTCAGTGTGTTACTTGCCAAAAAATATATATTTTTATATCAGTGCATGAATTAAATAATTTATAAATCTTTTTATTAACAATTATTTGCTTTATGCTTTGCAAAAAAAATTTACAGTCCAGATAAACAAATGTATTCACATGTAAATAAATACAGTCAGTATAATGCACTAGTTGACTGGCTGAGTATCATCCATAAGGTTTATAATGAATAAATATCTTCATTATTTATAAGGAGAATATTCAACTACAGCAAAAAGACATGTAAATGCATCTACACTATATTTCCAGTTAATACTAAATCAGGGGTTAATGGAAAAAATTCTACATAAAAGATGAAAGGTATAGGGGAGAGGGGAAAAAAGAGAAAAGTAAAAGAAACACATTACCTGCATTTTCTCAATCATTTCAAATAAATCAGTAGTCTGGAAGAAAGGAGAGGAGATGAGATGAAATGAGATGAGATGAGTTCAGAATTGACCCTACAGTACATTCTCTTGATGTGAGGGGGTGTGGCTAAAAACACATTAGACTGCAGCTGCCCAATCAAAATATCCCTATATTTAGCACACAGACTTCCCAGTACTCAGGCTGCAGCCATACTTTTACTTTTGTAAGTAACTTAAACAAGTAAATCCACTGAAAAAACGTTTTATATGTATATATTTTGCATATGTGCCTGTGTTTCTGCATAACCACAACACATATTTCATTGCAGTATCCAGCAGAAATGAACAACAGAGGCAGAAAAACATCAAAACTTTAGTTGCTTTCGTAACTATTGATGAGTCTCATGCGCACCTTGTCGGAAAAGTCAGTTCAAGTAAAAAACAAAAAAACACACGAATGAGCACAACTGCGTAGGATGAACTTTTTAATAAACTATGATAGCATCACAATTATCAAACAAATTCTAGCAAGTGCATCAATTTAGTCATGTGATTTTGTTTTAACAGATCATGTGACAACAAAAATTAGAGTTATAATGACAAAGTTAATAGACAAACCAGTTTCACAATGCACACCATTTGAAATTGGTTCAATCTAAAATTCCTTAGCCAAAGTCTGTCTTCAAATTGGTTTCGTATTATTATTACCTCCCAGAATTGTCTTGAGCAGTTAACACTACCAAAAGCCACTGTGTGTTCATTGTGTTTTGTCTTCTGAGGCACAAGTAATTTATTATATATTAAAAATGGCCGACATTGGCTTCATTTTTTTTTTTTAGATTTGTCGGCAGTTAATCAGAAAGCAAAATTTTCTTCTCGCTGAATGGAAATGGATTGCAAATGATTTATACGATATTTCAGTTTTGTCTAATTCAATTCTTTGAATGGAAATATAGCTATTGAAAGCAGTTAAATCTTCTGTTTATAATGCAACACTATGGAGTTTTCCTGGGTTTCTTCTTTTTGGGTGTTTGGAGTTTCTTCATGAAAGCGCTCTCTGGCTTTTGGAGGAGATTTACAGCTGATTTACAGAGATTTACATAACTGTGCTTCCCTGACAAGATGTGCATGACAATCTTTGCTCAACTGCTGTTTGCATTTTCATTTTGATAAATTGCCCAGCCCTTCTATGGGGCTTATTATCTATAAATAAAGGTTTATTGTTCTTTGTACTATACTATACAGTATGATCTCAAAAACACTTTTACTATAGTGCATTCTTTGTAAACAATTACATTACCATTTTAAACAATTGAATATGTCATCTGAAAAGTGGAACAACACATTACAAATTTGGTAGAAATACAGTTGAAGTCAGAATTATTAGCCCCCCTGAATTATTAGCACCCGTTAATTCTTTTCCCCAATTTCTCTTCAACGGAGAGAAGATTTTTTTCAACACATTTCTAAACATAATAGTTTTAATAACTCATTTCTAATAACTGATTTATTTTATCTTTGATGACAGTAAATAATATTTGACTATATTTTTTATGACACTTTTATACAGCTTAAAGTGACATTTTAAGGCTTAATCTAGGTTAATTAGGTTAACTAGGCAGGTAAGGGTAATTAGCCAAGCTATTGTATAACGATGGTTTGTTCTGTAGACTATCAGAAAAAATATAGCTTAAAGGGGCTAATAATTTTGACCTTAAAATGGCTTTAAAAAATTATTCAAGCCGAAATAAAACAAATAAGACTTTTTTCAGAAGGAAAATGTTATCAGACATACTGTGAAAATTTCCTTGCTCTGTTAAACATCATTTGGGAAATATTTAAAAAAGAAAAACAAATTCAAAGGGGGGCTAATAATTCTGACTTCAACTCTATGGGCAGAGTCACATATTTATAACAAATCCTTGGTATTTATACGCATTTACATGAATGGAATTTTCTCTCTCCATATAATGCTGATTATAACACCAGCAGAACTCAGGGGTGTAACAGGGTTTTTGGCTCTATCCATAAGTTGAGAAAGCCAAGTACACTCAATATTGGCTGGTGGCAATGTTAGTGTTGGCTTAACATTCAGAATACGGTGGAACTGCCATTTCCCCTCTAGTCTGATTTGATGTTAGTGTTAATTTAAGATGATTTACAAAGCATACATAAGATAAGATAACATCTCTAATATTTAGAAAATTTGTTTGCATCTAATTGTCTTTGTACCATAAAATTGCTTACAAATGTATGAAATTACAATTGATTATAATTGTTATAATTGGCTGCTGAAGTAGTTTGCAACTACTTCCCATGTATGCAGCATATGCCAATTAGAAATATAACACAAAAGCATTCACAAAATGAGCTAAATTATTAAAACTCATGGCTCAGAGGTTGCATTTGTTTCTTAAAACTTCTCACTATTCATTTCAATCTATTCCCACATACAGTCTTCTTATCTACCAACAGCTAATTTGACTCTATTTGACTCCAATAATGTTTTTTTCAGTCTGGATAACCTCCAAAACACAGACTGAGGAGTCCTGTCCAACCTTTGGGACAGACCCAAAGACAACATGAAGGAAAGTGGAAACCATTATCTTCGATGAGTGGAGAATGAAGACTGGATGAATTTCTCACAGTCTTGAACAAATACTTTGTGTACTGTAGCACATTGTTTGATTACACTGTGCGAGTCCTCCACCATTGGCAAACAATGCCTATTGGTGCCATTTAAACAAACTGAAGCACGTCAGGTGAAATGTCACTGACACCAGGTCAGAAAAGTCAGACTAATTGTTCTACAACACAAAAACATTACAAACAGCTTATTATACAAGAGACAGTAAAATCACGTAGTAACACTACTAAACTCTAGACCATATGCTCTGTATGGTTTACAATAACTACAATCCCCGACAATTAGATTGCATAAATAATGTAAATATAATGACAATATTACATTATATTTTATAATAACCTCTACTGCAAAAAAGAGAAGAGTTCTTTTGAATTATACAAGCTTCTAATATAACAGATGAATGGAAGTGAGGACTGTTTTGAAGGCAAAACCCATTTGATCTTGAGATAAAACTAAAGGTAATTGAACATGACGGACTGTTATTAGCCTGAAAAAATGAATGTGCGACAAAATTAAAGTGCATGTCAGTCTACATTGATAGCAGTTCTGTCAGTGACAGGAGAAAATCCATATCCTTTTTCTTGCTTGTATTAAAAAAAACTGCTGTGCAAGGAAAAGGAAAACCTTTGATATTTTGCTCTAAGAACATGGAAATGCATCAGGTAAGCATGAAATATATTCTAAGATGCCGGAGCATGCACAAATCAAACATATTCTGCTGTCTTGGCACTTAAAAATATTGTCTATTATAAGTAAAATGATTTCACACATAAATTGCTATTAGTTTAGCAATAGTTTTCCTCTTAGGATGAACTAATAAGTGCGCTGAACCCAAACTTCACTGCAAAACAAGATGTTTATCTCACATCATGAAAAAAAGGAAAATATTATCAAGAGAAAATTCTTAGTTTCCATGTATTTATAATTTATACTTACTGTATGTGTTTGAGTAACTTTTTGATGACATTTCTTCAAAATTTAAAAGAAAAAAGTGTCAATTTATAGCATAAAAGTATAAGTAGCATACAGTATAAGTAACATATAAGTATAAGTAACATAAAATAACATAAATAACATAAAAGATGGCATGTGCTCATACCTTAAGGCAACGCAATAAAAAAATACTTGCGGTCTTAATTTTTTAGTTGAATCAAATGAAATTTCCTAGTTATCTTAATTTGCAACAATCAATCTGTCAAAACTCACACATTTTACAGTGTGTTTTGAGTTTAAAAATGCAATATTTGGTAAACAAACTCTTGATTTTCAGTGAAAACAAATGAAAACAAACTTTAAATGACAGAATTTTTATTTGAAATTTGGAAGAAATGCTACAGACCTTTACAGAATAAAAAAAAATCCATTTTACTCAAACACATACCTATTAAATCTTCATCCATTTCCCCCTATACTGTAGCCAATATAATATTTTTGTTTAGACGGCAGATTTCACATACTTACTACATCAGGTCTTTTCCAATGAGCAACCGTCACTTGCAGCGGATTGATGTGCGCATACTGACTTTTAGCCATGTTTTCAAAATGTAAAATCCAAAACGTCCTTTAAAAATCTTCTACATCAAGCGTCAAATGACAAATATCTTCAAGCAAAAGTCCTCAGAAGTGACAAGAAACACCCAGCCAACATCCAGAGTGTTTCAGCAGCTTCCATGTCAATAAAAGTGAGAAAACTCCAGCTGGCAAGTTCTAGACTGCAGTGTGTACTCTGGGAGGTGCGTGTATGTCTGCAACCTAAAGTTTAATTGTGTATTTAAGCATTAAGATCCTTTAACTCCAGGTGCTCTGGAGTCTCTCCTCTCAGGGAACACAGAGAGTTGCGGAGGAGACGTTGCATTCCAACAGAATTAACTTTCTCTCCGTCTTGCACTTTTTCTCCCTGGCAGGCGTTCATGATAAAACTGAGCTGATTTGAGCCTGGATCTGCTCTTTTTCAGTCAGACAAGCCTGAGCAGAGTCTTTATTACTTGTCAACTCTCTTCCAAAACTTGGTGCAACATCGTAACCAGGGTTTGAAATGAATACCCGTCAAGCCGCCAAATGTAGGTGGAAACACAAACCGCTGTGGCAAACACTTATCTACACACTAGCCAGTTTGGAGAGATATGATTCATAAATTATGTTTAACCAGAAACCTCAAACATTAGCAAAGCATAAAGCATGTAAAGGGTCATATATTGGACAAGAAGCACATGAATGTTCACACAGCAGTGCTCTAATTTCTATCTCGTAAGCTATCCTAAAACAAGATACTATGTATTGAGAGAAATTGCATTGGGATAATGCATTCAATAAAGGGGCAACAGGCACACAACATCATAAGACATTAATATTAGGTTAGATTTAGGTCGTGACGTCAGGTGGCCAAAAATGTCTAACCAGCGTCTAAGAAAAGTTATTTTGATGTTCAATCACAATGTCAAATGACATTGACATTTGGTTGATTTTAGGGTGTGTTATAAAGTGACCAAAATCCAACGTTGAGCCAACATCTTAAACCAAAGTCATATTGATGTCAAATACTGATATTTATTCGTCAGGTATAGCAACCAAAATCCAACATCTGATAGATGTCATAGTGGTAACGTCCACATAAGCTGTAACATCTTTAGACATTGATAATTGGTTGATTTTAGGTTGGACTTTGACGTCAGCCTGACATTGGATTCTGACCTCAACTCGATTTTCCTTTCCAAACAAAATGCAACGTCCCCATGATGTTGGGGTAAAATGTCATTCATTCATTCATTGGCATTTGAGATGTTATTTATATATTTAATAAAGTCTTTTCTCTTTCCATTAGCTTATTTTTGATTCAAATTCATTAATGCCACTTAGTTTATTCTTAAAATGAATGTTTGTCTGTATACTAATGACCGATTTTGAACTTGAGAAGCCCCAGGAAATGAAGCCAATATTTTAAGCTGTGTTGGCTTTTTAAATTGATGTCAAATGGAGGAAAAACTTCAATATGCTTAATTCAGTATGCTGACAGCGTTTCATTAATGTTTTATAAAAGTAGTCATAGATAGATTCATTCATTCATTCATTCATTCATTCATTCATTCATTCAACTGAAACCATTTTAAATATGCTTACAGTATTTGTTGTGCTGTTATGTTACCATCATGCTAACATGCTCCCAGGGTAAAGTCTTCAATACTGAATGAAATACTGAATAAATTTTGTGTGGCCTTCTCCATCATCTTAAATTTTTCATTAAGAAACTAGTAAAATTCTCTTATCATTTACTCGTTCCAAACCAGTTTGAGTTGTTTATTTGACACAAAAGAAGATAAATGACCACAACATGTACTGAAGGAAAAAACTAATACTATGGAAGTCAATGGTTATTTTATATTATATTATAATGCAGCATTAGTTCTGCCATACAGTGTTCACAAGTACATGATCTGCAAACAGGTGTGGAAGTGGGAAAACATCTGCAAGTACATATTGTTGTTACACAATGCACTTACATAATTCTTGTTACAGATGTGTACTTTCCTAGTGCTGTTACCAATGTCCTGTTACACATTTGTACTTACACATACTATTCAGTTGGTTGTTACATGAGTGTAGTTACACCAGTATACACAAGTAAATACTCTGTACCAGTGTGTACATACACTGTAGTTACATACTACTTACACATCTAATTACCATGTAAGTTCACAGGTATAAGCGACACAATATAAAGTTGGACCCAGATGGTTGTGCATATGTTTTGTTAAATAAAAAGTATAGTATACAGCTATATTTAGCTATATTTGTGGCTAAGAAATAATTAATTGTTTATGTTTGGTGTGGTCAAAGATAATTTTGGTAAATCCTACATTTTGAGCTCTGAAAATTATGTGAAATAAAAACTAATTGTAATACTATGAAAGCATGACCCATTTGCTCATGAACATTTAGCAAGCTCATACACAAAAAGTGAAATGAATGAGGCATGTGGAGATAACGCAAAACCTAAATCAAGTAATTTTAGCATGTCAAAGTTATATTTATGTGTATAAAATATATTTTCCCAACAATAAAATTGTGGCTAGTGAAAATGGCGAGTGGCTAATAATGTTGGAAAACTACTAGCCATACTGGCTGGTGATCAAAAAAGTTAATGTAGAGCCCTGATGATAATGCAGTAAAAAAGAACCATGCTTTAGTTTGGGCATTAAGACTTAATAAATCTTAATTAAAGCATACCACCAATACGTGTCCAATAAATGTAATAGATATGTCAGAAAAGTTTGGGTGATGGTGTTAATGAGAGGAACATACAGAACTGTGGTGAGCAACAAACTTCTTACTACACAAGCTAAACATGTCATTACTTTCATCTGAAAAGCAATCCACAAATCCAAGAACCAACGAAAGACGATACGCTAAAGAATTGTATCTGTTTAAATGTAGAAACTTGTTTGATCAATCAACTGCCAGTGACGTTGCATTAGGACAACATGTTTTAAAAAGGATAGGGCTAATAAATATCAAATTACATGTATTGACATTGTAAGATAATCCTTGTAAAATATCTAATTAACTGTTCTGTATCTTCTCTAATAGTCAACTAATACTGTAGGTGCTGAGATATACCGTACATGTGTAGTAATATCAGCGTCAATTATGCAATCAGTGTCAGTAAACATATTCAATTCAATTAATCTTTATTTGTATAGCACTTATACAATGTAGATTGTGTCAAAGCAGCTTCACATGGAAGATTATAGTGAATTGAAACAGTGTCAGTTCAGTTTTCAGAGATTAAGTTCAGTTCAGTTTAGCTAAGTTCAGTGTGGGTTAATAATCGCTACTGAGAGTCCAAACACTGATTAGCAAATCCATCGATGCGCAGCTCTACAGATCCTGAACCATGCAAGCCAGTGGCGACAGCGGCGAGGAAAAAACTTCACCAATTGGCGAAAGCGAAGATATAAGCATATAACTTGGGCTCACTGAAAATACATCTTTTATAATAGGTGAATGATAAAAAGCAACATTATCTTTATACTGTATACCAAACAACTGATATACTAATATATATATTGACTGATATAAATAGCTGTATAATAAAGTAGAATCTTATTTTAGACCTATGTAAAGAGATGAATCAGCACATATGTGTTGGACTCCACTGAGATTAGTGCTTAGTAAAGTGAATGGAAGGTTTTTCTAAACTTTTCTAAGGAACTTTATTTTTCATAGTTGTCTATGATTCATGCCAACCTGCCAGACAGAACTGGCAGTCTATTCTAATAAAGCTTTAAGTTGGCGAGTGGATTTGGAAATGGAAATATCTCCAGGGCTCAGCGGAAATGAACAAATCTATTTAACTTGTCTAAAAAAAGACATACGGCTAGGTTTTAAAAGAAATGATAAAGTGCTTGTACAGCTATCATTGTTAAAGCCTCAGCAAAATAACAGTGTTTTATTATTATTATTATTTCTACCTGATAGAAAGACAAATAATAAGACAAAGTGTTCCAGAGTTCGGCCATACATACATTTAAGTGAATGTCACTGCATTACATAACAAAATATTATTGTATTTATTTTTAGAAAATGATTGCGCACTTCAAGCAAAACAGGCTTTACATCTGAAAAGAAAACAACAGATCACTGAATGTTGAAAATTAAGATATGACGTAGTTTAAAACTTTTTGGTTATCAAATACTGTTTATACAGAAGGGAAATTACTTCATATAGCTGCAAAAATCACCTTGAGATCATTTAGTATAAAAACGCACAGGTCCAAACTTAAATTTGACTTACAATCATTTAAGTATTTTTCAATGTGTTCTATATAGTGTGAACGAATAATAAGGATAAAATTCTTATGTAGGCCTACAATATATGATATTATGATGACCTGTCAGTAGGGCCACACGGAATCTGCGTGCACAGAGATTTTTCACCGATTTTTTGCCCATCATTGAGTCTATTAATTTACTTAGGTAAATCTGTGTTAATTTATATTTATTCAGTTTTTAAATTAATATTAAGTAATATTGTTGTCTAATATGAAAATGTTCATATGATTTGTTTACAATACAGTTTGTAAAGTAATATTTTCTGTTATTTAGTAGATGTATTATTTGTTTACCAAATAAGTGGATCTAATTGGATTTAGCATTGTAAACATTAAATAAAAGTTAAAAAGGCATTATTTTTTATTTCATATATTAAGTTTTTAGTCACCATACTCCCAAAATCATTCACCATAAATCCGCAGGATTTTTTACACAATTCTGCACAGAAATAGCAAAAATTGTCCACAGATTCTGTCTGGCACTAATCTCAGTCAGTTCATAAATCCTCTCTCTTGGTATTATGGTATAGTAAAGTGTCCATCAAATTCACACTTCAGAATCTTGGCAGAAGTGTATCATTCACATAATTTCTGCATGTTTTTTTAAAATAATTCAGACAAACTAAATCTGTTTGTAACAATGTTTGTCATAGGCTACTGGAAGTAGCTTGTGCATTTTTTTCGACTTTATTTGACTCACTGTGACTTTTCCAAGTTATTCTGACATGTTTATATATGGACAATCATTTGAAGTGAAATTACAATAGGGGCGACACGGTGGCTCAGTGGTTAGCATTGTCACCTCACAGCAGGAAAGTTGCTGGTTCGAGCCCCAGATGGGCCAGTTGGCATTTCTGTGTGGAGTTTGCATGTTCTCCCCGGCCGTAGTGTACTGTAGCAGAAGTGTCCAAATGCTTTTTTGTGGATGAATGAAAAGGTTTATCACACCTGTTGAGTGGACTTCACTGAAACTTTGTTAGACAAACCAGTACTAATTCATTTTAATGCTGGCTTAAAATGTGAGTTTAAACTTCCTTGCATAGGAAACACTTAATTTCTCTGACATTGCTATTCGTTTAAATAAGCATGAACTATGCCATTCGCTCCAAACCACCAGACAAAAATGGGTCTCTGTCCAATACTAAATAAACAGTGATATGGTACTACTGAAATATGAATACAACATAGACCATAGACAAGTGAAAAAAAGAAAAATAAAGAACATGATGTACCAAGATTTCTCTAGCAAGATTTCTCTAGAGTTCTCTAGCATAACTGTTTTTAGCCATGACTGCATTTACACAGTTCAGTAAGGAATTACATGAGAATGTTTCAGTGTTTCCACATGTGTCTCACCCCTTTGTCTAATTAGTTCTATTATGTGCTGTGTACTGTATTTAAGTCCCTGTGTTTAGTTCGTTCCTTGTCCGGTATTGAAGTGTCATGATTTGTCATCACCCCTTGATTCCCGTGTTGATGTTCCAGTGTCTCCAGTGAGTGTTTTGTAAATAAATATGTGTATGTTTTGATAACTCCTGCAATCCTGTGTGTGTCTTTAGAAGAGTGAGAGTGTGACAGATACATTTCTGCCACTGTTTTGACTAAATGGTCTTCATGAGTTCTCTTCTGCACTTTTACACATGTATTACAAAAAACACATTTAGCACAGACAAAATAAAGGACAAAATATATGTCTTTCAAGAAATAATTATCCCAAAAATAAAATGATGTGATTAATTATTCACTTTCATGTTACAATTTTGGTCAAATACTGAGAGCTCTCTGATCCTCCATAGACAACAATGGTCCTGACTAGGCCTGTCACAATAATCAATATATCGACTTATCGAGCAATACTTGGAGATGACCTCAATAATTTTTTGGCATTGCAATATACTGTATATTTACAATTTCACAAATAACATTAAAGCCATTTTACAATGACATTTACATTCTACCTCACCGGTATCAAAGTTTGTAATTGGACATTTACCTAATAGGACATTTAATATAATAGAACATTTACTTTTTAACATCAAATTATATAATCTAAAAAACCTTAAGAATGATAATGTTTATGGCTATTTGCATTATTATGCTGTTTTAAATCATTATATAATCATAAAATGATCTCAAATTGACAATGATATCGCTTATTGCAACAATTTCTGTGACAATATATCGCGCAACAAAAATTCCTTATCATGACAGGCCTAGTCCCGATTCTAGAGTCCACAAAAGTACCAAAAAAACAACATCAAAACACAAGACTTCATTCAACAGTTTTCTCCTCAGTATCAGTATAGTGCACACATTCCCAAGCTCAATGCAATGATGTATGCCCTGGATGCCTGTGTGCGACTTCCTCTGCTTGAAAAAAAAACACAGGTGCATTCTAGCTATACATCAGCAGACCGACACGTATACAGAGCACAACGATTTCGTGAAAGATTACCCTATACTCACACTGAGGAGAAGAAAGTGTTGAACAAAGTCATTATTTTAGTTTTATGTGCACAAAAAAAGTATTCCTGGCTTGATAATATTCTGATTGAACCACTTAAGATATGTGGTATATTTTGAGAAAGTTATTGGTATTTCTCAGCATTTCAATCTGGACCGTTGCTGTCAGATTTCAGCTCTCAGATTTGCCCTAAAATATCTTAATTTGAGTTCCGAAGATGAACAAAGATAATCAATTACAAAGGGTAATTAATAACAGGATTTAAATTTTTGTATTAAATAAAGATGCTGTATCCAAGTTTTTGACTCTTCTAAAGCATAAAAATACCATAATACGTTTGCAGATATTTAAGAAACATGCTAAGTGAACATTCTGGTTTATTTGAAAAACAATGCTGAAGTCAGATATTCTGCTTTGAAAATGTGTGTTAAGTGCCGGAACGCTGTTTTTGTTTTGGTTCCTTTAACCTGCCCACTGCCACTTTTGCCAATAATATTTCAGCACCCCCGGTTGCCTTGGTGGAAAACAGCGTATTTGATTCTGTCAGTCAGAAAGGCTTTCAAAGCATGCGCAGTATGCATGGACAGTAGCAGACTCTGAAATGAGACGCAGATTCAGAGTTCCACATGAGGTTATTAATAAGCAAATAATATAAATATTACGAAAGTAAACATTGGTTGAGCAGGTTACATTGTAACCCCGTGTCCTAACAACACACTACGTGACGAGATTTGCAGTGATAAGCAATTTGGCTGCTTGCACCAGACGCAACATGGCAGAAATTAAAATACAGCCATTCAGAAGCACAGAATAGTGTACTTACTGCACTCCAACGAAATGATAAAGTTTATAATTTAATTAATACATATTAAACCTATTTAACATTATTAAATGTACATGCTGAATCACTGATATGTGTTGGATTTGAGATTAAAGTTCAATTTCAAACGGTTTATTTCATTTTCAAGATCTGAGGTAAACTATCTGCTGCTGCTTTCAGTAGTATGGCAATAAATGTCATGTAAAATGGCATCCAAACTCACTTTGTTAGCATTTAATACTGAATAAAGCACATGAGGTGTGCCTGAGGTGATCAATGTCAGTTTTCTGTCGTTCACCTGTGAGAAATAGAAACCGTTTCTAATATATCAATTCGAGGAGTTAGTTACTGTAAAAGAAAAACTCCTTTTAGTATGGAAAATACACCTTCTATCGGGTTCTATTCTATCGCGTTCTATTGCTTTTATTTAGAACATGGTTTAAATCAGCCTTTAGGCTCGATAGTCAGACTCGCTCCTCGCTCCGGTCCTCAATCTGTCAACCTGCGCTTGTGTTTGTTTTGATCCAGGAATACAATACCTAGTTCAACCAATGGGTGTCAAATTTACGTACTGCACCTTTAACCCTATAATTTTGTCCTGTGCATTTGTTTGTTTTGTCTTCAAACTTGTTTTCAGGTTCAGACCTATAAATGATTGTGAATAATAAATAAATCAGGTGGTAATGCATCTGTTTTTTTTTGGTCCGGACCAAACAAACCAACAGAACATACTACAAGTGTGAACTCATTATAAATAATGCTGCAAGTACATGTCAACCTATTCAACTAATGAGAATGAATGAGAATTAATGAGAGTTGTATCTGCAAAGTTACAGTACACAAAGTCAACATAAGGTCTAAATGAGACCATCAAAATAAAGTATAGCAGGAAAAATCTCCTGCATGTGTTTCACCAGAGCTCAGAGAGGGAAAGGCATACTGATGGGCTTACAACTGATACACATGGATGTCAGAGGCATTATCTCCACCGTGAAATCAGGCCAATCCTTAATTAATGATCCCCTTCATGTGATTCTCTAGTCACTCTCTCTCTCTCCATCCTGTCCATGACATCCTCAGCTTAGCACAAATTAAATCAAATCTAACTTTAGAAGATGCTGCTATCAGACATGCAAAAGGCAGTGAATTTCTCCTTCTCATGGCCTTGAGGCCCAAAGCAGCCCACAGTCCTCGAAAACAAGTGGTGTCACAGGTCTGTACAGATAGGATCACACATATTTTATGTATAAATATTGGGGCTTTTAGACATTTTTATGAGATCAGATAGAGGACAGCAACAGGAAATTATTGTGGAGAGAAAGGGAATGTGACACAGGCCAGAGTGCCTCTAGCTCTTACTCATAATGAGCTTGTGACATTGCATTTCTTTTAATTTAGATCTTCGCAGACGCTACATGGTCTCATTTATAAGTTGCTGGTGTCCATTCTCTTCACAGCAGAGTCATGTGGAGGCAGGCAGCCCCATATGCTCCCTGTTTTCCAGTTGGTCTGACACGTCAACACCACAGGCCATTGTTGCTACTGTGTGTAACTTTGGCTTTTTGTGCTTTTGAAACAATTAAAAAAGAATGGTGTGACATTCCCATTAGCCGTCTAACAGCAGTGGCTCGCAGAAGGGCGTCTCGAGCCTGCAGCATGTACGTCAGAGGTGAAAAAAAAAAAAAGACTCAGAGTGGGTCAAAATTGGACGGCGAGTAAAACTTAAATCCTCTCTGACTTGGCAGTCTCTAATGTAAATGACATCAAACTGCTCAAAGCACAATCCAGCAGAGAACTGTCTAAAACTATATATACAGTATTTGAACAGGTCTCCTTGTAGACTTCAGTAAAATTATTCAAATCAACATATTTGTGCACAGGGGCTAAAATGTACTTTGTGATACATATTTAACAGTAGATGAGTTGAGAAAAATACAATTAACCAAAAGAACAAGCTTAGAATAAGCTTTATACATTCACTAATAATCTACTTTGGACCATTTAGTTAAAAATAGCTCATAAAAGTGAAGTTAGGCTTAACATAATGTGAAAATATGCTTAGCAGCCACCAAAAAACCCATAACTTAGCAATTGATCACAAATAAGAGACACATAATATTGATTAAACTACATATCCTACTTAGTAATCACAATTTGGTCACAAACAATCACTAATAAAAATCCACAATCAAATGATTTTTCTCAAATGCTTGACAAATAACCACAAACAAAACCCAAAATCAACAGATTATCACAAACAACCAATAATCATAAAGAAAACCACCAAACAACCACCAAAAACCATATAAACAACCACCAAAGTATTTCTACAAATGTTTGACAAAAAAAACAACAACTGATACCTAAATCCAACAGAATAAGCACAAATAAATTATTTATAATCTCAAATGTTATCCTAGACAGCAATGAAATGGAGAGCAAAAGATTTTGAGCTAGTCTCCTGAGAAATGACTCCTCTTCAGATGTGCCCTTTTCAGAGCTTCAGATGTCATTTTATTTGGATTTACTAAAGATCTGCAAGTTAATAAAGCCTGCAGTGACATGCCAATGATTACTATACTGTATGAATTCAAACATTTCTCAGCAGATTCTGAGGCCAAATAATGAGCAAAAGATTTGTACTCATGGCTAAAATCGTTCACTCACAGTATGTTGTTCTCAACCTGTATGACTTTCTCCTGCTTTCCACACAAAGAGATTTGCTCAAAGAATGTGAGTAACCAAACAATTTGGTGATCATTGGCTTCCATTATTATTTATAAGCAGCTAGAGGCAATCTAGGACTTTGCGTGAGCTTCAACATGAAAAAAAATACTACAGTAATTTATAGTAAATACTAAAGTGTTTTCAACCATACTATAGTAAAGTGAATAATATTGTATATATTATAGTATTTACAACACTTTGCTAATGGATGCTACAGCATAACAAACAGTGATCTGATAAAAGATAACAAATACTGTAGTATACTTTAGATTTATTACAGTTAACTGTGGTGTGTTTTACATTTACATTTAGTCATTTAGCAGACACTTTTGTCAAAAGCAACTTACAATTGAGGAGATATTCAGCGATTCAACAGGAAGAGGCAATACATTTGAGAAGTGCTATTTATTCAAAGTAACTTGTTTGTACTTGTTTAGAGTAGTTTGTAATATATACAGTGCATCCGGAAAGTGATTTTTGACTTGTGATTTTTCAGGTTTTTTATTTTGAATAAATTTGCAACAATTTCAAAAAATCTTTTTTTCACATTTTCATTATGGGGTATTGTGTGCAGAATTTTGAGGAAGTAAATGAATTTATTCCATTTTGGAATAAGGGTAGTTGTCGTTTGAAAGATACCGGTGTATCCGCAATACGAGTGGGTATGGGAAAATCATTCCCCCAGCGCGGAACATTGAATGAAAAGGTTTGGGAAAGAGTCTTATTGTATAGACGAATTACCAACCTACGTCACACAGCAAAAGGAAAGTTTCCTGTCAAAATGCAGTAGTTTTGCTTTTTGATGATTAACGTTACCCAGGCCGTTAGTTAGTTAGTTAGTTCCTTTTTTTTCCTTGTCTTCGGCTAGGCAGAACCTCGGTTTTTAGCACTACATAGTTTTCTGGTATCATCAAGGAACATTATTTCTTGCACATGACCACACAGAACAAAATTGTTGGCATCCAAAGACATGTAGGCCTTTAACTCCTCTCTTGTAAAATCACCTGGAGCTTCAATGAGGTTGTATACTTCGGGCTGGATGCTTGGCCATTTCATCTAATCTAATATCCATTGGGAGGGTGCTATCGCAAATGGACCTGTCAAACGAACGCTGCTCACTTTAATGTTAATTTTGCCGAATCACTGTGCTTATCACTGGGTGACGAGCTGTTTTAATATGCTGAAAGCATTATGTAAATAATATATATAATATGTAATCAGTATAACTTATTTCTAAGACAACAACAAACTCTTTACCACATCGGATGTCATGCCCTCGCTGTAAATGCTAGCGCTCCCGGTTTTTTTCTGCCACCTCCCTGCGCGCATCCTGAATGTTTACAAACATGGTAATTGGTCTATAGCCTCTCTGTGCTTAAATTTAGTATAACACAACCTAAAATTCTATAAAATTTAGTAGAGTATTGGGTAATTTGTTTATATAGTTGATGTATTAGGGCGACACAGTGGCGCAATAGGTAGTGCTAGGTAGTCGCCTCATAGCAAGAAGGTCGCTGGTTCGAGCCTCGGCTGGGTCAGTTGGTGTTTCTGTGTGGAGTTTGCATGTTCTCCCTGCATTCGCGTGGGTTTCCTCCGAGTGCTCTGGTTTCCCCCACAGTCCAAAGACATGTGGTACAGGTGAATTGGGTGGGCTAAAATTGTCCGTAGTGTATGAGTGTGAATGAGTGTGTATGGATGTTTCTCAGAGATGGGTTGCAACTGAAAGGGCATCCGCTGCATAAAAACATGCTGGATAAGTTGGCGGTTAATTCTGCTGTGGCGACCCCGGATTAATAAAGGGACAAAGCCGAAAAGAAAATGAATGAATGATGTATTACCACAGCAACAATACAATTACCACAACAGTATTTTAGTATTTACTATAAATGATTATTGTATTAATTCAAGTGGGATCAGAAAGCACATTAGCGACAGACACTGGAGACACTTTTTAGCATCCTTACCAGTGTACCCAACACCCATTCCAGAAACTTTTGGTTAAAACCCTACTCTTTGGACAAGTATCATAGGCCAAGCTGAATGCTACTTTTGCTATGAGCCAGATGGCACTGGATGATAGGGTGTAATGAAGACCAGCTAGTAGTAATTTCCGTTTTGCATTTTTTGCTTAAACTATACCTGTAAATTAAACATTCTCAGAAGTAAAATGACCAAAAAGTTTCCAAAAATGATTCCTGTATGCAAAGACAGATTTCTTACATTTAATTAAAAAAAAGTTTGACATGAACATTTCTTCTTTTCACATTCTTCCTCCCATTTCATACACATGAGATTAGCCTCTATTAGGCTGTAGATAAGCTATCCTGCAGAATTGTGGATGCAGTTAGAGCTCTCTGACATCACCCTAACTTTATCCTCTTAATCGCAGGCTCAGCTCGCCGAGTTTAAAAGCTCTAAAATCTCCAACACATAGAGAGATCACTCAAACTACTTAAAAACACTACACACACAATACACAAAGGATCTTATTCTCGAGCCCTGCACATTCAGAACCTGACCCTGAGTTCTAACTTTGTTGGTCACAATCATCAACATCATCAACCGATTTCAAATAAAATGTGCTTCAACAATGAAACTAATAAGATTTGACTTAGAGAGGGCTTTAAAGGGCCTGTGTGTTGTCTTTTGCAGGACCCTGTTACGAGTGTTACATGAACTGTGGATCAGAAGATATTAAAACGCAATACATTTGATTTGTGCAGTAGCTTAATGTGTTTTTTTTTTTTTTTTTTTTATAAAAAAGATTTGAGCTTTTCATCAGCTTAAATTCAACCATAAGCTGAAATTCATGCATGAGTAACAAGTTTGTGTGCAAGTCATGAGCTTCAATGCTTAAATGTACAGTGCTCAGCATAATTGAGTACACCCCATTTTGAAAATGAATACTTTTATCAATTTCTCAGTGAATATAGGCAATGTATTTTGGTGCATTTAAACAAAACAGATTTATTAAACAGATATATTTAATAAAATATTATTATAGTCATCAAACATATTTATAAATTTAAAGATCATACAATTAAATTCAAGCAAAATTGTAACGGGGATGTGACGCTGACAACAGAGGTCAACAGGTCAACAGAGCGATGGTCAACACAGGGGCAAACAGATGTACAGTATACGGGCAATTCAGAGTCGTAGTCAATATAACAGGCAGATGGTCACAAGGCAGGTAGCAGACAGGAATAAAACAAGAAAACAAGGCGATGATCAAAAACACGGCAAAGCAAGACAAAGGTAAACACGTTAGTGTCACTAGAACAGATAACAAGACTCAGCAACAACTGTGTGTTAGTGTGCTGTTTTTATAGTGCAGTAAGCAGTCCAAAAGCAGCTTCAGCTGTGTGTCTAATCAATGGTGACTTGGAGCAGGTGAGTGTGTGTGTTGCATGACTGGGAGTGTAGTCCATAAACCAGCAGATTTGTAGTTCGTGTGAATGTTTTTCAGCGATCTATGGTGTTTAGATCACTGGTGATCGTGACAAAAAATTTGCAAAAAAATCCTACAAAATTTCAACTAGATTTTTAATTTTTTTGCTTCTTTTGATTTTTTCTCTTTTTTAAATTTGCATTTAATATTTTTCTATAACATATAAATTTGGGAGTACTAGTTTTTGGACCGTTATCATAAGTTATTTTTATTAAATAAGCTCCAGATTTGGCTTCAGTACTGACTAATCTAATGTATATGCACAAATATTGTATAGCTTCCATCCTATTAAAAATATGAATCTAAAAGATAGATTTGTGAGGGGTGTACTTATATATGCTGAGCACTGTATTGTTTTTAAGTACTTGCATGTGCTGTCTGTCATGGAGTTTGGCGAACTGATGATGCAGCTTTAGCATATGCAAAAGGCATAGATTAAGGGTTAGTTTACCTAAAACATTTAAATAGCATAATAATTTATGCTTTATCTGATGAATGTGCTGACATCATGCAGAGCAGATGCATTTATTCTAGTGCGGCTTGTGCACTTTCACTAACTCTCATTCTAATCTCGAAATTTTAAATAAATCTCTTACTTAACATACAGCTAAAGGCAAAGCTATTAGCCCGCTTGTGAAATTTTAATTATTTTCAAATATTTTCCCAAGTGATGTTTAATAGAACAAGGACATTTCCACAGTATTGCCTATTATATTTTCTTATGGAGAAGTTATTTTACTTTGTCTGGAAAAAAAGCAGTTTTAACATTAAACATTGACATGGTCAATATTATTAGCCCTCTTAAGATTTTTTTTTCCCTGAATGACTGCAGCTCTGTTGTCTAATGACATGCCTAATTAACCAAACTTTCCTAGTTAACCTAATTAACCTAGTAATACGTTTAAATTGCACATTAAGCTGAATAATGAGTATCTTACAAAAAAAAAAACTAGTAAAATATTATGTACAGTCATTATGGCAAAGACAAAGTAATTTGTTAATAGAAATAAGTTATTATAGCTATCATTGTTTAAAAATGTGTTGAAAAAATATTCTCTCCTTTAAACTGGGAAATATTTTAAAAATAATACAAATTTTACAAGAGGGCTAATCATTTTGTGAGAGTTTGAATTTTTACGAGAGGTTCGAATTCAGTGAGCGAGTGAGTGCACATACATTCAACAAAACACCAGTGATTTCAGTGGTTACGAATATAAACACCTCTGATTGGATAAAGTGTTCATAAGCTTAATTGGTCATTATTTTCAGCACTGCAACAAGTACAAAGAAATCTGATGGAATGTGCACAGATCTAAATGCAATGCTGTGAAATAACTTTTCATTCAATTTTACATTTCTTTTTAATCTCGACTGCCATAATAGAGTTACTTTAAGTATTTTGAGGCATTTTTTGCCATCTTGAATTTGTGAATTTTTTGTGGCATTATTGCTTTCTCAATAATGTGTACAAGAAGGACGTGTAGCTGAAAGGTACAACAAAACGTACCAGGTAACATCAGATTTGCAAAAGAATGCACACAGCACCCTCTAGTGGATTCGTCATCTGAAACATGCAATGAATCATATCCTAAATAACATATTTGTACACAGCGCCCTCTAGTGAATTTGTCAACTGAAACTTCCAATGAAACGCCATCTGTAATGTGCAACGAAATGTACCCAGAGCAACGTATTTGAGGTTTTGCAAAAATGCAGTCTGAGGCACATATACTGATTGAGGCTGCGTTGGTAAAAGCTAATCAACAGCTCCAAATCAACAGCAGTCTGTGAGAATCTGTTAAGGTACTTTTGTCAGCGTGTTCAATACACCAATTCACATTTGCCAAATTTAACATGTTGAGTCACTACTAGGACTATTGGTGAGAGAGAAAACTCTGACTTGATGTTCATTTTAGTGAATGAGTCAGTGCACAAAAAAGCAAAAATATATCATCATTTTTCATATTCACACATTTGATATATGTGACCCCAGACCAGAAAAACATTCATACTGTAAGTGTACATTTTTGGAAATTGAGATATATGCATTATTTAAAAGTCTAAAAAATAAGCTTTCAAAAAAACTCAAAAAATTTAAATACTGAATAAATCATCTTTAAAGGTTATCCAAAATAAGCTCTTTCATTAATTTATTCAATCATTCATTTTACTTCGGCATAGTGCCTTTTTTATCAGGGGTCGCCACAGCAAAATGAACCGTCAACTATTATGTTTCACGTGGAATGTGTTTCACGTTCATGTGGATGTCCTTCCAGCTGCAACCCAGTACTGGGAAACACCCATACACACTCATTCACAAACACACACACTCATACACTACGGCCAATTTAGTTTATTCAATTCACCTATAGTGCATGTCTTTGGACTGTGGGGGGAAACAGGAGAACCTGGAAAAAATCACGCCAACACGGAGGAGAACATGCAAACTCCACACAGAAATGCCAACTGACCCAGCCGAGTCTTGAACCAGCGACTTTCTTGCTGTGAGGCGATAGTGCTAACCTCTGAGCAACTGTGCTGCCCAAAACAACCCCTTATCGGCACTTATCAACACTAAAATATTAAGTTTGAATAAATTTATGGTAGGAAATTTGCTAAATGTCTTCATGGAGACGTGATCTTAACTTAATATTCTAATGATTTTGGCATCAAAGAAAAATCTATAATTTTGGTACATACAGTGTATTTTTAGCTATTGCTAAAATATAGCAATGTAACATAAGACTGGCTTGTGGTCCACGGTCACATACTGTACAGTATGTGCTTGCAGAGGAGGTTTGGCCATATTGTAAAAATGATCTGTTGCTGTTCGACAGTGGTGTACAATCTCTGAGGACTTGAGGAAGTCTCCAAAACTAAAATTTAAAAAAGATAATAACTGTTCATGGCCTTGGATTCATATAAATCTAGAGTAGCAGACTAAAGCAAGAAAGCAACTTTTGGAATAGCATATTAGGGGCACTTAAAACTACTAACTACATAATGGCCATAGTGGTCATTCTGACCATTCTCATATAAGGCATCATATTGTGACCACATTTTTTCATTCAAAGCATCTATATGAGATATTAAAATTGAGTTTTGAATTTCTGTCATCAAATTTTATGAAGTCTTTACCCTAAAAATACATTTTTTTTTTTTAGTAATACAGGCTAAATGTGTTTATTTACTTGTCTGTTCATGAAGGTATGCACCTCATTTTGTCCAGCAAACAGGAGAGCAAGTTTTTTTTTTTTTTCCACAGAACTGAATGTATTGTTTTGTAAGACATGGAATGTATGAAGTAAAGTTTGTTTTGGTTTTGTTATCAGAAATAGGGCTGCACAGAATATCTTTTCAGCATCGATATTGCAATGTGAGTGTCCGCAATAGTCACATTGAAGGATCTGCAATGTTGAGAAGGGTTTATAGTTGACCAGCAGTTGAGAATACATCCGATTTGTAGAGTCATTGCAAAGTATAACCATAACAGAGTGAAACTTTATAATTTGCATGTGTTTTAAAGGCATTTCAAGAGAGTTTACAGCATTCAGGCACAAAAATGTACAACATTATTACTTTAATGAAGAATGATTTTACTGAATTACTACAATGAATTTTATACAGTGTCATTTTACATTACATTATTCAATTACTGGACATGAATACTGTTTGACTCTCTGGAAACCATTTCTTTTTCTTTTTGAGTTGCTCAATTGTAATTTTTCTTGATTGCAATTAGTTTATTATACTCATACATGATTCACACCGTTACAAGATCACACCAATCAATCTAAATTCAAGATTTCTTTCCAAATAGAGCTATTCAAGCCATCTGGTCGAATTGTATTCATATCGCAATATATATTGCAGAAAAACAAAATATCACAATGTCAGATTTTTACAATATTGTGCAGCCCTAATCAGAAAGCTTTGTTTTTGTTAGCAGGAAAATGCTAGGCAACAGAGCCATGGATATTAAAAGGCAAGGGGATCAATTTAATTTGCTATGATAATTTAAGGTAGAAAAACTAAAAACTTTTGTGTTTTGAAAGTTTAATAAAAAAACAATGTTAGAAATAAATATACAGATAACATTTAGGAAAGTTTAGGGTATTATAGTTATATGGGTTTTATTTTATAAAGGGCCATGAAACCCCCCTATTTCGGTTCAAGTCTACCTCAGAATTTTTCAAAAAATGCTTCATAATGGGCGTGGAGCGCTGTGAGCAGAGGGAAGAGTGGGCGTGGCCAGTAGAGCAGGGGAGAAAGAGGGGAGTGAACAACTGTTGTCAGTTGGCTCACAAAACGGGACACAAACAGTGAGGAGACCCATGATTTTATAGTTTACAAAGTTAAAATGCAAAGAAATAAACATTAATTTATTGCCCTGCTACATTTGTTATTCGCAATTTCATATACACATAACCACAATTTGTTATATCATTATGAAGCTAATCATGTAAACACTATAAATGAGGACTTCTCTCCTCCTCAATCCCCGGGTCTGAATGCAGACACAGTGGATAGCAGTGCAGCAGGTCTCTTTCCCTGTCTATTCCAACTATTAGCTCTGCCTGTAATCTGGAGGATTTTAAACATATGGCAAACACAGCAGCATAGATAGGCGATGTGTCTGAACGGTAACAAACTCAACTGATAAAAGACAAAGTCCGCCATTCTCCAATTCTCGTACAGCTCTCCTGACAAAAAAGCTTGCTGCAAACCAACAGCTTTGCTGTATCGGCCATGACAATATCGCAGGGAAAAACATGCAACCCTGTGAATCATGGAAACAAACACATATGACCCTTCATGAACAGCTAAATACTGCTAGCCGTGTGTGGACGCGGTATCACCCAGTCATTGGGTCTCACAGCTTGGCAGGTCTGCCTTCAGAAAGCACATGCTCTCATGAATAATTAAGAAGCAGGGTCTTCTCATAGGATAAGTAAACACCGCTATGAATAATAATGAGAAACCGACACATCATCACTCCACTAGCAGATTTGCGATACGTCACCGATTTTGGTCCCGTCCCAAAAATGATTTTAAACCCGGAAGATGAAATTAGCTGACAAAAGCTCAAAATTATCCAGTTTCCCCACAATTAAAGCTGACAGGTGCTAACGTTGTCTTAACTGATGTTCAACACACACAAATCTGTTCAAATAAAAAAAGCATTCTAGAGTGTCTTGAACCTTTAAATTACAACATTTAAAAATTGGCAAAATACCAATCTCTGTGGTTCTAGCGTTAAACTGTCCCTTTAAGCATCACAAAGCTGTTTTACTTCTGAAAACTGAATCCCTGAAGTTATAACCCATTGACAAGCTGTCAGTGGTTAAATGGCCATTCCTAATCAATGCTATTTTGACGGCATTAGTTTGTCTTACTGAATAAGGGGTGTGACTGAGAAACCGGCCTGACATTTGCTCATTAACAGCATCTGGCTTTTAATTACATCACTCTCATTAGGCTGCATGGCATGTCAATCATGTGTATTAATACCAAACATGGCCTCATGCAGATCAGCTTCAGCTTTAGCTCAACAAAGGGCTCACAGTATTTGGAGCAGGAGGGTCAGCAGAGGTGAGACAGATTCAGCAAGCAGAAGTCAAGCTTTAACAGGACAGGAAGATGCTCAGCATGCTGGAGGGCAGGGGTTTTGTTTTACCTTGAGGAACGCAGGGCCGCTGTGGGGCAGTGAAGGCTGGAACAGTGATGAATCTAGTGTGTTAGAGATGCAGGGCTCTCCTCCATCCTGTTTCCTGAAATGAGACGCACATTTCAGCCCAGCGATACTCATACACAAATGTATACACTACAATACACACTCTACACCACCACTTCTCAACCTTCTCAAAGAGTCAAAGTGCAGAAAACAATGCAAAATGCAAATAAGCGAGTCCTGTCAGTCAATGATTAATGGCTTTCCCTTTACCTTGTTATTTTTTTTTTTGTTTAATTAACATGCACAATACATTAATGTTAACTTGACAGCTTTATATAAAATTAGGCTTATTTAGGAGAATTTTACATTAAATATTTGAAAGGGAGGGCATTTGACTTTTTTAAAAAAATTTTTTAAGTATAGGTCTAAGTAAAAGGTTTGTTTTATTCTTTTAAAGGGTCAGTTCACCCAAAAATGAAAATTCTGTCATCATTTACCCACCCTTCACTTGTTCAAAACCTATCTGAGTTTCTTTTCTTCTGTTGAACACAAAAGAAGTTATTTTAAAGAATGCTGGTTGCTGGGACCCATTGACTTCCGTAGTACATTTTGTTTTTCTACTGTGGAAATCGAAGGGTCCCAGCAACCGTCATTCTTCAAAATATCTTCTTTTGTGTTAGAAGAAAGAAACTCATAATGGTTTAAGACCCTGAAGGAGAATAAATGATTAATTCACATTTTGGTCTGATAATGTTGCTTCCAAATTTCAAATAATTTACAGCATTTGTTTTTAAAAAATGAGAACTGGCTAGAAAAACACATGGAGAGTTCAGATGCAAAAACCTCTAAATGCCATCTAAACGTTTCTTTTAAAATGACCATTTATCTCAGGCTCTTGCTAGTAGGTTCAGTAATTTCACTTTTATGTTGACAAATAGAGTATTTTCATTGCCTGTAATTTGAAATAACTGAACATAAACATAAGAAATTGAGAAAAAGGTTTGTTTTTGAAGGTAATTCCAGATGGCATTTAAAGGTTTTTGCATCTGAACTCTTCATGTTTTTATTTGCTGTGATTGAAAATCAGCTTTATTCCACCAAATACTGATTTTTGAAAATCAGTTTTAAAACAGTTTGTGCTGCTTAAAAATGAATACAAGCAAGTCTAAAAAACATTGTACCTTTTGTTATTTTATATAAAAAAATAAATATACATAGTTATAGTCAAAGTTTAGCCCTCCTGTAAATTTTGTTTTCTTTTTCAAATATTTCAAATGATTTTTAACAGAGCAAGGACATTTATCACAGTATTTCCAATAATGTTTTTCTTTCAGAGAAAGTCTTATTTGTTTTATTTCACGTAGAATAAAAGCAGTTTTTAATTTAAAAAAAATTACAATCAATATTATTAGCCCCCTTAAGCAATATTGTTTTCCCTTGTCTACAGAACAAACTATTATGTTAAGAAATATAAAGGGGGGCTAGTAATGTAGGAGTGCTTATAATTCTGACTTTTGACTTAGAGGTCAGTGGGTTTTTTATTTTTTTTTTAAATAAGCTTATCCTGCTCACCAAGGCTGCAAAAATACAGTAAAAAAAAGTAAAATTGTGAAATGTTATTGCACTATCAAATAACTGTTCAAAAGTAGTTTATAATTTAATAATTTATTCCAGTGATTTTAATGATGAATTTTCAGCTTCATTACTCCAGTCTTTAGTCACATGATCCTTCAGAAATCACTCTAATTTGTATTACTATTATTGTTATTATTATTATTATCATCATCATCCTTATTAGTAGTATTATTCATATTATTATTATTATTATTAATGGTAATAGTAATAAAAGCAATAATGACTGGAGTAATAACTTCATTTGAAACTACATACAATAAGAAAGCAGTTATTTAAAATTTTAATAAATATTTAACAAATTTTTTTACATTTAATAAATGCCGCCTTGATGAACAGAATAGTTTTCAAACATGAAAAAAAAAAACTGACCCCAAAGTTTTGACCGGTAGTGTACATACTCACAGAAAACTGTTGCTTGTGGCATTGCAATTTTCCAGGTTTTACAAACACAGTTGTTGGGAAATTGAATTTTAGATGCAGATAGTGTTTAACCCTTTTAATTATTCCACAGACTAAGTGCATTCTGACCCCTGACCCTTGGGGTAAAAATGTTTGTATTGTGTCAATTGACAACTTGATGTCCATTATGGAACCTAAAGCAAAACCAGTTGAGATATAGCACTCTAAATGGCCAAAGGCCACACGGGTCACAGCAGAGGACGCTTTAGCTTTGTGAAAGCCTGAACATTGACAATTGAATCACCCACAAACAGCCGTACAGCACCTGTGAGCAGGCTTTGCATTTAGATGAGCAGGTTTCTCCATTTGTTCAAAGCTCCATGGAGCTGAAGAGGTGATGTGCAATATGTGGGGGCTGGTATAATCTCATTTTTTTTTTAGACTCTTATTGTTTTGACATGAGGGCATGATTAGATTTCCCATTATACTTTAGTTGAGGAGAAACAGATTGTATTACACTGCGAGCTAAAAACAGTCCAGGGCGATGTAAGTGATCTAAAGAATGACCCTGAATGCTCCGTAATGAGACAACTGGTGAATTTATTCTTTGCTAAATGTTTTTATAAAAATTTACCCTGACCGACTCCCTACCAGAAAATCAGAGATAACTGCCACTGCGGTGATGCATATGCTCCATGGTAATATAGGAAATGAAAAGCTACAAAATCTTGAGTCCATTTAAATGGAATTGTATGCTTGCAGAGTACCAAAATGCTGCATTTGCAAAAAGAAAAAAAAGTTTAAAAAAAAGATTTGAATAAGAATATCTGCTACAGAACCACTAAGGGAATTATGCAAATCGCATAACTGTGCACATATGCCCATAAAATTTGCTGAATACAATTTGTGCAGAGTAAGTAAAAGTAAGTGTACTATATATATATATATATATATATATATATATATATATATATATATATATATATATATATATATATATATATATATATATTTACATAATTAATATAGTTAATGACTGTGTGACTGGGGTGCAACCTGTGAATGTATTTTGAATAGATTTTAGGAGAGTTTATGCTGTTTCAAGGTATCGTCTTGTAAAACGGCACATCTCTTGACTGAATGTGCCTCTTAAGACCTGCATGTAGTGCTTGTAATGCTTCCGGCAAAAAGACTTGACTGAAGATCTATATCTGGGAAAATCCTTCTTTCTGACATGTAGTGGTTGCAATTGTGTTATTAAAAGTCTCTCCAGTTCGTAAGGAAAGGTCAAAAGCTGCACGATTAATTCTTTAAAGATCACAATCTTGATTCAAACACCCACACAATCTTGTTTCTAAATGATTCAGTTGAAGCTGTGTCTATTAAACCTTTGACAAATATGATCACATTCCTATCTGTGTTCACGCTGCTGCTGACCCCGAGAGAGCAGATGTCATGTATTATAAAACAGCTTCAGCCTTTAGTCTTTTCAATCACACTGTATCATTATTTCTATGGTACAAAAAGCCAGATAATCACAAATGCACTGAGATAACAGTAAACTAATACAGTATTACAATAATACAGTGCCAATCAAATAGGAGCAAATCTCATTTCGAAAGTAACTTAACATTTAAAATTAATATTATATTGTTACAGGGCGGTTCATTCCGCTGTGGTGACCCCAGATTAATAAAGGGACTAAGCCGAAAAAAAAAATTAATGAATAAATTATATTGTTACACCAGTAAGTGGCGACAGAAAAATAATTCAATTGTTTGTTCAAAAACACAGATTCATCTAGAATTCTTTATGATTGCGGTATTGAAACATTTAATAACATTAGAAACATTATAACTAGGGATGTTATGATATCCAATTTTTCACAAGACAATAACTGTGGCCAAAGGGATTCCCAATGACAAGATATAGCAATATCTACAGACATTTAAAATATATAAATAAACAATGCTATCAGTAAAAGTCATGTTTCATATTTTTAATCGCCAATGAATCACACTAGTCCACACAAAAGAAACACTTGCACTTAATTGGGGAGACTAAAATGAAAACCACAAATGTTTTCCACAGTTTGTGGGAATAGCACAATTATTTTTACTCACATTAAAGCATAAATCAAGTTTTGAAACTAAAAAAATCCTTCAGTTAACCTAATTTGGTTTCTTTTAAATAAAAAAGTAGAACTCATATTTTATAGCTGTGTTGTATCACATTCTACACATTCAGATTTCTGCTTTGCCAATTAGGATTACATTATAAATATATCTAATTTAATACAGAAACATTATGACATTTACTCTTGCAAGTGTATGTAGTTTATTCAATGTATGTTTCATTAGTCAAAAATGCGTGACTGCCGTCTGTGTGTGACAGTCTTACTAGCCAATTGAGTGAGGAGAGCACACTTTCGTTCTGCCCAATCAGAATTAACCGAACTATGCAGACCGCCCACAATAAAACAAACAAACAGGCAAGTGCGGACAAGTGGGATGTTGGTGTCTGCCGTTTCAGAAGCATTATTAGACGAATTTATATCAAAGAAAAATAGCATGTCGTTAATATAGGAATATTTTGGTTTTAAAGTCACAGACACTGAACAAAAACAGGTTATTTGTAAGAGCTGTTGTAGAATTGTTGCCACAGCACAAGAAAATACATCAACCAGCACCTAAAAAACAACCACAGGCGGCTATATGAGGAGTGTGTTGTTAAAAAGTCAACTAAAAGTATTGCCAGTGACACTCATTCTAGTAGCTAGCAACCGCAAAGTACAATTTCAGAGTTGTTTGCAGCTGTTACACCATATGATAAAACATCACAAAGACACCAGAAGATCAGTAACGCCATAACTTACTACTAAAAATGAGTGTTTATTTTCTGAATATTTATAAACAAATTTGAATAAAAGTTGGACTTAGTTAATACCTTTTCAGTTTCGTTTTTAACTAACAAAATTGAGGTGAAGCAAATCAAATTGAAATCACAATATCTGTTAAAAAAAGAAAAAGAAAATCGCAGATATTTTCCCCAAATCGCACAGCCCTACTGATAGGTGGATGCATCTATTCGTCTTCCATATACTGTAATAATGGGAACATGGAAAGGTTCACATACCGGGACTCAAACTTGGGACGTCCGAAATGCGGCAATATATTTGGTGCACTGCCCACTAGGCTATCTGCATCAACAATTTATGCCTATTTTTAAGTAATCTAAATATATTAAAACAAACAATTAACTTTTTCAAAATCATCAACCGAGAGAACCAAACCAATTCTCAATTTATCCAGAATCGTGAAGTGAAGATCATACTGGTGATGACTCTCTCATAACTAGTTTGTGTTCAAGTTAGCACTTCTCTATAGCTTTACACTTGAAGTCAGAATTATTAGCCTCCCTTTGAATTTCTTTTTTTTTTTTTTTTTTTTAAATATTTCCCAAATGATGTTTAACAGAGCAAGGAAATTTTCACAGTATGTCTAATAATATTTTTTCTACTGGAGAAAGTCTTATTTGTTTTATTTTGGCTAGAATAAAAGCAGTTTTTAATAAAAAAAAAAAAATACAAATTTTAAGGTCAAAATTATTAGCCCCTTTAAGCTATATATTTTTTAATATGGCTAATAATTCTGACTTCAACTGTATATCAGTCTCAGTGATGCCCATCGCTGGCTATTGTAGAAAATAAACCCACAGCCTGATCTCAACAGCAGCAGCCTCCCGACTGCTTGCAAATCCTCTCCTCTCCAACAATGCCATCCATCAAAATCCGACAGCAACTTTATAGGTAAATGATATTTGTAAGACATGGCCATTTGCGTTTGAATATTTACATTTACAGTGCATTACGGCAACCCATCATTTGAAGCTAGTCTAAAATTAATGTCCAGATTCCTCATAAATGAGAGTTTTGGTGTACTTTTGCCTTGAAGTCATGATGATATGTATTGTAGAGTAGACCTCTGTTGTGGATATAGATGTGACGTAATGCGGGAGAGCTGGAACAAACAGAATTTCTAGAAACAGCTCTGCGTTATCATGCGGTTTTGTCCTCATATCCCTAATTACACAATTTTCTATTAACTGACCATCTTTTAAATCAACATTAATACTTTTTTGCAAGTGAATATTCCACTTTCACTTTATAAAAGAATATTATATTAAATATAATTTGTTCTAAAATCTATATTAAAGTCTCCGCATGAGGGGGTGAACTGCTATGATGCAGCAGTAGCTTACTGTACTTACATATAGATCCGACTGGCTTATTACAGTACGGAGTGATTAGAATTCCTGTGTACTAATTCTTTCCCACACAGGCAAGATATTCCCAATGGACAGCTGAGGGAACGCTCTGCATTCACAACCGGGATCATTATTTCACTCCCTACAGCTGAGCAGCCCAGAAACCGATTCCATGCACCAAGCAGACAAAATCCTCACTGAAGTCTGCAGCCTTCACAACCCTGTGAAAGCACACCACTGGAGTGCAGCCATCAAATTATGCATAACATTATAGAAGTTGCTTTTTGATGCTCAAATATTATCTGTTCCGACATTCTAAAGACTTTATACAAGTAGTACATCATGAGAAAAAAAAATTACAATTTTATTAGGGCCAAAGTTATTATTATTTTTTTTTACGTCATTAAAAAAAAATGCAAGCAAAACATCTTAATTGTTTGGCAAATACACATCATCATATCACACATTGCAAAGCACTTTATCACTTTATAACAATTAATTGGAAATATATTAATATACACATTTTAATATAACATTATTTGCATACAGTTGAAGTCAGAATTATTAGCCTCCCTGTTTATTTTTCCCCCAACTTCTGTTTAACGGAGAGAAGACTTTTTTCAACACTTTCTTTTATCTTTGCCATAATGACAGTAAATTATATTTTACATTATATTTTTCAAGATACTAGTATTCAGCTTAAAGTGACATTTAAAGGTTTAACTAGGTTAATTAGGTTAACTAGGCAGTTAAGGGGTAATTAGGCAAGTTATTGTATAAGATAGTTTGATGGTAGGGGCTAATAATTTTGACCTTAAAATGGTGTTTAAAAAATTAAAAACTGCTTTTATTCTAGGCGAAATAAAACAAATAAGACTTTCTCCAGAAGAAAAAATATTATCAGACATACATTTCTTTGCTCTGTTAAACATCATATGGGAAATACTTTAAAAAAGAAACAAAAATTCAAAGGGGGGCTAATAATGCTGACTTCAACTGTATATGTACAAAATACATGCACTAAATATACATTTGTAGTCTTTTATTTTACTCTATTTTAACAAAACCGTATCACATTTTAATAAAGACTATATCATGACACTAATTCAGACTAGTTATAACATAGTTCAATCGCATCAGTCTAAATTTTAATAGCAATGCTTCTTGGAGTCAATATTAATAGGCTGACATTAATGAAAAAGTCCAGACAGATGAACTCACGACACTCGCCTCTAAATGTTCCATTTGTGTTTAATTACCCGTCGTCTGAGAGCATACTAATTGTCAATTTTATAAAGACAGGCAGATTTTCTCCTCTAGTTTACAAATACCTAAAGATTCAAATGAAACCCACTCAGTCCTGAGAAGTTTGATGTAGAGTAAATCACATATTTAAAAACGCAGTTGCGTGTGAAATTATGTATGTCATTGACTCCTGGGATTCTGCATGCAGCAAATGTTTCATTCCCATCTCACCTCGATCTTCAGCGAGTTTGAGCAACCACAGCAGATGCGGAATGAAATGCGAAGGAGCAGCTATAATGAAACACCATCTCAAATGTGACACTGGAGAAAACTACAAAGCACTAAAAGCTCACAAGTCAACGCCAGTAGATCCCATGAGCGCTGAAGCTCAGAGCACGACTAAAGGGGTTGGTAGGTCACCCGTTAAGAAGTTAATTGTAAACGATGAGGCATGAACGAACGCCACTTACTATAGAAAATCTCCCATGCAGCATCCCTAGTGTTAATGAAGACTCCACACACACACACACACACACACCTGACATCTGCTTTGATCGTCCCGCCAATCTCAAAAACCAGATACCAGGCACAGCAAAGCCAGTACAACTGTCACATTTCATATTCCCGTACGCAGATACAGTAGGATTACTTACTGTGAGCGGATGGATGTAGGAGCTCTCCTCAAGTGAGTCGCACACCTGCTTGAAGCATTGATCCTCCCACTAGCAGAACATTTGTTGTCCGTATCGCTCTCTTGCTCTTACTCTACTGCTCTTTTCCTCTCTCTTCTTTCTTTATGTGTCTCTCACCCTCCCCTCATGCGCTCTTGCGTCCCGGTCCCCTCCCCCGCTCACTCAAACACTGAGGGCTGTCCATCTGAGCTGTCTGATGGAGCTCGCATTTGCATTTATCGTGCTTTGCCTTAATTAAACACACTCCTCCCCATCACCGACTGTCTCTCAGGCAACCAATTCACTAACAAATTATGCCCTATATATCCCATTTAGAAAGCTGTAATCCCACCTTAACATGCCTTTTAAGCAATTTCCTCTTTGTCTGCTCCTGACATCCTCTATTGAGCCTTCAGGCGGGTTTATATATTCAGAAGCTCATTTTCTTTTCTTTTTTTTAAGTTAATGATCTATTAAAAGCTCCTAATTTAAGAGAAGTGGATTAGATGATTGAGTGGGAAATCATGGAAACGATGTGGTCATTTTTTTTACAAATATAATATAGTGTAATATAAGAAATGTTACAAAGTTAACATTATATACATGACTTTCGTCCATGCAATGTTGATTTTTAGAAATGTGATTTTTCCATTGCCAAACTTCAGCATATATGACAGGGTATATACAGGAATCAAAGAATAAAATTCAATACCATTTAAGTCCTCTTTTAAGACCTCATCTGTGACATTTTTAACTTACAGTATATTTACTAAATACTGATTGTAAACTTAAACATTATTCATATACTGAATAAAAATGCTAATCCAGCAGGTAGCGCCTATAGTACAGCAGGAATAACAGTGTTTCCCTGCTTACTGCAGTAAACAAAGCAGCTTGATGTAAAATCTAGCAGGATTTTATCAATTTCCGAAAACTACACAACATCCTAATATTCAAAGATTAAATTCAGGTAAACTTTAGCATCCTGATACAAAATGTAATACCTTGTAAAATAGCATTTAAGACTTTTTAATACTTGTTAAGGGCCTTAAATTTCTCTAAATTGATTGATCAACTTTTAATACTTTTTGAGACCCTGTGGACACCCTGTATGAATATCTTCATTAAAAGACCAATGTCTTTTAAAAGAAAAAATATAGCAGCAATATAAATTTATATTGGTTACTGATAACCTGATATTCCTAAGTGCTAATCAGCGTCAACCCTGCTTAGCTTGAGGTATGATAGCTTTTAAAATGTAAAAATGAAACCCTGGACCACAAAACGAATTTATTTATTTATTTAATAAATATTTGTTTGTTTGTTTGTTTGTTTGTTTGTTTGTTTATTTGTTTGACATGGACATCACAATCACACTGAAAACCAAATGCATTTGTTTAAGTGTTTTAGCAGACTTGCTAATTCTCATCACTTGTCCACAGAAGGCTTGACATAAATTGAAAATAAAATAAAATAAATACATATACACAACATTATAATTCTTTTATGAAAGAATTTTTTATAATTCTATTTGCACAAACACTGCTGTTTTGTTTTTAACCACTTTTTAAGTACTCTACTAAAAACATTTATGTTACTTTCCAATTTTAGGCTAACAGGTAAATTATTCCACAATTTGGTTCCCTCAACAGAGAAAACAGATTGACCAAAAGAGGTACAAGGCAGTCACCATTAGCAGTGTGACTCTGGCAGAGGTCTGATGCCTATTAGATCAGAAAACAGAATTGGAACATGATTATTTAAACATTTAAAAACCTATTTAAGCTGCTTTGACACAATCTTCATTGTAAAAGCGCTATTGAAATAAACAAGAATTGAAATTTTATTTAATTCAGACAACTTTAAATGCGATTTCTCAAATCCTCCTTTTTCAAATAGTATCTCAGCCAAATTATGTCCAATCCTAACATACCAAAAATAAAGACATCAATGGAAAGCTTTATTCACCACAAAGATGCGTAAATCACTTTGATAATTAGGATTATTACTTTATTTTTGAAAATTGGCAGCCCAGATCCCTACTGTATTTACAAGACTGTCTAGGATGTTTTCAAAAATGCATTTATGTTCTACAGAAAAAAAAAAATATCATACTGTCTTAAAACAAGAGGCTAAATACCCATTTTGGTTGAACGGTTTCTCTAAGATTCTTCCGCAAACATGTCAAGTAAGTAATGAGTCAAATAAGCTCAGGTAAACACACAGACAGCATGTCAGACTTTTGCAAACCCAGCAAACAGATGTGTACCGTATGACAGCAAAATACTGCTGTCCACAGCATAACTCAAAGAGATAATGCAGGATTAGAAGAAAATCTCTAACCCCACTGAGAGACGTGTTTTGTAGTAATCAGTGAGCATAATCTGCAGGCCTTGGAAAGCTGAAAACACACGGCTCATGTGCAGCTTGTCATTCGGAGAATAAAGAAGCTCACAAAAAGAGCTGCTATTAGAATAAGACCTGAAAGGTGGCAGATGAAAAGAAAACAAAGGACAAATCAAAGTTCTATTAACTTTGTATTAAGTTATCCTAATAATTATGTCTATGTAATTAAGAAACAGAACTGAATTGATTTAATATGTACTATTATTTAAATTGAAATAATATTAAAGCTAATTATACAGTTGAAGTCAGAATTATTAGCCCCCCTTTGTTTTGTTTTTTTCTTTTATAAATATTTCCCAAATTATGTTCAACAGAGCAAGGAAATTTTCATAGTATGTCGGATAATATTTTTTCTTCTGGAGAAAGTCTTATTTATTTTATTTTGGCTAGAATAAAAGCAGTTTTTAATTTTTAAAAAAACATTTTAAGGTCAAAATTATTAGCCCCTTTAAGCTATTTTTTTCTATAGTATACAGAACAAACCATCATTATACAATAACTTGCCTAATTACCCTAACCTAATTAACCTAGTTAAGCCTTTAAATGTCACTTTAAGCTGTATAGAAGTGTCTAGAAGTTCTGAAAAATATCTAGTAAATATTATTTTCTGTCATCATGGTAAAGATAAAATAAATTAGTTATTAGAAATGAGTTATTAAAACTATTATGTTTAGAAATGTGTTGAAAATGTGAAAACTGCTCTCCGTTAAACCGAAATTAAGGAAAAAAATAAACAGGGGGGCTAATAATTCTGACTTCAACTGTACATATATGAAAAAAACAAACAAAAAAACAACAACAAAAGAATAAAAACTTGGGCTAGCTATATATAAAACAATAAAATAAGACAACAAAATGATATGAAAACAATAAAGAGCTATAAACATCAAAACAAAAAGCAAAAACATTGTCCTGAACATTGAAACAAAGCAAAGAAAAACAAAACATTACATTATTTTTGTGTGGGAAGTTGCTTTTAGGATTAACAGCAATGATTTGAATAAAAGGTCATCTTACTCTAACTACATCCTTTTACAAAACACACCCTGGCTAAACGTGTCACCTCACACCGAGTGTTGTCTTTCAGACTGCCCAGAAGCTGTCAAACAGCTCATATCTGATCTTTAGCTCCCCCTGATATCTTAAACCGCTTCTAATGAAGACCGCTGAGCCTTGCAGGTGTTCTGCATCTCCATCTGTCCTCCGAGAGGTGGAGAACAGGACAAAAAACAATCTTAAAACAGATCGGTTAGTAAGTCTCGACAACAGCCTCAGAGAAAAGGTTGTTTTTCTGTCATAAAATAGATCCTGTTCCTGTCTCACTATCTGTCTTCAGGGAGACAAAAGACAAAAGCACAAAAGCAAAATGACTCTGGCTAAAAATATATTTGGCTCATAAAAATTTTAAATCGAATCACACAGACCACAAGATCTCAAACCGATACGAGGATTTAGTGTGTAGGTGAGCTTTTAGGTGATTTTGAAAGAAGTGCAATCTCTGACAGCAGCATTACTAATACATTGTGCCGTTCTGACTAATAAAGGCTTACTAAAAACTCTTCCTCCTGGAGTGCATGCCTGCATAGCATAAGAATATTAATCTATTCAAATGATAATCCAAAATGTCTTAGAATATATGAATAATAATGTGACAACCCAAACTTAAGCAAGGGGGTGAAAAATCTCAAAGGAGTTGGCTCTGTTTCTCTCTTTGAGCGAGAGACTTTCAAAAAATCATGTATTCTGCACTTTGCCATACATACATTGAATATAGTCACATCCTTTTATCCTGAAAACTTGATTTGTGGCTGAATGTTGTTGCAGTAAAACTGTCAACAAGATAGTACATCTTTCTGAAGTCATTTTTTTCAGCTATGTTGAAATTACAGGAATTGTTTATAATAATCATTAAAGCATAAGTTAAAGTCATTTTATAAAATCAATCACTCTTTAGTTTCACTGAAGCTTATGCAGAGTTCAGACTGCATGATTTTAGCCCCAATTTTGACTTTCTGACAGGTTTTGAGAAATTGCCAACAAATGCCTGAAATCACAGGTAAATCGGTGCTCACAGTGTGAACTATAAAAGATACGATCTGAAAGAATCGCAGATGAGTCGCCGACACCCATGAGATATTTGGCATGCTGAATATCTGGAGCTGTCTGTGATTCAAAATCATGCCGTGTGAAATGGGTTCTCATTGAAAATAACATCACCTACAGCCAATGAGAGAGCAGGATCCACTATAGGTATCTGCAGGCCAGTGGGAGGATGGGGGAGATGTTAAAAGGGCTTCATTTCCATCTATTTGGACCCAAGAAATGGAGGAAAAACTAGTGAAAATTTGGCAGGAGCACCCGTGTCTGTTTGACATGTCATCTGAGCAATATCACAACTGGGTTGAAAAAGAAAAAAGTTGAAGAGAAATTCCGTTCAAAACCCAGCCGACGGCCTGCACTCACATTACATTCGGGTCTGGGCACGCTTACGTTATCGATGATGCGTTGTTCAGTAAGTGCTTTCGCTCAGCACAGTGGAGATTTCTTTAGTTATATCGTTTTAGTCATTAGGGATACAGTTACACACAGTCAAATATTTCGCCGAACAGATCAGCCACTTTTGACGCTCATAAACAATCATAAAGTCCTCGTGCTGCAGGAATTAGGAGGTTTGCTGAAGGCGCAGCTGTCATGCAGTGAGGGGTTTGCGTCTTTAATAAACTACGACAGTTTGTGTTCATTGAACAGTAAGAATGATTAATAAATCCGTATCAAACAGTCCCTTAAAAGTCACGTATTGCTTTCAGTTTCAGGCTCAGGCACGCTTGCACTCACACTGCAAGCATACCGCGCCTGAGCCCAAGTGAACCGCGTTCAGGCCCACCTCTTCCAACCGGGCCAGGTGAACCGTGCCTGAGCGCGATTCAGAGCACACCCTTCTCAAACGTTCCGGGAAACGGACCTGGGCACGGTTCGGATAGCATAGTGTGAGTACGCCCTTAATTTAACTTTTCATGTGTGTTGGTTGAGATGTAGTTTGTGCACCGAGAAAACATTTTCGGCGATTCTTCATATTTTCAAGTCATGCAGTGTGAAAGCCCCTGTCGTCGATCCATCCTACAGTGTAAACACAGCACCGACAGAATCCTACCCCAGATAGTCATGCAGTGTGAAAACATCTGTGACACGACTACTTTGAAAATTGTGCAGTCTGAACTCTGCATTAAATGATTACAGCAAAACAAAAAGTAAATTTAATGCTCATAACAGCATAATGAAATTGTCCTGAACAATGAAACCCTGAACCAAACAAACTTTTCCCCCAGAAAATATTGTAAGGGCCCTCTCAACATTTAATGATATTAACGCTCATATAAATTTGCCGTAACAATGAAATTTTTTCAAACAAACGGTATGCTTATTACTATATCTAGATATGTTTATGCACAAATAATAGCCTAATGTAAATTATAAAAGCAAAACATCAGTAGGCCATTTGTAACTGAAAAAAATAATCCTTTGGCTTTTGAATTGGCCCCTTATTAGTTGCCAATTAGTTGCCACTTTTTTAAACGTTTCTTAGAAGTAGCTGTGACGTCCCTCATCTTACGCATTTGCCTTACGCTCAAAAAATGCTCTGGGCTTGTCTTATTCATTTGGACGGCCTCATGCATTCGTTAGCAAGAACTTTGGTGCAGATAATACACTGTGGCTGGGTCAGGGACTCTTTGTTTTGAGAAAATGGACATGATCATTCTCCTAATTGTCCACTGCAAATTTTTTTTTTTACAAAATATGACGTGAGCCGCCACAGAGCTGAGGCCCCCTTGTGGGCCGGGACCCCCCTGTTGGGAACCGCTGCCCTAAACCATAAAGCAAAACAAAAACAAGGCCCAAAGCAACAATAAAAACAAACTAAAAGACCACCAATAAAGACCATAACAACCACACAAATTAAAACAAAACATGAACAAAACAAATGTAAAATTCTTAACAATGAAACAAAGTAAAGCCAAACAAAAAATAAAGCCCAGAGCAACAAAACATCAATCCAGAAAAAAAACTAACTAATTTAAGTAAAAATACTGTACAGTAGGAACAAAACAAACAAAATAAAACAAAAACTAAGCTACAATAACTCTCAGAACAATCACACAAACTGAAACATAACACTAACAAAACCAAAATAAAGCCAAATAAATCTCCAGAAAAAGAAGTAACAAAATGAAACAAAAATAAAGCCCTGAAAATGTCAAATAAAAAGCAAAACAAAAACAAGGCCCATAGCACCAACAAAAAACAAACAATAGGAACAAAACTAAGCAAAAATAAAGCCCAGAAAAACAATATGAAACAAATGGCATGATCAACGGCCACAAAAACTCATCTGAATTCATCTGAAACCGAATTCAAGCAGCACAACATTAGCAGACCCCCATTGTTCTCCATCACATCCCCCCTCCCAGTTCCCTAATGCATTTGTGAAGAAAACATTACTCAGATTAGCACAGAGCCAAACTGAGTCATGTTCAAAACATTTACACAACAGGATCACAACTGCTGCCACTGACCTCATCTCCTGTGTGGGAGGTTAGCTTTAATAAAATAATAAAAAAACAAAAACATCCCCACAGAGACAACGCATCTCACCTCTATACAATTTGCATGATCCGGTTGTTGGATAAGTCCTGTGATGGGTTTTCATTTTTAGCCGTAATGTAATCATACTATCGCATCTCCCGACTGTAGTCTAGTAATGTATGGTTGTGGAGGGGACAGATGATAAGTACATCACATGATGCAGTGGCATGTTTTCATCCTCTCAGGGGCAAAATGATGTAACTCACGAAGGCCTGTTGCTGTGACCAGGAAACGACCTCTAGAAACACTAGGATTTGAAGGTTTCATTGACATGGAAACGCCCTTTGGGAAGATGACACCTATTTATGTTGAACTCCACCCTTCAAATGAGCAGGTGCAGCCAAACCGTGCACTTCATTATCTGTAAACACTGATTTTCTTTTAACAAAGCAGCTAGTGTAGTTTAGTATCTTGTTAGTTGATCAAATATACTCAATTTCAGTCTAGCTGAGGAACAGCACAGCAATCTTAAGATTTCTGATGATTAAATGAATAAAAAGGCAGACTTTCATCTTTTTCAGTTGATCTCAGCCATCACCTATGCAGTTTCGAGAATGGGTTTCACATAAATGCAGTGATATTGGAGCAAATCCAGCATCATGGATGTGACATTTGCAGTAATATCTCAAAACATAAATTCACAAAAGAACACACTCGCCGGCCACTTTATTAGGTACACCTGTCCAACTGCTCGTTAACGCAAATTTCGAATCAGCCAATAACATGGCATCAACTCAATGGATTTAGGCATGTAGACATGGTCAAGATGATTTGCTGCAGTTCAAACCGAGCATCAGAAGGGGGAAGAAAGGTGATTTAAGTGACTTTGAACATGGCATGGGCTGCACGGTGGCGCAGTGGGTAGCGCTTTCGCCTCACAGCAAGAAGGTCACTGGTTCGAGCCTCAGCTGGGTCAGTTGGCATTTCTGTGTGGAGTTTGTATGTTCTCCCTGTGTTCGTGTGGGTTTCCTCCGGGTGCTCCGGTTTCCCCCACAAGTCCAAAGACATGCGGTACAGGTGAATTGGGTAAGCTAAATTGTCCGTAGTGTATGTGTGTGAATGGAAGTGTATGGGTGTTTCCCAGTGATGAGTTGCGACTGGAAGGGCATCCACTGCGTAAAAACTGTTGGATAAGTTGGCGGTTCATTCCGCTGTGGCGACCCAGATTAATAAAGGGACTAAGCCGAAAAGAAAATGAATGAATGAATGAATGAATGAATGAATGAATGAATGAATGAATGTGGCATGGTTGTTGCTGCCAGACGGGCTGGTCTGAGTATTTCAGAAACTGCTGGGATTTTCACACAACCATATCTAGGGTTTACAAAGAATGGTCCGAAAAAAAGCAAATATGCAGTGAGTGGCAGTTCTGTGGGCCCGAATGCCTAGTTGATGCCAGAGGTCAGAGGAGAATGTCCAGACTGGTTCAAGCTGATAGAAAAGCAACAGTACACTGAAAAAAAAATGATGTCTGCAAAACTGTTGCAAACAATTTATTTGTGTTGAATTTAAACAAACAAATTAAATTTAATAAAATGCTACTCAATTTGTTTGTTTAAATTCAGCCCAAATAAATTGTTTACAGCCACTTAACGTACAAAATTGAGTAAATCCAAGGAATCATCTCTGAATGATTTTTTTCAGTGTAACTCAAATATCGTTACAACCGAGGTATGCAGAAGAGCATCTATGAACCCACAACATGTCAAACCTTGAGGCAGATGGGCTACAGCAGCAGAAGACTACACCGGGTGCCACTCCTGTCAGCTAAGAAAAAGAAACTGAGCATACAATTCACACAGGTCACACAAAATTGGACAATAGAAGAATGGGAAAAACGCTGCCTGGTCTGATGAGTCTCAATTTCTGCTTCGACATTCGGATGGTAGGGTCAGAATTTGGCATCAACAACATGAAAGCATGGATCCATCCTGCCTTGTCTCAACAATTCAGGCTGGTGGTGGTGGTGTAATGGTGTGGGGTATATTTTTTTGGCACACTTTGGGCCCATTAGTACCAATTGATCATCGTGTCAACGCCACAACCTACAGTACCTGAGTATTGTTGCTGACCATGTTCATCCCTTTATGACCACAGTGTACCCATCTTCTGACGGCTACTTCCAGCAGGATAATGTGCCATGTCATAAAGTGCCAATCATCTCACACTGATTTCTTGAACATGGCAATGAGTTCAATGTACTCAAATGGCCTCCACAGTCACCAGACTCAATCCAATAGAGCATCTTTGGGATGTGATGGAACGGGAGATTTTCATTACGGATGTGCAGCCGACAAATCTGCAGCAACTGCGTGATGCTATCATGTCAATATGGACCAAAATCTCTGAGGAATATTTCCAGTACCTTGTTGAATCTATGCCACGAAAGATTAAGGCAGTTCTGAAGGCAAAAGAGGGTCCAACCCAGTACTAGTAAGGTGTACCTAATAAAGTGGCCAGTAAGTGTATGTTAACATTATATTGAAGCATCTGTTTATATTTTCCACAGCAACTAACCACAGAGTTATGCAAGCTGAAAAATATCAATCTGTAAACATTTTTTATATTTTTATATTTTAAATGCGTTATGGATGTGACCAAAAAAGTTAGCGAGTTTACAGTATACAGCATACTTTGTAAAAATTCTGTGAATTAAACTGCACAACCCAAAATAAATAATGCTAATCAAAAGGATAAGAGTCGGCTCACTATAAAACAAAAATTATTGATTTTATTTGACATTTTTTGCATTTATGAGGAAAAAGCTTGGTTATGGATGTGACAACTCTCTGTTATGAATGTGAGAGATGTGAAATTGGCACTTGTGTGACTTTGGTAAATCAAATACAATAGTTTGAAAACACTGACAGACATTTTTGAGTATTTTTAAAGTACTGTAAAATACTTGCTTACACAAAAAAAAAAGGCAGAAACAAGTTCGATAATTTAGCGAAAACGTAATATTTTTCATGACAAGGTTGAAATTTGCATGGAATTGCTCATAGACTCTCTCTCTCTCTCTCTCTCTCTAATGATAATCGTCAACATCATCATAATCAACATTATTATCATTTTGTTTAACTTTTTTGAAAGATCAATATTTAAACATACTTACAATACTCTATTAAGCATAATTTTTTATTATTATAATTTAATACATTTAATGATACAATAATAATTTAAAAATAAAAAAATATATATTTTAGATATTTTTTAGCAAAATATTTTAAATATTGTGTGAAATCAAGCAAGCTCTAGTTGTAAACATACACTTTTTATCAACATAACACAATTAAGTCACATTATGCACAACAGCCTGTCCAAGTCAGTGTCCTCAGCAGTAAATACATGGAGAATGTTATTGTAAGGAAAATAATTAAACCATTGTGATACATAGAGTTAAAATGGCAGTTTTAAATAAAAAGTTAGGTTTTACTGAGATGGATTCTTGGTGATTGTATGAGTGTTAATGGCCAGATTGGGTAGCTATACATGAACAAATGAAAAATTGAGACCTGCAAAAAAGATTTAAGACCTTTGTGTTGTAAGTCTTAAATCTTTTTCAAATCTTAAATCTTTTTTATTTAGTAAATTTAAGACTTTTTAAGGCCTAAAATTCTAGACTTTTTAGACCCCGCAGACACCCTGATAAAAGCTATAATGGAAAATTGAAAGCAAATCTGCTTTGCAAGGCAAACTCTCTGGCTTTACTAAATTACTGCAGAGTTCAAATGTAACAAAATCAATGTAAATAATAAAGCTTGTGCATTCGGTTGTTTGTGTGATCACCTCGTGTGACATCATGTCTTGTTTTTGGTTTTATTCAGATGTCTTTGGTCCATGCGGTGTTCATATTTCAGTCCAACACTGCCAGAGTTTGTGGAAATTAATGAAACGTCTTATTTGATGTGCACCAAGCAACAAACCTCATGCTACCTGTCCATGGCATTTGTCTAATTTGTCCAGTTGTCATTTGAATCTGAGTTATGCATATTCTAACTGTGCATAATTACACTGTGTTCTATGGCTTCCATTGTTTTCCCTGATGAACCTTTCACATAATTACTGAACAGACCCCTGCCACTGCTGTGCAGTTATTAATATCTTTGTTTTTGCGAAAAGAGAATATGAACTCCAGAGCATGTAGCATGACTCAGTGCCTCTCTCAGCTGGAACGAGAGAGCGAGAGAGAGATAGAGAGAGCGAGAGAGAAAGAGAGAGAGAGAGAGAGAGAGAGAGAGAGAGAGAGAGAGAGAGAGAGAGAGAGAGAGAGAGAGAGAGAGAGAGAGAGAGAGAGAGAGAGAGAGAGAGAGAGAGAGAGAGCGAGAGAGAAAGAGAGAGAGAAAATGAGGTGTCTGATGAACCTACGAACCCAAACCACCATTTACAGCAATTAAAATCTCTCCTTGTCTCTCTGGCTCACCGGCTGAGAGACCGAATGACCCGTGCCAAGAGGACACAGATGGGGAAAGGCTGTACATCACCTGCTTCCAGCTGGCCCAGTAAAAACTCAAGCAGCGGCATCTCAGATTAACTCCTACTGTAATGCCTTCATGTTGACAACAAGCATTTAAAATACATTACGCAACTCATTTAGAGATTTAAATTCTGACTTCTGCAAATATCTCTTTTGATGCAAACTGTCTGAGGAAATCTACCCTAAGTGGGCATATTCTGAAGGAAACTAGAAGAAGTATAAACCTATCGGGTTACTGCAGACGACTCCTGTAACAGCAGAAACTTTAACGAAAGGCCCAAGAGGATGACAGTAAGAAGGGCGTCTCAGACAGACTCTGGCTGCTGCTCTGATATTAAGCTGGCTACTTTTGACACTGACATTCCTCAATCTGTCAAGTCTAGAAACAGTAACAACATCCTGGGGTGTTTGGGACCTTCATCAAAGTCCTTTGACGCAACCACAGGAGATGCAAAATATATTTTTTGTATTTTAAACAAAATTGTGTGAGTAATATATTACGGACAAACATAGTAAAAAAAACTGTGTTGAATGTACAGGGAGTGCAGAATTATTAGGCAAATGAGTATTTTGACCACATCATCCTCTTTACGCATGTTGTCTTACTCCAAGCTGTATAGGCTCGAAAGCCTACAACCAATTAACCCCTTCGGACCCTGTGTCCATTACAATGGACATCACATGTCAGCCCATGTTTTTAGTGGTTCCTAATCATTTCATCTAATTTAAAGCATGCAGTCCATGAGAGTGGACGATTGTCATCCAATCAAATGGCGGTAAGGCTCGGCATGTTGTAATTTAAAAAATAATTTTTACTGCACTGAAAAGCAACATGCCATGACTTCACTCCAGACACACCCGTAAAACATGTTTACAATGTTTTTATTCAGATCTATTGATATGTTTGCCAGTATTTCATAGATTTTATGTAAAAAAAAAAAAAGAGGGACTTGCACTTACTAATTCAAGTTTAAATCTTTTGTAAGCTTTAGATATATATTTAGATATTTAGGTATTAACCAAATGTTTGCAATTTTGAAAATTAATTTCTAGATTATACCAGCAATTGTATATATTTTTAGTATTTATGTTGGTATAATGTTTAGGAAGTACATCTGAACTGATGTCCATTGAAATGGACAAAATATATTTACTTAAAAGGTACTGAATTTTTATTTTCATAATTTGGTCTCATTTATAGGAGCCTCAAGAAGTGTGAAAACATACTTATACATTTTTCAGAAAACTGAAATATACAGTAGTTCGGGTCTGAAGGGAGCATATTAGGTGATGTGCATCTCTGTAATGAGAAGGGGTGTGGTCTATTGACATCAACACCCTATATCAGGTGTGCATAACTATTAGGCAACTTCCTTTCCTTTGCCAAAATGGGTCAAAAGAAGGACTTGACAGGCTCCGAAAAGTCAAAAATAGTGAGATATCTTGCAGAGGGATGCAGCACTCTTAAAATTGGCAAGCTTCTGAAGCGGGATCATCAAACAATCAAGCGTTTCATTCAAAATAGTCAACAGGGTTGCAAAAAGCGTGAGGAAAAACCAAGGCGCAAAATAACTGCCCATGAACTGAGAAAAGTCAAGCGTACAGCTGCCAAGATGCCACTTGCCACCAGTTTTGCATTATTTCAGAGCTGCATCATCACTGGAGTGCACAAAAGCACAAGGTGTGCAATACTCAGAGACATGGCCAAGGTAAAAAAGGCTGAAAAACGACCACCACTGAACAAGACACGCAAGCTGAAACATCAAGACTGGGCCAAGAAATATCTCAAGACTGATTTTTCTAAGGTTTTATGGACTGATGAAATGAGAGTGAGTCTTGATGGGCCCGTGGCTGGATCGGTAAAGGGCAGAGAGCTCCAGTCCGACTCAGACGCCAGCAAGGTGGAGGTGGAGTACTGGTTTGGGCTGGTATCATCAAAGATGAGCTTGTGGGGCCTTTTCGGGTTGAGGATAGAGTCAAGCTCAACTCACAGTCCTACTGCCAGTTTCTGGAAGACAACTTCTTCAAGCAGTGGTACAGGAAGAAGTCTGCATCCTTCAAAAAAAAACATGATTTTCATGCAGGACAATGCTCCATCATACGCGTCCAAGTACTCCACAGTGTGGCTGGCAAGAAAGGGTCTAAAAGAAGAAAAACTAATGACATGGCCTCCTTGTTCACCTGACTGAACCCCATAGAGAACCTGTGGTCCATCATCAAATGTGAGATTTACAAGGAGGGAAAACGGTACTCCTCTCTGAACAGTGTCTGGGAGGCTGTGGTTGCTGCTGCACGCAATGTTGATGGTGAACAGATCAAAACACTGACAGAATCCATGGATGGCAGGCTTTTGAGAGTCCTTGCAAAGAAAGGTGGCTATATTGGTCACTGATTTGTTTTTGTTTTGTTTTTGAATGTCAGAAATGTATATTTGTGAATGTTGAGATGTTATATTGGTTTCACTGGTGAAAATAAAAAATTGAAATGGGTATTTATTTGTTTTTTTGTTAAGTTGCCTAATAATTCTGCACAGTAATAGTCACCTGCAAACACAGATAACCTCCTAAAATAGCTAAAACTAAAAACAAACTAAAAACTACTTCCAAAAATATTCAGCTTTGATATTAATGAGTTTTTTGGGTTCATTGAGAACATGGTTGTTGTTCAATAATAAAATTAATCCTCAAAAATACAACTTGCCTAATAATTCTGCACTCCCTTGTATATACTAAAAATATAATATTACTGTATATTAAAGAAAACTGTCCTCTCTGTGTTGGATAAGTTACTAATTACATCATTACAACTCTTACTACTTAGTCTGAATGCCAAAGGCATTCAGAATATGTGTGCTACCCGAATAATAAGTCTTTGAGAACGGGTTTCTCAAGCCAGGTGGCGCATTAGACCAGGGGCTCATCTGCGATTTCCAAAATGCATCACAAACTGCTTGAGAAACAGTTCTACTATGATAATTGGTGATGAAAATAAATTATGTTCAATGTGTTTACTAACTGTTTATTCAGTTAAACATGAATTTTAAACTGAAGGCCTACATAAACTCGAAACAGCGATTTTTGATTACCTTAATCCGACTAAAGTCATAATTGAACTAAACAGAAATGGACTTAAGACGTGGAGTATGCATATATTAGTGACATTATTGAAGTAAACACCGCGGTCTTTAGGACCTTTCGCCATATTTTCCGACAAGATCCACACGCGGCTGTCAGTAAAGGACCGCACACACACACACACACACACACATACACACACACACACACACACACACACACACACACACATACACACACACACACACACACACATACACAGACACATCTCGAAATGCAGAAGTTTCTTCTTTCCATTTTGTGTCCATTATTAAATTCCATAACACTCTCACCAGTCCTTACTCCTTATTTACGTCTAATACCCCAGTTTGTCACGAGGGCATGAATGAAATGTTCGTGAGTTAAAGTGAAACTGCCGAACTGCAGTTAGAGTCAGGCATCCTGCTGATTTGATTCAGAAGGGCACTCTTTTGTCAGACGGCTCACCGGTCAGGTATACATCCGTGCTAATATATCAAGGTGAAAGTCATCATAGCTTGCGTAAAATAGACCCAGCTCTCAACCCAACTTTGAGAATAAATTAACGGTGATATTTTTTTTTATCGCGCAATAAGAGTCTCGTGTTTATGCAGCACGTTAAGGCCGATAACGGCCCACCACTAATATATATATATAGAAACAAATTCCAGCATTTAACATAACACTAAACAATCCTCTTTTTTATTATGGTGGTCCAACATGACCACCACAACATGTCCTTTCTGTGTATTCAGATAATGCCCTCCACTAGCTGCCTGCCTACCGCGTCTGTAATGGGTCAGATGAGTGGACCAACTGTGTGTTTGCCTGCCAGAACCTCCAGAAGTGAGCCTGGACTGAGCTTTGATGCATGGCACATCAATCTGACAAGCCTCTCATCTCCCCATGTCTCCGCCATCAGAATACCCCATGGTGCCTCTGACCCTGAAGGTATTTTGATGGAATAAACCCAAATGGGCAGCTTCAGCTTGAGAAAGGGAAACATGTACATCACAGCATGCTCGGGTCTAATACTTTTATGAGTGCTGCTATCCACAGTGATAAACTAGCTGCTCTCCCCCAGGCACAGGCCCTCATCATTTCACAAGAATTTTACTATTCCTACATAGGGATCTATAGGGATAGTTGCAAAAAAATACAAATAAAAAACAGTTAAGTCTACTGTATATATGCATGTTCAAATATACAAATTCTGACTGAACACAAAATATTGATATGGGGATCACAATTTTGCTAATGCTAGATGGGCTGGTGCAAGTATTTCAGAAATTTCAGATTTTCATGCACAACCTTCACTTGGTTTTCAGAGAATGGATGAAAATAGCCAGTGAACAGCAGCTCTGTGGGCAAAAATGACTGGTTGATGCCAGAGGTCAGAGGAGAATGTCCAGCATGAGAAGGACTACATTAACTCAAATGACAACTATTTATAACCAAGGCCTACAGAAGAGCATCTCTGAACACACCATGTGTAAAACCTTGAAGCAGATGAGCTACAGAAGAAGAAAAAGAGCTATCCAATTAATTTGACCGTGCTCAACGAATTTGGATAGAAGATTGGGGGAAAGGTTGCCTGGAATGGTCAGTCTTTATTTCAACTGCGACATTTAAATGCTGCAACATTTGATCTGCTATAAACGGAATGAAAGCATGGATCCTGGTATCTACAGTTCAGGTGATGTAATGATATGGGGGAGATTTTCTTGGCCCAGTTTATTAAATATAAAACCTGATTTATTCTTTAGCATTGGAGGGATCTCTGTACCCCATAAGCACATCCCCTGCACTAAGCCGATGCATTTGTGATGCATTTATACTTCAGCATTCTGTCTGTTGCGATGCAGCAACACTTCCAAACTGCTAGTAGTTAGTGGTGTTCTCTGTTCCACTGTGTACAGTTTAGAAATGTGTGCAATGCTACTGTAACAGTAGCTCAAACTCATTCAGGATAGAAAGAAGTGGGAACCAATGAACTTTCAACAACTTTAATCATGAAATAAGCACAAAACATAATTCAGAGATCTTCCACAAGGTTCGAGACTTATACTTTATAATTTCCCCTCACAGTTTCACTTCACTGCCACAGTTCTCGACGCCGCCCACACTCATCCCAATCATACAGACTGCAAGGTCCAACCTAGGCTCATTCTGATTACGCACCCCTATGTACATTTCTGGAGAGCGTCAAATACGTCCCAGGGGATACGTTTTTTTTTTTTTGTTGCAATTTTTGTTTTCGTGAATCTACCAGAGGCTACTGTGTATGCTTTTTGAGACCTCAAACTTCTCTTGCTAGTGTCATTTGCGCCTGCTCTTCTCACATATATCCACCAGAGGCCTGACCCACCCTCCTCCTTTCCTAAACCCAACCGATAATGTTTTAAAAAGCACTGATTGACCACCTGGCTACATAATTCGCGATCTTCAGAAATGTATATAGGGGTACAAGTAGTTGTATAATACACTGTGTGTCAAGAATGATTGATTGCCTTATGTCTAGAACGTATGTCTAAAATTTATGACCCTGTTTTGGACAGTATGGCAATGATCTATGGTATGGTTTGTCCAATGTGTTTCATGAATGTAAGACTGGTGACCAGTGACAGGCTGTTTTTCCCCTAGTCACAGGCTTAGGGTGCCTGCTTAGGTGTAGAATTTATGACGGTTTGTCCCAAGTTGACAGTTGAACCATGTGTCAGCCTGATTTTGGCAAGATTTACAGTATGGTTAGATTTGTGACAGTGTGTATGGTTTGTCATTTTTACAACTTATTCTGCTCTCCAGGCATTCCAGCTCCTTCCAGTCTGTGAGTGTTAGCAGGGGGGTTTCAGGTTTGGGGGGGGGGGGGGGGGGGGGGGGGGTAATGAGTAACCAAATTTAGAATGAAAGAATACCAGTAAATAGTTTTTGTAATCTGGCTCATACACATCATGCAAAACTGACTATCCGACGTGTCTGTGATGTTCTTACATTTTTATTTTTTTTTCTTAAAAAAGTAGCTTGATTTAAAAAAGTTAAGGGTTCAACTCTGCATCCCAAGGCCCCTGTGCTATCTGTGGCCACTTTTTGTGGGGGATAAGAAAAGGTGTCATGTTGTGTGTGTGTGTGTGTGTGTGTGTGTGTGTGTGTGTGTGTGCCCTTCTTAGAACATTAGCCAGTGTTTATCCCTGTATTATCAGTACAACACGATCTAGAGGCTGATGTAAAAACAAAAATATAAGTCAAAAAAATATTCAAACAAGTATCTTCATCAAACCTATTTGTTGCCATGTCCAACCTCAGTGTGTGTGTGTGTGTGTGTGTGTGTGTGTCATATTTTGTAGATGTGCATCAAGACTTTTTAACCAATTCTTTGAGTTCACATACACATTTTAGCATACCAATGTACTAAAAGCAAGTTGTGTTTACATGTCTTTTTTTTTTTTGCTGTTTAACAAATGTTTGGCCCGTTTTCATCTAGTCACAGGCTTAGGGTGTCTGCTTCAGGGGTAGGATTTATAATGCTTTGTCCCAAGACTGACAGTTGAACCGGGTGTCAGTCCGATTTGGGTTAGATGGATTTCTAGTTAGATTTGTGGCAACGTATGGTTTGATGTTGTATCTCATCCCTTTTTTACGACGGTGCTCCTCTCCTGGCTATCTGGATTCTTCCAGCCTGTAAGCAGGGGGCGGTTTCAGGTTGGGAATTTAGAATTTAGAATGAAAGAATGTCAGTAAATAGTTTTTTTTTGTAAACAGACTCATACACATGCATAGCTGGCTATCCGGCGTGTCTGTGATGTTCTTAATTATTTTTCTTAAAAAATAAAAAATAAAAAGTTTAATTTTAAAACATTTAGGGTTAAACGCTGCTACCCAGACCTCATGTCTATCTACCATCCTACTGTGCCTGGATGGTGGCTATGAGTCCACATTCTGTGGGGGAGAAGAAAAAAGTGTCATGTTTTGTGTATGTTTTTATCCCTGTACTATCAGTACAACACGCGATTTAGAGGCTATGTAAAAACAAGAAAACAACAACAACAAAAAAAAAAAAACAAGTCAAAATTCAAACAAGTATCTCACACTCTTACATATCTTGTCTTTTTACAAGGGTATCATGTGAAATCAGTAGTGTGTTTGTGTTAATGATTTTTACAATGGCAATTTGTGTAGATGTGCATCAACACTTTATTACCAATACTTTGAGTTACATACAATGTTGAGCAAACTGATATACTAAAACAAGTTGTGTGTACATTTGTGTTGATGTTTAACAAATGCATTCATTCTGACCTGGCGCCACAGATAGTATGTAAATGATAAAGGAACAAACATAAAACACATTTCAATTATTATGTCAGAATATAAATATAAAAAGGAAACTGTGATTTTTAAGCATACCTCAACATATCACATGTCACTAAATTAAGGTGCTTTCGTCTATCCCCTTTAAAACTGTTTTACTTTAGATTGTTGTTCAAAATGAAATTCAGCACCATTTATTTAAATGCATTGCTCACTTCAGTAGAATCATCATGCACTGTTTTTATGACAAACTTTAACTTCAGGAAAAAAAGCTATTCGTTTATTACTGAACATTTTCCTCAAAATGTGCTAAGAAAATTTTATGGGTCAAGATCATTTTTTAAATCCAGACACAAGTTCTGGTGTTCACCATATACAATCAATGAACTTTGCTAGGTAATTGGTACAATAGTGTTAGGTTTTTCACCTACTTCTGTATGTGTAAATATTTGGCCTAAAATCCTGGCATGGGATTTTTACATGCCCACATATTTTATGCCACAACCGTGTTCCACACACTCTTAAACCCATATCTAATGATGATATTATTGTCCACAAAACACAGATGTAAATTTAAAAATGTGTAATTTACAGTGAAAATCTTTCTGTATTCATTTGAAAATACTTTTGTAAAATCTTCATTTGGAAATGTTTTACACCGCTAGATTCATTTTTTTTTTTATTTGTATCAAGATCATGGACAACACTGTGCATGTTTTTTGTTGGATTGTGTTCTTAAGTGAAGACTTGTCTTTGATAGCCGTTAGCATTGTCTTTACAGAAAAGATACAAGAATAATTTCAATATTTTTTTGTGAAAAATTAACAAGTTTCATTATTAAAACTTTTTTTAAACATGTATGAATGGAATGCTTTTCTTTAGAGTAACATGTTTCAAATTATTTACTTGCATTTTTGATTTAGAACTAAACCGGTATAGCTCATGCGACCATGGCACAATCCTGGTGTATTATTACGTTTCTGAGGGTTCACTCAGAACATGAAAACTTTGTTTTAGGAATTTGTGAAAATTGTTCACACCAAAACATAGAAAAGAACAGCTGTAAGATATGTTTGTTTCAAACAGTGAGCAAACTTTAACATACATTATACAAAAACTTTAAACAAGATCTAATTTTTTAACATCTACCATAAATTAAAAGAGCTGATAAAAGATGTTTTCATTTTCTTTTCTACCAACTTCTAGAGTGAACGACAAAAAACTGTTTTTTCTATTCATTTGAACACGGTATAAATAAAAGAGTTACATTTTTAATGTTTTACCACCTCTAGCTAGTAGTGTTTGTGATGCCAAAATCAGGTTTTTAACCTAAGAGCTAAGAGTTTAACTCAAACAAAATTTACGCTATGCCTTACTAATGCATTTCATTTTAAAAACGCCAATGTTGTGTATAAAACAGATACATATCTAACTAAAATATTGTTATGCACAAAATCACTGATGTAAATTTAAAAAAATGTGCAATTTACTATGAAAAAAAGAGAAAATAAAACATTTGTAATTACATAGGAATTTGTAAAAAACATAGGAAAAAAACATTTGTAATTATTTTGCAATGTGCTGATTTTGATGCTTTCTTCACTTAAGAATTGATATCCATCAAGATCATGGACAACATTTTGTTGGGCTGTGTGTTTGTAGGTGAGGACACTTATCTGGTAGCTCTCAACATTTAGTGTTTACAGAAATTAAACTCAACTAAATTCTGAATCCAACACAATTTAGGATGTTTTCATTATCTTTTTAAACTATTCAATGTAACAGTATTCTTAAGAGTAACATGTTTCAAATTATTTACCTGCAGGGACTACATTTTTGTTTTATGCGCAAGCAACCGGTGTACACACGCGACTACGACTATGGTACGATGATTGCATTTCTGAGGGTTCACTCAGAACATGAAAACTTTGTTTTAGGAATTTGTGAAAATTGTTCACACCAAAACATAGAAAAGAACAGCTGTAAGATATGTTTGTTTCAAACAGTGAGGAAACATCAACATACATTATACAAAAACTTTAAACAAGATGTAATATTTTCAACATCTACCATAGATTAAAAGAGCTGATAAAAGATGTTTTCATTTTCTTTTCTACCAACTTCTAGAGTGAACGACCAAAAACTGTTTTTTCTATTCATTTGAACACGGTATAAATAAATGAGTTACATTTTTAATGTTTTCCACCTCTAGCTCGTAGTGTTTGTGATGCCAAAATCCATGTGTTTTTTTAAAACACAAACAAAATTTACACTATGCCTTAGTAATGCATTTCATTCTGAAAACGCCAATGTTGTGTATAAAACAGATACATATTTAACTAAAATATTGTTATGCACAAAATCACTGATGTAAATTTAAAAAAATGTGCAATTTACTATGAAAAAAAGAGAAAATAAAACATTTGTAATTATTTTGCATGGTGCTGATTTGTAAATGATGCTTTCTACACTTAAGATTCAATCTTGATATCCATCAAGATCACGGACAACATTTTGTTGAGCTGTATGTTTGTAGGTGAGGACACATTTCTGGTAGCTCTCAACATTTAGTGTTTACAGAAATAAAACTCAACTAAATTCTAAATCCAACAAAATTTAGGATGTTTTCATTATCTATTCAAACTGTTCAATGTGTAACGGCATTCTTAAGAGTAACATGTTTCAAATTATTTACCTGCAGGGACTACATTTTTGTTTTATACGTAAGCAAGCGGTGTACACACGCGACTACGACTATGGTACGATGATTGCATTTCTAAGGGTTCACTCAGAACATGAAAACTTTGTTTTAGGAATCCGGAAATGTCAAACATGCATCTAACATGCTAAATAAGGGGAAAAAATACATAGATGTCTGTGAATATTCACAGAACAAACAGTGATTATACTTTACAATGTATTATACAAAATCATTAATCAAGATCTAATTTTTCAACATCTACCATAAATTGAAAGAGCTCAACTTCCTTTCTCCAAACATATAATAATAATAATAATAATTCCTTACATTTATATAGCGCTTTTCTAGACACTCAAAGCGCTTTACATATTGGGGGGAATCTCCTCATCCACCACCAGTGTGCAGCATCCACCTGGATGACGCGACGGCAGCCATTTTGCGCCAGACCGCACACCACACACCAGCTGATTGGTGGAGAGGAGACAGAGTGATGAAGCCAATTATGATATGGGGAGGGTTCGAAGGCCATGATGGACAGAGGCCAGTGGGCAGATTTGGCCTGGATGCCGGGGTTAAACCCCTACTCTTTTTCGAAGGACATCCTGGGATTTTTAATGACCACAGAGAGTCAGGACCTCGGTTTAACGTCTCATCCGAAAGACGGCGCTCACTGAGCAGTATAGAGTCCCCGTCACTATACAGGGGCATTAGGACCCACACAGACCGCAGGTTGGGCGCCCCCTGCTGGCCTCACTAACACCACTTCCGGCAGCAACCTAGCTTTCCCATGTGGTCTCCCATCCAGGTACTGACCGGGCGCAGCCCTGCTTAGCTTCAGTGGGCGACCATGTGAGAGTTGCAGAGAGCTAGCTGCCGGCTGACATATAGAGTGAAAGTCCACCAAACAGTTAACAGATTTTTTTTGTGCTTATGAACGGGATTATGCTAAAAAATGTTCATCTCTTACCATCTTGTTAGCGGTGTTATAGCTCACCATTATAATACAAACAGATTCAACAACTATGATGTTAGAAGGCCTAACAAAAATGTGCACAAAAAGGTGTGAAACTCAGGAGACTGAATCTAAGATTCTAAAACAGAAAAAAATAAAGAAATGTTTAGGATATAAGTACAGTTCCCATATGGTCTAGTGGTCAGGATTCCTGGCTTTCATCCAGGGGGTCTGGGTTCGACTCCCAGTATGGGAAGCCCACCCCTTATTGCCCTCCTGAATAAAAGCATGGTACTGTAGGACAAGGCACTATTAATCCTAAAAAAAAAACATTTCACCGCTAAATTAGCTATCTACATCAGAGAACGATTCACAGTTGTTTTTGTTTTGCTTCATTTGTTTTTTAACAGTGTTGACATTGTCAACAAAACCACGTTAATACCAATAGTGTACGATGAACACCTTTAAGAAATTCAACTACAGACTTTTTTTTTAACATGCATTTCAAATCATTCTGCATCAGGTGTTTAACAAAATCTTCTTTCTTTCTTTTTTCGCACTCAAATCCATATTCTCCATCTCAAATAAAGCAAAAGCATTGGTGCACAAAGCTTCTACAACTTGTGTTAAAGTCTTTTTCACCACTGTCAGAGTGTTTATGGTATACTACTTATACAAACACGTTTGGAAAAACTACAAGGGTCAATGGGGTGTTAAAGCAAAAAGATTGAACAGAATTATGCATGAGTAAGTAATAAAAAAAATTATTTCACAAAGATGTATTTTTTCAATAAAAGCGTATGCGGTGTATTAGAAAAGAATATAATTAACATGTCTTTTTTAAAAATCCTCTCTTCTGAACTGTAATGGTAGGTTGGTTTGCGAAACACCATGTTTGGTGAATGGTATTGCTGTCAAACAAGCGGTGTGTGTTCAAAGAAATTTCTACAAATTATAGTCCACCTGGATAAGATTCTTTAAAACTAAAAGTTCCATATTCTTTTTTTATTTTTTAGTTTGTCTTTTTGGCCATTTAACTCTACAGTTACAAGACATAGGAGGAAAAGTAGTCAACATGAAACGTATAAGTCTCACTGTTTCTGATGCATAACATAAACTATTACATTTAAACTGTCTATCTACTACAGTTACAGCTACACATTCATGTCTTAGTCAAAGAATGTCATAGATTTATTTTTCTATGGTACAAAAAATAGTCAATTAATTGAAAAAGTGCATATTTCCATCCAGACCCAACACATTAAAACACAATATCGGCATTGTTCTGACCTACATGTCTGATACAGGAAAAGGGTGTAGGTATAACTCTTTGCTGTCTTGCTTTTTTCTACTTGAATAAAATAAAAATCATGCGGTTGATCATGTTTAAGCATGTAGTTAACAGAACAATAACATGTTGTAACATATCTGCATTTTTTCTACATTTTATTTAGCATAAAGATTGGTTTTACCCAGTTGTCATGCGACAACGGGTTTTACAGATGTGTGATGTTTTTTTGTTAGTTTGTTTTTTGATATAATTTAGGGCATAAATTCCTTTTATTTGACATTTCACCATACCTAAAGGACATTTGACTATGCCTAAAGGAGGTTTTAGTAATAAATTAGAAAAGGCTATTAGAAGTCTCTTAGATGGTTTATGCCATATGCTATAGTTTATATGCCAAACATTATTGGTTACCGTTTATCACTGTGAGTGCACACCATTTATACATACATGTATAAAGTGTTCATGGTTGCAGGCTTGATCCTTAGCTCTTCTTTTGCACAGCTGTGTTTTATTATTTCTGTAATTTTGGTCACACTGTTCTCACACGGCTTACTCTGTTTACTTTTTAACTTTACTTCGTCAGAATATATCGCAGACATGCGTCAGTATTACTTTAAATGTACTTTATTTTTACTTTGTACTTTAATGTATTTTAACGACGTATTCAATTAGATATTTTCGGTAATGCATGTCAAAACATAATGCAGAAAATGGATCTTTACAATATTTTTGTACCTTTAAGACAACGTCATATGTGATGGTATCAGCGGTTTTATAGGTAATTGTGCTTTAAAAAATAAATGGTTTCCAAGCCCGCAAACCCCACTTAAGTCTACATATTACAACTGTTAAAATGTGTATTAAATGGAAAAAGGTTTACTTCACACGCCGTTCATTTGAACCCTTGCATATAATCATTGTTTTGTGTATAGTCTTTATATTCTTTATACTGTAATATCATTGTTATTGGTGTGCTGTTAGTATGTGATTCTTTTCTTTTTTCACCTTATAGTCATTATTTTAATGTATATTTAAGCATGTGTGTTTGAAACAAAAATAAGTTGTCCTCACCATTTCAATGCATGAATGTACATTCAACAATATTTGTGTTTCTTAAATAAAACTTTTAATCACACATTATTCTTTTGTGGTGAATGATTCAAACCATAATTAAGAGCTAATCCAAGAACAAAAACAATTACAGAGATAGGTAAATGAACATGTGCTTATCATACTTTTTTATTCATTTATTTTTTAAAGCACAATTACCTATAAAACCGCTGATACCATCACATATGACGTTGTCTTAAAGGTACAAAAATATTGTAAAGATCCATTTGCTGCATTATGTTTTGACATGCATTACCGAAAATATCTAATTGAATACGTCGTTAAAATACATTAAAGTACAAAGTAAAAATAAAGTACATTTAAAGTAATACTGACGCATGTCTGCGATATATTCTGACGAAGTAAAGTTAAAAAGTAAACAGAGTAAGCCGTGTGAGAACAGTGTGACCAAAATTACAGAAATAATAAAACACAGCTGTGCAAAAGAAGAGCTAAGGATCAAGCCTGCAACCATGAACACTTTATACATGTATGTATAAATGGTGTGCACTCACAGTGATAAACGGTAACCAATAATGTTTGGCATATAAACTATAGCATATGGCATAAACCATCTAAGAGACTTCTAATAGCCTTTTCTAATTTATTACTAAAACCTCCTTTAGGCATAGTCAAATGTCCTTTAGGTACAGTATGGTGAAATGTCAAATAAAAGGAATTTATGCCCTAAATTATATCAAAAAAACAAACTAACAAAAAAACATCACACATCTGTAAAACCCGTTGTCGCATGACAACTGGGTAAAACCAATCTTTATGCTAAATAAAATGTAGAAAAAATGCAGATATGTTACAACATGTTATTGTTCTGTTAACTACATGCTTAAACATGATCAACCGCATGATTTTTATTTTATTCAAGTAGAAAAAAGCAAGACAGCAAAGAGTTATACCTACACCCTTTTCCTGTATCAGACATGTAGGTCAGAACAATGCCGATATTGTGTTTTAATGTGTTGGGTCTGGATGGAAATATGCACTTTTTCAATTAATTGACCATTTTTTGTACCATAGAAAAATAAATCTATGACATTCTTTGACTAAGACATGAATGTGTAGCTGTAACTGTAGTAGATAGACAGTTTAAATGTAATAGTTTATGTTATGCATCAGAAACAGTGAGACTTATACGTTTCATGTTGACTACTTTTCCTCCTATGTCTTGTAACTGTAGAGTTAAATGGCCAAAAAGACAAACTAAAAAATAAAAAAAGAATATGGAACTTTTAGTTTTAAAGAATCTTATCCAGGTGGACTATAATTTGTAGAAATTTCTTTGAACACACACCGCTTGTTTGACAGCAATACCATTCACCAAACATGGTGTTTCGCAAACCAACCTACCATTACAGTTCAGAAGAGAGGATTTTTAAAAAAGACATGTTAATTATATTCTTTTCTAATACACCGCATACGCTTTTATTGAAAAAATACATCTTTGTGAAATAATTTTTTTTATTACTTACTCATGCATAATTCTGTTCAATCTTTTTGCTTTAACACCCCATTGACCCTTGTAGTTTTTCCAAACGTGTTTGTATAAGTAGTATACCATAAACACTCTGACAGTGGTGAAAAAGACTTTAACACAAGTTGTAGAAGCTTTGTGCACCAATGCTTTTGCTTTATTTGAGATGGAGAATATGGATTTGAGTGCGAAAAAAGAAAGAAAGAAGATTTTGTTAAACACCTGATGCAGAATGATTTGAAATGCATGTTAAAAAAAAAAGTCTGTAGTTGAATTTCTTAAAGGTGTTCATCGTACACTATTGGTATTAACGTGGTTTTGTTGACAATGTCAACACTGTTAAAAAACAAATGAAGCAAAACAAAAACAACTGTGAATCGTTCTCTGATGTAGATAGCTAATTTAGCGGTGAAATGTTTTTTTTTTAGGATTAATAGTGCCTTGTCCTACAGTACCATGCTTTTATTCAGGAGGGCAATAAGGGGTGGGCTTCCCATACTGGGAGTCGAACCCAGACCCCCTGGATGAAAGCCAGGAATCCTGACCACTAGACCATATGGGAACTGTACTTATATCCTAAACATTTCTTTATTTTTTTCTGTTTTAGAATCTTAGATTCAGTCTCCTGAGTTTCACACCTTTTTGTGCACATTTTTGTTAGGCCTTCTAACATCATAGTTGTTGAATCTGTTTGTATTATAATGGTGAGCTATAACACCGCTAACAAGATGGTAAGAGATGAACATTTTTTAGCATAATCCCGTTCATAAGCACAAAAAAAATCTGTTAACTGTTTGGTGGACTTTCACTCTATATGTCAGCCGGCAGCTAGCTCTCTGCAACTCTCACATGGTCGCCCACTGAAGCTAAGCAGGGCTGCGCCCGGTCAGTACCTGGATGGGAGACCACATGGGAAAGCTAGGATGCTGCCGGAAGTGGTGTTAGTGAGGCCAGCAGGGGGCGCCCAACCTGCGGTCTGTGTGGGTCCTAATGCCCCTGTATAGTGACGGGGACTCTATACTGCTCAGTGAGCGCCGTCTTTCGGATGAGACGTTAAACCGAGGTCCTGACTCTCTGTGGTCATTAAAAATCCCAGGATGTCCTTCGAAAAAGAGTAGGGGTTTAACCCCGGCATCCAGGCCAAATCTGCCCACTGGCCTCTGTCCATCATGGCCTTCGAACCCTCCCCATATCATAATTGGCTTCATCACTCTGTCTCCTCTCCACCAATCAGCTGGTGTGTGGTGTGCGGTCTGGCGCAAAATGGCTGCCGTCGCGTCATCCAGGTGGATGCTGCACACTGGTGGTGGATGAGGAGATTCCCCCCAATATGTAAAGCGCTTTGAGTGTCTAGAAAAGCGCTATATAAATGTAAGGAATTATTATTATTATTATTATATGTTTGGAGAAAGGAAGTTGAGTCATCCCCAGCTCTTTCAATTTATGGTAGATGTTGAAAAATTAGATCTTGATTAATGATTTTGTATAATACATTGTAAAGTATAATCACTGTTTGTTCTGTGAATATTCACAGACATCTATGTATTTTTTCCCCTTATTTAGCATGTTAGATGCATGTTTGACATTTCCGGATTCCTAAAACAAAGTTTTCATGTTCTGAGTGAACCCTTAGAAATGCAATCATCGTACCATAGTCGTAGTCGCGTGTGTACACCGCTTGCTTACGTATAAAACAAAAATGTAGTCCCTGCAGGTAAATAATTTGAAACATGTTACTCTTAAGAATGCCGTTACACATTGAACAGTTTGAATAGATAATGAAAACATCCTAAATTTTGTTGGATTTAGAATTTAGTTGAGTTTTATTTCTGTAAACACTAAATGTTGAGAGCTACCAGAAATGTGTCCTCACCTACAAACATACAGCTCAACAAAATGTTGTCCGTGATCTTGATGGATATCAAGATTGAATCTTAAGTGTAGAAAGCATCATTTACAAATCAGCACCATGCAAAATAATTACAAATGTTTTATTTTCTCTTTTTTTCATAGTAAATTGCACATTTTTTTAAATTTACATCAGTGATTTTGTGCATAACAATATTTTAGTTAAATATGTATCTGTTTTATACACAACATTGGCGTTTTCAGAATGAAATGCATTACTAAGGCATAGTGTAAATTTTGTTTGTGTTTTAAAAAAAACACATGGATTTTGGCATCACAAACACTACGAGCTAGAGGTGGAAAACATTAAAAATGTAACTCATTTATTTATACCGTGTTCAAATGAATAGAAAAAACAGTTTTTGGTCGTTCACTCTAGAAGTTGGTAGAAAAGAAAATGAAAACATCTTTTATCAGCTCTTTTAATCTATGGTAGATGTTGAAAATATTACATCTTGTTTAAAGTTTTTGTATAATGTATGTTGATGTTTCCTCACTGTTTGAAACAAACATATCTTACAGCTGTTCTTTTCTATGTTTTGGTGTGAACAATTTTCACAAATTCCTAAAACAAAGTTTTCATGTTCTGAGTGAACCCTCAGAAATGCAATCATCGTACCATAGTCGTAGTCGCGTGTGTACACCGGTTGCTTGCGCATAAAACAAAAATGTAGTCCCTGCAGGTAAATAATTTGAAACATGTTACTCTTAAGAATACTGTTACATTGAATAGTTTAAAAGATAATGAAAACATCCTAAATTGTGTTGGATTCAGAATTTAGTTGAGTTTAATTTCTGTAAACACTAAATGTTGAGAGCTACCAGATAAGTGTCCTCACCTACAAACACACAGCCCAACAAAATGTTGTCCATGATCTTGATGGATATCAATTCTTAAGTGAAGAAAGCATCAAAATCAGCACATTGCAAAATAATTACAAATGTTTTTTTCCTATGTTTTTTACAAATTCCTATGTAATTACAAATGTTTTATTTTCTCTTTTTTTCATAGTAAATTGCACATTTTTTTAAATTTACATCAGTGATTTTGTGCATAACAATATTTTAGTTAGATATGTATCTGTTTTATACACAACATTGGCGTTTTTAAAATGAAATGCATTAGTAAGGCATAGCGTAAATTTTGTTTGAGTTAAACTCTAGCTCTTAGGTTAAAAACCTGATTTTGGCATCACAAACACTACTAGCTAGAGGTGGTAAAACATTAAAAATGTAACTCTTTTATTTATACCGTGTTCAAATGAATAGAAAAAACAGTTTTTTGTCGTTCACTCTAGAAGTTGGTAGAAAAGAAAATGAAAACATCTTTTATCAGCTCTTTTAATTTATGGTAGATGTTAAAAAATTAGATCTTGTTTAAAGTTTTTGTATAATGTATGTTAAAGTTTGCTCACTGTTTGAAACAAACATATCTTACAGCTGTTCTTTTCTATGTTTTGGTGTGAACAATTTTCACAAATTCCTAAAACAAAGTTTTCATGTTCTGAGTGAACCCTCAGAAACGTAATAATACACCAGGATTGTGCCATGGTCGCATGAGCTATACCGGTTTAGTTCTAAATCAAAAATGCAAGTAAATAATTTGAAACATGTTACTCTAAAGAAAAGCATTCCATTCATACATGTTTAAAAAAGTTTTAATAATGAAACTTGTTAATTTTTCACAAAAAAATATTGAAATTATTCTTGTATCTTTTCTGTAAAGACAATGCTAACGGCTATCAAAGACAAGTCTTCACTTAAGAACACAATCCAACAAAAAACATGCACAGTGTTGTCCATGATCTTGATACAAATAAAAAAAAAATGAATCTAGCGGTGTAAAACATTTCCAAATGAAGATTTTACAAAAGTATTTTCAAATGAATACAGAAAGATTTTCACTGTAAATTACACATTTTTAAATTTACATCTGTGTTTTGTGGACAATAATATCATCATTAGATATGGGTTTAAGAGTGTGTGGAACACGGTTGTGGCATAAAATATGTGGGCATGTAAAAATCCCATGCCAGGATTTTAGGCCAAATATTTACACATACAGAAGTAGGTGAAAAACCTAACACTATTGTACCAATTACCTAGCAAAGTTCATTGATTGTATATGGTGAACACCAGAACTTGTGTCTGGATTTAAAAATGATCTTGACCCATAAAATTTTCTTAGCACATTTTGAGGAAAATGTTCAGTAATAAACGAATAGCTTTTTTTCCTGAAGTTAAAGTTTGTCATAAAAACAGTGCATGATGATTCTACTGAAGTGAGCAATGCATTTAAATAAATGGTGCTGAATTTCATTTTGAACAACAATCTAAAGTAAAACAGTTTTAAAGGGGATAGACGAAAGCACCTTAATTTAGTGACATGTGATATGTTGAGGTATGCTTAAAAATCACAGTTTCCTTTTTATATTTATATTCTGACATAATAATTGAAATGTGTTTTATGTTTGTTCCTTTATCATTTACATACTATCTGTGGCGCCAGGTCAGAATGAATGCATTTGTTAAACATCAACACAAATGTACACACAACTTGTTTTAGTATATCAGTTTGCTCAACATTGTATGTAACTCAAAGTATTGGTAATAAAGTGTTGATGCACATCTACACAAATTGCCATTGTAAAAATCATTAACACAAACACACTACTGATTTCACATGATACCCTTGTAAAAGACAAGATATGTAAGAGTGTGAGATACTTGTTTGAATTTTGACTTGTTTTTTTTTTTTTTTGTTGTTGTTTTCTTGTTTTTACATAGCCTCTAAATCGCGTGTTGTACTGATAGTACAGGGATAAAAACATACACAAAACATGACACTTTTTTCTTCTCCCCCACAGAATGTGGACTCATAGCCACCATCCAGGCACAGTAGGATGGTAGATAGACATGAGGTCTGGGTAGCAGCGTTTAACCCTAAATGTTTTAAAATTAACTTTTTATTTTTTATTTTTTAAGAAAAATAATTAAGAACATCACAGACACGCCGGATAGCCAGCTATGCATGTGTATGAGTCTGTTTACAAAAAAAAACTATTACTGACATTCTTTCATTCTAAATTCTAAATTCCCAACCTGAAACCGCCCCCTGCTTACAGGCTGGAAGAATCCAGATAGCCAGGAGAGGAGCACCGTCGTAAAAAAGGGATGAGATACAACATCAAACCATACGTTGCCACAAATCTAACTAGAAATCCATCTAACCCAAATCGGACTGACACCCGGTTCAACTGTCAGTCTTGGGACAAAGCATTATAAATCCTACCCCTGAAGCAGACACCTAAGCCTGTGACTAGATGAAAACGGGCCAAACATTTGTTAAACAGCAAAAAAAAAAAAAGACATGTAAACACAACTTGCTTTTAGTACATTGGTATGCTAAAATGTGTATGTGAACTCAAAGAATTGGTTAAAAAGTCTTGATGCACATCTACAAAATATGACACACACACACACACACACACACACACACTGAGGTTGGACATGGCAACAAATAGGTTTGATGAAGATACTTGTTTGAATATTTTTTTGACTTATATTTTTGTTTTTACATCAGCCTCTAGATCGTGTTGTACTGATAATACAGGGATAAACACTGGCTAATGTTCTAAGAAGGGCACACACACACACACACACACACACACACACACACACACAACATGACACCTTTTCTTATCCCCCACAAAAAGTGGCCACAGATAGCACAGGGGCCTTGGGATGCAGGAGTTGAACCCTTAACTTTTTTTAAATCAAGCCTACTTTTTTAAGAAAAACAAATAAAAATGTAAGAACATCACAGGACACGTCGATAGTCAGTTTTGCATGATGTGTATGAACCAGATTACAAAAACTATTTACTGGTATTCTTTCATTCTAAATTTGGTTACTCATTACCCCCACCCCCCCCCCCCCCCCCCAAACCTGAAACCCCCCTGCTAACACTCACAGACTGGAAGGAGCTGGAATGCCTGGAGAGCAGAATAAGTTGTAAAAATGACAAACCATACACACTGTCACAAATCTAACCATACTGTAAATCTTGCCAAAATCAGGCTGACACATGGTTCAACTGTCAACTTGGGAACAAACCGTCATAAATTCTACACCTAAGCAGGCACCCTAAGCCTGTGACTAGGGGAAAAAACAGCCTGTCACTGGTCACCAGTCTTACATTCATGAAACACATTGGACAAACCATACCATAGATCATTGCCATACTGTCCAAAACAGGGTCATAAATTTTAGACATACGTTCTAGACATAAGGCAATCAATCATTCTTGACACACAGTGTATTATACAACTACTGGTACATTTTCAGAATGAGCCTATGTTTACAAGGTCTGTGATAGGTTGTCTTGGTAGAACTGACGATTGTGGGCCAATCAGTGAGCTGCAGTGTATAGATCGTATTTTCTTAATGATCCGCTCACTTGAAACCTCGGCAGAGGTGTTATTAAAAAGAAAGTACAGTATCAGCTATTCTTAGTAGAAAACCCTGCAAACATGAGCCATACCAAAATGTGCCATGCAGTGAAAAAGCAACATTAGTGCTTTCTTAAACATCACTATAGTTAAATGGCCACACAGTCACCAGATGTCAATTCAATAGAGCAAATTCTGCAAAGGCAGGTTTGGGGTATGACACCTTACCAGTGGAAGAGTTTATTATAAGATCTATTGTATTTTTTGGGTTGAGTTTGCAGAAATGCTAGAAGCACATCATCCAGGCTTTCAATGCATTTAAATGGCACTCCTTTTTCAAACAATAATTGCGAGTCAAAGAATCTTCTACAGCACCTCACACTGTGAAAGTATTACGTAATCATGTTTTTGCAACCCATGGGAGCATGTTCATGCGTCCCTTGATTATTGCTGCTCTCCATCATCCATATGCATGCACATGCTTCAGTTAATGTTAGCATGCTTTTAAGGACAATGTCCCTTATCGTTCATATTTTCCCATATTTTTCAAAGCTCACAAATAGTTTTTTTTACAAACCTCTCTAGTCTCTAAGATTTTAAAAAAACACCACTAAAAGGTGCTTGACTGATAATGTTTCTTTGTAAAAGACTCTGCTATCAGGCAATCAGATAATAGTCATTATACACAGATTCTCATTATGCATGACTGAGATATGGATTAAACATGCAGACAAGCTTGCTTGTGAGATCACTTAATCGTCTAACCAGAATATGTGATTAATAAATGACATCAAAGTACCATTAAGGTGTATTCATCTCCAAAAAGCTTTGAACACATCTCAAGAGTGTATATTTCTACAAATCTTCTTAACCTGCCATACAAGCAATAGGTTCATTTTAATATGCATTTTTGTGTCGTGTGATTTCAATGGGTTTCCATTTATAAATGTTGTCTCAGAGAATCAAGGACTAGCTTGTCACATTGCAGCTATATTTAGTCAGACAGTTGCATGTAAGAGACACACAGAGACAGTCTGGGCTGATTAAGTTTGACAGCTCTCTCCTCCCTTCTCCTTGAAATTCTAGCCAATAGATTCACATAAATACACACACACAGAGACAGATTCAGGAGTGTGAGAGATCAAGCAATCTCACCTGTATGTGGCTCTTATGACTACATACTGTGAAAAACAAATATAGACACAAGCTAGCACAAAGCTGGTTGTTTTACTCTTAAGCTTTGAACAGAGGCAGCTCACAGAGTCTGGCTGAGAAAACAGATCATTCAGGCTGGTACTGTATAAGAGTTTCTAAACATCCCAAGAGCTTCACAATAGAAAAAAAATAGATTTAAAGCAGCTTTCCTTACATTTATTTTTGAGAGAGAGAGAGACATTTAGGAACTGAAGGGATTGCTCAAACAAAAACGAAAATACTGTCTATTCTGTCTCGTAAATATGTACAGTTGTGTTTCACTAAACAGATTTTGAGGAGCTGCTGTTTTCCGAACACAGTATGAATGTATGGTCTGCAGAAACTACAGGCTTTACGAAGTGAAATAAAGCAATTAAAAGGTAAACACTATTTCACAGTATTATTCAGTAATAGTTTTGACATGAGTGACAATGATGAGTAGATACTCTTGGAGAAATCAACACCAACACTAGAGGGCAGATGACTTCATGCATCCACATTCTAAAGCTACATTATAATTCACATCAATAGTTATGCATGTTGTTTGATTTGTGATTTGTTCTGTGATTGTTTTGTTCAAAGAGCAATTTATAATTATAAGAATAGTTCCTATAAACTAATTGTGTGTTCCTGTCTGAAATTGATTGTTTTTTTTGTTTTGTTTTTTGGAGTCATGAGTTTCTGGTTCTGGCACAGACACAATAGATTTTATGTTTTTGTTTTGTTGAGAGGTGACGCAGTGGCGCAGTAGGTAGTGCTGTCGCCTCACAGCAAGAAGGTTGCTGGTTCGAGCCTCGGCTGGGTCAGTTGGCGTTTCTGTGTGGAGTTTGCATGTTCTCACTGCGTTCATGTGTGTTTTCTCCAAGTGCTCCGGTTTCCCCCACAGTCCAAAGACATGCGGTACAAGTGAATTGGGTAGGCTAAATTGTATGTTGTTAATGAGTGTGTATGGATGTTTGCCAGAGATGGGTTGCAACTGGAATGAATGTTTTGTTGAGATTTTATTGGTTGTTGAGTGTGAGTTAAAGATGAATGGTGCAATATTCACCATAATAAATAAATAATAAACAGTTTGCTAATATACCTAATACATGGAACAATAATGACACTATATTGATTTTTCATGTTGCTTAGGGTGTGTTGCGTAGTGATGTAAAAAGGTTTGGTAATGTCAGTCTGCAAAAAGAACCAAAACTATTATGTGTTAAAATGAGCATTAGCACCACACCAGATGCACATTGTTTCAACATTCATGGAATTTAATATTATTTATAATACAGTTGAAATCAGAATTATTAAACCCCCTTTGAATTTTTTATCTATTTTTAATATTTCCCTAATTATGTTTAACAGAGCAAGGAAATTTTCACAGTCTGTCTGATAATATTTTTTTCTTCTGGAGAAAGACTTTTTATTTTGGCTAGAATGAAGGCAGTTTTTAATGTTTTTTAAAAACATTTTAAGGTTTATTTTTAAGGCTTTATTTTTTTTGATAGTCTACAGAACAAACCATTGTCATACAATAACTTGCCTAAATTCCCTAACCTGCCTAGTTAACCTAATTAACTTAGTTAATATTAAAAGGTAAGTGAATTATAACAGAGCAAACTTTTCTGTAATCATAGTAGTGCTATGCGTCATTTGTTTAACCCCTTAAGGTTACATGCTGACTGACTGACAGGGCTGCATGGTGCATGAGGCCAGCAAACATGACGTAGCTGTCAGTTATGATGAACATAATTATACTTTATGTATAGATAAAGGTCTATGGTTCTGCATACAATGACTCTATCTTGCTGGAGTTTATGGCCGTTTTACTTTACTTCAAGACGCATCAATGCTGCTCTGTAGGTCTATTGGAGACATTCATAATTATTCCTAGAAAATCTTATACATGTTGGAGACATATTTATTACATAAATTGCACTTAAGCAGCATATATTTGAGGACGTGTATGAAGTTTTGTGCATGAACAGAGGAAATCGGTACGCAAGCAAGGAGATTCGCATGCTCGTATTACATCGCAATCTCAACTTCTAATGCTGTGCTCATGACATTTGTCATTGAAATAACGCCATAGGTAGTTGGAAGATCTGCGCAAAAATTTTGCCACCACAGCTGGAAATAATCCTAGAGAAAACACTGCAGGGGGTTTAATAATTCTGACTTCAACTGTATATATAATATAATAATATTTATTTTTATAATATTTATGTATAGAATTTATTAGTATATATCTGTGTAAAAATTGATTAGTTCGATTTACGATAACACTTTACTTGAAGGGGGTGTTCAAAAGATTGTCATGAAACCTTTATAACCACAACAGGACACATCATGAATTTGAATGAGATTTCATGCATGCTTACAAATTTCATTCGCTCAGTTATGTCATTTTAAATGCTAAGGTGACGTCACTTGAGATGCCTATGTTATGACAACTTGATGTAATAACCTGTATTTGTCTTTTTCATGACCATTTGACATTACCAAGACATTATAACTTGTCATAAATCTGTCATAAACATGATTGTCATAAGCTGGTTTCATAAATAAATAAAAAATTAAACATTACTGACACTGTTAAGGGGCAGCACAGTAGCTCAGTGGTTAGCACTGTTGCCTTACAGCAAGAAGTTGCTGGTTCGAGTTCTGGCTGGGCCAGTTGGCATTTCTGTGTGGAGTTTGCATGTTCTCCCTGTGTTGGTGTGGGTTTCCTCCGGGTGCTCCGGTTTCCAGATGAATTGAATAAACTAAATTGGCTGTAGTGTATGAGTGAGTGTGTGCATGTAAGAGTGTATGGGTGTTTCCCAGTACTGGGATGCATCTGGCATCTGCTGTGGCAACCCTTGATATATAAGGGACTAAGCCGAAGGATAATTAATGAATGAATCACACGGTTTTGAAAATTTTTTGACAAATTCATTTTGTTCCACTGAAAAGTGATGAGAAAAATATTCATTACACAATTTTAACTTTACATAATATCATGTTTATGACAAATTTCGAGTTGTTGTTACAAAAACAAAGTCAGGTTATGATGTATTTAAGCAAGCTGTCATAAAGACATCTCAAACAATGCAACCTTTGCAATTACAAAATGACATAACTGAGCTAATGATGAAATGCATACAAGTATATTTTTATTTTCACAACATGTCTCATGTCATGATTATAAAGGTGTCGTGAGAGTTTTATAAACACCCCTTCAAGTAAAGTGTTACCAAATAAAGGCAAGTCAATTTAACAGGTTTACTCACTTTTTTAAGTGAAGTCAACATGTTGCTTATAAGGTAATTCATCACTTTTTACAGTGTAGCACACTAATAACAACAATCTGGCCATGTGTCAGCCACACATGAATATGTGTGGCTCTTTCTACTGGTGGACATGCTTTTACTCTTTGAATCTCATCAGACAATATCTACTCCCAATGGTGAGGCAATGCGTTTATTTTAAAACAGCCCCCATATATCTCTGTCTCATTTACCAACAGCAGAGAGAATTCAGCTGTACATTTGTAGACAAACTTGCTCAATTACATAAACTATAACAGAAGGAGATGACAGCACAAATCCAAAGGAAAGGATTGACTAGCACTTAAAAGTGGAAAGTCAGAAGAAAGCGTCTCTCTCCTCGCCGTAACACCTTTACTCTGTGATGAAAGTGGAGTAAAATGAACAACCCTTGCCAGTCCGTACTGACATATTTCTGCACTTTTTTTCAGAGATACTTTATCAAAGCCAGGGATGTCTCTTTGATGTTAGGGAAGTAAAAAAAAAAGGCCAACAGGAAAGACATTTGATTGCTTTCAAACATCTACTCTGAATGTCAGCCGCCTTCTCGTAGCCTCAGGTCATTCGGAGATTAATGAAAGCAAGTAGCTAAAGTCCACTGAGTTAATGGGGAAAATATACAGCATGTGTATCATTTCCGCTGCAGGAAGAGAGGAGAGTCTCTCTGGACCTTGAATGGGTTTTGCTGACCTGAGATGGGGTTAGATATAGTGTGTAACCAGCAGCCTGTAATCTGAGTGCTGTATTGTTTGCTAAGTGCTTCCGGATTTAGCGCTGGTCAGGTATTAGGCCAGGATACTGTTGAGAAGAGGAGGACAATATTGTACAGAGTTGCAAAACATGCAGCTGGAGTATTTATTCAGAGACGGAAGGCTTGGTATCTGGAAGGTTTTTGATGCCATCTCAGTGGGCACCTTAATATCAAAACATCATCAAAAAAACATGACAAAAACCACAACAAAAATGCTAATCGATTGATGTCAATTGACTACTTTGTCAAAATGACATCAAATTGACATATAACACTGGTGTCAAAACACGTCAAAAAAAAAGGACAGTACTGTAATTGATATTTGACTTGTTTTTTGATGCCAATGATAGATGTCAGTTTGATGTTGTTTTGACATTAAGGTAGCTTACATACAATGTAGGGATACAAAATCAAGTGTAAATTTAGGTAATTGAAGCTTTCAGATGAATAAAACTCTTTATATAATCATTTTTTGTGCCGTTATTTTGGTGGATGACAAATGGACATCAAGGTTTTGACATCAAATCGTTTAGCATTTTTGACATGTTTTTGTGCCAGCTGGGATAGGATGAAACCTGAAATCAATCTTAAAGGTATAGTTCACTCAAAAATTACAGTTCTGTCATTATTTACAAACTCTCAAGCTGTTTCAAGAGCAAAAACATTTTTTTCCATATTTCCGTATTTTAACGATCTAGGCACAAAGTCTAAAGCGCATGTCGCAAAAGCATTAAGGGTTTGTCCCTTATAAAATTGCAAAAGGGTTTGTAAAATAGCAAAAATTTGCTATTTTAAGGATGGAAAAATACAGTCTGCGCTGCGATGCATGGTCTAACAGGGTTGTGCTTATTCTCTTAATGAGTTATAGGTATGTTTTGAGCATAAAGTGCATTAAACCAATCAGAGTCTCATCTCACATTTCCTTTAAGAGTCATTTGCGTCACACCATGATGCATTTGCTATTTACATGGTGAACTTTGTAAGTGGAAAAACTGACTGCTGGCGAGAAAACAGTTAAACAGACCATCTGCAGCATGAGGATAAAGCTTCCTTAGCCATTCAGCTTCCTTACTTTCTCTTTACTTTTACTCCTTTACTTTCGTAGATAAGGAAACGGTGGAAACTTACTCCACTGAAGAGATCCATTAGCCTACATATTTTATTTTGTTTGTTAAGCGCAAAGACTTGTTTCAGAACTATTTCTAAATTCAGTTCCAACTTCCAGCAAATTAATAAATGAACAATAATAACGAAGTGTGGTCAAAAGTTATATCCAAACACACCTATTCTTATGCCCGATATAGTGACGCATGCATCTCCAAAACTCGACAGGTGGACAAATTTAAACTAATGTAACTAATGTTTTTTAACTAATGTAAATATGCATAATAAATAATACTGCTAATAATAATAACATTATACAAATGCAAATAGTAAGCCCCCCGGACATGAAAAAGACACGTAGGTAGTGGTTTTTATATTTATGTAGTAAATATTAATTTTTGTAACATTTTAATCCTTTTTTTCATATGTAAAGATATTTGTGTATTGCTGTACATCCTGTGTGTATTAAGCATTTAAACCTGCATAGGCGCATAACTAACGGACTCTGCGCTGGACTTTAGACCAGTTTTTACTGGTCAATGGCGCGGTCAATTTCAGTTCCTCAAAATAGCAATGCGCCAACAATGCACCTTAACACAATTCCTTTTGAGTCCACAAAATGTCGCAAATGGATTTGCTATTTAAACAGCGTGGCTCAAAACGTGAAAATTAGGGTGCACTGGTTTGAAAATAGCAACAAATTAAGCCAAATACCTCTTGCGCCTTATTGCGCCGGGTGTATGATAGGGCTCAAGGTGTCAAAAACAATTGGTTGGAACTTTGAATGGATCGAATTCTCAGTTAAGTTGTGCAGATGAGGGTGAGTACATGAAATTTTTGTTTTTGAGTAAACAATTCCCAATTTTAATGAAAATGTAGGTTCTTTAGATATTTATCATGTGTAACAGTGTAATTACAATGTACTTTAGCCTTATTTACTGTATTTCATGTATCATTATACTGAATGAATTCTAGCTTTAATTCTTATCAGTTTTAGTTATTATAATTTGCCTTTTAGCTTAAAATTGATTAAGTTAAGGGATATATACATGTTACATTTTGATTTCTTTCATATAGTGCAAATATAATCTAATGGGTATATTGTATTTCAGCTTCACTTCAGTTTCAACTGGAATGATTTTCAGTTGTTTCAGTTGTATAACTGATTGTTAATCACAGGAAAACACAAAAGATGAACATGTAAAATGTACATGATCTCTTCTAAGAATACAAAACATTGATGACTCATCCTGCACTATTCAGCTAATCATCCAATCAGATCCTCTCTGTAATAAAATGCCCCTGACACAACACCACATGTGCAGCACCTAGTAATTATCAAGACTGTGACCAAATGAAGGTATCTGGCTTTGAAGAGAAGAGAATTTCTTTAATATGTCTGCACGGTCCAGACTTAGAAAATACATCAATAAAAACTATGCCAGTCAGGCAATTTGATTCCATCTTTAAGCTAATGCTGCTATATGCACGTAATGACAGTGACCTAGATTGCTCATACCCTCCAAAGAGAGAGAAATGTGAGAATGTGAGAGAGATAGGCGAAAGCACGAGTAAAAGAGACAGGGAGATAAAGATGCCTTATCAACAGATAAAAGTGTCTTGATTCACACTCAGTAGGCAGCACCATTCCTCTAATGCAGCATCATTGCAGAATATTGAAGCATTCCTGCCAGATTGCTCACAGATTACTTTGTGACGCTAAGCAAGGTGCCTTCATTAAAGCAAACCAATCTAAATCCTTTCATGCTAATGTATGCCACGTCCAAGAGCACAATCCACACGTAATGACCACTAAACAAACACTGGCTGCACCGCTGCTGCAAAATTTACATCCTTTTCATATTCAGATCGACTATTGAAAGAACATCCCGATTTCAAACTCACCAGAACTTCTTCGGCCTCCTGATTCCAAAGGGAGAGCAAGGCATTGTGGATCTGCCAGACTAATTGAGATCCGTCTTCCTTACAGAAGGCTTCAGACAGCCACTTGGCAATGGCCTACAGACACGATTAAGGCCTAATTCTGGATCACAGTGTAGGTCCTGTTTTTCTCTGACAATCTAATGAGTCTTCAATCCTGAAGTATCTTCTTCCTCTCAGACTCAATCAAACCATCCAAATAAGAATCATACACTCATATCTTGCATACCTTTTCAATTAATTCCAGACTTATGAGTTCAGTTGTTAAAAGAGGACATGTTTTGAATCTTGTCTGCACAAGGTCAGAAAAATATCAACAAACTGTAACTCCAGCAATGCACTGACTGTCCGAGTCCCATCATAAAATATGGCCAAAGCGTGATGTTAAATGCTGCAATCGCCATCAAAACTCTGTTCCACAAATCTGAAAATCTATCCTCAATTGCTTTGTGCCTTGCGGTGAAGAAGGATGGACGTAGTAGGTCTCTATTCCAGCAGGCAGTTTGCTGAAGAGGCATAGACTGATGCAGGCCGGTCCTGAGGTTACACATTGAGGGACGGATGCCATCGGAGCAGGGAATCTGGATTATCCTGTGGGTTGGTTAGGACTGACCTTCAGGCTGCTGTCCATCTGTGCCTGGCATCCCGAGAAGGCCTTTACAACACACACTCACACACAGATTCAGTCTCACAGACAGGGGCGTGAGAGTGTCGCATGTGCACCTCAGCCTCTCTGTCCTGCCAGCACTGCAGAGCTGTCTGCCGTCGCTGTGGCAACAAGGCAGCAGGGCTGTGGCGTGTCCTCTGTGATCTGGACTGCTCTCATCCCAAAACCACTGCCTAGATCCAAAACATTTCATCTGCCTGTCCAAACTCTGGACTGCTTTGTGACACTCCATGCATGAACAGAGTCAAACAAACCTACTCTATCAGTCTGTCAATCTGTCTGTCTGTCTGTAGTATGCATTTATCCATCCATCCATCCATCCATCCATAGTATCTATCTATCTATCTATCTATCTATCTATCTATCTATCTATCTATCTATCTATCTATCTATCTATCTATCTATCTATCTATCTATCTATCTAGCTATCTATCTATCATCTGTCTATCAAGCTTTCTATCCATCACTCTATCTCATATTCTACAGCTCTCCTTGCTGTCTTTCCATGTCTCCTGTAATCCATAAAAATATAGTAAACTATATAATATATTACTATATACTGTATTATTATACTATATATACACTATACTATATTATTACAGTTTTTCTCAGTGGCTTTGGTGCATTTCTCTCAACACTATTTACATTTGCACAACAGTTAATGCACTTCTCAAAACAATTAGTACAAACTGCAAAACCTAGTGGATAACCTGCAAAAGCGCGTCACTTGCTCAAAATGGATAGCTCATTCCTCAAAAGCAAGTATTCGTGTCAATGAAAGTGTCAGTGGCATCAAAATGAGTCCTGCCACCATTGTTTATGAACAAGACAGTCAAATGCTTTGTCATGTTTTCATTATGACACTTTACTCTGTACATTTTTTCCAATGCAAAAAAGTCAGATTTTGGTGACACTTCCTGAAAATGCTCAGAACAGCACTATATACTATTAGCACAGCCATTTGAAAACTACAGTAAAATTAGACATCACTGCATTTAGTGAGGTATCTGAGTACAAGACACTGAATATGTGATATATGATTCACATTTTTACTGCATTTGCTCTCTACAATTCTAATTTATTCACAGCATTGTTCAAAAGAATGAATACACCCTTATTTACAACACACATAAACTTCCTTTGGGTAAAAGCTGTGCACAACTGTAAACAATATTGCAGTACAATATTGCAGAAAAAAAAAAGATAAAATTTGCTTGACAGATTTTGACATTTAGTTCAACATTTTTGTATGTAATGACTCAAGTAATGAAATGAGGACTATTGGTTTTATATGGAATGACTATTCAGAATTCACAAGTTTAGTTAATTTTGACTGACGTTACATAAGCGAATGATAATGTTACAAAGAGCAAAGAGTTGTATGAAAGCAATTGATGCATGTCCAAAAGCATTTGCAATTTGTTGGAAGGAATGAGAAACTGCTACTATGCTGTGCACAAATGACTAATTGTTTTGAGAAATGCAATAACTGTTGTGCAAATGTAAATAGTGTTGTGAGAAATGCACCAAAGCCACTGAGAAAAACTGTAATGCTCCTGTAATTTTTTGCTGTGCTATTTAACAGAAAGATTTTTTTAAAAAAAAACATATTTTTTAAAAATACTGTAATAGTCTTAATAAATAATTTCTAATTTGCTTTGTCTTTGCCATGATGACTGTACAAACTATTTTAATAGTTATTTTGCACGATACTGATATTCAGCTTAAAGTGCAATTTAGGTTAATTAGGCAAGTCACTGGGCAACAGGGGTTTGTTCTGTAGCTAATAAAAAAAAGCAACAACAATTTCTTAAGGGGATAATAAAATAATTATTTATATATATTAAATTGCTTTTATTCTAATAAAGCTAAGGAAATAATATTTCTCAAGAATAAAAAAAGGAAATGAAATAACAGGATTTTATCCTTGCTGTGTTAAACATCTATTGGGAATACATTAATCAAAATTAAAAGGAAGGCTAATAATTTTGCCTTCAACTATATAGTTGATCTATCGAATCATCAACATTTCTAAATGTTTATCTACAAGTCTGTCTATTAATCAGTTTTTCTTCCCTGTCACCATCTACACAAGTGTATGTTAGTCTTTCTGTACTGAAATCTTTACATTTTAATTTAGAAACTCATTCATTCATTCATTTTCCTTTGGCTTAGTCCCTTTATTAATCTGGGGTCGCCACAGCGGAATGAACCGCCAACTTATCCAGTAGTTTTACACAGCGGATGCCCTTCCAGCTGCAACCCATCACTAGGAAACACCCATACTCTCTCATTCACACACATACACTACGGACAATTTAGCTTACTTAATTCACCTATAGCGCTTGTGTTTGGACTGTGGGGGAAACCGGAGCACCCGGAGGAAACCCAAGTGAACACGGGGAGAACATGCAAACGCCACACAGAAATGCCAACTGACCCAGCGACCTTCTTGCTGTGAGACGACAGCGCTACACACTGCGCCACTACGCCGCCCCTAATTTAGGAACTTTCAAAAGTAATATTTACATGTTGCAAATAAAAGTTATTTAAATAATTTTTAAAAATAATTCCTTTATTTAGTATACCAATACTATATAATACTGGTTCAAACTCAGTAATCAGACCAATTTAAAATGCATCGTAATTGAACTCTGAATGCTGCAACCCTGCAGCAGTGAACAGGAGAGTCATTTAAATCAGCAGCATAAAACTCCCAATGAGCTAGATATAAGCTACGAAGGAAAACGCAGCTGCAACACTAAAGTACCTTTGAATGGTTTCCTTCCAAGTCACTTACAGCAGACAGAAAATTGTCTTTCCTCCGTAGCTGTGTCCAGGCTGATACCCTTGAGCAAAACAGCATAAAAGCTTGTGGTTTCTGGAACGGCTCTTTCAGGCTGTGGCTAAGTTAAATGAAAAAGACAGTGCTTACCACAAACTCCTGGCTCTGGAAAATGTCTTGTCAACTCTGAAAGGACAAAAATACGATTTTAGGTAAAGACAATATCTTGCACCTGTCTTCTCGTTACATAGAACAGCTGGTGGTCCACATCACCTGTACATCTAGTTTATGTTTAGTTGAAAATCTTCTAAGAGCTATACTAAAAATACAAATTTAACAATACAGCATTGTGAATATGTTACAAAAAATACACACTAGGGCTGGGCGATTTGGCCTAAAATCAAAATCTAGATTAATTGAACATTTTAACTCGATCACGATTAATAAACGATTATTTAATTTTTTTATTTTATATATTTGCTCTCAGAGTTCATGGACAAGTTTTGTACAGTAAATATGCCCGCATATTACAAGAGATTTTTGAATAAAGAGTGCATTACTTGATTTTAAAATTACTGAATAACTGATCTATCTATGATTATTTATTAAACATCAACGTTGAACAACTGAAATTAAAACACACGTTGCCTAAAACGAATAGTCACATTTTTCTAATACAAAAAGTGAAAATAAATAACTTGCACTTTACTTTTGGAAACAAAATAAATAATTGTTCATATTAAAAGTAAAAAAAAAAATAAGCAGTATCTTTTCTAAATAAAATAACTCTTGTATATCCTGGAAAAAATCCTCAAGGCGCAGCTTCCAATCAGCATCAATGTAGTGCAAAGTAAGGCTCAAGAATAGGTCCATCGTCCTACTTGACCAGAGATCAGATGTGGCTGCAAAGTGGCCACAGAAGTATAAATCAGCCTTAAAAAAAAGGCTTAACAGAGAGCGGGGTCACGTAATTCCAAATCACTGAAAAAAAAAAATGCTGTCTGCAAAATTGCTGCAAACAATTTATATGTGTTGAATTTAGACAAACAATTTTGTAATGTTTAACTTTATTTGCTTGTTTAAATTCAGCCCAAATAAATTGTTTACAACCACTTAACTTAAAAAAAAAAAATTAGTAAATCTAAAGAATCATCTTTGAATCATTTTTTTGACAGTGGCGAAAGTAACCGAAAAAAAATCAACCCGGAAAAATTAGATTTCTTTTATTTTTTGAATGTCAATTTAGATTACGTTTAATCGCCAAGCCCTAATACACACACACACACACACACACACACACACACACACACACACACACACACACACACACACACACACACACACACACACACACACACCACACACACACACAGTTAGTACTGTATATAACAAACCTAAAAAAATAGTTAACACAGTTCTGCATTGTGAATGTTACAAAACAGAAAAATAGAAAGAAAGAAAGAAAGAAAGAAAGAAAGAAAGAAAGAAAGAAAGAAAGAAAGAAAGAAAGAAAGAAATCTCCATATAGAAGCATTTTAGATTTCCCATTAGCAATATCCTATTTAGAATGATATTTATTACTGATGTTTTATTCATTTCTGTCCACCATTTCAATGTAGAATAAAATGACATTTATTGATTTCCTTTTTCACATGAATAAATAAATGATGTAAGTGATTTGTTTCTGAAGTGGGCCATTTTTCAACATTTGACACCAACATTAAATGCTGTGAAAAATCACATTAAAACAGTGAGCAGTGACTGAAAAAGATAATAATATTTAAATAAATTCATTTTTGCCTTACACTATGTAACAAATATGCCAACACAAATCTGTGTGGCTCACCGTGTTCGCATGGGTTTCCTCCAGGCGCTCCGGTTTCCCACACAAGTTCAAAGACATGCTATATAGGTAAATTGGGTAAGCTAAATTGTCCGTAGTGTATGTGTGTGAATGAGAGTGTATGGGTGTTTCCCAGTGATGTGTTGCAGCTGGAAGGGCATCCATTGTGTAAAACATATGCTGGATAAGTTGGCGGTTCATTGCACTGTGATGACCCCTGATAAATAAAGGAACTAAGCCGAAGGAAAATGAATGAATGAATGAAATCTGCGTGGGGAAAATGTTGATTTAAAAATAATCCTGGCCACCAGCAGAGGGAGTTGTGATTTAACACTCTCTTGTCAACCTAAGAATTACACTGTAAAGCTACATTTCTTACAGATACACAGATGATTACACCCACTTAGTGTGTGATAGTGTACGACAGTAAGCTGAAGAAAGCAGTTGTTCAATAAAAACAATCTCAAACATCTCAGTTATTACTCCTCTCAGTCCTTCTCTACATGTTTCCCCTGCTGCTGTTTAGATACTCTCATATTTCCAGAGCGTTTTAAGTTCAGTCAGACAGTCTGCAGCTTTATGGCAATCCATCTTTCCAGGAACCTGTCTGTCATGGATCAAGCGGCATACTATCAGGATTCATACTACAGACTAACATCTGTGGTATTCCTGACCTAGAGCCAGAAATAGACGCAGAGATGTTGCACTTCGACACTAGAGCACTAACCGAATGTAAATGGACTGAAAGCATCACTGCCATGTCTGTGTGTGTGTGTGTGTGTATGTGTTTGTATTTTGCTGGCAGCTGGACTTTAAATTCACTATCCCGCCTCACCTCCTCATAAGAGGACAATTGGTGTCACAGATGTTGATTTCTCTTCGACAGCCTTTCGTTTCAAATAAGACAGCTGATGTTAAATGCGACACCCCAGAGTCAAGTACATATTTCCACAAAGGTACGGTGATAATATAAACTACATTACCAGGTTATTTATAGTATATCCTCACCTCAGGTCCATACATGTTTGATGTTACTGAGAAAGCAGAGGCAATGTTGGGTTTCAAAAGGAGGGGTCATTGTTTCCAAGTATTTTTTTTTTTGCGAATGTGTGGCTTGATAGTTTGTGAAACTTCACTTGGTTGTTAGTGCTGGGAATTTTGAAATATCTAATAATGTTTTTCCAACAGCATTCTTTCCAACTTGTTAATTTCCATTAAAATTTACATATATTTAAGTTAAAGTATTTTTAAGTATATTTTACGTATAAAGAGATCAACCTTCCTGCAGTTTTCGGTTGCAGCCCATATCAAACACACCTGCCTGTAATTATCAAGTGCTGCGCACTGGTGGTGGATGAAGAGATTCCCCCAATATGTAAAGCGATTTGAGTGTCCAGAAAAGCGATATATAAATCTAAGGAATTATTATTATTTAAAATATACTTAAAGTAAGTTTCAGTAAACTTTAAGTGTAACATTATTCATGTGCACTGCAACTATACTATGAACATTTCCAAAAAAAAATAAGTTTCTGTCACACACATTTTTCATTTACTATTTAATAAGCTACTAAATCAAAAGATTAGACAAAGCTACAAGACAAATATATTTCAATCAAATTCTAAGTACATGTATAGGACAAATATATTTTCACTTTTTTCTCAGTATAAGTGTACTTAAAATTATAGTTCAGCCAAACATGAAAATACAGTTTAAAGGAGGTTCACTAATAGTTCATTTAATACATTTACTTATTCTATTGTACAGGGTGTCACAAATCTGTACTTGAGTACACTCGTGATTTACCATTCAAAATGAATAATAGTCAGTCACAAGATAGTAGTTGCAGTTTTCATGATGCCAGGCGGTCTAAAAAAGCAGTGTTTTGTTAATGAGAAAGAGTCTCGCACCAATAATGTCTCACAGCTTCAATTCATTCACAGCTTCACTCTGACTCATAGCTTGTTTTATTTTTTTGTCTGGTATGCTTTGTGTATTACAAAGAGAGACAAAAGACAGCTTTCTTAATTCACGTCAAGTCTTATAAAAGATCCATCATTCAGTTAAAGAGAAGCTTTGTTTCACTGATTCGTTATTAGAACAAAAGTGAAGGCTGATAAGAGTTCAGTAGGTTCAGTAATTAACCCACTGAAACCATTTTTTTTCCACTGAATGTAGGTGACCCAGAGTACCGCAAAGACCTTGACTCAAATCTGTTGCCTTTAGGCACCAAGCCTAAGGTATGGAGTATGCACCTTCAGTTCACACTTCATTAAAGCTAGTTAATCTATCATATTTGTTTCTTTACTGTTGGTCTACATCAAAGATGAGGCTATATCAAAAATCTGCAATATGGAAAACTTTGATGCAATATTCTGCATTTACAGTCTAAATTAGAGAACAACCTAAAATGTCCTAAATTTTAGAGGTCACCGCTTAGTCCTATTTGAAATCTTCTTAACAGGAGTAAACGAGAATATTTCATGGGTTACGGTAATATATACTCTAAATGTAAACACAATTTAAAAAACCTAAATGAGATATTTAAAAAGACTAATCAAATTTAAAGAACAATTTTTAGATTCCACTCAATTATTGGTGTTAATCATGGCTACAGCTAGTCATTTCATTATTATTTGACAGACCATACTTAACTGTGTATTATAACTCTATCCAGTTTTCACTGACTTTGCAGAATAGTAAGCTGCACTAAAAAGAGTGAAGCAGGAGCTGGGCCTTTTATGCAGTACATACACTATATACCATACTATACTATACTATACTATACTATACTATACTATACTATACTATACTATACTATACTATACTATACTATACTATACTATACTATACTATACTATACCATACCAGTGTTTCCTCTAGGATTTTTTCCAGCAGTGGCGGCAGGACTTTTTTTTTACACAGATCTGCCAACTATTTCAAAGACAAATATTACACACAGTATTACAAGTCGAGATAGCATTCATGTAATACGAGCATGCGAATCTCTTTGCTTGCGCGCCGATTTCCTCTGTTCGAGCACAGAACTTCTTGCACGCACTCAAATTTACACGTTCAAGTGCAGATCTTCTTGTGCGCTCTCCAGTAAGCGCTGCTGAAGCGCGATTTAGTGCGTTTTTGTGCGTTTTCCGACATTAACGCGTCCTGAAGTAAAGTGAAACGGCATTAAACTCCGGCAAGATAAAGTCATTGTATGCAAAGCCATTGACCTTTATCAATAAAGTATACTTATGGAAACTGTGTTCATCTTAACTGAAAGCTACGCGGTGTTTGCTAGACTCACACACCTGTCAGTCAGTCTGTCAGAGAGTCAGTCAGCATGTCACCTTGAACAAATAGCGCACAGCACTACTACGGTTACAGAAAAGTTTGCGCGGTTTACCTCTATGTTTTGGTGCGATTATAATCCGCTATAAAAAACACGACTAAATGTTTTAAATAAGAAGCTGTAATGTAGCCGTGGCGGGATGAATTTTGGCGTGGCGGCCCGCCACGGATGAATGAATGTAGCGGAAACCTTGCTTACTATACTATACTATACTATACTATACTATACTATACTATACTATACAGTACATATGCAAGTTTATGCAAATATGTATCAAAAGATGGTATTACCCAATCAGCAAGAAAATTACATGAATGTCCTTACCACAAAGGAAAACAGATTAAACTGTTCCTTAAAGCTGAAACACTGAAATATTGAAATGGCCAGCCCAGAGTCCTGGTCTAAACCTGATTGAAAATCCATGGTGAGGTAGTTATAGCTAGGAAATTCAGTACAGTCAGTGAACTCTAGATACGATAACAGAGAATGAGAGACTAATGGAGTCCTGTGAGAGACTAGAGATGCCCTGTGAGAGAGTAGTGAAGTAGCGAGAGACCAGTGACATACCGTGAGAAACTTGTGACGTCCTGTAAGAGACTATCCTGTGAGTCAAAAAGGGCCTGTACACTTTCTAAACATTTTTGACTGCTGTTTACTACAGCGTTCAGAATATGTATTCATATTTATTTGGGAAAATATCATATTGTATAATCAGAAATTATTATTGACAAATCACTTCAGTCAAGTATGAAAACCAAAACATGACTCTAATATCAGTTTTTATGTCTTCATTACTGGGTGTATTAAGTTATTTCAAGAGCACACAAGTATTCTCCACTGCCCTTGAGCAACTAATGAACCCACTAAGTGTTCTATTGATTTTATTATCTTGCTGCTAGCTTTTTATTTTTGCTTTTATCCACAAACCTCAAACAAATCCAAACAATCTGTCTGACAAAGGACACAGACGTCCTATGTTGTAGATTACCAAACATAATTACTGTCAGTCCTGACCGTTGTGCTGCGGGGACTCGTAGTCTCTCCAGTTTAATTAGCTTCGCCTCATATCCGCAAATAAACAGTAAAAGCCCCAGTTGCTCAAACAAATAACGGCACATCACTCAAACGGCCACAAGAGATTCAAACTACCCAATCCTGCAGGGAAATACTGGTGCCATCAACCTGTATGTAAACAATGCCATGACAGATCCATACATTTGACTGTGTGCAATATTCATTGTAAACATCAAATCATGGCTAACAATAAAGGGATGATGATAAATCAGAATGGCCCACAGGAGAATCATAAAAATTGATAGTTTTCATCCTTGGACTTACATTCACCTCCTTTGTTATTCCTCACGAAGGAGAAATTGAGACTAGGTGTGGTAAAACTCAAAAGCACAGCCTCGACTGAACAACATTAGCCACAGGAGATTACGGTTTACCAGCATGAGTGATAGACTTAAGTAATTAGCTAGCTAAAATTAACTGAGGTGTATTAAAGGCACGCTAAGCCAAATATTTGCCTGAATGTGTGAAAGATCATTTGACAGTGCAGTCATTTAAATTAATGCAAATATTCGAAATTAGTTATCTGTGTATACTATTTAATTAAAATGTGAGTCAGCAGTTTGTACTGAATTTAATAAATGTATGTTATTCATTATTGTAGGTTATGGAGGTTAATAAGATTGCTTTTGAACTGCATGCACACCAAGAACAGCAAAAAAACATTCATACTGGACATATTACATTAGTCGGTACACTGTAAAAATGGATGTGATTTCAACGTTAAAAAACTGTAAGAATGCTACAGTACAAATCCGCAACCTGGTTAACAGTATGTTTCCTTAATATATAAGGCGAACAACCATAAATTGACTTTCCCAGAATTCCATGCATGGCACATCACTTTTTATGCTTTTTGTTGACATTACAATGGATCTTTTTAGTTGTTTCCCCATCAGTAATGTATATTAGTGAGTTATGTTACATCTAATGTTAATGAATGACACTGAACACCTTCTTTACACTGATACACTTTTCTGATTGTGGGAAAAGTTGTTTGTGATGAGCATTGGTTCGTTATGTATGAACTTTCTCATCACCACCTGCATATGGCTGTGCTATCATTTCTATCTGTGTAACAAAAGATGTGTACAGTAAATGTTGCTAATTTAAAATACAGACATATTACCTCTATAAATTAATAAAATACGGTAGTTTACTGTAAAAATGAGAATTTACTTTTACGGTTTGTACCGTATTTTTTACGGTTAAATACTGGCAACCGCAGCTGCCGTTTTTTTACGGATTTATTTTTTACAGTGTAGCCATACAGAACTGGAGTAAGAGGCCCTGTGAGTTCCATGATGCAGAAAAATGCAGAATCAAGTCATAATTTTTTTAAATTTAATTTATTAAAGCAGAACGCTAAAAAATTTAGCTAATTTTGTATAAATAACACATATAGGAATCTGATATATGGAAATATGTGCACATTAAGTATGACATAGAAGTTCATATTTAGATTACACATATATAAAATGTACGTCATATGCAACATACATTTCAAAATAATGCAAATATGTTTGTTTACATATATATATATATATATATATATATATATATATATATATATATATATATATATATATATATATATATATATATATATATATATATATATTTTTTTTTTTTTTTTTTTTTTCAACCGTTGGAATTACAAATATGTACACAAATATATTAGCTATAAATGTATTTATAAATGGACATATTTTATATATGATTATATCCAGGGCTTGACTATAACACCTGCCAAATTTGGGTAGATTGTGGGTTAGATAGCCGCTCCCACTAGCTATTTTGGCTGGTTGAAAATAGTTTTTAAAAAGCCAGTGCTGGCTCGTCACTAAAGATTAGAACTTTAGTTTGGGACCGTTTGTCAATATGCGTGCAAATGTGATCTTAGAATCGAGAAGCAGCCCGACTGACAAAAATAACTGTTTGGGCGAGTAAAAGAAAGCAGGTAAATAACGAACGAGAGAAGCAGGTGCACGGTCAGACACAGGCGATCCTCGCTCACTGATGAGGGCTTTATTTTAACGCTCACAGCTGATGTTTTGATGTGTGAGTGTTTTAAAAGCTTGCACGCTCTTGTTTCCTTGCACGAAGCAAGTGCCTGGAAACGCAACTGGTGCGATTGGTTCTCTTTGAAATAAACTGGAAACAATTTGATGCTGTTGCAGCCACAGTCCTGCTACTTTCGAGAGCTTGAGATTCTTTGCAAGCAGCAGCAGTTGCAGCTTTCGCTTTAACCATTCTTTGAATAGATTATCAATGGGCCTAAGTTAACCGTGTGCGCACGATCATACTTTCATTATCGCACATAAAATGTTTTTCTTGTGAATGTATTGCTTACAGTTATTTTCGTTAATGGTTTATTTATCACCATTTACGATAACATTGCTTTAATAGGAGACTAACTCACCATTTATGCTTAGTTAACTGGTGTATATATGATAATAATTTTTAAAATGTCAATTGTTTTTCTAAGAACATTTTTTGTTGGATAGCTATATTTTGCTTCTTTTGACACATTATTTAAAATTTGTGGCAAGGAAATAATTAGTTTGTTGTGGCCAGAAAAAAAGGTAAGTCCTTAGTATTAAGCCCTGAAAAGTCAAGTAAAATAAAACTAATTGCAATGTGACACTATGAAACCACAACCTATTTGCTCATGCACATTGAACAAGATCATACACAACACACTCAAAAAAAGTGAACATTACACAAAAATCTAAATCAAGTAATTTTAGCATGCCAAAGTCAAATGTACGCATATAAAATATATTTTCCCAACAAAAAAATTTGTGGCTAGTGAAAATGGCAAGTGGCTAGCAACATCAGAAAATTGGTAATCAAAAAATTTAATGTCAAGCCCTGATTATATGTAACATATTTTTAAATTTAATATGAGAAATCAAAAGAAGTGGTGTACCAAATCAAATTTCAATAAAGACTAGCATATAAACATATGCATATTAAACTGAAACCGTTAAATGTTAACACTAAATTTGATTTCAAATTAATTAAGAAAATAAATAATAAAAAATAATATTTTGTTTAATTTTTGCTCAAATTGTTAAAAGATATGTATGACAGTACAGAATGACAGTACCAGTAACTTCAACTTTAAAGAATTACTAACATTTTATATAACCATCAAAACTAAGTCCTTAAAACAAGATAAAGATCATGAAAATACAACTAAATTTGTGGGGGACAAAAACAAAAACATAGCATTACAATTTCATAGGGCCCTAGAGTAAGAATGTATTATTCATCATTTAGATTCAGAGCATAAACCAGAGGGTTTTCGAAGCTTGATGGAGAGTCTGTGGCCTTTACTGTCAGTATCCTCTGATTTAATGTGATAATGTACTATTGCTGCCCTCAAACCTCAGCAGGCACATACAATATGAAAGGCACAGGTTGTGTTAGCTCAGATTTATCACGCTGCAATAAAACGGGTACAGTCTGAGATACAGAGGAGACTGTCAATATTTGAAACTAGAGAGAATGCTTTATTGAAAACGACTTTGTGAATCAGATGTCAAAGATGACTTGGCTCTAACACAAGCCTGTCTAAGCATCTGATCCCTCTGGTAGGGCGTCATAAATCATGTCTCATGCAGAGCACAACAATCCTGCTGGATGTCATTTATAATTTAGAAATGTACATTCACCAGCATCCTCCGCTTATGCTTCAATTCATCTCTAAAGAAATGAGAATCTTCAAAAAAAAAAGAATCAATAAATGAAAATATAATGAGTATTATTTCTCCCATCCGTAGCCCAAGATGATGGCAGAGATTTATCATCACAATCTTACTGAAGGCAAGGGAGAAGAAATGGTTTAATTAAAGAGATAAACAAAGAAAGAAAGAAAGAAAGAAAGAAAGAAAGAAAGAAAGAAAGAAAGAAAGAAAGAAAGAAAGAAAGAAAGAAAGAAAGGATCTGACTGGTGTCTGACTGATTGTTTTGGAGAAGTTAAGTGCAAATAAATTACTATAAATATTATTAAAAAGAAATTAAATAGAAATAATGCTGCTCATTATTTATAAAATACATACATATATACTTGCAAAATAAATTCAAATTGATAGTAAAATAGCCCAACTTAACTAAAAAAAATAAAAAAATAAATTAAATTCTATTTGCAGTGCAAAGTTTCTTGATTTGGATAAGAGATGAATAAATGGATGGATAATTTAATAAATAAATAAATAAATAAATAATATAAATTGATTGTTTAATTTATTAATTTAATTAATCTAAAACTAACCAACTGACTAAATAAATAAATAAATAAATAAATACAAATAAATTCTGAGTGGCTGGAAAAAAGTAAAGTCACTATGGTTTTGCAGAATATATGGATGGACAGGAAAAATAAAAACTTTTAAACCAACTAAAATAAATAAATAAACAATCTGTCTAACTAGAAAAGGCAGAGTAGCTTTGATCATACTTGAGAAGGGTTTGATAATTAAATAAACTAAGGCCACATTTAAATTACAGTACATCACATGGTTTAAGCGAGTCACATCAGATTGGATCACAAATTGCATATTCTGATATTCCAGCCTGATCCCACACTGTAAAAAAATGCAGGGTTCCACACAATTGATTTGTGTTGGGACAACATAAAGGAATTCAGTTCACCTATTTGTTTTTACAAATTTAAGTTGATTGAACATAAAACAAATAAGTTGTCCCAAAAAACTCAAGAACTCAAGTGTTGTTTTAGCTCATTTTAAATAACGTCATGTTTTTGAGTGCACGAGGAAATGTAACTGTTTTGTCAGTTTAGTGGCTAATTTGTACAAATTCATAAGAGTTCGCCAAACCATCATTGGAGGGTGAGCAAATCATACTAAACTGTACGAATGAGATTCTACAGATTTACATAAATTAGCCACTGAATAAAAATGTTAGGAATCAGTCTCATTCATATGTGGAAATAAACTGATATGAATCAGACATGTCCATTTGCATCTACTGTACCTTGTACAAAATAAGATAGTCCTGTCAAATTTAGCAGTATGTCACTGAAAAAGTGACTGTGTCAACATCACCCACAATCACTGCTCGTTTCAGTGGCGTAGTGAAGAATGAAGACTTTTTTCTGCATTATAAGACCAATGTTTCCCTGACATTTAAAGATCTGGCAGAAAAAAAATAGCTTCCATTGTAAATCATGCCTTTTTATTTTATCGTACAACCTAAGCATTTCTGGATCAGTCTGAGTTGTGCAAAGTGTAAATGTAGATATCAGTCACTTTTGATAGATTCTGTAAGCTGGTCATCAAAAAAAAAAAAAAAAACTGGATATTGTTAATAAATCAGGACGGAAACGGGCATCACATCTTCCAGTGTAACTGTGCCCTTACTAACTAGCTAACTAACCAATTAACTAACTAACTAACTAACTAACTCACTAACTAACTAACTAACTAACTAACTAACTAACTAACTAACTAACTAACTAACTAACTAACTAACTAACTAACTAACTAACTATTTCAAAAGAGTGATCTCGGTAATATGAAAACACACATTGATAGTATGATCAAATGTTAGTGTCCCTCTATTTTCATGACACTTCTTTTTCACACTGATGTTTTCCTAAGTGTTATTTTAGTTGTACCCACTTGAGTTATTTCCTGACCCTGAACTCTTCTGTGGGTCATGGATCAGTGGCCTTGTGAACAGAAACATAATGCTTGATGAACACTTAACTGCTTACAGCCTGACTAAATGAACAAAAAAATGAGCAAACTAAACTCGGGACAGGTTCAGTAGTGCTTTGCTGAATTTAGTCAACTCAGTTACTTATATAACAAAAGGTGATTTAAATCTGAAAACAATTCTTTAAATTATTAAAATTAAAAATTATTTTAAGAATTGTTTACTGAAAGATTCTTTGAGGAACCAAACATGGTTCTACTATGGCTTCACTTTGAAACATTTTGAGAGGGGTCTGGATGCAGTGCAATCTGAGCTGCATCCAATGCTTTTTAATGCGCTCATCTAACCCCACCCCTAACCCTACCTGTCACAGTGATGTCACTCACTCTATTGAGTGCATTGTGTATGACATTCCATCGCTGAGTGATGCAATCTCAGCTTGCATTATATAGGCTGCATCCAGATACTATTGAACATTTTGGAGTGTAATCTAAACAAATATGGATCACAAATGTGTTCTACATTATTATGTGCTATAAATATATGTTTAAAAGAGATATATACATACATGATTTGTTGTTATAATAATAATAATAATAATAATAATAATTTCCTTACATTTATATAGCTCTTTTCTAGACACTCAAAGCGCTTTACACATTGGGGGGAATCTCCTCATCCACCACCAGTGTGCAGCATCCACCTGGATGACGCGACGGCAGCCATATTGCGCCAGATAGCACACCACACACCAGCTGTTTGGTGGAGAGAAGACAGAGTGTAGAAGCCAATTATGATAGGGAATGGATAGGGGCCATGATGGACGGAGGACAGTGGACAAATTTGGCATTTACTCGGTTTAAAGTCTCATCTGAAAGACGGTGCTCACTGAGCAGTATAGAGTCCCCTTCACTATACTGGAGCGTTAAGACCCACACAGACCGCAGTTTGAGTGCCCCCCGCTGGCCTCACTAACACCACTTCTGGCAGCAACCTAGCTATCCCATGTGGTCTCCAGCTTAGCTTCAGTTTTACTAGAGTTGCAGAGAGCTAGCTGCCAGCTTCAAATGCCTTTGAAATCTGTGATTTAAGCATTGGTTCACATTACTAAAAATGACAATATTGTGAAATACTGTGACCATTAAAAAATCATTACTTTCTATTAGTATATATTTTAAAATGTAAATTTATGATATAAATTTTTTCCTGTTTGGCAACGATGAATTTTCAGGGACCATTACTGCAGAATGGCATCATATGATCCTTCAGAAATCTATACGCTGATTCAACATTTCACATGTTAAAAATATACTTCAGTTTTTAGTGGAAGCATTTTTTTAAGATTATCAAATTAATAAAAATTTTAAAAAGAAGGGCATGAAATGCAAAATGATTTTTAATAGCATAATGCAACATATAATAAAAAAAATACATGTATATATTTTTAATTTGATGTCACTGTTTATCAGTTTCATGCAACCTACTACTGTAAATACATTGATTGGAATTTAAAGAAAGAAAGGAAGAAAGTAAGGAAGGAAGAAAGAGGAAGGAAGGAAGGAAGGAAGGAAGGAAGAAAGGAACGTTCTTTCCTTCCTTCCTTCCTTCCTTCCTTCCTTCCTTCCAGTATGTGGCGTGGAAGGAAGGAACGACGGAACGAACAAAAAAACAAACAAAAAACAAACAAAAGAATGAACAAAGGAACGAATAAACGAACGAACCACAGAAAATTTTACATGGAGTGTAGGAGGAACACATTACACTCAAGAATCTCTCAATATTGTAAACAACAGATTTCTGAGATACATCAGAAAGCACATACTGTAGTTGGTCGGTTTTAGAAATGATGCAAGCATCTTGTGGGCAAAACAGTGCGTCAGTGTTGACAGATGCTTTAATGTCTCCGAGTGTGAGTGTTTAAGGAGGATGGAGTTACACCTGCTGTCTGGGGAACAGGACATAATGGAGAGAACAGCCCTCCAGTCACTGCCAATACACTGTGTGCCATAACAAGAGCCTTACATAAACACACATCCATTTTTCATGACTTCAGTGACACAAAAGCATGTGCAAACAGTGCTTGTTTCAAGTGTCAGTTTTCTTGTTAAATAATAAATACTGTTGAAGTGGTATACAGTTAAAGTCAAAAGTTTCAAACATCTGGCAGGAAATGCAAAGTGTTAATTATTTTATTAGAAATCCTGTTTTTTTTTTTAATATGATGCAGTATTTAATCTAAAAGAGGTCCACATACAGTGCTAGGCATAATTGAGTACACCCCATTTTGAAAATGAATATTTTTATCCAATTTCTCAGTTAATATAGGTAATGTATTTTGGCGCATTTAAACAAAACAGATTTATTAAACAGATATATTTATTAAAGTAATATTTTAGTCACCAAACATATTTAGAAATTAAAAGATAATGCAATTAAATTCAAACTAAATATTGCAAATAAAAATTACAACCTACAAAATTTCAACTGTTTTCCTTATTTTGCAAAAGCACGCACTTTTGTTGTTATTGTGAGTGTACACAAAAAAAGTAGACACCTAACAGAGTCGATTGATGTATTGCTCTTATCTGCACAATCAAAACTGAAAGTGTAATTTAAGTTCTTTTCAGTGTTATGAGGAGAAGACGCATCAAAACAAGTATACGTGGTCTTCAAGACCCCTAGGGTTAAATAGAAATCTAATAAATAAAAACCTACAACAACAGGATCCCAGTTAAAAAGTTTAGGTTCCAAAAATGTTCCCTTAGTGTTTTCTTTAAGTTATACAATGTTTTTTTTCCTAAGACGTAAAAATGTACAGTTTTTAGACAATGTATAAACATTCTTATGACACACACACACACACACACACACACACACACACACACACACACACACACACACACACACACACACACACACACACACACACACACACACACACACACATATATATATATATATATATATATATATATATATATACATATATATATAAATATATAATAACATTATTTAAAAAATTTTATCAACTTCATGTCATATTCATGTTCCCAGGATGTTAATCAAATCATTAATTAAAACATTCCATCCACATTATATTAAAGTCTGCATGAACCGGAAGCTGCAACAGTTTTTTTTTTTTTTTTTTTCATATTTTGATACAGTTTCTAGTGAAACGGAATACTGAATGAGAAAACTGTAGCCGTGCTAGTTTTACTGTAAGCTGATTGGGTGTAGTAAAGCAGAAGTTTGCCACAGAAAAATCAGGAAAAGGGTGTCAGGAGAGTTATTACAACCTAACAGACACCTCCTCCTCACTATTTATGTTTGTTGATAAATCGCTGTCAAAACTGACATTTGGAGGGGTGTGGTTAAGTATGTTAAGCCCACGCCCATTACCTGAGAATTGAACTGAAAAGCAAACAGGAAGTGCATTTTTCAGATTTCAATTTTAGATTACAAGGGCAAACTTTTTTTTCTTTCCTAATGACATGCACGGATGAATTGTTTACCACAAAATTAACAATGTGCACTAACAAAATCAATATGGTTAGTTTTGATTTCATGACTTAATGTTCTAAGAAAAAGGACTAAGCTAAAAAGAAAATGAATAAATGAATGAATGAATGTTCTAAGAATGTTTTATGAGAGCATTATGAGAGCATTCACAAAGAACAACTAGCATCCTAAAGATGTTCCAAAAACATTCTAATAATGTTACATGCTAACATTTACACAACATTAAGAGAACATTCCCTGTTAGCTGGGACAGTGGATATAGTGCAGTGAGAGTTTACAGAGTGACAGGCAGCTGAATGAACACATTTAGAGCGTCTCTCAGCTCTTCAGGTTTCAGCAGAGTGATTCTCTTAGCTGTAATCTCCACATTTGTTGTTACACAACTGCACAGGTGCAGACAGCCTTAAAAACAGCAGTAGCAGCAGCTGTCATGTGAGACTGAGTGCTGGTCTGCATTGTATGGGTCACAGTCTGAGCAGGACAGCAGTAAATCTGACCTCGGGTCTCAGGACTGAATTCACTAAATAAAACTACACCCAGTACTGACTAAGAAAGCAGCAAAACTAATATGCTTAAAATACAGATAATTCTAAACAAGTTGTGGCAGAAAATTGATTGCTTTGTCAAATGATATAAAATACTTTTATACTTTTTAAAATAATGCTAAGCAAAAACAACAACATACAGTCAAATATTATGACAACTTAAAATAACGTTTTCAATTTGTATATATTTTAAATGCAATTGATCTCTTTAATGACAACTGATCTCTTGCGCTCTGCTGTCTTTAGTATGTTGTAGTATTACAAAAAAATTATTTACACCTTTGTCAGTTAAATACATTTGTCAATCATTTTATTATTTAAAAAAATACAAACAAACAAACAAACAAGCAAAAACATGTACATAAAAATAAAAGGTTACACTTTAGTTTAGGTCACAATTCACAGTATTAACAAATTAACTAACACTACTAGCTTAATAAACCACTAATTAGCAGTTTATTAATAGTTAGTAAGTTAGAAGTTGGGTTTAGATTTTGAGTACACTGTAAAACCAAACAGTCAACTTTATCAAATGAAATGAGTGTAGTTAACTCAAAATTTGCTGAAAGTTAATTCTACTCATTTGAAAAGAGTTTTGAACTCAGTGTTGAAGGTAATGAGTTAATTAAATACCTCTTTACTTTAAATTAAATGGAGTAAGTTCACAGTACTCATATACATTCGTTTTTTAACTCAAATGGTTTGTTGCAATGAGTTTCCTCAAACAATTTGAGTTGCCTTAACTTATTGGGTTTTACAGTACTCAGTTGGTTTGAGTTCTCTTCATTTATTGGGGTTTACTGTGCTCAAATTGCTTTGTTTACTCAAATAGATTAAGTTCACATACTCATTAGGATTAGTTGCAATCGGTTTCCTCCAATGGTTTGAGTTACCTTAACTTATTGGGTTTTACAGTGTAGAATTAGAGATGCAGGAAAAGATCATAGTTTATAACTACTAATGAACAGTTAATATCTTAATAATAAGCATGTTATAAGCCAGTAGTTAATAGCATGAACTTAGACCTAATCTACAGTAAAGTGTTACCAAATAAAAAGTGTGAAAATTGGAAAAGAAAAAAGTAATTTGGAAAAATTCATTCATTCAGTCATTTTCTTTCGGCTTAGTCTCTATTCACCACAGGGGAATGAACCACCAACTATTCCAGCATATGTTTTTCATAGCAGATGCCCTTCCAGCCGCAAACCAGTACTGGGGAAAACACACACACACTCATAAACTACGGCCAATAGTTTATTCAGTTCACCTATAGCGCATGTCTTTGGACTGTGGGATGCGAACAAGTCACCTTCTTGCTGTGAAGCAACAGTGAGCCACCATACCACGCCTGGAAAATGTCAAACTCATTTGTTAAGGTCTTAAACTTTTTTAATTATACATGATTTTTAAGTACTACTTGTATAACATATTCAAAAAACTATTAATAGTTATGATAAAAATTTACAGGAATGCCATCCATAAACATTAAGAAAAATATCTTTATAATTAGGTCCTGTGGAAAAAATAAAATGATTTTGCATGGACCTTTTTCATGTATAAAATAGTTTAATGGCATGAAGTATCAAGTATGTATAATATCAGGAATTCAAGTAATTATAATTATTATTATTATTATTGTGTTTTTTATTTTTATTTTTATTTTTACAAAATTTGAATTTAACTATTAGTTTAATTCATAACAAAAAAAGCAAAGCTGATTTCTTGAGGCCCTGAAAAAAAAACTAAAATATCTATCAACCAATTTTTGGTAGTAGAAATAAATCATCAAATAAATCATTATTTTTGTAACCTGGGCATTGAAACAAGAAAGAGTGTGAAATAAAAAAAGCAATGTTATTATGGGCTGCAGTTTTCATAAATTGGCCCCTGCTGCGAATGAGTTATGTGTCATTACAGGCTGTTCTGTGTGAGTACAGGAAGCGTCTAACAGCTGCCCTTCAGAACTAATCAACAGTGTTTGTCTCTTCAAATGACACTAAAATTAATCCAGCTTCTTCAGTCACGTCTTCAGTACAGCCGCCGAATGTGAACGTGACTGTAAATTCAGATGAAGGTCAGATGATGGACAGAGAGGTTAGTGTTGGTTTAGTGAGAGGTGGATGAGTGGTCATCGGCTCTCGAGAGGTGAACACACAGTCTTTGTAATGCAAAACAAAAACCTAATGAAAGCGGATGAGCTGCCTCTTTAAAATGACACTCGGTAAACAAATAATTAGAAATCTAGCAAGCACCTTTAATCTTTGTCATTTAAGTCTGCACTTCATATAAATATAAAATAAAAAAACTCACATTATTTTATTACTATTTCCAAATATTTATTTCATATAACATTTATTTGACATTTATTTCATAGGCTAAACATTTTATTTCTAAACTTATTAAGGCAACACATTGGCGCAGTAGGTAGTGTCGTCACCTCAGAGCAAGAAGGTCGCTGGTTCGAGCCTCGGCTGGGTCAGTTGGCATTTCTGTGTGGAGTTTGCATGTTCTCCCTGCGTTCGCATGGGTTTCCTCCGGGTGCTCCGGTTTCCCCCACAGTCCAACGACATGCGGTACAGGTGAATTGGGTAAGCTAAATTGTCCGTAGTGTATGGGTGTGATTGAGTGTGTGTGGATGTTTCCCAAAGATGGGTTGCGGCTGGAATTGCATCCGCTGCGTAAAAACGTGCTGGATAAATTGGCGATTCATTCTGTTGTGGCGACCCTAGATTAATAAAGGGACTAAGCTGAAAAGAAAATGAATGAATGAATGAACTTATTAAATTTGTTGTCTCATGATTTCAATGAATTTGACATGCTTTTTGATCCAAACTATTTAATTTAGTCATTAAAACAAAAATTCAATACAAAAGATACAATGTTTACACTGGCCTTGATTGCATAACATATTGCTTCAGATATTTTTGCTGATCCGTGTGAACAAGAATTGTTTTGACATCGTTGTTGTCAGTCGGCAAAACCCCTGTTGTGTAAACATAACCATCATTTCCACGATGCAGAAAACTACTGCTCACACTATGCTCGTCTGCAATTAAAACACTAATTTCCAGAGCTGTTCTGAGAGTCATTCACAAGCATTTATTTCATAAAACTATCATCATATCCAGTGTTGGGGGTACCGCACAAGTAATGCGAGTTACTTAATAATATTACTTTTCTAAGTAATGAGTAAAGTAACGCATTACTTAAAAAAATTAATTAATATTTGAGCTACTTTTTGAAAAATGTAAAGCGAGTTACATTTTTAATTAATTTGCTTTAAAAAAGTAAATTGCTATATTAAAATTGAAATGAAAGCATGCATTCATTATTTTGAACACAGTTCTCAGAAGATAACATTATCCTACATTATTAGTTTTCGATGTGTTTTTAAGGTAAATAAAGATGTAGGTTATACACAGTGTTGTTCATTGAAAAAAACGTCCTGGTTACGTCCGTAACCCACGTTCCCCGAATAAGGGAACGGAGACGTGTGTCTGTAATAAACAGACTTTTGGGAGTGCGTTAGACGACCAATCACTTCTGAAGATAAGAAAATGGGCCAATGAAATGCCAATTGAGTTGGCGGAGCTGAGCTCCACAGCTGAAATTGATGAGCTCATCAAGGCTATATAAGTCAGCTGCTGGAGGCAGCTCCTCAGAATTTGCCTGCTGAAGAGCCGATCACTCAGCTCCCAGCTGAAGACTCAGGTGCTGTGGCAGTGGAGACACACGTCTCCGTTCCCTTATTCGGAGAACGTGGGTTACGGACGTAACCAGGACTTTCCCCTTCATAGAGAACTCCAACATGTGTCTGTAATAAACAGACTTTTGGGAGACCGTATGGAAAACGCCACAGCAGCTAAGCCCGTCACGCTCTTGATGTGCAGTTTGCCAAGCAATGTGTGAGCGCACTGACATCACCAAAAGCGCAACCTTCCAACGTCCCCTAGGCCCAAAAAATTACCTTTATATGGGAATAATATGATTTTAGATCGGGGGTCGTAAATTTGCTTTTACCTAGCTAATATAGACTAGGGATTTTAGAGATACGACAGTACGTTGGGAAAACGTGCCAGTCCCCGAAGGGGGAGGACGCTGCGGAGACCACCTGCTACCCAAAGGGGGAGACTTGATGGTAATAAAGCATATAGACTAACCCTATCGAGGGGGAGTGCTACTTACGATAAGCTGGTTAGCAGTTAGGAAAGACACGGGTCCGCCTGAAAAGGGGGAACACACCGTGGTAAATAATGCATATGACATCACCAAAACAGGGGAATGCACATAGTTGGCACCGAACCTCAGTATGCGGGTAGACCAGATGGGCATACCAGACAACACACTGAGCCATGCACTCAACTCCTCCGCTGAGTCAGGTGCTGGGGGCCTCGGAGGAATTCTCTAGGGTTCACCTGAAAAGGAAAACTTACTAGTAGAATAGAAAATGCACACGCATCTCCGGGTTAGGGAGCCTGGCGCAGCAAGCGTTTATTGACACCAAGCTTTATTTCCTCTCGATTGACTGGGGTAACCAGTAACCGGCAGGAAACTGACTCCACTCGAGGATATAATCTCGATAATGTGTTAGGTGCCGCCCAGCCCGCAACTCTACATGATCTGTTAAGAGGCGCTGTGTACTCACGCCGAAAAGGAGGCACCGCTCATTATATTATTATTATTATTATTATTATTATTATTAAGTGTGCTCTTTCTCCCGGGGCACACAGCTCGCCCTGGCACATGAAGCGAGGGTGATGGCATAAATTAAAAAATGGACCAACCTCTATTTTAATACAGCACTTCCCTTCTGCTGATCATAACAGAAAAGAGCTGCGTATGCTTACATGTCATGTTAAGCGCAGTGCGCGGACATAGCAATGAAAAGGCTGAGTCTGCCTCCTCCGCAGGCAGCGCTTGCAGGCTCACCACCTAATAAAAAAAGGGGCGGTAGAAGCCTTGGCACAAGGTGAACCGAGGTCGAGAGTAGGTCGGTCCAATTACTGGCACAATTCGCTGACCGAAAATGGCACCGGAATCCTAACCCTCCTGATACCAGCGCGATCAGCAGAGCTGCCTAAGGACAGAAATTTATGGATACTGATCGAGTGGCTCAATGGACCTATCATAACTGATGGGGCTAGAGAGATCCCAAGAGGGAGAGAGGCGGGGTGGGGATGGATCAACATCACGCGCCACGCGCCTCTGAGAAACCGGCTGAAGAGGTTATGCTTTCCCAGCGCGCTACAATACGCATTAAAAACGCAGATGATCGCACGCCAAACGCCAAACGCCTATCCTGAAGGAAGAAAACACAACACTAATCTGGCATGTCCGGGGGTTTTCTCAGAGAGAATTCCCATACAACAAATAGACTTCACTGCAGATCATAGGCATACCTAATAAGGCGCTCTAGCCTGTAGTGACGGTGTTAACTATCGCACTGATAAGTCACCTAAGTCCACCGCGCTCAGTCTAGAAACCATCCAAAGAGGTTCCAGAGCCCTGCACGGGTGCCAGAGGGTGCCCATCCCAGAAAAAGGAAGTGCTTTTTCCGGGGAATTCATCAGGGAGGGCCATCACGAGGAGTGTGAGTCTGGAAACTCGGGTCCGGTTGGGCCAGAGAGGCGCAACGAGCGAGACCCGCTCATCGTCTCCCCGACGTTGCACAATGTCTGTGCGAGCAGGCTCACTGGGGAAAGAGAACGCATATTGCATAACCCGAGGCCAGCTGAAAGCCAGCGCCTTTGTGCAGAGCAGGAAAAGCAGCCAGCTAAGGGCCGCTCGGGAGAAACAGCGGGATGACCTGGGCTTCTCTGAAGCGTGCCCATAACAGCTGGAACGTACCGGGGTGGAGTCTCCGTTCTCCCAGAAACATAGCGGTCCTGAGAGCTTGTAAGCTGGCATGGAGAGCTTGTACAGGATATGAACGGCACGCAGCTTTTTAACCGCAAGACTCCGGAGGAGCGGATGGCGAGCAAACTGAGACATGCTGCGATGGCGCACACCGCCTAAACGGTTGATGTACGCCACCGCAGTCATGCTGGCCGTCCTAACCAACACGCGTTTTCCCTTCCCGCTTCGGTAGTGACCGGCGGAGAGCGAAAAACAATGCCAACAGCTCCAGGCAGTTGAAATGCCAATGCAACCGGGGTCCGGTTTACAAACCTGCAGCTGCATGCTCGATACACACAGCCCGCCAGCCCATACTGGAAGCATCTGTCAAGATGACAGCATAACTGGACACTTGTTCTAAGGGCACTCAGGCCCGTAGAAGGCAAGATCCATCCAGGGGCTGAAGGTGCGGAGACACAGCGTGGTGACGTAAACCCGGTGCCTCTCCGCGTGCCATGCCCATCTGGGGACCCGATCGCGAAGCCAGCGCTGAATTAGTCTCATATGAACAATTGAGTGGCCTGATAGCGGCTACAAATGTCATATGCCCCAGGAGCCTCTGAATAATTTCAGTGAGACCAATATAACTGCCAAATTAATCGGACAGGACAGCGCCAGCCCAGCGTGCTAAGAGCGCACCGTAATGCAGACCGAGTCCAGCTCCAACCCGAGATGAGAGAAGCTCTGCCTGGGGTAGAGCCTGCTCATACTCGGTTGACCCAAAACCCAAACAGGCCGAGGTGCCGGAGCACCAGGTCCCTGTGCATAATCGATCAGTTCAGAGATCTAAAATAATAACAGTCAATGAATAATCAAAAATGCTGATGCGTGTGCGCCAAAGAGGCACAGGGCATCCTCCATGCATGGAAACAGGGACAGCCTGAATGGGAGGACTGTTACCACCATGTTCGGCCCCCCCCCGTCGAAAACCGGAAAAATCACAGTATAAGGAGGGAGAGAGCGAGACATGGAGCGAGCGTCCTTCAGGTCTATAACTGCAACCAGTCCCACGAACAGACGCACTGGGGGATGCGTTTCTGCATGAGCATCTTGATAGACATCCTGGACATATGACAGATCAAAACGCGCAGATAGGATTGGTATAGCCCACCGCTCTCTGGATACGATGAAAGGGGGCCTTACCCGCTCTTCATCTCGGCTGGAGGACTGGCTTGATTATATCCTTCACCAGGAGGATAATAATCTTCTCACGCGAGACAGGGGGTGGCATAGCGATGATCGCTTAAATACACACTCGTGAACTCGGGAGGCCAACAGCGAATTGATGGGGCTTCGGGATGGGGAGTGCACATTCTGGGAAGCAGAGCGTCCCGAGAAAGAGATAAAAATAAGAGATTGACTCTTACCTTCCTCCCAGGATCCCGCGGAGTGGCTGGAGGTGCGAGAAAGGAGCTCAAGCTCAAGCCCTCAAGCCTGAGGCGAAATGCACCAAAGCTGAGAGCTGGAAGGCAGTGCGTCCCATGCTGGCAGCAATTGGGCTTCCACACCCAGAGGGAGGAAAAGCCGCTCTTTTCGGATCGCTACATACATTCGTGGGGGAGCCACGGCCTCCACCGGGGAAAGAATGGTTCTCCTCCTCTCCAAGCGGCCCGCCTCAGGTTCGCTTCGCAGTCCAGTTACTGGACTTAACGACGACCTGTGACGGGAGCGTCAACTCCCTGCGGGGGGGCTCGGCGCGTTCACTAGCCATGGAATGGACTGGGACGGTGGAGCCTTTTGGAGCCGCGGGAAGAGCGCACTCGGCGAGGAACAGTCAGCGGTCTGATGGGGAGAGCAGTTTTCCGAGCCCACCAAGAGATGACCTGCTCGATCTCGCAGGGTTGATCTTCCAACACTGAGGATTCCTGGGTAAAATCCCCGATGGTGTCGCCGAGAAGGCCTGCCTGGGATATGGGCACACTAAGAAAGCGTACTTTGTCAGCGCGGCGCATATCTTCAGGGTAAGCCAGGGTGGCATTTCCGGACCCCTATGTGGCCATCGTCTTCCCTAGGGCACGGGCGGCCGACTTGAATGTCATGAGAGTATAGTCGAACACCGTGCAATGCTTACGCATAAGCCTGGGGAAGAACCGCCCCTATGCAGGAGGCCGTGGGGCACGGCAGAAGCGGCATAGCCCTCAGCAGTGTGGGCTCTGGCCTTGATAGACACAGATAACCCACCCGCCTTAGACGGGGTTCTCAGCTTACCCCTCCAGGTGGCGGCGCCAGCCACCCGAGGAAATAGCTTCATACTAACTGGCCGCCTCGCCATCAAGGGAGGTGAAGGCGGGAGCACAAGTGAACCGGGCGGGAAAAAAACGCCCTCTATGCCAGCGTGTGCTTACTGTGCGCCCCTGTGAAGAAGGGGATGGGGGGGCTGGAAGATTAATCTTAGATCAGCCCGCATGTCACACCCTCTAGTCGGTCCGGCGGTGAGACTGGGGGACAAGCCATCTCCAGCCGCACCGCCGAAACAGCCCAGGAAGCGCAGCCGTTATGTCTGATTCGAGAACTGTGACCGCGCATTGCACCCCGTAGGATGGAAGCGAGCCCAGTCTGTCATCTGAGCATAACAGCTCGCCCTCCGATGTCGCGATGGACCTTTGATCTCCGGTGTCATCAAGCGGAGGCGCGGACAACTGCCCGAAGCTTGGATGGGGCGCGCTGTGAAGGAGGGGGGGGGGGGGGTCCGTACCCGGAGGCGACAGATAAACCCCCACTGTGATCCTCAGGTCTGCCCGTGTGCTAACCGCTTTTACGGGAGCAACAGGGGTGGCCGAAGCTGTGATCTTAGCAATGCAACAGCCATGCCCTCGCAGTGAGAGCATGAGCTGTCCGCGGGCACCGCATCGACATGCCGGACCCCCAGACCTGTCATGCGATACCCGTGCCCATCATCCGGAGATAGGAACCACTGCATCCAGAAACGCACAGTCAGAACAGCGTCTTGAAAAAGACGTGTTGATTGACTGTGTTGCTCTCTTAGGAAAATCTGCTTCTTTGAAAACTGCTCTTTTAGATCACCAGCGAACGCCAGGAAGACGGGAAACCCAGCTCGACCGCTGCTCAAACGTCTTCTCACACACTGGTGAAGGTAAGGCTTTCTCTTCAACATGGAAGTCAGCTTTCAGCAGAAGGGTTCTTCAGTCTTGTGATCGGGTCTGAAGCAACAATTCTGAGGAGCTGACTCCAGCAGCTGACATATATAGCCTTGATGAGCTCATCAGTTTCAGCTGTGGAGCTCAGCTCCGCCAACTCAATTGGCATTTCATTGGCCCGTTTTCTTATCTTCAGAAGTGATTGGTCGTCTAACGCACTCCTAAAAGTCTGTTTATTACAGACGCACGTTGGAGTTCCCTATGAAGGGGAACCTGCAAGTTCTGAAAGAGATCAAGCCTCAGCCTGGTAAGAAAAAGTAACGCAAAAGTAACTCAAAAGTAATGTAACGCATTACTTACAGTACCATAAAAAGTAACTAAGTAATGCAACTAGTTACTTTTTAGGAGAGTAAGTCAATATTGTAATGCATTACGTTCCAAAGTAACTTTTCTCAACACTAATCATATCGCATACACAAAAATGCAAACAAATGTCTTCACAATACACAACAAAATAAAGTTTGGTTGAACTTGATATACCGTTAAAGTCAGAATTATTAGCCCCCCTGAATTATTAGCTCCCCTGTTTATTTTTCCCCAAATTTCTGTTTAACGGAGAGAAGATTTTTTTCAACACATTTGTAAACATAATAGTTTTAATAACTCATTTCTAATAACTGATTTATTTTATTTTTGCCATGATGACAGTCAATAATATTTGACTAGATATTTTTCAATTCTATACAGCTTAAAGTGACATTTTAAGGCTTAACTAGGTTAATTAGGTTAACTAGGCAGGTTAGGGTAATTAGGCAAATTATTTTATAACAATGATTTGTTCTGTAAACAATCAAAAAAATATATACTGTAGCTTAAAGGGGCTAATAATTTTGTCCTTAAAATGGTGTTTAAAAAATTAAAAACTGCTTTAATTCTAGCTGAAATAAAACAAATAAGACTTTCTCCAGAAGAAAAAATATCAGACATAATGTAAATTCCTGTCTCTGTTAAACATAATTTGGGAAATATATATATATATATATAAAAATTCAAAGGGGGGTTAATAATTCTGACTTCAACTGTATGTATATATATATATATATATATATATATATATATATATATATATATATATATATATATATATAATATATATATATATATATATATATATATATATATATATATATAATGTCATTCATTTTCTTTTCGGCTTGGTCCCTTTGTTAATCTGGGGTCGCCACAGCGGAATGAACCGCCAACTTATCCAGCATATGTTTTATGCAGCGGAGGCCCTTCCAGCTGCAACCCATCACTGGAAAACATCCATACACTCTCATTCACACACATAAACTACGGACAGACCTGTACCGCATGTCTTTGTACTTGTGAGGGAATCCGGACCACCCGGAGGAAACCCACGCGAAAGCAGGGAGAACATGCAAACTCCACACAGAAACGCCAACTGACCCAGCCAAGGCTCGAACCAGCGACCTTCTTGCTGTGAGGTGACAGCACTACTTATTGCGCCACCGCGTCACCCTTTATAAAATAACATAACATAGCATAGCATAACATAACGTAAGAAAATAATTTATTATTTAATAATAAAGCTATATAATTAATCTGGCGAAATCAGAAAAGCAACTCAAAGAAAAACAAAATATCACAATGTCATTTTTTCCCCAATATTTTTCTACTCCAGTCATTTTCCTGCCCTTAAGTCATTCCCCCATTGCTCCTATTTTTTGCCCACTAGAACATAAAGAATCTGATGACATCAAGAACCAGTGATCGGCACCAGTGGTTGCAAAACATGTAGCTTTTCCACATGGCTGTTTCTTAACAGGATCCACTTGTCCAGTGTTTCTCAGAAGTCTGGAGTCAAACCCCTATGTCTCAACCCAAGAGCCAAAGAGAGGCAGGACGAAAAAAGCACTTTAAGATCTGGGACAAAGTCTGCATCTGTTGTTTATTTTATTAGGCTCCATTAAGAGTTCATGAGGCCAGAGAAAAGGACTGACATAGAGCAGCTTTATTTAGAAAATGACTCTTGATCTGACATTCTGAGGTCACCTGAAGGCATCATCCACATGCAGATCTACATCCACAATATGGATAATAACAGCCATCCTCTAGAGGCAGAATGAACCAGTTCTGCAACCTTCTCTGGCTGTTTCATTCTGAAGGGCTCATCACTATGCCCTAATCTCTTCAAAGGGTTTGCCCTCCGGTAGGGTTGAGCAATTAATCGAAATGATTAAGCAAAGCTGCAATTGTCATGCACATCTTGTCAAAAAAGCATGGCTGTGTGATCAGTAATAAATATCCGCCAAAGGCCAAAGGGCGCTTTTGTAAAAAACTTCAACACCCACAAAGAAAAAACCCAGGAAATCCCAGAATAAACAGAAGATTTAACTGCATTCATTAATAAGCGTGACTAATAATCACACAACTACTGAATCAGCTCACATAAGGAATCATTTCAAACCCTCAATTGAACCGAGAATTGAGTAAAAACAAGTTATTATACAGTATGTGGCATTTTTATGAGCAGCATTTACTACACGAAACCATAAGATGTTTTTATAGCTGACATTATCATAGATCAATTATCTCAAAAGTATTATTGTTCAATTAAATTTTGAAAACAATTTTGCGTAGCTTGTCAGTGAAGTATGATTCTGTGTTGTACATGCTGCTTCATCTGAAAGCACGTGCTGGAGGTTTACTAGAACCATTCATTCATTCATTCATTCATTTTGCCTTTGGCTTAGTCCCTTTATTCATCAGGGGTCGCTACAGCAGGATGAACCACCAATTCTTCCAGCATACAGTATGTTTTACACAGCGGATGTCCTTCTAGCTGCAACCCAGTACTGGGAAACACCCATACACTCTCACACACACACACACACACACACACACACACACACACACACACACACACACACACACACACACACACACACACACACACACACTACAGCCAATTTAGTTTATTTAATTCACCTATAGCTCATGTCTTTGGACTGTGGAGGAAACCGGAGCACCCGGAGGAAACCTGCGCAAACACGAGGAGAACATGCAAACCACAGAGAAATGCCAACTGGTCCAGCCGGGACTTGAACCAGCCTTGCTATGAGGCGACAGTGCTAACCACTGAGCCACCACAAAGCCCTTACTAGAACCAGCTTTATTTAAAATAAAATAAAAATTTAATTAATCCCTTTGAAATCTATTTCAAAATGTAAGCTATCTGATCATTAAATGAACAGTTACAGAAATGTTTGCTCTACTACAGTTTTATGTCCTTTTACTTGTTTATATGAAAAGTATATAATTGTTATTAATTACATTACACTTTTAAAAACACTGGAATGTTTCAACACAAATTAGAGCAAAATATATAAAAGCAAATATTTAGTTTAGCTAAAAATATATCAAATTTAAGCCAACGATTAAAATAGTCTAAATTTTACCTAAACACAGCATTTAGATGCATTTTCATTACTATTACATTTATTTTGACAAAAAAAATTATTTAAGCAAGTTTCCTCCACAGAATGAAAAAAAACATCTCACAATAAAGACTTGTATAGCTTGTCAGTGTACTATGACTATGGGCCAATTCAATTTTTTTTTTACCTCTACCCATACCTGCCAACACTCCCGTTTTTCCCGGGAGTCTCCCGTATTTCAGACCCGTCTCCCGTATTGGTCTGTCTCCCGGTAAACTCCCGGAATTCCCCCGCCCCCCGCTCCTCAGCATTTTGGTACAGTCCGGGCTGAAACTTGGCGCTTGTGCTCTTCCGGTGACGGTCGCGCGCTACAGTTCGCGCGCCCCCATCTCCCTAAACCTCTCACTCCTTCCGCTCCTCGCTCTTTAGTTTGCGCCAGTTTTGCCAACTTAGCGACAAATTTTCAAAAAAGCGACTAGCGACAAATCTAGCGACTTTTTTGTGTGTTACTGGCGATTTTTATAGACTGTCGTTTGTTCATTACTGTACCGTCCCTACTCTTCTCAACGAGCCTCCCCTGCAGCCTGAGAGCAGAGCACCTCTCAGCGTACCGACGGCAAATGATTTAGAACAGGTGGCAGTTTGAAGGTATTTCCCTTGTACAGTCAACCCGATCTGCTTCTCCTTTATTTTAACAATTTAATTTGACCGTTTATTCTTGTTGCACAATCAGAGATGTTTTAAGGGAGAGTTTCAGAACTTGTCTGAGTATATTACGTCTGAGAGATTACTGCAAATTCCCTACTCATCTATAATGATATATTCAAACAGCAATACATTTAGTTAAATTGACAAGCTTACATAAAGCATAGTGCGAATATAAAATACCCCATTTATTTACCATAGACTGTTGAACAAACAGAAATGGTAAAACGCGATGGCGTCAGTAATATGCAAATGAGCGTATGACGTAACCCCCCCCCCCCCCCCCCCCCCCCCCCCCCCCCCCCGGTGGTCTCCCAGAATTTACGAACCAAATGTTGGCAGGTATGCCTCTACCCCTTCCCCATGGCCCTTGAAATAGAGTGTGATGGGAAAGGGCTTCAAATTTTACCCCTAAGAAATAGGACAGCACTAAAACACCTGCACACGTCATCATATGTCATCGCAAGCTCTTACTTCATATGAGATTTATGACGGCGACTGCTGTATTCCAGATGCATTATTTTTTTATATTTATCTTCAGGAAATCACTGAAGGCATATATCATGTTATCATAACGATATAATGCGTCAATAAGCTCGTAACAGTACTGTGTATTTACACAGTGGCCATTTTCATCTATGTAAACACAAAAAAAACAACACAAACATTATATTAGACACTGTAAAAAGGTCATTCCCAGCCACTAGACTTTTCTGACAGGGTGTTCGAGTGTCATTGAGTGTCAGATGTGAAAGTATGTTGTGGGACTGCTATACAGGAGTTATTATTATGAATTATAGATAGCAAAATTAACCAGATTTAAAAAAAAAAAAACAAATTTAAAAAGCATGACGATAAAACACGAATGCTGTTATGAATATATTAAAACATATGCTTGTTTTTTGTAAAAAAAATTAGGAATAATGACAAAAATGACTAATTTGTGCAACTACTGACTTCCGTGTGCAGCAAATTTTCTTATTGCTTGGTTTCGAGTGTGGTCCTAAAAAATCTCAGTTTCAAGGGCTATCCAGCCCTTCCCCTTAGCCCTACGCCTTCAAACTAAAGAGATATAGGTGAAGGGAAGGACTAAGGGGTAGAATTGGGATTGGGCCTATGTGTAGTAAATGCAGCTCTATCTGAATGCACATGCTAAAGTTTTACTAGAACTGGTTTTACTGACAAAATGTGCATGAAAATGACCTGCAATTAATCGCCCAGCCCTACCCTCCAAAATGAGAGCTACAAAGGGATGGGAGTAGGGACACTCTGCACCTTGTGTTATAATAATGGGATTTTTATTGTGCAAATACTGTATTCGAACAAAAAATGTCCATCCCTTTTACTCTTTGATATCCTTCAATAGAAATGGCCCTTTGAAGCAACCAGTTTTGAGTTCTCAGAATTGGAACAAGCCCTCTATATGGTAGCCATTATTGTGTTCATTTTGAAATGTCATTCGTACAATTTGGAAATCAGGGGGGAGGGTTTGGAATAGAGATGACTGTGGCTTTAATATCTGGGCTGGAAACTTAAGTCACTATTAATGATGTCCCTGAGAATTGATAAGGACAGAGAAGTGTAATTTGGATAAAAGCATCTTCCAAAAAGTAGCTGTAAATGTTACTGCCCTCAATGACAAACGCATTAAGAACTCAAAGCTACAGTACATCACACTGTGTTAGACTTGTAAACAGGTGAATTTTCGCAAGGTTGTGTAAACACCAATCACACTCAAGCAAATCTGTTCACTTGTTATATACACCTGGAGCAATGTTTGATGATGTCTTTTAGATTTCACAATCTTCAAGACCAAGCAAATGTCAAAACGCATCCAGAGACAATTTACAGAGTGTAATGAGAAACCGGATCAATATGGATAATTTCCTTCTATCAACAAAGTCAGTGAAGCAAGCTCTTAAAAGTACACACTGCCCTTTATTGCACTGCATACATCACCAGTCAAACTCTTTATTATTTTTACAAAATGCTGAACATATCAGAAATGCAAATGATCAACATATTCATTACATTCTTATTTTTATTTACTTTATGCACCAAAAATGTTTATATTGTTTTACCATGATTTATAAATGACACCTACCAAATGTCACTTTGTGTATCAATATTTTGTTTACGAGACATATTTTGAACAAGAAGAATTCAATGGCATAAAAGACTCCATATAAAGATCACAATGCAGCCCTAAAATTATAATTAATTGTACTTTTTGTAATTTTTTAAAAGTTAAACTTTATGAATTTGCTTTGATTTAAGACATTTTAAGCCTTTCAAATGTGAAACGGGTGATTTGAAAGGGCAGTTCACTCGAAAGTGAACATTTACCCACGTACTCACTCTAAAATATTTTCAAACTTTAGTAAGTTCATTTTTCCTGTTGAACAATAAAGTGGATATTTTAAAGAAAGCTGAACCCTGCAACCATTGACTTCCAAAGTAGAAACAAAAAATACTATGCAAGTCAATCGTTACAAGTTTCAAGCTTTCCTCAAAATACCATTTGTGTTTAACAGACGAAAGAATCTCAAATAGGTTTGGAACAAGTAACAGTTAAGTAAATGATGATAGATTTTTTTTTTGTTTGGGGTGAACTATCCCTTTATATACTACATTCTTTGCCAAAAAAATTTTTTTTTAAAAAGACTTTCAAAGTCTTAAAAGGATAGTCCCTTTAAGACTTTGAAAGTCTTTTTAAAAAAAAAATTTTGGCAAAGAATGTCACCTGGGCCCAGTTTTTCCAAAGTAATCCAGTGGGATTTTGCATTACGGATTGGATCAAATCTTGGAAATGGGTTTTTTAAAAGTAACAGAGAGCTTTTGTATTAAGATCAGATCATGTAATCCGATCTTACATTTGATTGGACCAAACCTGCCCTGCGTTATTCAAAACTTTGAACTCAGATTGGGATCCATTTGATGAAGAAAAAAAAAAAATTTATCAGGATTATCCTGATCCCATCAGAAGGGTGGATTCAGTTGTGATTTTTTTGAACCAAATAAAATAAAAAAAAGTTTTATTTTTTTAAATTAATGATCACAAACCTTATAGTTACTGATGATATATAAAAAATTGTAATATTTATAGCCTATATGAAGCATGTCACATCTAATGAGATATGGTAAACGCCAACAACAAAACAAGATCAAAGCAGTATTGTATTAGAACAAACTAAAACATGTTGGTAACACTTTATTTTGATGGTCCATTTGAGTATTTGTAGACTGTCTGCTTAATATCTGTTGATACTGCTCCTTCAACAGACATTTAACTGACTATAAGAAACTTTGCAAGTACATGTCAACTTACACACCCTAACCCTAACCCCAACCCCAACCTAACAGTCTACTTATAATCTAATGAGAATTAGTTGGCATGTAGATGCAATGTAACTTAAATTCAACACACAGACCATCAAAATAAAGTGTGACCAAAAAGGTAAATGTTTGTGGATTGCAGTGTTTTTGTTTCTTTACATAAAAAAAACTGTTTGTGGCCACTGGTATTTTGCCTACCTGTTGTTCTTTCCTAAGAAAGTAGGCTACATTGTTGGTTCCATTTAAGGCTCTGCTAAACAGGATTTGGTAATCCTAAAATTTGGTATTTGGATCATAGTGATCCAACCCAATGTTCCTTTAAAAAACAGTCATTAAAGTAAGATAGATTAGTCAATCCTGGATAGCAAGACATGGGATTTTCAAATCAGGACCAATCTGATCCAGATAAAATGTTTTGGAAAAACTCGGACCTGAAGACTGAATTTACATTTCTTCCCAAAACAATGTTCAAGCATTTAAGCACCTTAATCACTCATGAAAACAAACTCAGTCAGATGTATCTAAACCCAGAAATGCATCTACAGTATTTAAATCCAGATCTTGCAGGACAGGTAAAGTGTCCTCTTCAGCATTCCAGTGATCAAATCAGCCACGCATGCACAGATAACACCCGTCCTTCACAACACACAAGTGAAATATGGCAGCCTTGCACCTGTTGAGCAGACCAGATCCTTTAACACGCAGAGGAATCTCCCTCGCTGGAGCCGGTAGCCATTCAGACCAACACAACCCCAGCTGAAAATCCTGAATCAACAGATCACTTTAAAAGCGCTTAATCGAATCCTCAGAGTAAACAGCTTGTGATTCTGTTAACCTCTCTGGCCCGCTTCACAGACTCAGAGCTTCACATGTGTGTCTGCTTCAGTCAACCGCGGTGTCTAATTCAATCCAATCTCAATTACCTTCTCCGCTGTAATGGCCTTTAATTACAGGGCTTACTTGCAGGAGAAGCAGTTTACCCGAGCCGCAGTCCTGTCATTCAAAAATACAACCCGGCAATGAAATCAGGTCTGCTCGTATGCGATAACACTGCTTTTACAATGCATTAGAACACAGTGTTATCATATCACCCTTCCACAGTGGCAGATATCCCTACACATTATTTACAATCACACTTCACGGCACACAGTAGGAAAAGTCAAATATTATTGGTAAACAGCGTGCGTCTTACCCGCCGTACGCTCCAAAAGTGAAACTCCTCTTTCTCTGCGGCATTTTGGATGTTGGAGAGGAAAACAGAGACAAACTCTAGAGGCTCCAGCACTGCCTCAGTCTCCCTGGACTGACTGCCTCTGTCTGTCTGTGTATGTGTGTGTGTGTAAGTGTGTGTGTTTTGGTGTGTAACTGTACACATGCAGCACGCTGTCCTTCTTTCCACTCCCCTAGCTCTCTCTCTCCCTCTTTCTTTCTCTCTCTCTCTCATGCCTCCTTGGCAAATAAGGACTGAGCAAGGCTGGATATGTCCACTTTTAGTCTCTCTGGTAACTGAAAACTACTTGTCATTCATATATACTGTTATTGCTACTATAAACAGGCAGAACTGGAGCAGAATCGAATGTGCTCATAATGCACTCTAATGACTAATGAAATGCAGTCATTAGAAACAAATGATGTTTCAGGTGTAGGTCTAATATACTGCTAATAATATTGCCATAGCAATCCTAAATTAATGGGGGTGGGGGACAGGGTCCCTATTCTTGGTATTAAAACGAGAATGGAATTCAAAATAGGCAAATAAAGATCCCAGAATAGCAACATGTTGGCAAATGCAACAGAAATATATAAATTTATGAATCACTTAAATTAAATTTAAGCTACTTGATATTTTAAATGAACTGCTATACTTATATTTATATAATCGTATAAATTAATGTATCATAGCTTTTTTAATGGTAAGGTATTGCAATAAAAACATAAACAATCACATTTATAACACAGTGGATTTAAATCCTGAATACACTAGTAAAGCAGAATCTGCCTTTGACTTGATTTGCTCACTAAAGTCCCTCCAACTGTCGGTTGACAGTTGGTACATTTAAACTAAATCAGATTTATTTACATCATTTCATTTTAGTTAACTTTTAACAATAAAACAAACAAACAAAGATTTACGTTAAATTTAAATTGACAATCTTGAAACCGCTTACGGCCATACCACCCTGCATATACCTGATCTTGTTTAAACTCAGAAGTAAAGCGGCGTTGGGCCTGGTTAGTGCTTGGAGGCGACGCAGTAGGTAGTGCTGTCGCCTCACAGCAAGAAGGTCACTGGTTCGAGCCTTGGCTAGGTCAGTTGGCGTTTCTGTGTGGAGTTTGCATGTTCTCCCTCCGTTTGCGAGGTTTCCCCCACAAGTCCAAATACATGTGGTACAGGTGAATTGGGTAGGCTAAATTGTCCATAGTGTATGAATGTGAATGAGTGTGTGTGGATGTTTCCCAGAGATGGGTTGTGGCTGGAAGGGCATCCGCTGCGTAAAAACGTGCTGGATAAGTTACGGTGGAATAATAATCAGTGATAGGATCCAATTGCAAGTAAAAGAAAGTTTATTGATGCAGTCAAATAAACTATACTGGAATAGAACAGTCACACAGAAAACTGGTATGGGGAAACAAACAGGCAAAACGGGGTCCAGTAGAGCAGTCACTCCTCACAGTCCTGAGATGGACAGAAACACATTAACGATAACAACGAACTGACAACAGAACATAGGAGTGTTGCCCAGATATAGACACGGAAATGAGTTTCAGCTGTCTAGCTAATCAAGCAGCTGAGTACCACAAAACACGTGATCAACCATAACCACCCATGGGAGCTGCTGACTCCAAGAGGCGGGATTCTGAGAAACCAAACAACGTAACATACGCTTGAGATCTTGGTTGGCCCGCTCTGTTTGTCTGTTACTCTGAGGATGAAAACCAGAAGAAAGACTTACAGTGACAGAATGACAGAATTCTCTCCAAAATTTAGAGACAAACTGAGGCCCCCTGTCAGAAACCACATCTGTCAGGAGGCCATAAATGTGAAAGACGTGATTAATGACAGCTTCCGCTGTCTCTCTGGCTGAAGGTAATTTGGGCAGAGGAATAAATTGAGTAGCCTTGGAAAACCGGTCCACAACGGTCAAAACAGCCATATTGCCACCAGATGGCGGGAGACCTGTGACAAAATCTAGCGAAATGTGCAACCAGGGTCTCGAAGGCACTGACAGAGGCTGAAGGAGCCCAGCGGGAGGACGATTAGAAGTCTTAGAAACTGCACAAACAGAACAGGCCAAAACAAACCCACCTATATCCCGTGCCATATCTGGCCACCAGAATCGCTGTTTAACCAGAAATAAAGTACGACTCACCCCTGAGTGTCCCCATCGAATGACGTCAGACCGAATCTCCTCCGGCACAAACAATTGACTGGGTGGGCATCCGGGCGGGGGCGTTACCCCTTCCAAGGCAGTGCGAACCTTGCTCTCGATCTCCCATGTCACAGCAGAAATACAAATCCTCTGAGGACCAATGGGCTCAAGAGACGTATTGCGCTCGGAAAAATTGAAAAGACGGGATAACGCATCGGGTTTGATGTTTTTGGAACCCGGTCGACAAGAGATGGTACAGTCGAAACGTCCGAAAAATAATGCCCACCGAGCCTGCCTGGACTTAAGTCATTTGGCGGACTTGATGTATTCAAGGTTCTTAAGATCAGTCCAAACGATAAAGGGAACGCCCGAACCCTCCAACCAATGACGCCACTCCTCCAAAAAGAGTTTGACAGCCAGCAACTCCCTATTACCAATGTCGTGATTACGTTCTGTGGGAGATAATCGGTGTGAAAAAAACGCACAAGGATAATTTCTGTCGTCCGAAGCTGCGCGCTGGGACAGGATAGCACCCACCCCCACCTCTGACGCGACAACTTCCACCACAAACTGCCGGGATGGATCAGGAGTCACCAGAATGGGGGCTGAAACAAAGCTGCCCTTTAGTTTTGTGAATGCTGCTTGTGCAGCACTCGACCACCTAAAGGGAGTTTTGGAGGAGGTTAAGGACGTCAGAGGAGCGGCGAGTTGGCTGAAATTGCGAATAAAACGCCGGTAAAAATTAGCGAAGCCCAGAAATCTCTGCAGGGCCTTGCGGGACTCCGGAATTGGCCAATCTACCACAGCCTTAATTTTCTCTGAATCCATGCGCACCCCCTCGACAGACACAATGTGTCCTAGAAAGGGAACAGACTGTGCATGGAACATGCATTTCTCCGCCTTGACAAAAAGCCCATTCTCTAGCAGCCGCTGAAGCACTCGCCTGACGTGTTGCACATGTTCCTGGAGAGAGCGGGAAAAAATCAGAATGTCATCCAGGTAGACATAAATAAACTGATCTATCATATCTCGCAACACATCATTAACGAGTGCTTGGAAAACTGCGGGAGCGTTGGAAAGCCCAAAGGGAAGAACACAATATTCAAAATGCCCCCTGGGGGTATTAAAAGCCATTTTCCACTCATGGCCCTGCTTGATGCGAACCAAATGAGAAGCGTTGCGGAGATCTAATTTCGTGAAACAAGATGCCCCTTGCAGACGCTCGAATGCTGAAGACATCAACGACAAGGGATACGTATTCTTCACCGTGATGTTGTTCAGCCCTCGATAATCTATGCAAGGTCAAAGAGAGCCATCCTTCTTTTTCACGAAAAAGAACCCCGCCCCCGCGGGTGAGGAAGAAGGGCAAAACTTGAGTCAATGAATTTCCCCTCTGCCCCGGAATCAATAAGGACGTGGGTGTTTTGGGTTCCGGAACCCCATGATAATGTAACGGACAGTAAAGTAACAGCTACAGAGGGTTTCTCTTGATTGATTTCACCCATCAGTAACCTCTTACCTACTGATGGGTGTTGTCTTTTACCGGGCAAAAAGCTATGCGATGTCCCGCGCCACCGCAGTACAGACAGAGTCCCTTGCTTCTCCGTCGGTGCTTCTCCTGCACGGACAGACGGGATCTGCCCACCTGCATCGGTTCTGGGTCAACAACATCCACTTCCGCCGCCATCGCCAAAGCCGGAAAATCAGGAACTGGATCTGAATATCCTCTCTGTGTGCAGTTCGCTCTGTGAAGCAGTCTGGCGTCCACCCGAATTGCCAGATCGACCAGCTCGTCCAGAGTCTTAGGAAGATCTAGTGTATAAATCTCGTCCTGAAGACGATCCGACAACCCATGTAGAAATATGTCCCACTGCGCCTCTGTGTTCCAGCCACATTCAGCCGCCAAGGTTCGGAACTCGATTAAATAGTCTGCCACGCTTCGATTCCCCTGACGGAGCTCAGCAAGGACTCGAGCAGCCTCTCTCCCAGAAGCGGCCCGATCAAAAATCTTTTTGAGTTCCTTAGAGAACAGTTCAAACGTGGAGCAGCAAGGCAGTTTTTGTTCCCAGGCTGTAGTCCCCCACAGAGCCGCCTTTCCGGAAAGGAGTGTGATTACAAAAGCGACCTTAGACTGCTCTGTGGAGAACAATGATGGTTGCGCGTAATGTACAGGGAACACTTGGACAGGAAGGACCGACATAAGTGAGGTTCACCAGCATAACCGGTCGGTGGAGGAAGGCGAGGCTCAACGGGGCGGCTAGCAAACACTGGAGCAGGCAACACTGCTAGAGCTGGTGCGGCATCTCCTTGTAAAGCTCCAGTAACCAGCTGTTGAACTTGGGTGGTGAGCAAGGAAACCTGACTGACCAAAGTCTGAATGGCCTGAGCGGTGGTAGCCAGTGCCTCATCCTGCTGGTCAATCCTGGCGTTGCTGAGTGTGACAAATTCGGAGATCTGCTGGGACACACTCGCTGGATCCATCGTAAGGTCAGTTCATTTTGTTACGGTGAAATATTAATCAGTGATAGGATTCAATTGCAAGTAAAAGAAAGTTTATTGACGCAGTCAAATAAACTATACTGGAATAGAACAGTCACACAGAAAACTATTTTATTTAATAATTTGTTTACATAAAAAAATTAAATAAATAAATTGTGTTTCAACTCAAGTTTGGATGGACAAAATAGACAAAACCAAATCTTTAGTTATAAATTATACCATATAATTTTTTTATAGAAAATATAAATATTTAACCTAGTATTTCCAAAGAAAAAAATCTCAAAATCTAGATTTCTCTATAAAATCGTTTGGCAAAAGAACGATGTAGCGACGAGTGTTTTCCAAAACCTGTAGTTTCTCTGTCGCAGATCCATCACTTGAACCACGTTAGTTATAACGTAAAACGCCCATAATGATGCTCTAAACAGGGTGGAGTAACATCTTTAGAGAACAACCCCATCATTTCTTTGTGCAAATTATATTGTTTTACACAAACACACATTTAAAATAAAATCCAATATTAGTTTTGGTAAAAACATGCACTCATTTTGCATATTAATTAAAATAAATGTAAATGGGCCAATGTTTGCTTTACTAATATTATTGAGAAGTTGAACATTACATATTCTATTCTAAAACATAAAATCACTTACAAAAGCTAACACTATTCTAATATCATATATAAATCATATAAATAAATAAATACATAATGAGGCGATTTATTATAAATATATTTACTTTAATAATTATATTAATGATGATGACGATTATTGTTATTATTATTATTATTTAGGATATTGTTTATTTATAAAATAAAAAAAAATACAATTTGACACATGCAAACCACAGCAGAAAGTTCTAACCAACAGGCCTATGTCATATACAGCAGAGAAACTTAATAAATAACCTACTATAAATTAAAAGAATTAACGTATGCTATTTTTTTTATTTTCACAAGCTTTGGAGACATAACATAATTTCCGCTTTTAAATATACCTATAGCTTTCGCCATGAGGCTGTGTTCAAAATGATATCAATGTTTTCAAAGTGCACTGCGAAGGGAGCACAATTGTAAACATGAAGTTTGCTAAAACAGAACTGTAAAAATACTTTGAAAGCAAATTACACCTAAGAGAGATTAACTTAATGCTATTTTATTATTAATAATTCCAACTTTGAATGTTAGAATGTTCTAAATGAATAGGGCATTGGGGGATAAGTGGGAATAGAACACAGCCAGGAACTATGTTTCTAACTACAGCTCCAGAAGTGTCGTTTCAAGTGCTTAAGTTTGCGATGCAGTTTGCGAATGTTCGTTGAAGCGATGGATTTGGGAAACAGCAAATCAACAAACTATGTCTGTAACGACGGAACTTGCGACCTTAGTTGGCTATCGATGGTTTTGGAAAACGCACCCCAGGTCTTGCAGAACAAAAATATCTGAATTGTGAGAGAAAATATCTAAATTATGAGTAGGCCCACACAAAATCTGCGCACGCAGAAATCGGCAGATTTCCGCAGATTTTTAGCCCATCGTTGAGTCTTGTTTACTTGTGTAAACGTGTGTAAATTTATATTTATTCGGTTATTAAATTAGTTTCAGTAATATTGTTGACTAATATGAAAATGTTTATATGATTTATTTACAATACAGTTTGTAAAGTAATATTTTCTGTCTTTTAGTAAATATATAACATGATACATGCTTTGTTTACCAAAAAAAATTGCATTGTAAACAATAAATAAAAGTTTAAAATATATACTTTTTTATTTTATATATTAAGTTTTTAGTTGCGATACTCCTAAAATCATTCCCCATAAATCTGCAGATTTTTTATTCAATTCTGCGCAGAAATAGCAAAAAATGTCCGCAGATTCTGTCTGGCCCTAATTTAAACTTAAAAAGAAATATAGCATATAAAACATTTATAGCTAGATTTTATAAGCTATTTATATTTTACTTGATTAATTCTTATTCTTATCTCAGACCAATGGCTGGAGGTGGGACTATCAGTTTGACTAACAAATTGCAGATGTGGGGTTTGCTTATAGGAAACCAGTTCCAAATAGCAAACATAGCCACAGCCATATCACTCTGCAGCCCAAGACCGGTTACTGAAGCTAAGCAGGGCTGAGCCAGGTCAGTAATTGGATGGGAGACCACATGGGAAAAGCTGGTGTGAGGTGAGCGCACTAGCGCCGTTGTCCTGTGGCTGCCATTGCATCATCCATGTGGATGCTGCACACTGGTGGTGGTGTGCAGAGATCCCCCTCATGATTGTGAAGCACTTTGGGTGTATGGCCATACACGATAAAAAAATGCACAATGTATAAATACACATTACATTTTATTACATTACATTACATTAAAAAGCAGAAGATAACCTAATTTTCAATTATTCTTATTCTTACAGTATTATTATTATCTGATTATTAACTAAATTAATAATGTAAAATCAAAATCAAAAAAGTTATTAATTAAATTAAAATAAATGTAATAAAATCTAAATAATGAATAATACGAAGATTAATGATGGAAAAACTATGAAAAAATCAACTAATAACAGATTTATGTCCCACTCTGTCCATTAGGGTATTATTAGTGACGCTATAATGAAAAACAGCATGCACACTTCAGGGATCACGTCTGTCCGAATAACAGCTGCCTAAACAAAGGCTTTTGTCCACTGTTGACACAGAGTTGTGTTCTTTTTCAAAGTCATTTAACTATTTACCTAACAGTGCATAACTGCTCCTCTGTCGTGAGCATGTATAATGAATGAGACACAGTCAAAGCAGGAGTGAATGTGTAGCTCAGTCATTAAGTGACAGTGAACTCTGAGTCTGACAGTAGTACTCTCTGTTTACTGAGCAGGAGACACTTTCAAGATTATCGGGACTGGTTTAATCAGTAGAGTCTTCTTCACTACTGCTTGTTTTTGTCTTTTATCAGGAGAGGATGACAAATAGGCTGCCAAAAGAAGGTGAAAGCTTAGATCTGCTCAGAGATCGTGCTTATCGGTCCTGATGTGCTGCTCTCAAAGCCAGACGGTCCGACACATCCAAACCACAATGACAAGAGTGTAAAACTGCTGATTCATGGCTGAAATCCTGCTTTACGACAGCGCGTTCAATGAAATGGTTGCTTGGCATTTTTCCATAGATTCAAATGATCTGTATCTTATGTATGCAAAAACATAAAATAGCAAATAGCTTGTTTCACACCATATACAGCTGTAAACAGCACATATTATGGCCATGTGCCATCCATATCAACACATTAGATTGTTTGCGATCATAATATGTTCATCAATGTGCATGGTGCTGGAGTGTATATGTCACCAGACCCAACAGATGTTATCTGTTTGTATTATTGTTGACTGCATATACTGTGGCACAATGTAATCAGCCAAAGAAAACATGCACAATAAAGATAGTAACAATTTCATGGAAAACAGAAATTTGACAATAACCAATAATTATTAACATGTTAATTTCTAAAATAAAATCTCTTAAGTGTTTTTTCACCTAGTTGACATGCATTATTTTTATTAATATTATTATTATTATTATTATTATTATTATTATTATTATATTATTATTATTATTATTATTATTATTATTATTGTAATAATAATAACGATACTTATTATTTTTATTATTATTATTTATTATGCATTATTATTATTATTATTATTATAATTATTATTATTGTAATAATCATAATATTGTTATTATTATTATTATTATTATTATTATTATTATTATTATTATTATTATCATCATAATATTAATATTGTTATTATTATTATTATTATTATGCATTATTTTATTATTATTATTATTATTATTATTATTATTATTATTATTATTATTATTGTTGTTGTTGTTGTAATAATAATAATAATAATACTTATTATTATTATTTATTATTATTGTTATTATTATTGTAATAATAATAATAATGATAATAACAATAATAATACTTATTATTGTTGTCATTATTATTTGTTATTATGCATTATTATTATTATTATTATCATAATATTATTATTATTATTATTATTATTATTATGCATTATCATTATTATTATTATCATTATTATTATTATTATTATTATTATTATTATTATTATTATTATTGTTGTAATAATAATAATAATACTTATTATTATTATTTATTATTATTATTATTATTATTGTAATAATAATAATGATAATAACAATAATAATACGTATTATTGTTGTCATTATTATTTGTTATTATGCATTATTATTATTATTATCATTATAATAATATTGTTATTATTATTATTATTATGCATTATTTTATTATTATTATTATTATTATTATTATTATTATTATTGTTGTTGTAATAATAATAATAATAATAATACTTATTATTATTTATTTATTATTATTATTATTATTATTGTGATAATAATAATGATAATAACAATAATAACACTTATTATTGTTGTCATTATTATTTGTTATTATGCATTATTATTATTATTATTATTATTATTATTATTATTATTATTATGCTATATAATAAAACAAATTAAATTTTGTATTAAGTTAAGAGGGTGAACATTTAAATATTCACTCCTAAATTTTTCAAAACACGTTAAATAATACATACATACAGTTGAAACCAGAAGTTTGCATACACTGTATAAAAAAGGCACATAACCATTTTAAAAAAAAAGTCAGATGTTAATGTGACAAAACATTTTTTCTTTTAGGTAAGTTAGGATTATCAAATTTGTTTCTGTTATGCTTAATAGCAGAATAATGAGAGAGATATTTTTTGAGAAATTGTTATAACTTTTCTTGAAAGTCAAGTTTACATACAATAAGATTATTATGCCTCTGAAAAAGCTCAGATGATGGTGTCAAGGTTTTGGAAGTTTCTGATTGGCAACATTTGAGTTAATTGGAGGCACAACTGTAGAACAGTATTTAAGGAAAACCTCAAACACACTGTTTCCTTGTCTGACAACATGGGAAAAAAAAGCCAGATTACGATTTGCTAAATTACACTAGGAAAAAGACAAATTTTTGGAAATATGTCCTGTGGTCTGAATAACTAAGATTGAACCATTTGGTTATAATGACCAGTGTTACATTTGGAGGACAAATGGGAAAGCTTACAAGCTTAGGAACACCATCCCAACTTTGAAGTATGGGGGCGGCAGCATCATGTTGTGGGGCTGTTTTGCTGCAGGAGGGACTAGTCCACTTCACAGCATAGATGGCATCATGAAAAAAAAAATGTTATGTAGAAATACTAAAGCAACATCTCAAGACATCAGCCAGGAAATTAAAACTTGGCCACAAATGGGTCTTCCAAACAGAACATGACCCTAAGCATACTGCCAAATTAGTTAAAATGTGCTTTAAGGACAACAGAGTGAATGTTTTAGGGTGGCTATCACAAAGCCCTGAACTCAATCCTATAGAAAATTTGTGGGCAGAGTCGAAAAAGCTTTTGTGAGCAAGACAGCCTACAAATCTGACTCAGTTACACCAATTCTGTCAGGAGGAATGGGCCAAAATTCCTGCAAACTATTGTGAGAAGCTTGTGGAAGGATAACCAAAACATTTGACCAAAGTTATACAGTTTAAAAGCAAAGTTAAAAAAAATACCAAGGAAATGTATGTACATTTTTGACTGTCTAGAAATTAATAAAAACATTCTTTAAAAAAAGAATATTTCATTATTCTGGCATTTAGCAAATGTAAATGATTTAGGTAATCCTAACGGACCTAAAATAGTAAACGTTTAGTATGATTTACCATCAGACATTTTTAAAAAATGGTTATGTTGCTTTTTTTAGAGTGTATGTAAACTTCTGATTTCAACTGTATAATATTTTGAATGCATCAGTGAACAAATACAGATATATTCCTATACAAGTACATATTATATTTACATTAAATAGTTTTATTTATTTATACATTTGTTTAATTGCAAGATCTAAATAATAAATTAATTAAAAATGAATAATAAAAATGTAGTTAATACATAATGCTGATGTACAAAAATTTGGCATGAAACTGAAGTAAAGATTGTCCATTTTCTCCCATTATTGTGACATCCATCCAATTAAAAGGTTCGGAAATTAGAAAAAATAAAACTGAGCGGTGCATAATTTTTTCATTGGGAACCAATTGGATTGTTGGAAGAAGGGAATTGCTAACAAAATGAAAAAAAAAATGATGAGTGTATGAAGGCAGAGCAGAAACAAGACACGCATTGGTAACCCCTCTGGAAAAGGCATTCTATGGGACCAGATATAAAGAAAAGTAATTTCAAGGGGGAGGAATTAAAAGATTAAAAATTATGATGGCAAATATTATTTTTACAAAATAATAAAGTGCACAGACACAACGTTTATAATAATATACATCTAAAATATAAAGAATGTTGCAGAAACCGCATTTTGCGCTCTTATTCTTATTTTATCTTATCTTATTTCATTCTCTAAATTTTTATAGTAGTGCACAGTCCTGTGTTATGTTGTCAATCTATGTTGTTTGTAGAACCTTGGTCCTGGAGGAACACTGTTTCGTTTCACTGTGTACTGCACTGTATACAGGGAGTGCAAAATTATTAGGCAAATGAGTATTTTGACCACATCATCTTCTTTATGCATGTTGTCTTACTCCAAGCTGTATAGGCTCGAAAGCCTACTACCAATTAAGCATATTAGGTGATGTGCATCTCTGTAATGAGAAGGGGTGTGGTCTAATGACATCAACACCCTATATCAGGTGTGCATAATTATTAGGCAACTTCTTTTCCTTTGGCAAAATGGGTCAAAAGAAGGACTTGACAGGCTCCGAAAAGTCAAAAATAGAGAGATATCTTGCAGAGGGATGCAGCACTCTTAAAATTGCCAAGCTTCTGAAGCGTGATCATCGAACAATCAAGTGTTTCATTCAAAATAGTCAACAGGGTCGCAAGCGTGTGGAAAAACCAAACCAAAAACCAAGGCGCAAAATAACTGCCCATGAACTGAGAAAAGTCAAGCGTGCAGCTGCCAAGATGCCACTTGCCACCAGTTTTGCCATATTTCAGAGCTGCAACATCACTGGAGTGCCCAAAAGCACAAGGTGTGCAATACTCAGAGACATGGCCAAGGTAAGAAAGGCTGAAAAACCACCACCACTGAACAAGACACACAAGCTGAAACGTCAAGACTGGGCCAAGAAATATCTCAAGACTGATTTTTCTAAGGTTTTATGGACTGATGAAATGAGAGTGAGTCTTGATGGGCCCGTGGCTGGATCGGTAAAGGGCAGAGAGCTCCAGTCCGACTCAGACGCCAGCAAGGTGGAGGTGGAGTACTAGTTTGGGCTGGTATCATCAAAGATGAGTTTGTGGGGCCTTTTCGGGTTGAGGATGGAGTCAAGCTCAACTCCCAGTCCTACTGCCAGTTTCTGGAAGACACCTTCAAGCAGTGGTACAGAAAGAAGTCTGCATCCTTCAAGAAAAACATGATTTTCATGCAGGACAATGCTCCATCACACGCTCCAAGTACTCCACAGCGTGGCTGGCAAGAAATGGTCGAAAAGAAGAAAAACTAATGACATGGCGTCCTTTTTCACCTGACTGAACCCCATAGAGAATCTGTGGTCCATCATCAAATGTGAGATTTACAAGGAGGGAAAACGGTACACCTCTCTGAACAGTGTCTGGGAGGCTGTGGTTGCTGCTGCACGCAATGTTGATGGTGAACAGATCAAAACACTGACAGAATCCATGGATGGCAGGCTTTTGAGTGTCCTTGCAAAGAAAGGTGGCTATATTGGTCACTGATTTGTTTTTGTTTTGTTTTTGAATGTCAGAAATGTATATTTGTGAATGTTGAGATGTTATATTAGTTTCACTGGTGAAAATAAAAAATTGAAATAGGTATATATTTATTTTTTGTTAAGTTGCCTAATAATTATGCACAGTAATAGTCACCTGCAAACACAGATATCTAAAACTAAAAACAAACAAAAAACTACTTCCAAAAATATTCAGCTTTATTATTAATGAGTTTTTTGGGTTCATTGAGAACATGGTTGTTGTTCAATAATAAAGTTAATCCTCAAAAAAACAACTTGCCTAATAATTCTGCACTCCCTGTATTGTTGAAATGACTTGACTTGACTTAAATACATTTTGATTTCATGCTGACTTCAGTTGGCTCAACTGACTGACTGGTCAACAAAATAAAATGGAGATACTAAAGAAATATGTAACACGCATGAAACATGAAAGCCTTGCAGTGTGCCATGATGATATATTGTCAGTCATTTTGCAGACCGGACAGGCAGTTCTCATTGAGTCAGATGGCTGAGCTCAGCTCAAAGACATTTGCTCTTAGGGAATAAACCGCCAGCCAGATAGACATTGATCAGACCAGAATACTGTTTATGCAGCTCTAACTTCCCTTTTTTCCCGTCAGACCACCGCTGTTCATCATTTTCAAAGCCGACACACACCCAGATGCTCCACAGAGAATGCTTATTGTTGAGGGACAAACTGAAGCCGTATCAGTCACATCTCAAACAAGCGAACGTGGCAGGTCCCATTCACAAGCCAAATAAACCCTCACGTCCTTTACAGCAAATGGGATTTTCAACAGGGAGACCAAGAGGCAAATACAAGCTTTGAACTTATAACGTACAAAAGAGTCGAGGCTGAAAATTCATAGGCTCTAGCCTGAAAACTCCTGTAATAACAGAGACTCTGAAAAGCGCAGCTCCATCAAAGATCTTCTTTCAGCTGAAAACATAAAAAAGTGGAGACAGTGGTGTAGTTGTTTATGAGCTGTTGATCCTGCGGGCGTGAAAAGGTTGAGCTAGCTTCCCCTCAGACGGGAGGGTTAATTACACCATAACATTTACTCTCTTATGATAAACACCTTGCTTATGGCCACGGCATATGAAAGCGCTTCAGCTTAGATGAAGACTGTACTTTAACTGGTAAAGAATTGATTTCAAGGAGGATGGTATTTAAAGGTTAATTGCGCAGGACGTAAACTACAGCTTATCTTTGCCTGCATTCATTTTTTTATCAGACTTCCACACTCTGCATAAGTCACGCTAAAACAAGATTATCTCCTCTAATACTTATTAAAAAAACAGTTTTATATGTGGCTGGATCTTGTTACAGAGGAGGGGTGAGAATCGACAGAAGTGCTTTTCACAGGCAGTCATGGGTTTGTGATGTTTTAAGAGGCTGTGGATGTTTGACTGGAGGATGTTTAGAAGCTCACATGAGCCTCATGTCCCGGTCAGAAAAAGGAGACACAGCCTAATGCACACAGTGCTCTTTCACTGGAGCTCAGTTAACTGCTGCAAACACGCTGACACTATAAACACAAGCCCACTTACTGTACATAGATCATGAAACATTCATATTCTGGTTGATATATATGTATATATATTTTTATATATTTGTATATATACTATAAGACTGAAGGGCTTTATTCTGTAAGAATATAACTACCTGGATGTACTTTATCCTTCTTATTGCATGAATACTTGCCATAAAACAAAGATTTGACACAAAACATTGTTCTAGACATACTAGTTTATTCATTCATCCATTTCCTTCAGCTTAGTCCCTTATTTATCAGGGGTTGCCACAGTGGAATGAACCGGCAACTATTCCAGCATATGTTTTACGCAGCGGATGCCCTTCCAACATCCATACACTTTTAATCAGCACATGTCTTTGTACTGTGGGGAAAACCGGAGCACCCGGAGGAAACCGCAACCACGGGAAGAACATGCAAACTCCACACAGAAATGCCAACTGGATCCAACCAGCGACCTTCATGCTTCATGCACAAACTAGCTGACTATTTTTTTAATTAAAAGAAAAACTGACAAAAACGAAAATGGTTGAATGGAGCATACACGAACTTATTATTCAATCACAAGCGTCAAGCAGTCAAAAATAGCATAGAGTGAGAGAGAAATATAGTAGTCAGCATTCAAAGTGAATCAAAATGTATTTCAAAACTGTCCAAGGACAAGAATGGGTGCTGTTCAATAGTTTTAGGACAACTTTGATGAAAAGTGATGATCCACTTCAAATGTTGACCACTGTAGATGTAAACATATTCACTGACAGTGCAAGATGATTCAAAGTACCTATGAGCCTGTGTTATTAGTTTCAGCAGTTGTTATGTTGGAATAACATACCTTAGAATGTGACGATGGACCAATCAGAATCAAGTATTCCAGAGAGCCATGTAAAAACCATGATTAACACAGCATATGGTTTCAGCATAGACACTACAATGTGGACATCTCCAGTAGTCACAATGCAAGATCTGCAATATCAAGTTGGGATTATAACTGACCAAGCACAACAGTTCACAACACGTGATTTGTGGAGTCATTGCAAAGATTAACCATAATAGAATAAAAGTTTATCATTTGCATCTGTTTTAACGCCTGTGTAAGAACTCCAAGCGAGAAATTATAACATTTGATTATTATACCTGACTACTGTTAAGACTGTTTATTATATCTGCATTCTTTCTAAATTGTAATTATCTATTCTTGTATTGTGTTTATTATATGTTATGCAGACTCACTCCCCTATAAACTTGTCTCAATAAATTTAAAAGTATAAAAGTTAAAAGTAAAAATTGTAATGTCAAGTTTTTATCATTCTAAAAAATAAATTGCTTAATCTTAGTTTTCCCTGCTATATCCAATAAGTTGACGGTTTGAACTTGGAAAAAAAAAACTATAAATATTGGAGAAATGCACATACAGTATCTGTGCATCTCTAACATATCTGCAAAACAACAGAAGCGCTGACTGAAAACTGAACACACTCCTGTCTGCTCTTTGCAAGTGGTAATAAAACAAGCCACCTGAAATGCACACAAAATATCTTCACACCTTTAGCATAGCCTACACTTTACCACAATTAAGTTCTCTTTAATTTTTCAGTTTCAAATTTACTGTAAGAAAAATGCTGAAAACCAGCTAAAATCGATTCATTACAGTAAATTAACTGAAGATCAAATTCACTTTCTCAGCAGAGAGTAGATTTCTCTCCTTTCAGAAAACTCTGTGCTGGATCAATGAGCTGACTAAGTGACTGTTTATGGGCATCTTCTGTGCCCATCGATCTCAGTGCCACAGAGAGAAGATCTATTATATTAATAATGGATGCATGGTGCCAAAATACACCTGTGCAAAGTGCTACACAAGCTACCTACTGCCACAGGGAGAAGTTCATCTCTTTCTTCTGAAGCTGAGAGCTCAATCTCTCTTTCACACAAGCGGGTGCTTTCTATATCAATGCATTTGCGCTTGTAAACATCCTGAAGAAATGAAGGCTGCAGGGTCTTTTGAGAACAACACTGACACCTAATGGAAGATCATGAAACTGCAAAAGTGTTGTGGGTGAGTTGAATTGTAGTCTCAGACTGAGCTTTAACACATCCATGAACTGTCCACAGTCTGTTCCCTGACCATCTGATGAATTTTACACACAAGCACTTTCTCAATCTGTACTCATGCAGTAATCTGACTAAATTGTCTGGCTTCCAAAAAGCACTTTTGAGGACGAATGTAATGTTTATAAGCCATTTAATTTAAGAATAGGCTTAAATGGAAATAAATAATAACAATAATAAAAATATGTGGAAAAAATGTGTGAGAAACAAGTGCTTAAAATCATTTAGAAAAAGAACAAATAAATAAATAAATAGGCAAAAGCCGGTATAAGATTCTGAGGGTATGATAACTTTGGATAGAAATATCACGGTTTCACTGTATTGTGATCATTGCTCTAAAATATATTATTTTTAAATGTCTAAGTAAAAAACTAAAAGTTTTTCCCCTTTAAACACAATATATTTTATTTTGAGAAACATTTAAAATATTTTGGAGCAGTAAACATGTCAGGCTACATAATTCAAATGAATCACTGACTTCTGCTATCTTCATTAGTTTCAAAAACTCAGATTTCTTTATGATTTAAAACAGCACCTTTGAATATCTTTTCTGTTGGAGATACTGTTGTTTTAAAAAAAATAAATGTAAATAAAAAATCTTACACATACCTTAGGAACGATATGGCAGAAAATTTTTAAGGTTTTAAAACTTTGACTTTTCCAAACCGTGATGTACCTTGAAAATTATTATCGTGCCATGCCAATAAATAAATAAATAAAAATCCAATAAAAATATGAATCCATTACATGAAGAGTTTAAAATGGCATTCTCATCCAGAATACAGCTGGAAGTCATATTTACATTTTGTTGTTCTTTTGTTGCCTTGATTTTCCTCATTTGTAAGTTAGTTTGGTTAAAAGCATCTGCTGAATGATGCAATGCAAATGAAATGATTTTTTAGGATGTATAAGAAACTCGAAAAGAAGTAAACACAACGTTTTAGCCAAGCAGCAACATCTTGCTCTCCCTCATGAAGCTAATATAAAAGTAACTGAAACTGCAATTCATCAAAAATCCACTAGGCCTGGCTCCATAATAGAGCACATTTCTATTGACCCCAATGTTAAAATGGCCAACTTTACAGCAGAAAAAAAGGTGTTTACAGCCTGGTACAAAAAACGGTTTTGGTGTATAGCTAATATGACATTTCATGACAACTGTGACGAGCATGAATTTTTTTATAACTCATCCGTTTCATTTATATTAAGTTATATTAAGTCTGCATATTTAAAAGTGTGGCCACTTGAGTGACAGCCAGGTCTTGCAGGTCGTCATCACGTCATTCTGGCTGATTAGCCGCTGAACTCTGCATATACATCGTATTTTTCTGTTGTTTTATGTGGCTTTACACAGGCAATTGCCTTTTGGAATTATTTCCTACAATTATCATAAGATTTATTTAGGCTATGATGTATTACAATAGTGTTTTTAAAAGACTAAACACTTCATTGATACAGTATACAACCATGCACAAGTGGTCAGAACACGAACGAATCCCAGGTAATGAAGTATTAAGCATTACTCCTAAAGAAAAGCCCGTCTAAGCAATTTGCTAGCAGGCATCTGTAGCTCCGCATGCCTCTTTGCCCTTTTTTGGTTATCCACAGTCGGCGCGATGACACATGAACAAAATGGTGACAATTGGCCACGCCCACTTCTAGCTTCATTTGCACTCTTTAGAAACCTATGGGTGCCGTCACAGATACTACATGTACGTCCATATTTTTTACGGTCTATGGTTTTAGCCTATAACTCATGGGTAAAACTGAATTACTGCACCACCTGGTGACCAAAACCAATTCAGAGCCATCTGTGGAAAGAACTTAAAATAGTATGAATATAAATGAATATAAATGTTAAACTGTATAGAGTGTACTTTTATTTGTGTATAATCACAATAGCACATTATCAAAAGAGTTTGATTGGTCAGATTGCTTGTCAATCGAACCCCTGACAAAAGGGCAAAAAAGGTTTCATGTCTTTATAACCTGCTATCATTGATATTGGCATGGTGTACACAGCTGGATGATAGCGAGCAAACAGCAAAAATAGCATCTTTCCTGTCCAGTGAGGCCATTCAGACAGTTGTGTGCGCAGTATTCAGAGAGAGCGAGGTACTTCTGCATCACAGCAGAGCTAAATGACTTTCTTATCTGTGTGATGCAGCAATACACCTGGTGCTTACAGGAGTGCCCTATATAACTCAACATTTCAGAGCACATTCATTCACAGCTCACTGTGCACACTCACACTGCCATGACTGACAAACACTACGCTGTGTGTGCATGGACAAAAAGCATGTGTTTTCGGATATATACAGTAGGAGCTGAACAGTTAAATAACAGAAGAACATTCAGTCCTGAGAGCGTGTGAAAAATAAAATATGATTAATGGCAATAATGCTGCTGCTTTGATGTATAACTACAAAGATGCAAGTCATAGGATAGATTTGTGTGTGGAATTGACAAAAATTTAGGTCAGCATTACTTCAATTCAGACCAATAATAAGTCAATTGTCATGTTATGTCTGACAACCTACAATATGATTTTATATTTTCATCCTTTTTAATATAAATTAAAACTATACACTACAATTAAAGATCATACATTTAAATACAAATTAAAGAATTCTAACATTATAATATGCATATTATAACTAATATTAATTTTGAAATGTTCAAGATTGTTCTATTGTTCGATGTCTTTGTCAAGAAGGTTCTACTGTATGTCGAAAGCACCATTATAACAAAGAAATCAAGATAAAAAAAAAAAAAGATTCAACATATATAAACCATTATATATTTTAAAAAAAATTAATGTTATTAAATTGAAACTGCTTGCCTGTGCCCAATATATTACAGTACCGCAAAGGACAACATTTGAAAACAAGCATTTTAATGTTAAATGACAAACACTACGATGTGTGTGCATGGACAAAAAGCATGTACTTTCTGATATATACAGTAAAAGCCGAACAGTTCGATACCTTTGATAATAATAATAATAATAATAATAATAATAATAATAATAATAATAATTCCTTACATTTATATAGTGCTTTTCTAGACACTCAAAGCGCTTTACACATTGGGGTCATTGTGCAGCATCCACTTGGATGACGCAACGGCAGCCATATTGCACCAGACCCCACACCACACACCAGCTTATTGGTGGAGAGGAGTGATGAAGCCAATTATGACATAGGGATGGTTAAGAGGAGAGAAGAACATCCTGGGATTTTTAACGACCACAGAGAGTCGGGACCTCGGTTTAAAGTCTTATCCAAAAGATGCCGCTCACTGAGCAATATAGAGTCCCCTTCACTATACTGGAGCGTTAGGACCCACACAGACCGCAGGTTGAGCGCCCCCTGCTGGCCTCACTAACACCACTTCCGGCAGCAATCTTGCTTTCCCATGTTGTCTCCCATCCAGGTACTTAATATAAATTAAAACTATCCACTACAATTAAAGATCATAATACATTTTAAAAACAAATTAAAGAATCACAATATTATAATATGCATATTATAATATTATAATACAACTAATTGTAATGATCAAGATTAATAGAAATAATTTCATTACTTTATTATTTATTTTATTTTTAAATAACCAGTCGCTGATTCGAGCCCCGGCTGAGTCTGTTGGCATTTCTGTGTGGAGTTTGCATGTTCTCCCAGTGTTGGTGCGGGTTTCCTCCAATGCGGGTTTCCTCCGAGTGCTCCGGTTTCCCCTACAGTCCAAAGACATGTGGCATAGGTGAATTGAATAAGCTAAATTGGCTGTAGTGTATGTGTGTGACTGTAAGAGTGTATGGGTGTTTCCCGGTGTTAGGTTGCAGCTGGAAGGGCATCCGCTGGGTAAAACATACCCGGTTCATTCTGCTGTGGCGACACCTGATAAATAAAGGAACTAAACTGAAAAGAAAATGAATGAATAAATGAATAAATAGTTTTAAAAAAAATTTCTTTAAGTAGAGGTTAGATGACAGCAAAGGTAATATGAATTACTTTTATCTCAAATATAATTAAATCTACACTAGATGAAAAACCTGAAAATGCGAAACGTTGCCTTGATATTTGACAACTAAATTAAATCAAACAAACTGCAAATGTAAAAAATAGCTCTATTTATAATAACTTTATTTGTTATACAGTACTGGCCTCACAGCAAGAAGGTCGCTGGTTCGAGCCTCGGCTGGGTCAGTTGGCGTTTCTGTGTAGAGTTTGCATGTTCTCCCCATGTTCGTGTGGGTTACCTCCGGGTGCTCCGGTTTCCTCTGCAAGTCCAAAGACATGCGGTACAGGTGAATTGGGTGAGCTTAATTGGCCATAGTGTATGAGTGTGAATGAGATTGTATGGATGTTTCCCAGTAATTGGTTTGCGGCTGGAAGGGCATCCGCTGTGTAAAACATGTGCTGGATAAGTTGGTGGTTCATTCCGCTGTGGCAACCCCAGATAAATAAAGGGACTAAGCTGAAAAGAAAATGAATGAATGAATGAATGTTACACAGTATATTGTGTGCCCATATAGATGTCCATATATAAAGGTCATATATAAATGATCTTATAAATGACCATTACAGCAAAGCAATCAAGATAAAAAAAGATTCAACATATATAAACAATTATATAAAAAACAATTTTTTCACGTTATTAAATTGAAACTGCTTGCCTGTGCCCAATACAATACGGTACTGCAAAGGACAGCATTTGAAAAGAGCATTTTAATGTTAAATGACAGGTACTGTAGGAAAGCAAACAAACATCAAGGAGAATCTCCTTGGAAAATTTATACCACCAACTCTCAAAAATGAAAAGCCTGCATGTACTTCTCCTTTAGTCTGAAAGCCCATCCTAATTTGTCCTCAATAAATTCAGTATTTTTGTGCTCTACTTTGAAGGATCTGAAACTCTGGCTCTTTAAAAGTGCATATCTTTAAAAAAGAGACAGAAAATACATAACTGTGTAAGGCTCAGGTTATAGATGAGGGTAAAGAGCCAGAGCGGTTGAATAATCAGAAAAGACTCATCAAACTGGACTGTCCATTATTGCCAGTAGGATTTTGGCTCTGTTGTAAGTGTCATCATAATGAATGCTGCAGTAAAAGCAAGCTCTTCAGCTCAGCAAGAGGACAGGGCATTAAGTAGGAGTATCTGTCAGCCGCAGACACTGCCTGTCCATCTGAGTTTCAGTCAGGCCGTCATTCTCTGAAGGCCATCCAGTTTCCCAGCTTTCTCTTCACCTACTGCGACTTCTCTTGTCTGGGAAGCTTGCCAACATAAATTGACAACATTTCTCACAGAAGACTTGGAGGACTGTTCTCCTGCTGCATTTTCATAATGTCATGAAGATGAAAGCAACATTCTGTTCATCTTATGACTTTAAGGCAGGTGTTCTGTCGATTTCTTCTACCTTGTCAGATTGTCCTACCTCCCATTCAAACAATAGGTAGCACATTTTGATAACGCAATATGCTACCCATCAGATTTTGCTACAAGTGTAAATTTTAATGTGGCTAACCCAGTGGTTCCCAACCTTTTATTGCCTGAGACCTCCTTTTCTTCCGAAAATATTCCAAGGCCCCCCTCAACATTTAATGATATTATCGCTTATATAAGTTTGCAGTAAGGATGACAAAAAAAAAATTTTGTTTTCAAGCAAACAATATGTTTATTACTATATCTATGTTTATGCACGAATACTAGCCTAATGTAAAATATAAAAGCAAAACATCAGTAGGCCATTTGACCTTTAAATTGGCCCTATATTAGTTGCCAATTTTATAAACGTTTCTTGTCAGTAGCTGTGACATCCCTCATCTCATTTTGGGTGAGTGTCAATTCTTTTGCTTTGCGCTCAAAAAATGCTATGGGCTTGTCTTGGTATTGGGGATGAGTCGTTTGCAAATGTCTTATTAATTTGCCGTCATGCATTCGTTAGCAAAAACTTTGGCACAGAGATGGCACCATTTTTGTGGTCAGCCAGGAACTAAAAAGAACTAAGGCAACGTGATCCTTCTCCTAATTGTCCACTGCTAAAAAAATGTTAAAAATATGACCTCACTGACCTCCCTGTTGGGAACCGCTGCCCTAACCTACCTAATCACCAACCATGTCAGGACACCGGGACACACCAAACCAAAGGTCCAGCTAGTTGGTTTGGTGTGTTGCTGGCTTTAGAGAACACAGATATTTGTCCCCCCAGGACTTCACTCAAATGAATTAGAAAGCACTAAATGTGACCCAAAACAAGTCATAAGTGTAATTGTTTTTTATATTGAAATGTATACATCACATGAAAGCTGAATAAATAATCTTTCTATTGATGCATGGTTTGGATAGGACAACATTTGGCTGATAGAACTATCTATAAATATTGATTCAAAACAAATCTAAACATTGAGAAAATTGCCGTTAAAGTTGTCCAAATGAAATGCATAGAATGCACATCGTTCTAATTAAAAAAAAATAGTTTTGATATATTTACAGTAGGAAATTTACTAAATACATTCATGAAACATAACTTTAACTTAATATTTTAAAGATTTTTGGGATTAAAAAAATGAGCATTTTGACCCTACATAAGGTTTTGAAGTCCAGGGTCACAAATGATTATGCTAATTAATCTCAAATCTTGTCATGAAATAAACAAGGGTTTATAAATTCTACACGGAGTATAACATTATAACTTTTAGCATGTTTTATATGTTCTTTGGTGCAGAGCATTTCAAAAGTACTTCAAGTTCCTTATAGGGTATATATACAGCTAATGTTTCTTCCCATACGATAAACATCCGGTGAATGGTCAATGTGACTTTTTTCAATTTTATACGGTTCCTTTTACAGCATCAATGTTGTAATGTAATTAAAATATAATCAGTTAAATAGACTTCAGCATTTATTTAGTTTTTAAAGCATAAACCAAGATAAAAAAAAAAGCCATTTACATGGATGCGCCCGTCAGGATCAGCAGGCGAGCGCAGAAACACCATTGAAAATGCTTGAGTAAAATAAATGTTCATATTTTAATAACAGTGGGTAGCATGTTCGCCTCACAGCAAGAAGGTCGCTGGTTTGAGCCTCGACTGGGTCAGTTAGCGTTTCTGTGTGGAGTTTGCATGTTCTCCCCGTGTTCGCGTGGGTTTCCTCCGGGTGCTCCGGTTTCCCCCACAAGTCCAAAGACATGTAATACCGGTGAAATGGGTAGGCTAAATTGTCCGTAGTGCATGAGTGTGAATGAGTGTGTGTGGATGTTTCCCAGTGATGGGTTGCAGCTGGAAGGACATGTGCTGGATAAATTGGCGGCTCATTTCGCTGTGGCGACCACGGATTAATAAAGGGACTGAGCCGAAAAGAAAATTAATGAATGAATAAATTAATTTTAAAGACGGCACAGAAAAATGTAGTTTAATGCAGTGCTTCTTGTACAATCGGAGACCCACTTTATATTGTATATCAATCAGGTAGTGGAGATCGCTGATTTTTAAAGAAAACAGACCTTAAACATGCCGATTTTGTAACTGCATACAGTTCACCAGAAGCATTTGACCCAGGTTACTGAAAAATGTAAAGTTCTACTGCATACTTCTGCATATACCCTACTGTATTTCCCCTTTCAAACATCCAAAAAAACACCAAATAACACAAATAAAATGGGTTACAATGCTGTTTTTAATTCACATTAGATGGCAGAAAGCATCAAGCAAGAAATATTTGTATGCAAATACAGCTTTTTTTTTTTTTTTTTAATTGATGAATCATTATTTGTCAATAAAATTCAGGTTGTTAGCAAACGTTATAAAATTAACAAAGATCATACTGCTTGACATTTCATGTCCGAGCTGCTGCAAAAGAAACATCAATCATTAAACACATTGATCTAACAATAATTCATCAAGAATTCATCAAGTACTTAACTTTTGGGAACTCTTTTCTTTGAAAAATGTATAAACTAACTGTGGAGATAAACAAAGTGACTTTACTGCTGGCAAATAATCTTCAAAAAGTGCACAAATTTGGTTACCTATCATGAATATGCTGCATGCGTTACCCATTTTTGTTTTGAGTCTTATTGGTTCACTGATGCACAATAATTCCATTTCATTCAAACACCTGTTTTACTCAGAAAAACACTAGATAGTGCACATAAAATAGGTTTCAATGCTATATGCTATGGTGTTTTAAACTTTGAATGACAGCAGCGAAACAGTAAAAAACAGATATTCATAATAGTCATGCATTTGTCCCTGTAGTAAGTGAGGATTACATGCAGGTAAATCTTTTGTTATTCCTCATAAATATGGTGCATACGTTTAAAGTCATTAGTTTAGCATATGTTTTCATGTCTTTTTATCCTCTCCAACACCTGCTCCTCTCAGAAAAACATAAAATAATTCAAGTGAAATAGTTTCCTGCTGGCTTTAAATATAACAGATGACAACAGGCAAGCTGTGAAAACAAAACATGTGAATATTCTTCACAATGGACAAGCAGATTGTCCCATCATGCACAAAAGCGAAGATGACATCAGTGCTGAACAAGTAGCTCTAACAGTCACTTCAGCAAATAAACAGAATAGGCTTTTCCCACAATTCTTTGCATTGAGCATATGTCAACAGGCTTTCTGCAGCCAACAAACCCATTCCATTAATGAAGCCTTTGGCATTTTTAACCACTAGAACAGCAGCACATCCCAAACAGTAAAGTGCTTTGCTGGCAATTAGATTGCCGATTTAATTTCTTAAAATGCCAACACTACATAAAGCCGCCTATCTGTATGCCAACCTGCGGAGTAAAAAAAAAAACTAAATCTTCCACTTAAGCAGAAGTGAACATCTCTGAGGGTGAAGGACAAAGACCTTTGCTCCTGTGAGTCTGATTCAAACCTCCTTGCCTCATTTAAAATCACCACAGCTAAGTCAGATTTATGCAGCTGGGTAAAACCAGACTTAAATCAGAATGTAGAGCACATGTGCTCTGCAAACCAAATATTGAAAATTAAACACTACCCGTGATAATAGACCCCAATCTCGAATGATGCGGCAGACGGAGACAATACTAATGCCAACTTTTTTTTCAACTCCAAAAGAGCTGAAGAAATGAAGTGCAAATGGCAGAGCTTACACTAATGACATTACGGTGGGGATCCGCAATGAGCCGAGCTGCTAACTGAGATTGGCAGCATGTCACTGAATACAAATGAAGACCCCACACTTCAAAATCAAGAACATAATAAACATGCTCTGATGGATTGTGTCGGTATGCAAATCAACACAGTAAATGACTCTGGCTCATTTCTCAACAAGACTCAAGACTTCTCAACAATAGAGGTAGTATATTTTATTACATTTATCTGTGGGGGCACGTGATGATTTCTCACATTATTTGGTTATTGTGAGGCTATAAAATCATGTTGCAAACTAGATGCGTCCAGAATTTCATTTCACTTGTCATTTAAACGTTTATATTCGATAAGATTGGTTTAAAGTTTCAGAAAGAAGTTTTACATGCCCACAAAGATTGTTTTGTGAACATTAAGAATAGCAATAATGTGAAAAATTATTCACATTTTACAAAGGCTTCTACAGTATTTTTTATAATAATTTATTCCTGTGATTTAAAGCTGATTTTCAGCATGAAAACTTTAGTCTAGAGTAGGGCTGCACAATATATCGTTTCAGCATCAATATCGCAATGTGTGAGTCTGCAATAGTCACATCACAGGGATCCGCAATGTAGTTGGGATTATACTGTAGTTGACCGGACACTACAGTTAACACCAAACTAGAGTAATTTCATATTTTAAACATAAAGTTTATTATTTGCACGTGTTTTTAAGAACTGACCTTAGGAATTTGAAGCAAATTTAAGCAATTTGGTCACAATAAATGATTATATATATATATATATATTAGGGGTGTAACGGTTCACAAAAATCACGGTTCGGTTCGATACGACACAGTGGTGTCACGGTTCGGTATGTTTTCGATACAGCAAAAAAAAAAAAAAAAAAAAAAAAAAAAGCCAGAGGATTTCTCTGATTGAAATCTTTTTATTGTATGAAAACTAACATAATAAAAGCATGTTCTCTCTTTTTTTTTTACTTTGAACTAGGGATGTCAGTTTCTACAAAATCCTGTGATCAATGATCATTTAAATTAACGATCAATTAATCTATTAATCGCTCATTCTTATAAAAGATCCGTTTAAGTCTAGGCTACCAGCCTGTGTTGAGGCTACTGAAAAATGAGCCGAATATGCAATGCATTATGATCCTTGCTTAATCGTCACAACGAAAAAATCCCAAACTAGGCTACAGGCTGAGTAACCTATACATCAGAGGTGAATGCGGCACACGCTTCTGTTACAGCTTCCGTGAAGAACGAAAGCGAAAGCAACTAAACACTGTTATGCCATACAATTATTTCATTTTTAACAATCAATTAAATTACACAGCGGTTTTATATCAAAAGTTGATAATAATATAAAATATACTACATTTTAATGGTAAAATAATGATTTAAACGACGGCTGTTATTTCTTTCAGCATTCAAACATTAAGTAACTAATGCAGCAAGTGAAATAAAAACGAATATGAAACAACACATAGCAGGATTTAAAGCATATAAAGGACTATTATATTTAGCAAAATGCTGCTCTTTTTATCTTTGTATTTTTTATCATTTTATTTTTGTTATTTTTAATATTTTTTTGTCTTCATAATTAAAGCTATTGACAAATTCCTGCTTGACATTTTAGAAAATATTTTGCGTAGCAACCCAGTATATATTAAAGATCACCGAGAACAAAAAAACAAACACAAAAACATGTTACATGGCCCCATAAATGTCCAAATTATATTTAACTGAATCGTATAAATGATGAAAATTGCTCCTTTTATTTTTATAAAACATTTGTTATTTTTTTGAGTAAAAACAATATCGACATTTAAGAATAATTTTATTAATTCACTCATTCCTTTGACTTGTTTATTGGCGCATAAACAGGCTATAATTTAAATCAAACAACAGTAAATTGGACCTCTACAATGCCACTAAGCTTTCAAACAAAAGTCCAAAAAATTAAAGAAAGATTGGACTTTATCCGGTGACGGCCGACACTGAGCTCAGTAAATGTTTTTTGATAAGTTATTAATAATCTGTTCAATAATTCGTTAAAGCCAAAATGAATGGTAAATAAATATAGGCTATTTAAAAAAAAATTATAGCCTATATAATAAATATAGGCCTAACATATTTTTAAATAAAATTAAATAGGCTATTTTCTGAAAAATGCGCCTGTCTGTGTTTATCAGTCCATCGAATTAATTTGATCGCAACACCTGTTATTCAGAACAGAACATTTGAGCTGGTTTCAGTTCTTTTCATTTTCTTTTTTCTGTAGTTTCATTTTTACAAATAATTTTATTTAATTTGTTTGTTAATTAAATTTTGTTATTTAGCCTATTTTTTTATGCAACAAAGTTGCAAATTAATGTGCTACGAGATGTGGCTGTGTATGGTAGTGTCAGCGAGCGTGAACTGCTGCTGAGAGAGAGAGAGAGAGAGAGAGAGAGAGAGAGAGAGAGAGAGAGAGAGAGAGAGAGAGAGAGAGAGAGCGCAATAGAAACAATTAAATTTTCGCATGCTGATTTATGTGAAATTGCGAATACATGACTATAATCGCATTGCAATTTTAAAAATTATTGTATTTTTTCCTTTAGGAGGAAAAGTCTATTTCAATTCATGCTAAAGACACGTGGTGCTGAAGTCCGAAAGTGCCGGTGATGTGAACAGCTGAAGCTGTCAAATTATTTTTAGTTTAGCCTATTTATTATTAATGATGATGATTAAAAATAATAATGCTATTTATTTTATTCAATAATGTAATTAAAACATGTAATATATCTACATTAATGCGAAACAAGCTAAATATCATCTTTAAAGTCGCCATATGTCTCAGCTCTCTGCAATATCTTTGCCTATATCCTCCTCAATACATGATATCCTCTATTAAATCAAATAATTTGACCACAATGTTGCAGAACATGCTTAACAAAATTCGCAGCACTGAACATGTTCCCAGACTGAAAGTGATTGATGATGAGGAAACTGAGAAACCTGTGAGAACTGAGATGTTCACCGCATATAGCCGTGAGGAGCGATTTGTTAAATGAAAGCATATTTGTGCCAATCTGTCAAGATTGCTTAAAACACCTTAATATTTTAGAGTAAATAGTTAAAGTTTGCATCACCAATAATTGATCTTACCCACGCGTGACCCACTTATACTTAAATATCATCTGATCTGCTTGATTTGACCGTCAACTGGGCAATGGGCTTATGAAGGAATAATGAAACGAGGCTCTATTACATTTAACATTTTCTTAAAACCCGAAATTTCCACTACCGATTAAGCATTAAGGTCTACAGGGAAACCAAAGTGCTCCCAAACGCCAGACCCGCTGTTGGTTATAGGAGGATTACATTAATGTTACTAGCCCTTTAGCTGTAGTGCAGTCAGTCCGCGGCGCGTTTCCACCCTTTCGTCCGCAACAAACCCTGCATCATCTCAGCGCCCCTCGGCCTTCGCTTTTGTCCGCGACAAACCCCGCGACAAACCCCGCATCATCTCAACAGCGGCTTTTTTGGATTGAAAGCGGCATAACTTTCGGTTTGAGCGCCAGTAGCTTACTCCGACACTGAGTGCAGTGTGTGCCTGACTAGAGTAGCGTTTGGAGGTGGGCGGGGAAGGCAGATGTTGCCTGTCACGTCATTTGGGACTTATTCTCTTTTATCTTTTTAGATATTAGTCTGAATCGTTCGGTTCGTATGCGTACCGAACCGAAAGCCTCGTACCGAACGGTTCGATACGAATACGCGTATCGTTACACCCTTAATATATATATATATATATATATATATATATATATATATATATATATATATATATATATATATATATATATATATATATATATATATATATATATATATATATATATATATATATAATTATTTACTCAATTAAAACAATAGTGTTATTATTATAATTATACAGTGCTTATTTACTGTACACTGTAAAAAATAAATCCGTAAAATTAACGATAAAAAAAACGGCAGCTGTGGTTGTCAGTATTTAACCGTTAAAAGTACGATGCAAACCGTAAAAAGTAATTTCTCATTTTTACAGTAAACTACCGTATATCTTTAATTTATATAGGTAATATGTTTGTATATTGATTAACAACATCTACACATCTTTTGTTACACAGATAGACAGGTTAACACAGCCATATGCAGGAGGTGATGAGAAAGTTACATAATGAACCAATGCTCATCACAAACAACTTTTCCCACAAGCAGAAAAGTGTATCAGTGTATAGAAAGTGCTCAGTGTCATTCACACAGCTACTAAACACCAGTATGGTAACACGTATAAAATTAAAGTCATGAAATAAACATTGTTTATCAAAATTAGATGTAACATAAATATCTTATGTACATAACTGATGGGGAAACAAGTAAAAAGATACATAGTAATGTCAACATAAAGCTTTAAAAGTGATGTGCCATAGAGGGAGTTCTGGGAAAGTCAATTTACGGTTATTCGCCGTATATATTAAAGGGTCATGAAACCCCCCTGTCTCAGCAGGGTGTTTTCACACCTCTAGTTTGGAAAAAGTAAAAAAAAAAATGGGCGTGTCCAGCTCTGTTTAGGTGGGAGTGTCGAGGGAGGGAAAGAGGGAAGGATTTGCAAATATGGGAGTTTTCGTTTGGGCATACAGACGCAGGGGAGAAAGACAGTGACTGTTTACATGGACATCAGTAATCGAATTACTTGCCAAATTATTAATTTGTCGACTTTAACTGCAGTTTGGCACTTTCACTTTTTATTCAGGAACATTTCCTGCATGTCGCTCGTGACAAACGAGATATTAAAAGCGAGGAACTGCTGGAAGAGTGGAGTTTTAATGTAATGTTTGATACCGCATGGCGAATGGGGGAAAAAAATCCTCCGCATTTCTCTATAAGATGCACTCGGTATGTAACGTCAGAAAGCCGTATGTGTATAGACTATCCTGTCTCTCTGTCTTCTGAAAACTGTAACAGGTAAACAGTCTCTGAAGCTATCATGCATATTAATGAAGTTGCACGTCATACACAATAGAGCGCACTGATTGGTTTTAACAAAGTCTTTCTCATGAATTAATGTCGCACACTCAGAGACGTCACAATGTACTCGCAGGTACAGACAGCCATTCTCCACACTGGATTTACACGCAAGTATCTCATGGCCGTGACGCAGCTTCAAAAATTCGTTTCAAACCGGAAAAACAAATTTGCTCAAAATAACGCAAAAACAACTAATTTTCACTTTTTAGTGCAATATATGTGTCCTAATAGTGTTTATAGCAGCGTGGGACACATATATGACTGTCAACAGCTCAAAAAATGTGTTTTGGTCTTTCGTGACCCTTTAAGGAAACACACTGTTAACCAGATTACGGATTTTTACTGTTTTTTACCGTTGAAATCACGGCCATTTTTTACATTGTAGTTACTGCTTCTGAATACTGTTTGACTCGCCAGAAAATCATAAATCATTGTTTATTTGCATCTTTTCTCTGTTGTATTTAACTTTGCTTGTCATTTTTTAATGATATTTTATGCAGATACACTCCCCTACAGATTTATTCCAATGGATCTAAAATGAAGAATTCTTTATAAGCTATTCAAGTCATCTTCTGAAATTGCATTTATAACGCAATATATATTGCAGTGAATGAAAATATTGCAATGTCATTAATTTTTTCAATATCGTGCAGCCCTAGTCTGTAGCGTCACATGATCCTTCACAAATTAATTCCAATTTACTGATTTGGAGTTTAGGGAAGATTTCGTACAGACCCTAACCCTTTGAATTGTAGTATACTGAAAGATCAGAATTGCTAACATCGATCAAAATGACAGCATGTGGAATGATTATTGGGCTGCAGTATTACATTCTGAGCTGGAATGAGCAGTGTGCTTTAAAACATCTATTACAAATACTTCCACAAAATCAATTCTTTATCAACCAACAGCAAGTTAATCTTGCTGTTGAGCCACTTCCTGTTTGCTCTGCAGACTCACATCTGCTTTGTGTTTATGAGCGTGTTTGATTTTTCAGTTTATTATGTTATATGCCTGTTGTTTGCACTCAATGGCACATTTGCTGCATTTACAATATGCCCTACGTCACCTGCCAGAAAGACAGTTACAACAATGAAAGTGAATACGAATGTTAGTGGAAATTAAAATGGTTTATAAAGTTTTAAATGTGTATTTTTTTCTGCAACAAAAGCAGATAAATTTGCTACAGGAGACCTTTATTCATCCCCAGAGCAAACAGTATTGGACTTGTTTAGGACTGTTGAAGATAAACACCCCCTCGTTGCTTCTGTTTGCCAGATTTTTTGAAATATCAATTTATTAATGGTATTATAAATAGCATTTATAACACTACCAAACCCTAAAAAGAAAAGTTTGCCATTAACCTTAAGTGCTAAAAAATAACCCTGATTGTTGCATCTCAGCTCCAATTCATGACAAATCAACAGTTTTCCCTTTAATGCCTCATTCACACTATAGCAGCGACTTTGTAGCTGTCTGTCGCTCTTGGTGGCAATCTGCTGCAAACACAGCTCTGTGTAGGTCTACTACAATATGGAGAATACAACCAGCCTCTGAGAGAGAATTACGTGAGCTCTACTGGCGCTCCTATTGGCAGAGATGGCAAAAGTACACACATCCTTTACTTAAGTAGAAGTACAGATACTCATGTTTAAAACGACTCTGGTAAAAGTAGAAGTACTGACTACACTTTTGTACTTAAGTAAAAGTACAGAAGTACCGCCTGAAAAATGTACAAAAGTAAAAAAGTAAAAAGTACTCATTTCAACCACAGTCCCAAAGACATGTGGTATAAGCGAATAATAATTCAACTACATTTGCAGTAGTTTATAAGTGTGTGTGTGAATGTGTATAGGTGTTTCCCAGTACTGGGATGCAGCTGGAAGGGTATCCGCTGCGTAAAACAAATGCTGGAATAATTGGCGGTTCATTCTGCTGTGGCAACCCCTGATAATTCAGGGACGAAGCTGAAGGATAACAAGTGAGATACTGTAGGTAGGTAATCATCCTGACGCAAACTCACAGTGTTCAGCATGTAGTTTTGCCGCTGTTAGATCAAAAATAACAGCTGCCATTCATGATGAAGTTTATTTTTGTCTTTTGCTAAAATAAATACAGAATCAGATATGACTGTAAACAATTTTTTTGCATTAGGCTAAAGCTTCTTATTCTCTTCAGAGAGTAGCTCTCATATATAACCTGCTATTTCAGTGTTTTTTTTTTCAGGTTATTTTATTTAATGGATAAACATTAATTCTGTTACAGTTTTTCTCAGTCACTTTGGTCCATTTCTCAGATCAGAATTGAAATTCTTTAAACTCCCTGTTCAATCTTCAGATCATCATTGTGTCACTTGTGCACATCAGAAAGCAGTTTCTCCTTATGAACAAGTTGCAAATGCTTTTGTTCATCCATGCAAATGATTATGTGCAATTCTCTGATGTTTCCTATATTATCAGTTGCTTATGTCATGTTGATCAACATGTATTATTTTATCTCTGTTGAATAGACTCACCCCCACAACATTTAATAGTTCAAATGCCCGAACAAGTTGTCTTAATATTTAGTCATAATGCATTTTTTACATTTCTCCCAGGTGAATCTTGACTTTTTCTAATAAAGGTCTAAAAGGAGGTTGTCCTGTTCACATTTTTACTTTTGTTTTTTCTTTGTGCTATGCAGTGCTCTCTTTTCCTTTCTGTATCAGAATGACATGATCTGGCAACAAATTACAGTACAAACAGCAAAAATATTGCCATAGTTTACACCAGAACAGCCCTCCAGAGTGCACCGTTATTGACAACATGACTACTAAGTAATTTGAGTCTTATTCTTATACAATGACACAAGGACATGTCATTCTGACGCCACTGACATGTTCACTGTCACAGAAATTTAGTTTTGAGGGATGAACTGAAGGATTTTGAGCAGGAGACTGGCTTTTGCAGGTAATCCATGGTGTTTTGCTATTTATACGTGTTTTTTTTTTTGAGAAATGCACTTTGTCCTACTGTTTTACAAATTTCAGTTCTGATCTAAGAAATGTGCCAAAGTGACTGAGAAAAACTGCAATACATTTATTCTATGCTAAAAGCAACATACACAGGTAAGACAGGTAACATACACATAAATTGCCCAGGGGTGCGTTTCCCAAACAACGACGTAACTTGCTACAGAACTATCATAGTACCATGCATCGTTTGGGAAAAGAACAATGTGGTGACGAGTGTTTCCCAAAACCCGTAGTTTCTCTGTCGTATATCCATCGCTTGAACCACGTTAGTTATAAAGTAAACCGTCCATAATGATGCTCTAAACGGGGTGGAGTAATAACTTCTTTAGAGAACAACCCCATCATTTCTTTGTGCAAATTATATTGTTTTACACAAACACGCATTTAAAATAAAATCCAATATTAGTTTTGTCATATATAATATCATATAAATCATATAAATAAACAAATAATGAGGCTATTTATTAAGAAATGAAATGTAATATTTATTAGAAAATGAAAAAAATCCTATTTTAATAATAATATTAATGATGATGATGATTATTATTAAGTAGGATATTGTTTATTTATTTTTTGAAAAGTCTGAAAAGTCTTGAAAAGTTTTAATTTGAGCACGTGCAAACCACTGCAGATATGCTCTAACCAGCAGGCCCATGTCATATACAGTACAGATACTTAATAAATAACCTACTATAAATTAAAAGAATGAACGTATGCTATGTTTTTTTGTTTTCACAAGCTTTGGAGATGTAACATAAATTCCGCTTTTAAAAAATAGTCACCTATAGCTTTTGTCATGAGGCTGTGTTCAAAATGACATCAAAGTTTTCAAAGTGCACTGCAAAGGGAGCACAATTGTAAACATGAAGATCGCTAAAACTGTAAAAATACTCTGAAAGCAAATTACACCTAAGAGAGATGACCTTAATGCTTTTTTATTTTTAATAATTCAAACTTTGAATGTTAGAATGTTCTAAATGAATAGGGCATAGGGGGATAAGTGGGAATAGGACACAGCCATTACAAATTCTGTATTAGAAAATATAAACTCATCAGAAATAAAGGAAATATATAAATATAAAAATATATGCATACATTTTTTATAAAGTATTTGATTGTTTTAGTCCTAAATGTACAAATCTTTACAAAAAGCACTATTTTCGCGGTATTAGAATGAAAGACCAGAGAAAGCCCGTGCAGTATGATCGGAAGTGGACAAAAGGCTTAAGCATTTAAACAGCATGTTTTTGACTGGAATGTGTCTCGTTTACCTGTGATCCGAACGAGCAAAAGTTGTCTTATTACCGTGTAAACAGGGCAGCATCAGTCATCATGTTAAATTCGCCGACTCCCTCTGTCACTGCGTAGTAATCCTAGCCTTTCTCATAGTAATCTTCATGAACTAGGGCTAGGCCATGTACTGTGCGCGATAGGCTTGAAAAAGCCGCGCGCTGCAGCACGCAGGCGCGTAATGAGGAAAAAGAAACCGACTGCATCAAAAATGCGCTCATATTATTGCGCAATGATAAGAAATAATATAGATCGCGCCACCAAACACATAAAAACGAAAGTAACGACTGTGGTTTAAAAAATGTAAGAAGTAGAAAGTACAGATATTTGTGTAAAAATGTAAGAAGTAAAAGTAAAAAGTAGTCAAAAAAATAATTAGTCAAGTAAAGTACTGATACCCGAAAAAACTACTTAAGTACAGTAACGAAGTATTTGTACTTCGTTACTTCCCATCTCTGCCTATTGGATGTCGCTCAAGAAAGTCGCTCTTTATTTGATTTTAGGCATTTGGCGGCGATTTCTCAAAACTCGTCAGCAAGTCAAAATCATGCAGTCTGAACTAGGCATCAGTTGAAACGAACAGTCGCTTGTTGCTTTGCTGCTGTGAGTTGCTCGTAGTGTGAATGACGCTTAAGATGAAAACACTGATAATCAGAAGAAATAAACAGCTTTGTCAATTTAAGGTAAAATAAGAATAAACAATAAGTAATTTACTGTGAATGTGTTTAAATCTTCTTTTATAACATAGCATTATAACTGCAATAGAAATATTTGACTTTATCAACAACTACAGCAGGTGTCTTATCAAAAACTGATTTATGGAGCTCATTCCAGATGTTAAGCACTAAGTAAAAACTGGCAAGTTGCCATGACAACAAACACAACATTTATCAAAGAGACCAAGCGTTCTCAGAAAACACAATCAATCACTGCAACACAAAACAGAGAAACAGAGAAAACAACAACAACCCAAAAAATATCGATAACACTCTTAAAAGAACAGTATGTAAAGTCCATGTATTTCTGATGACGTGGTGACTGAGTGTGATATCATAAGAGTTGTCATCTTCATTGCATCCTAATCATGTTCATGGATAAGCTAAAGTATGCAAAACTTATTATCATGGTAAGCAGAGTAAGGCTGAAAGCAACTGAAGCAAAGCTGAAGCTGTTTAGGGTTTTGTTATAAAACTGACAATTTAAGCACAATTTAAGTTTCCTTTTTTCTATAAAGCCAAATCAGAAATCAAGGGTGTATGATGTCATTAGCATGGACATGATCCATCTAACTAATTGCTTATACGTATCTCTAAATCTGAACATCCTTCAAAATATTTGGCATAATATAACGGCGACACGATGGCTCAGTGGTTAGCACTGTCGCCTCACAGCAAGACGGTAGCTGGTTCGAGCCCCAGCTAGGTCATTTGGAATTTCTGTGCGAAGTTTGCATGTTCTCCCTGTGTTCACGTGGGTTTCCTCTAGTTTCCCCCACAGTCCAAAGACATGCACTAGGTAAATTGAATCAACTGAATTGGCCGTAGTGTATGTGTGTGTATGGATGTTTCCCAGTACTGGGTTGCAGCTGAAAGGGCATCTGCTGCGTAAAACATATGCTGGATAAGTTGGCGGTTCATTCCACTGTGGCAACCCCAGATGTATAAAGGGACTAAGCCGAAGGAAAATGAATTAATGAATGAATGAATGAATGAATGAATGAATATATAAAACACTGTTCAATTGTTTTTTGACTATTTTAATGAAAGAAAATCTTATATATTGTGCGGATTTTTTTTACCAAAAGGATTTTTTTTACCATATAAATCACTAGAGATGTTGTTTTGAATTACTCCCCCATCCTTAAATAATAAATAAGAGTCAGTTAAGGCTACAGTAAATGTGTGTGCGGTTCTAAAGCAGTTCATCCAGGATCCACACTACCACTTCAGGTCCCACAGGAGAGAGCCAGCAGCCAATTATACTGGAGCCCTGAGGCGTCCTGACTGGATACAGGTTGACAGATCTGCTTCTACTTACAGCCCCACTCTGATGAAGAGCAAGCGACTGCGAACTCATAGCTCACAGAAAGCAGCACTATTCATCCAGCTGTCGAAACGAAGCCCTTGTCTTCTGGATGAGTGTGCAGTCATGGCAGAGAGTGCTGAGTGCACTGGATGGCAGACAGGCCTTTATCTGATGACATGCAGAGCAGTCGACAGGGGCACGGGCAAGCTCTCTTTTCAGGGAAATGTGGCAGATTCCACAGAAAGAATGATGGCAGTGATATATTTGTTAAATAAAAGATTTACAATGTTAAAATGTATCATTGGTATTATTCTTCTATATGTCGAAAACAATGGTTTACAGTTTTGGGTTTTTTCACAAGGATTCTAAGATGAATACAAAGCGCAAATGCTAGAACTGTATTTGCATTAATAAAAATGATTATACAATAAGATTCAAAAGTTTGGGGTCAGCAAGGTTTCATTGTTTTATTTTTTATATTACCTTAATTTATGTAGGATGCTTTAAAAGCAACAAGCATTGTTTAACAACAGTATACAAACTGAAATGGCAATGCAATAATGATAATTATAATGTTAAATAAGCATTGTCCTTAGGATAAATGCTGTTCTTTTGATCTTTCTATTAATAAATAAATCACAAATAAAACATTGTACACTACTGTACAACCTTTAACAATGATAATAATCATCATGATTCATGTCACACTGAAGCCTGGAGTAATGATGCTGAGAATTCAGCCCTGTCGACATAGAAATAAATTGATTTTTGAACTTATTTTTACTATTTTAATTGTAAAATACTTTGCATTTTGGATCATAAAACAGACTTGGTGAGCAGAACAGACCTAATTATTTTAAATATTTGTGTAAACTTTAAATTAAACTAATTAAAGCAAAAAGTTAACTCATACATTAATACACAAACTTTAATTGGGTTTAAATAAAAAGTAAATTAAAATAAAAATACTTTTATATATTTTTATATATATATTTTTTTACACATTTAAAAACTGATGAAATGAAGAGACAAAATATACAAATAAAAATCATGTAAACGATTTCAAGCAATTATTTATATTTGTTAAAAAACAACAGACAAAAAAAAACTATCCTGTTGAAAGACACCTGACTATAGGCATGAGCCGGTATAAAATTCTGACGGTATGATAACCTTAGATAAAAATATCACGGTCTCACGGTATTGTGATTACTGCTCTAAAATAAGTTTTTTCTTTAATTTATAAGTAAAAACAAAAAAAAATTCCCCATTAAACACAAATATTTTGGAGCAGTAAACATGTCAGGCTGAATAATTCAAATAAATCATTGACTTCTGCTGTCTTCATTAGTTTCAAAAACACAGATTTCTTTACAGTTTAAAACGCCATCTTTGGATATCTTTTCTGTTGGAGATACTGTCGTCCTAAAAAAACGAGAGAAAAAAAAAATGTTAAAAAATCATATACATTCCTTAGGAACGGTATTGCAGAAAATGTTGGCGGCTTCAAAACCTTGACTTTTCCAAACCACGGTATACCTTGAAAACTATTATCATCCCATACCTACAACTGACCCTGAAAGTCATATGGACAGACATGAGATAAGACTGTGATATCTAATAGATTAATCAATTATCATAGAATTCTTAATAAACAGTATTAGATGAAAAGGCATAAAGCCCTGTATCACATATTCATAATAGATTTAGTGTGTTTGCATGCACATTGAAAAGTATCTATGACGGCAAAAACTCAATACTTGCTTGTGTGCGTTGTTCAGTTGAATCCATATAAACATCATTAAACCCATCTTTAAAACCAGTCTAAAGTGGAAAAACCTAAATGAACACGCATCATTTATTAGAATGTTACATAGTTCAAAAACAAATGTTTACTTTATTGTACTCCTTTACTGATTCTTCAATATCATTATGATTACTATAAAAAAGATTGTGAATTAACTGTAAGCTGGTGGAACCAACTGAGAAAGTTAGCAGCATCAGTGTGATCATATAAGAATGAATCTGAAGCCCTGGGCGAAAGCTGTAACAAGCACTGTCTGTTTTTATAGCAAAAGATATGCAGCCTTATGCTTATTTTATTTTTGACAATAAGAGTTTTTGTTTTTAGTTACAATTCGTTTATGACTAACAGTTGTAACATTTAACAAATAAATGAGAAAATCTTCTCTGAAGAATCGCTGAAGAATCCAATAAATGGCTAAATGACTATGTATTTTATGCTGATTATGGTATTTCTAAATGCTATTTCTAAGTGTTACAATAGGGGAATCAGTATACTGATTCAAACCAAAAACCATGATACAAACCAAACCAGCAATTTTATGAACTGTAAAATACAGTAAATAAATACTTGATGTCTATGGTTTTGGTATCTAGTAGTAAATCGCTGACTGACTTGTTAATGGCTACTTGAGGAAGAGTCTAACTATTGATTTTTTTTTGTGATGGAAAAAAAATGACTCAGTTGACAAGGTTTGCAATTATGAGGAGATATACAAGGACACCTAGTCTATTGTGCATGCATTTTTCATGAGCAAATATCAATCTGGGAATCTGTGGAGGCTGAATGTGCTCAGTTTTGACAAATCATTCCCACATCATCTGGAAACATTTTAATTTTTTATCAACAAAACACTAAGGATCTCAATCCCTCAAAGACAAAAACACCTCTTTAACTCAGAGTTCATTTAAATTAACTATAAAGGTCCTTCAACTAAAGCTTGGATTTTCACTAAAAGGTGCGAGATAATAAAATAATTAGAGCTGCAAATCCCACATCTACAATAAAGCAAAAATACTTGATCCCTGTTCAGTGTGATATTTACATTCTTTTAAACATCAGAGATAGTTCACCAAAAAAAATAAAGATTTCTTCACCATTTACTCACACTTAAGTTTTAAAGAGCCCCTATTATGCATTATAATGTCATATTTTGGTTTTGGAGATCTCCAACAACAGGTTGATATGCATGCAAGGTCAAAAAACACTTTCATTCTCTTATAATATGCATTTATTTTTACTTAATTTTCCCAATGACTTCCATATGATGTCTTCAGCGATTCATTTGTTCCCAAACCCTTGCTTTGAGTGAGGCTAATCTGCGCTGATTGGTCCAATCTGTTGTGATTGGTCAACTGCGTTCATTTAAATCGGTAAAGAAAGAAGCAAGCATTGCGATTTCAACAAGGTTTTGGATGCGATATGTGAAATAGCCTATACAGATTTAACCAGATTTAAACAGATTTTACAGAGATACGTTACAAGCACTGATTAATAACAGATACATGATTACGAGCCGCATGGACTGATTACAACTTATAATACACGATTAAAAACATATTTTGCAAACTACAAAAAATGAGGCAACCATTTTAAATCACACTTCCCCTTGTGTAGGAAGGAGAAACACTTACAGGATCTGGAGGAAGAAGATACTGGTCCAAATAAACTGTGTAACAGTTATTGACAAAGTCCCATACATTAATAGTCTTTGCTGATCCTTCCTTCAATAACAAACGGCCGGCGAATCCCGCACTGCAGGGTAGGTTAATGTGTCAATCGTCAGAAAAATGACAGGAACAAACAGCACACGGTTGGCTATACTGTGGTGTTTTTGTGAAAATGAACTTTGACCCTTTATTTCCCACAGCTGCATGTCTGGCCATCTCTCAGTTATAGTAATCTTCGCGTCATGATCAATCCCATGATCCCTCGCACTCCCCTAGTGTCTGAAGGGAAAGGCACGTTCACGTTTTACCGGATCCATCAGTTCATATTTGGTATTGTTTTGTGTTGACGTCGATACGAACAGGCAAAATATCCAGACGAACGACAAATCATTTAAATGACTCTGAGTCAAATCTTTCATTAAACAAATGGATATTTTTAAACAAGGTGCATTTTCGGATTTAACCCTCAGGTGGATGTTTTCATTGCACACTGCATGGAAGGTCATTTTCAAAAACCCATAATAGGGGTTCTTTAAACGTCTGCATTTCTTTCATCTGTCGAACACAAAACAAAATATTCTGACACAAGAAAAATGTTGGGGGGGGGGGGGGGTGCAGCCATTGACATCCATAACAATGGCTGTTTTTCTAGCATTCTTTAGTATATCTTCCTATTTGTTCAACAGAAGAAAGAAACTGCCAGATTTGGAGCAAGTGGAGGATGAGTAAATGATGACAGAATTTTCGTTTTTTGGGTGAACTATCTCTTTAGAGACACTGGCAATACCTGGATCCATATTGCATTAACCCCAGCATGAATGCAGTCACAGTGTGAAGACGGAGAAAGAAAAAGAGTACATCAAATTGTTTTCCAACATTCAATTAAAGCCACCGCCAACTTGTCTTTTAAGTCTGTAATCCATATCAGAAACCCCACTGCTGGTGAAAAACACAGCATGAACACAATGATCCAGTAAACCAGCAGACGCAACACAAGCAGCTTCCCAGCGGTATCTTCTTCTCCCTCTGGGACCATGAGAAATAGGGATAAAAGTGGTGTAAAGCATAATAAGAACAGATTAGTCCACACTCTGTGTCCTCACACGTATACCCACATCAACAATACACTGTCCCACCAAAACAGCACACTAGCTGTTTTCTGGCCATCTGATACCTACTTCATACAAAACAACAAAATGTGGGCTAATAATGATGATTCACTAGTGTTTAAACTAATGTTTTTAATGTTTCCACACAACACACACAGCTGATTGGGGGAGAGGAGACAGAGTGATGAAGCTAATTATGATATGGGGATGTTAAGAGGCCATGATGGACAGAGGCCAGTGGGCCAAGGTTATAATAGTTTTGGATTTTTCATTAGTGTTAGTTTTTATTTCATTTTGACTTTTTGTTTTCAAATTCAGTTAGTTTTAATTCGTCTTTAGAGGTAGATTTACTAGTTTTTATATTTTTAAATTATTTAGTTTTAGTTTAGTTTTTATTAGTTTCAATTTTAGTTTTAGTTTTTTGTTTGTTGGTTTTCTTTTTGTTAATAAGGATACTTGTTTGGTGCAAGATTCAAAATCATCAGAATAAATATTTAGAATAAAAACTCAAAGATAGGCAACATTTTTTTTGATAGAAGAACACTACCATCCTCAAATTCAAATACAACAGCGCACAAGATAGCAGTCTTCAGTATAAAACGTGTGCAAGGCTGTTTCTGAGATTAAATACACAGTAGTGATGGAAGTTCTGCTCTTTAATGAGAACCAGATCTTTGGTGACAATCTTCCCATGTTTGGACTCAGTATATCAAAAATATGTAGTCAGCAATCATAATTTCAGTCAGTTAAAACATCATTATGATCTGAAAATTCTTACAATTACGTTTTGCAACCCAACTGAAGCATGATTCGCGTATATAAATTCCATTACCACTTTCTGGTATGAAACAAACTTACGTTTCGCCAGATCCTCTCATTTAAGCCCTCGGTTTACCCGCACTAAAGTTGTTGAGGTTTAGTTCAGTCACAGCAGGCTGTCATGTACTGTTTGTATTCAATTCACTGAATCACGCATGTGCAGTATTATTGGTTCACAGCTTCACAAATCTGATCTCAGTGTACTGTTCTAATAACTGAATAACTCAGTATATATTGGTTTATATCGAGTCAGAGGGGGTATTAGGCATATAAAAAGTAAGTTGTTTGTGGATAAGTGCTTAACATTACTGGAGACGTGTATCGTTTCAAATGATTCAGTTCGATTTGGTGAGCTAGTTCAACCGATTCACTTAGAAGATCCTGTTAAAAAGAGCGATTCGTTCACGATCGCGATCACTAATACAGAAATAAAACCCATTATTGGGCACAAATGTGTAAAAATAATACTTTTAAGTGTCTGCTCGGCTTGTATTTAATGTGGTCACCATGCTGCTGTCATATCTAGACGTTGTTTTTGTCGCGGAAGCATTAGCGATGAAGACTTGAGGAGGACCGGCGTGATCTGGCCAATGGCTTCAGGATTACAAACTCTGGGTGCTGTATGGTCACCTGGCAGAGGGAAGCAATTAGATTTACTTCTGAAAGGCTTACAGTATGTAAATACATTTACAAAGACAAAAACAAAAACAAAAGATGTTTTTGCTATAACTTTAGTTCGTTTAAGTTTTGTTTGTACACAATAATGTTTCAGTTAGTTTTAAAAAAATATTTCTATTTTTATTTCAGTTAATGAAAATGTTTAGTTTTTGTTTTTTTGTTAGTTTTCATTAACTATAATAACCTTGCAGTAGGCAAATTTGGGCAGGATGCCGGGGTTAAACCCCTACTTTGTTTTGAAGGACATCTTAGGATTTTTAATGACCACAGAGATTATGGACCTTGGTTTAACGTCTAATTCAAAAGACAGCGCTCACTGAGCATTATAGAGGGCGTTAGGACTCACACTGACTGCAGGGTAAGCGACCCATGCTGGTCTCACTAACACCACTTCTGGCAGCAACCTAGCTTTCCCATGTGGTCTCTCATCCAGGTACTGACCGGGCACAGCCCTGCTTAGCTTCCGTGGGCGACCATGTGAGAGTTGCAGAGAGCTAGCTGTCGACAAGGCTTTCAAACTTCTTTCAATACATGTAAAAATGTACAGACCTTCGAATTTGTTTACATGTGGCATTTACAGAATGCCATTTTCAACTAAACCCCCAAAAATCATGTAGTCCATTCATTTACATAACAGAATGAACAGTATTTACACCTGAAATAGTGCAAATACTGGAAAATGGATTTCACAGTGCAAGTTTTTGAAAATTATTTCAATATTATTTTTCTGTAAACTAAAACAATGTATGTTTTTATTAAAACAGTGTCATCATGCACATGCATATTACGTCATGCACAATATACAGTGTTTAGTGATTCTCGTAGAGCTGTGAAAGCGGTTATTTTGACAACATTGTCGTCTATGCGATAAAGATTTCCGTAGATGGCGTATTGGAGCAATGGACCAAAGCAGACCATGCTTGGTATTATAATGTCTATGGTACGTCAAATGTATGGACACACAAACACACCACAAACAGCAGCAGCAGAGAGGTGCGCCAGTCACTGAGTCCAGCATATAAGGATTCTCAACTGTAAGCCACATTCTGTCTTTATTTTATGCAATGTGTTTGTCATTAAGCTATCTGTAGCTCAAATGATGGCATTTTGTATTTTGGCGTTCGCTTGTACAGTGTTTCTGAATTGTCAAAACACCTCTTAAATCGCTTTTTCAGATGTGAAAAACAAACAAAATTGAATGCGGTTCAAATTTTTTTTTATGACGGACGAAAGTTTCAGAGGCAGTGTGTCAATAGGACTGACACATTGTGAGGTCAAATTTATTTTTTAAAGTGTGAAAATTGTGGACAAAAATTTTGGATTCAGTGTGCAATAACCTTTAGTCCCTTATTTATCAGAGGTTGCCACAGCGGAATGAACCACCAACTATTCTGGCATGTTTTACACAGAGGATGCCCTTTCCTCCGGAGCACCCGGAGGAATCCCAACACCGGGAGAACATGCAAACTCCACACAGAAACGCCAACTGGCCTAGCCGGAACTCGAACTAGCAACCTTCTTGTTGTGAGGCCACAGTGCTATCCACCGAGCCACCATGCCGCCCCAATACCATTTTTAACAACTTACAGTTTTGGATGAATTGAAAAATAGTTCACAGTTACTCCAAGAAGCTCATTTAATAGTAAGGCTGCACAATAAATCGTTTTAGCATTGATATCACAATGTGTAAATACGAAATAATCACATCGCAGCACGTGCAATGTGGAGTCAGGATTATCGTTGAGCGGGTAAAACATTTGAGAATACACGAGGATTTTTTAATTTCTAGTTTAACCATAATATATAAAGTGAAAGTGTATCAATTGCTTGTGTTTGTAAGGCCTGTTTAAACATTTTAAGCAAGTTTAAAGCATTTGGCCACAAGGAAAATTATGTGTGTAGCTTTAACAAAGATTATTGTATTGAATTATTTACACAATGAAGAATATATTGTACATTTGAGTATTTTATATCTGTATCATTTGTAAATTTGCTCTATTTATCTCGGCGTGCAACCTGTTGATTATATTTGATGCACTCCCCTACTAAAATCAGACCAATCAATCTAAAATCATTAAGCTGTCTTGAGAAAAATCACAATTTAGATCACAAAGAAATTAAATATAACAATATATATTTTTCCTAATATCATGCACCCCTATTTAATAGTACTGTGCTCTCATAGTCTCAGATTTCCTTCAATCCTTTTTTTAATAAATAAACAACCAGTGTTGGCTAAAAAAGAGCAATATATTACAACTTTAAGCCAATCTTTCTATTTAAAAACACACACACACACAAATAGCAAAACACATTTCATATTATTTCCCTTAAAAAGTAACCAAGTAAGACATTTAGTTACTTTATTTTTTAAAAAGTGACTTGAGATTGTAATAAATTACTTTTTTCCCAACACTGAAAACAACAATCTGCAAAATCTGGTTATGCAAGTCAAATGATTTTCACAGCCGCAGTTTCATAACCAAAGAGATCAAAGAGGCAGCAAACGAATAAAAAAATAAATAATTAAAGGTTTCAAATCTTTTTCTTGAGCGAATGTCATGAAAATCAAAGCTGGCATGAGGTCAAACATCAGACTGTCTGCTGATGAGCCACACTGTTGTTTACAATTCGAGCTGTGCACGCAACAGGCGGAGAAGCAGATGTGCTACAACATGTGATATCTACTTTCACAGAAATAGTCACTGAAGACGCAGCCTCCATTTTTAATCTTGTGTACAAAGAGTGCAAACATCTCAATGTGTGCCTGACAGTCCATTACGCTGAATCACACTATCCTGTAAAGTCGCAGCTCATTCATTTGTCCAAATCCAGCCATCACAGGGTCTATAGACATTCTAATAACTGAGAGACGAGATGAATACACCAAAAACATGAATGTCTGAATGCTAAGCCAATAATTGTGTGCTATAAGAGTTTCTGAAGGATCTAACGTACACTGACCTGCAGGGTGAAATTGAATTCTGGAATAAAAGAAGCTAATTAGGGAGTCTCTAAAAGTTGGCTGATTAAATATGTGGTTATTTCTGAACTGCCAGACATGGGGGGAGAAGAAAAAAAAACAAGAGACTATTTAAATCAAGAGTCCAACAAATCATGCTTAGTAATATAAATAATGCAAGAGATGATTGCAGCATGGCCAATTTCAAGGCAGTCATACTTTAAATATCAGTTTACTGGAAGATATATTTAAATCATCTGCATATACAAAGAGAATTTTGAATGCAAACACCATACAAAATATTTATATACCTTATATTTAAGAAAATACGTCTTATTGATAAGTGATTATTATTGCTATTATTCATTAATTCATTCATTTTCCATCTTAATCTCTATTTCAGAGGTCGCCACAGCAGAATGAACCGCCAATTGTTTTATTATTATTATTATTATTAGTAGCAGAAGTAGAAATAGTAGTAATAGTAGTTCGGAATGTCCAGATCCGATCAAGTGATCGGAAATCAAGCCCAATCACGCGGTTTCAGATTTGATCGGAATCAGACGTTATCTCCCGATCAGGACCAGGGCCGGCGAGTCCATAGAGGCGACCCAGGCGGCCGCCTAGGGTGGCAGAATAGAGAGGGCGGCGTCCGGGACACTACTCAGCCCGGTACTCGCTGTCGTAAGCGCAATCACACCCCCGTCTCCCGTTTTCACTTTCGGTTTGAGGGCTGCATGATCATCATTTGCCTAGAGCGCCAGTTCAGCTTGCTCCGGCCCTGATTAGGACTCGAATGACATCGCTGTTGCAGAGACGTTATTGGTTAAATGCCGGCAAAGTAGAACACGGAAGCAGCTTGAAGCGGAAAGCATGAGTATTTCTGCAGTCTGGAGGTATTATAAAGTTGATGACGACAACATTGCCATAGCAAACTGAGTTTTGTAAACTTGGGATTGCCTGCCGGGTAACATATTGTACAGATGAACAGATCATATTTATTTTCAATTAATTATTCAACAATTCACACATAACACTTCATGTTTCATTATAGGTGGATCATTTTGGATAATTTCAGTGACATAATTTTGATGGTGGTTTGTCGCCACCCATTGGTTAAACAATGTAATTGCTAAAACATTCACCAGCATCAAGTTGTATTAAACGGTGATTTTAATCTTTACCATAAACATCAGTGTTTATATCTGAACTATAAACTGTTCTCCCAGTACTTCTGTGTTATTTGTTTGTAATTAACTGAAAAAGTGTAAAAACTGAATCTGTCTCAATCAAACGCAGACTTGAATGCAGCGCTTAGGATTAATGAACATATGCAAATCATTTATCATTTATCATTCATGTTGTTCAGGTTTGAATTGAGATCACGATCTTTTAATGTTTAATTGCCCAGCTTTACACTGAATGCATTAATGCAGGCTAAACAAACAGTGACAAAAAACATCTTTAATTACAGTAATAACCTAAGAAAGCATTTAGGTCCCTCCACAACTTTTTTCGTCATCATTATATTTTACAGGGAATCCAAAATGCTTTCATACATGTGATTCGAATGACGTGGGAGGCGATCTCTCTGCAATTGTTATAAATGTTGGATTAACCTACAACCTCAAAAAAAAGTTATTAATCCGGGTCATGTGCGTTCCAAACTGTGGGTTGTGATCTGTACGAATCACAGATCAACCTTGATCCGTTACACCCCTAATTTCAATGAGTGCAATCTAATATGCCACGCAGAAACAAAAATAACAGCATGGTAAGAAAGCTGCAAATTGTGTTGAAAGTACAGCGTTAATATATGGCATTTTATTAAGCAATAAATCATGTCGGACATGTACATTTTTTATACTTTAAAATGTAAAAAAAATGAATATTATTTTTCCATGTGGTCATAATATATAATCTATTATTTCACTGAATTTACAGTTAAGGTATTGTGTGAGTATACTATATTATATATCGTTATCAGAATATGAGATGACTTAATGAGATGATCATAATATTAGATTTTACCATATCATCCAGTAGTAACTCAGGGGGTGCTTCACACAGGTGAGTGGGCTTAACAAACCACCTGTAGGAAACACACTCTTTCTTCCCTATATGCACCAGATACTTATCTTCACTGTGAAACGTTCCACTTGGTTAAACTTACAAACTCAAGTTCACCAGCTGCCTTGAAAATATAAGTCAACTCAACTTACAGAGATTCTGTTTCAAATTAAGATGTTGAGTTTCACAATAAATTTAACTAAAACGTTAATTTAACTAAAGTTGAGTTGACTCACATTTTTTCTAAGTTTAACCAATGTGAAACGTTTTACAGTGTTCAAACGCTTCCATTACAAGAATAAAAAAAATTATTTAAAAAAATTCAATAATATAATTTAATAATACAAAAAGGAAAATAAAAACAAACTGCTAAACTAACTTAGTCATAATAATAATAATAATAATAATAATAATAATAATAATAATTACAAGAAGCAGAAGAAATAAGAAAAATGCTTTTGATTATATTTCAATGTGTTTAACTGTATTCTATTATTTAATAAATGTAATTTTATATATAACAAATTTGATTTAATTAACAATTGTTCATTTAAATACACATACATCCAATTGATTTGCACCTTTTGGTGACCACTTCCTTTAAACAGTATTTATCCTCTCCGCATAGCCACTCTCACATTGCTCAGCTGTTTTCGTGTGACTTCTGTAAGACCAGAAAACCTCAAGGCTAAAGCTGGAGCATCAGAGCAAGAGAGCAGGACATTGTCCTCAATCCACAGCCTCCAATCAAACATCCTCTGCTGCACACAACAGCTTGGTCTGTGTATCCTCATCTTAACACTATTTGCATACAGACTCCCAATGTACTGCACAGAACCAGCAACCGCAAAGTAACATCTCCATGGGCTGCTGGTTTGCTAATATACGGCATCTTGCAAGCTTTACTTCAGCAATCAAAGAGAGAGTTTGTGTCCTTGCGACCACAGCTGTTGATTTATTTATTTGACTATAATTAAAATCACACTAAAATAGATTTCAGTACATCTAACCACTAATTAGACAAGGAAAACTGTGTGTATTGATAAAAACAACAACAGACGCAGGACTACTGATTTACTAGGATACATTCTGACGTTCATGCAAATGGAAAGCAACCCACAGACCCTCTAATTTTCCTACATTCTTTTAGCTGAGATGGTTTTTGGAACGGAAAAAAAGACATAAAAGAGCTTGCGAGGTTTTTCCCAAAGACATACTGCTGACAATGCAAGCAAAGGGGCATGTCTGCTCTATGTTAGTGACTTAGATGAGATGAGACTATTACAGCATCAATCAAAATAGCTCTGAACGGACCACTCACCAGATTCTCAATCTCTCCACAAAAACCCAGAACTCTTTAAAAAGCAGCAAACTTTACGTTAACAGAAATACTGTTTAGACTGATAACTACAATAATATCCTTAGTAGTTATAAAGTGTAAACTGCTATTGCGCTGCTGTGCTGATCAACATGAAATAAATATACAGTTGGAGTCAGAATTATTAGCCCCCCTTTTTGTTTTTTTCACCAATTTCTGTTTAATGGAGAGAAGATTTTTGCAACACATTTCTAAACATAATAGTTTTAATAACTCATCTCTAATAACTGATTTATTTTATCTTTGCCATGATGACCGTAAATAATATTTTACTAGATATTTTTCAAGACACGTCTATACAGCTTAAAGTGACATTTAAAGGCTTAACTAGGTTAATTAGGTTAACTAGGCAGGTTAGAGTAATTAGGCAAGTTATTGTATAACAATGGTTTGTTCTGTAGATTATCGAAAAAAATATAGCTTGATATAGGAGCTAATAATTTTGACCTTAAAATGGGTTTTAAAAAATTAAAAACTGCTTTTATTCTAGCTGAAATAAAACAAATAAGACTTTCTCCACAAGAAAAAATATTATCAGACATACTGTGAAAATTTCCTTGCTCTGTTAAACACCATTTGGGAAATATTTGAAAAAGAAAAAAAATTCAAAGGAGGGGCTAATAATTCTGACTTCAACTGTACGTTCAAAAACACATGCCTTCAATTCTGTCTTTTCTGAAATGTCAAAACTATTACAAAAATTTCTTCCTACACCAAGTTATCTTTTCAATAATAAGCAGATTATGATGAACAGATTATGGACATCTGCTGCTTGCGCTTGTTATTATTCTGAGAAGTATTGTACTCTAGGTGTTCTAAAGCAGGGGTTCCCAAACTTTTCAGCCTGCGACTGCTAAAATAACAATGCCAGTGACTCGCTGCCCCCAAATTCCCCTGGGTGCTCATAAATATACACCATTTCAATGTGGTCATGTCATTGGCCCATGAACATTTCCTACTTGTTACCAAAATATTTCATAACTGTAACAAGAGGCAATTCAATCATAAAACAACGTTAAAACAGCGATCATAACATAATTTTTTCAATATGTGGCTTTATTAGTATTCTCGGAAGCTATAGAAAAAAAAATTTAAAACAGGAAGTAAGTTGGAACCATTGTTTTTGTTTACATTCCTCAAAATGGTTCATACAAACATTGCGCACACAACAATAAGCCTATGAGCATATTGACAACGCAAAAAGTACAACAGTCCAACAACCATATCATTTCATAGTCATTAATTTGTTTAATTTAATATTAACCTCAACTAAAGAGACTGGTGGACACAATGTTTTTAGCACAAGTCTATTCTTGGTTTATTTTTGGAGACCGCCAATCATTCTCAATATTCAGTTGTGGTCTGTATTTATTTGCAATGTATTTAATTGCCATAAAGGTGTCAGAAAGTTTAACCTGGTGCTTCAAAAGCAATCTGCCTCGGCTGACGCTATTGCTGTGTTGTTAATCTAAACACACCAATCCTATGAAAAAAATTATTATACGGCTGATGGCTTTTCATTGGCATGTTGTTGTTTTTTTACTATTAAAAAATACTATTTTTTTATCTTCTGTGGGTTATGGTTAAAATACGGTAATTCTAATAGTTTAATAAAATTTCTTTGACTTTGGAAATCACCAAGCAACCCCTTGTCATTGTCCCGCAACCCCCACTTTGGGAACCACTGTTCTAAAGTAAAAAGTTCACTTGGTTGTAATAATTATATAAAATTAAAAGTCACAGATTAAAATTGCAGTCTGCTTTTCCAACGCTACCTCAAATACAATTAGACCCTGTAAAATAATTTGTAGGATCTCATTCATACACTTTCAGTATGATTTGTTTATCACCCAATGAGGGGTAGGTTTAGGGATGGGGTTTGAAGGTACGCCCCCTTAAAAAAAAAAGCATACGTCATCATATGAATGAATTTGTCGTATGAATCTGTTTGAATTATCAACTTTTCGGACTACATGTAAAATAGTAACATTTTCTCATGAGATCGGTCTGGCTTTTTACACTAACGTCATGTGATAGTTACAAAAGGAGACTTGGAATATAAGTTGTATAACTACTTAAAGTATGCTCTATGGCACTTTTGGTATTTTTAAGCATGACAGCTCCAATCTATATTGAAAGTCATTCACTGAATAGCATACATACAAAATCACAAAAAACATTGCATACCACTTAAAAAAAGTCAGCTATGTTTGGAAGGACATTGGGTTAAAACATAATGTTCCTTATAAGTGGTGCAACTCAATAGTCACTGGATAGATGACATGTATTAATTAATATTAACACTGAATAGACATTATGTTAGATGTCTTTAAATAAAATATACATTCATACTGTATGCAATTAACTTTCAGGTCCAGTGTACATATTGTGCTGCTACTAGTGAGGTTCAGGTTTTGCGGTACGGTAAGTTAATTCAGTCTAAATGTAGTTATAATAGACCACACAAAAGCTAAATGCAAGTTGTTGGAGAAGTACACTACTGCACAAATCAAATGCCAAACACATTTGAAACCCCGAGTTCATGTCATGCCTAAAATGAAAATAGAGTAAAATACTATACTGATTTTGAATCATTCATTCATTTTCTTGTCGGCTTAGTCCTTTTATTAATCTGGGGTCGCCACAGCAGAATGAACCGCCAACTCATCCAGCACATTTTTACGCAGCGGATGCCCTTCCAGCCGCAACCCATCTCTGGGAAGCATCCATACACTCATCCACACTCATACACTACGGACAATTTAGTCTACCCAATTCACCTGTACCGCATGTCTTTGGACTGTGGGGGAAACCGGAGAACCCGGAGAACCCGGAGGAAACCCACGCGAACACAGGGAGAACACGCAAACTCCACACAGAAACGCCAACTGACCCAGCCGAGGTTCGGACCTGCGACCCAGCGACCTTCTTGCTGTGAGGCGACAGCACTACCTACTGTGCCACTGTCTCGCATGATTTTGAATCATACTACAGTAAAATGTATTATACTGTTTTTATTATATTATTTACAAACCTTTGTTAATGGATGCTACAGAATACTGTAGTATTAACTATAGTGAACTGATAATCTATGAAAAAAAGATGTAGTATAGATTAGTTTTTACTACAATAAACTGTGGTGAATTGTAGTATGATATACCCTGCCTGTACAGTACTTATAGAAAAATGAGTACCGCTTTGGGTAATTTATTTATATTGCTGTAGTTTTTGTACCATAAACTAAATTACCACATCACTTCACTATAGTGTGCTTTAAAAACACTGTAGTATTGTGTGGTGTTCAGCCTTGAGATTGAAATTTAACAATAATACTATAACCTTATAATTATTCTTATGTATCTGTCACAGTCACGCTTTCATTAGAAACGTACGCAATAATTCAACAACAGTCTACGCACTTGAATATAGACTGTTGCAAAACCAAGTGAGTACTGTTTTAATAATAAACAGCGTGTTTGAGTGCGCGCATTCACGGGTGCGTGCAGCATGTTTGGTTCCCAAATCAGTCAGCCCACCCCAATTAAAACATAACTAAAGATATACCGTCTAGATATGCAGTTTATTATATTCCTAAACAAAGCCACGCGACCAAAACTACTATCGTGATAAAGCGTGAAACGAGGATCGCGCTCTTCATAAGCAGCACTTCTCTGCTTTATTTCACTGCAAATAATTACAAATATATATCGGCTTACCTTGTTCTGTCTTCTTTGGATCACTTCTCCTTTTTGAATGATTGTGCCAATGTGACTCCAGTTATACGTGCGCACTCGCTACAGTAAACTACACTGTGCGCTTAGATCATCTGTCAGTACACAAGCAACGCAAAGGTCCATTAATGCTGTGCTATAGAGCTGTGCAGCAGGAAGGTTCAGCGCTGTACTGAATAATACAGAGCTCTTTCACTCTCATTCAAATAAAAGCTACTCCTCGGGTCGACGCCGTGAAGTCTTGAGACATTTACACGTGACAGTCCTGAGATTGTGCTGCTGTCAGAATAACATCCATACAGAGACTAACACTGATTTTAATAAATGGATCGATGGATTGCTTCTATCTACCTCTCTAGGCTATCTATCTATCTATACTCACCGGCCACTTTATTAGGTACACCTGTCCAACTGCTCGTTAACGCAAATTTCTAATCACCCAATTACGTGGCAGCAACTCAATGCATTTAGACATGTAGACATGGTCGATCTGCTGCAGTTCAAACCAAGCATCAGAATGGACAAGAAATGTGATTTAAGTGACTTTGAACATGGCATGGTTATTCCAGACGGGCTGGTCTGAGTATTTCTGAAATTGCTGATCTACAGGGATTTTCACGCACATCCATCTCTGGGGCTTCATCTCTAATTGACACTTCGGGCCAATTAGTACCAATTGAACATCGTGGCAACGCCACAGCCTACCTGAGTATTGTTGCTGACCATGTCCATCCCTTTATGACCACAGTGTACCCATCTTCTTATGGTTACTTCCAGCAGGATAACGCGATATGTCATAAAGTGCAAATCGTCTCAGACTGGTTTCTTGAACATGACAATGAGTTCACTGTACTGAAATGGCCTCCACAGTCACCAGAGCTCAATCCAATAGTGCACATTTGGGATGTGGTGGAACGGGAGATTTGCATCATGGATGTGCAGCCGACAAATATGCAGCAACTGCTTGATGCTATCATGTCAATTTGGACCAAAATATTTCCAGTACCTTGTTGAATCTAAGCCACAAAGGATTAAGGCAGTTCTGAAGGCAAAAGTGTGTACTTAATAAAGTGGCCGGTGAGTCCATATATATATATATATATATATATATATATATATATATATATATATATATAGAGAGAGAGAGAGAGAGAGAGAGAGAGAGAGAGAGAGAGAGAGAGCTTACTAATTTAGCTCTCAGTTATCTGACTTATTTAAGTATTTGCATTATGAAAGCCCATTTCCATTTTAAAAGGCCTTTTACAATTTTCCATAAAGGTCCTTGAGCATTTTGCAGCACAGCAAGGGGACAAGGTCAGAAACTCACTCAAAACAAATTATACTCACAGATAAAACGTCAGATCTGCTGTGAAAGAGCTATTCACAATAAAAATATATTTTTGGCGTGTTAGGATTCATCCTAGCATGTTTTGCAAAATATACATGTTTTAAAAAACCGCCAGTGACATATGTTAAGCTGTGGTTTTTGGCATGGGTATGTATAACGGAGGTCAGCTAGTAAGTGCTGGAGCGGGTTGGGTGGCATAGGACCGGCGGGGTTACATTGGTGCTGTGATCCAGATAGGAGTGAGGTTTAGGGGAGTGAGTGTAACGGAGGTCAGCTAGTATGTGCTGTGCAGGTAAATCTCACTCCTTTGACCTCTAAAGATACTCTAGCGACAGACGCTAGAGGCCATGGTCTTTAACCTCCTTGGTAGAGCAACCGACTCCCATGTGGAAGGTCGCCGGTTCGATACCAGCTCGGAGCGGGTTGGGTGGCGTAGGACCGGCGGGGTTACATATGCAGGGTCTCCAGCCTCGATCAATGCGCGAGTTAAAATATTAGCACCTGTCCACGTTCAGGAGCGCACCCTGAATTACAGTTCTAGGAGGAACAATTAAGGGTGAAACTAATTCTGCCCCATTAACGTTCACCATGTCGTTGGTTTGAAATAGTTAATGTTTTACATTACAGTCAAAACATTCTAATTTCACTTTAAATTATTGTCCAAAAGCAGGACATCCAGGGTAATGTATTTTCCAACGTTTTCGAAAACACGTAGCACAGTTTAATAAAAGGTGAAATCTAGATGTCTTTCATGATCCTGGATATGGAATAGGCCTACTTGTGCAGCATCTTCAGTTGATTTGTAAAGTATGAAAACATACAGTCTTTGGAGACTGACAGCTAAAATCTTTTTGGTAAGCTAGAAGATTGAAGCATGGACTCATTTTGGGGGGGGGGGGGGGGGGGTTCATCACTGACATCCACTCTTTCTATCAGAAGTACAAAAGTGTATCTTAGAGGTAAAATAAAAAAATATATAATAAATATGAATGCTGCTATTTTCTATCAACATATTGTTTATTTAAAAACTGCAGTTTTACCACAGTTGGTTTTGAATAGCATGTAAAAAACATCAAAAAGCATAAAACACTCTTCATAAAAATGGAACATACATTTGCACTACAAAGTGCTTTTGCTCTTGAATTTCAGATTTCTGAATCTCTTAATATTTTTAGCCTGTCAAATGCAATCCATTTTTATCCATGAGTGTAGAACTGAATCCTTGATTGCTCTTTTCATTTGAAAATCCCAAGGTATGTTACTATAAAATTCCCAGACCCAAGATGCAACATGACATTGCCACTCTTGCTGACATTTCAAATGTCAGGGGGTTGTATTTCTTGCAGTTTTGAGGTGAGGTAAGTTGGAGAAATGACCCACTAAAGCCTTAAGTACCTCTGACATTTTGCTGAAAGAACAAATCTTCCAGCAAAACAGGGTGAAGGGTTAATTCTGCATCCTTCTTGTTAAGATGTAAGGTAAGGGTTGAAATATTAAACATTTTTCAAATGTGCTTTACCTTTTCAGCCGAATAATGTCATTCTCTGAAATGTAACTTTCTCTGTGAATCACCGACAATTCTTTGTGTAAAAAGGAGCAGCTGAGACATTGTTTCATTTATAACATTTAGGATTTTAATTGAGTTTTTTTAAATATAAAAGATTATGCTGTTGACAGTGAATTGAGAAAAAGTGAAGTATTCATTTCCAAACGTTATGTAACAGCTTAAAGTCTGTGTGAAATAAAAATGTAGTGTTTATTTTGTGAGCATACATTGTTACTCTTTAGGTGAACAATTAACAATCCGTGCAAATTAATTCACAGAAAAAAAAAATAGTTTTGGTAATCTTCAATCAAAGTCTAAGCATTTACTTCTGTGTTTGGAGTAGTGATCCTTCTCTGTTGATGTCAATTTGACAGCTTCTGCCACAACATTGTTAACCACGCCCTTCTTATCATTAGATCACTATGAGAGATAATTATATGCAAAGAGAAAGCCCTGCCCTCTGCTCAGTATTTAGCTTTCAGTTGGAAGTTGTTGTGATCACCAGCTGTGTTTTCTCCGCTGGAGATTACTTACGGTATAGCTGCAGTCACACTGGAGTTTGAGCTTGCGAAATTCTGTCGTACATCACTGCGAAAAGGGGTGGGAATAAACAAGATGATTAGGCATTAAAAAAGTGAGCGATTGCTCCATGTTTTAAATTTCTGTTCAGAGAGGTCATGTTTTGATCCTGGATTGGTCTCGCCCAGTCAAGTGATGCGATTTCGCAGGTCAGAGTTCACCAAGCTTAAACTTTGCACCGCAGCGAAATGCGAAACTCAACGCATGACCCTGCGTTTCCGATCTGACGCATTCACGTGCGTATGAATGGAAGTCTGGGGAGAAAAGTTCAGTGTGACCGCAGCTTATTTCTACCGAACTTCAACTCCCAGAACTCTTTGCACTCACCAACTCCTGCAACAGCTGTAGCTCATTATGGACTGATTAGTAGGACTATAAAGACACTTCTCTTTCACATTCATATGTTCGAGTCTTGTTTACGAAGTGTTTTTCTCTGTTTGTGTTCCCGTGTTTTGATTCTTTGCTGCCTAGCCAGACCCCTCACCTGTATTTTGACCTCGTTTATTTGATTACCCTTGTGCTACTGTTTTTCTCCTGTTTTTGACCATTGCCTACACCACCTTGCCTTTAATAAACTGCATGTGGATCCGCAAGTCTGTTGTCAGCATCTGCTTCATAACAGAAATACATCAACATACATAAATAAATGTCTACAGCTTTTGGTTCACGTGAACTTTATATGATAATTCATCCAGTAATGCACATTTTCTCACAATTTACTCACCCTGGGTTTCAAACCTTTCAGTTTCTCTAAGGGTATTTACATTTGTGCATTTAGCAGACCGTTTTATACGTAGAAATGCAGTGAAGCTGTAAAATCTTTCCCCTTCAAGCATGTAAATTTTGCTGGGAAGGAAACCTGTGATCTTGTTTACTCTACTGACTGAGCTAGGAAAGAACACAAATTAATTTAAAAAAAAAGTAAAGTATGGTTTACATTACCCACATGTGGTCAAAACAAATCTTTTATGTTTATTTTTGTGGAGTGTGTTGAGAAGGGATGGAAACATAGTGATTGTATCCATCCAGAATTTCACATAATAATAATAATAAAGGGAAGACATGCATCAAAAATATGTTCTAAAGCTCCCAGACTCACCTCAGTGCAGCAACACACTGTAAGCAGCGTGATCTCATCCCTCAGGGAAAACGTCTGCACAATGTGTTTGAAAGAAGCCTGTGTGTCTATGCGTGTAGTCACATACAGTATTTCAAAAGCACAACCATCATATTATTTTCATTTGCAATACAGCCCACATGCATGAAAAATTGAAAGTGCTTCAGGGGACAGAATGCATTGTTTATCTGCAACAACAAAAAAAACATGTCAATAAAGAATGCACATGTTGTCATATCACACATGTGATCAGACTGGCAGCAGGAGACTGAATAGATCAGCTAAAAAGACAGCTGAAGGACATTAGAGTCCATCAGCAGATGTGATATACAATGGTAATATAATAAACCGATATAGAAAGCCCAATTATTCTGCCTGGCAATACCTTTCAGGCCTTGTGTTTTATGTATACAGTATATTTATAAAAGGTCAGTTCCATTCCTTGAATGATTGTCACTGTGTTTAATTCATGCTAACAGCTTTGACCCCCTTAATTAGTTTCTGTTTCAGTCACTCATAAAAATTGCTTGTTCAGTGAACTCAAATAAAGCAAGGAAAACTTTCCACACAATTAGTTTTAGGTCCATACAACATGACTTCAATAATTTTATTTAAACAAATAATGTTTTGTTGAGCCAACTTCAAATCAAATCTCTTTGTTAAGTGAAGTTTATTATAAACTAATTTCAAGAGGATCACAAATTTCAAGAGGATTGACCATGGCTGGTCCCACATTAGCCAATTCATGATTCACGAATCAGACGATTCGTAAGTCTCCATAAATAACGTAAGTTCCATACCAGTCATCTTCATTTTGAAGAATCCTCCCTTCCACCCCTACTCCTCCTCCTTTCCTAGATGGGTGCCCAGTGGTTAGCACTGTTGCCTCACAGCAAGAACGTCACTGGTTCTAGTGCTTACCAAGCCAGTCGATGTTTCTGTGTGGAGTTTACATGTTTTCCTCGTGCTTGCGTGGGTTTCCCCTGGGTCCCCTGGTTTCCTCCCACCATTAACTTAGGTTAATTTACTAATCCAAATCGGAACCATAGACGTGCTCCTGGTAAGTAGTTACTATATCTCTTCACAGCAATCCCTAATTGTTCAGTAGATACAAACAGCGGCGAGTTCATCGAGATCTACCTGAGCTCAAACTCCCCTCTCGCTCTGCAAATGGGAGGGAGCCCCGGGCTTGAGGATCCTATGAGCTCAGGGCTCTCTCCCGGGACAGCATGCTAAACACGCTTTATAATCAATCATCAGCTAAGTTTGAACTTTTAAAATAGCAATTAGAATGTTAACACAAAAGTATTTGAGTATTAGAATGTATTAGAATGCTAAACTTCTGCAAAGTGGGACCTTCAAAACTCAAAACCTTCTGGAAACTTAAACACTGTTAGGTTAAAAACTAACAAGTCTTTCTATTTCTTTAAAGTACCCGTTTACCAAAACCACATAACAGAAGACTGGAAAAAGTTTGCCTGATCTGATGTGTCTTGATTTCTGCTGCAACATTAAGATGGTAGGGTCAAGTTTTGGTAAAAACTTTAGTTTAATATAAATTGTATGAAATATTTGAGTGTGGCTGATAGAAGACAATGTTAATGGAACACATTTTTCTGTAGAATGAGCCAGTGACATCCTTATTCTCAAGTGGTTTCAATCCTTTAGAAATTTCTTATTTTTTTGTACATAACATAACGTAACATAAGAGAAAATATTTTGAAGATGTTTAGTTTATAAAACGCTATATAAATAAAAATGAATACAAAGAAATGTATCACTGGGGTTCAATACAACACTTTATAGGCAATATTGTTTCGCTCACTAATGCCTCATTCACACTAGTAGCGAATTTGTAGCTGCCTGTTGCTTTGGATGGTGACCTGCTGCAAAATCGCAGGTCTGTGTAGGTCTACAGCACAGAGAATACAACCGGCCTCTGAGCGAGCTGACGGAGGATTACGTGAGCTTTACTGGTGCTCCTATTGGCTGTCGCTCAAGAACAGCTCATTATGCTCTTCATTTAAATAATGTTGAAGGATTCTCAACTTTGTCGCGTCGCTCGACACGCCCACCGGTCACTGTCGCTTGCTGGAAGTCGCTCACTCTCTGTTGAAATGAACAGTCGCTTGTTGCTTTGCAGCTGTGGTGTAAAGTAACTAATTACAAATACTCAAATTACTGTAATTGAGTAGTTTTTCTCAGGAATTGTAATTTACTGAGTAGTTTTAAAAATGTGTACTTTTACTTTTCCTTGAGTACATTTTTAATGCAGTATCAGTACTCCACTACTTTCTTTCAACCTGCAGTACTTTATTTTTCTTGTCTATGGGGATTAGAAAAATCAGTCCTGTGATTCCTGTCTAATCAAATCGCACATACTGTAGAAGGTAAATCGCATCATAATGAACTACCTCAAGAGGTGTGCACTTTATAATTGCAGCAAACTGTTTGGAAGTATTAAGTGTCCATGAAAATGTTCAAAATCTTTACATGCATTGACCCAGAGACTGTTTAGATGCATGTCACTGATGAGAAGATGACGGATGTTTTGGCACAGGACGTCAACATGACGTCTGATTGATGTTGAACCCTAACGTCATGGGGACTTTGCATTTTGTTTGGAAATGAAAATCAGGTTGACATCAGAACTCAACGTCAGGCCAACATCAATATCCAATGTCCAACCTAAAACCAATCTAATATCAACGTCTAATGATGTTACAGCTTGACATTGTGTGAACGTTACCACTATGACGTCTATCAGATGTTGGATTTTGGTTGCCGTACCTGACGAATAAATGTCAGTATTTGACATCATATATGACGTTGGTTTAAGATGTTGGCTCGACGCTGAATTTTGGTCACTTTCTAACAACCAAAAATCAAACAAATATCAACGTCATTTAACGTCATTATTGGACATCAAAATAATGTTGCCCTTAGCTGCTGGCTTGACAATTAATTTTGGTCACCTGACATTACAACCTTAATCTAATCTAATATTAATGTCTCGTGATGTTGTGTGCCTTCAGGGCAATAACTAAATGCATTACAGAATGTTACGTTTACACACACATGCACAAATTACATGTAAACATATCAGCTTTTGACAGCATAATACTCACTACTCTTGAGTGCTTTTAAAAGGGCTACTTTTTTACTTAAACTTTGAGTAATATTTACAACAGATACTTTACCTCTACTTGCACTACATTTTTAGGCAAGTAATGATACTTTTACTTGAGTATGATTTTCCAGTACTCTTTCCACCACTGGGAACGACACAACAAATAACATCAGATTTTTTTCATCAGTTGGAGAAACAAACCAAGTTTGCGCAGCACTGACAGAATACATGCAATTTGTGCATTTGCTAACGTAACATTCTGTAGTAGATGGCATGGTGGCTCAATAGTTAGCACTGTCGCCTTACAGCAAGAAGGTCGTTGGTTCAAGTCCTGGCTGGGTCAGTTGGCATTTCTGTGTGGAGTTTGCATGTTCTCCCTCTTGCATGTTTCCTCCGGGTGCTCCAGTTTCCCCCAACGTCCAAAGACATGCGCTGTAGGTGAAATGGAACTAAATTGGCGATAGTGTATGAGTGTGTGTGTGAATATGAGAGTGTATGGGTGTTTCCCAGTACTGGGTTGTGGCTGGAAGGTCATTTGCTGTGTAAAACATATGCCATTATCAATCTAATCAACAAACTGTACATGTTTGCTGCCATTAAAAATGATCCATCTCTTCAGTTGGTCTGTCTGATGCAACCTTTCTATGTGTGATTTGATTGAATCATGTGCGCTCAATATTTTACTTAGCCAATTACTGCAGACAAAAAAAAACAAACATATAATGTAGTAACTGAGGCCCTGGGAATTTTCAAAACCACATCTTTTTGGCCATTTGTCCACACAAACGCAGCATTGGGTCATTGAAACCTAAACTTTTGAAAACTCCAGTCAGGGTGAAGATTATCAAAAACACCAGGGTCTGTGTAGTCATAGACTATGTAGTCAAGTTTTTGGCTTGTCCATGCTGTCTTTTCCTTTGTTTGAAGTAAAATTATGCGCCACAATCTTCGTCATTTACAAGACATGCCAGTGCGCCATTACAGTAATATGAGTATTTGTAATTTGTTACTTCACACCGCTTCATAGGATTTATCACTGAGGACACACTTTTTTGTGGCACTGAAGCAACATAACAGCTGCACTCTATCCACAACAGCAAGACTGGACTTCTAGACTGAAAGTAATGGAATCTTTCATGTGTTTATCTCAATGCTAATCCACTCACATCAGCCTGCAAGACTCTCTGACGTCCACAACGCACATCAAACACGAGCCCTCAGGAACACTTTCCAGCCCACAACAGACAACAGACCGCCTTTCTAACACACAGGTCTTCCCTCGGCTCCTTCATCCCCATCCCGCAGCTCAGTATTTGGAGAGAGAGCGTTAATCACACCTCTCATGGCCCGAACCGCTCTAATACATAGTCATTATCTTGGCCTTAATGAAATGCAGAGCTCCTCTTCTTGCCCGAGCAGCAGAGAAGCGGAGGAGGAGCAGACAATAATGTCAAAGCTCTTTGTTGCATGGCAGAAACTGGAGGACGTGATATAAATTACTCTCATAATTGTTGCCATCCAGAGCACTGGAAAGTCACCTTGTTTTTCTTTTTTTTATCGGTACACTGTAATTATTAGAAAGTAATAACAGGGTCTTTAGTGTCGAGACTGTCTTCTTTGTGCGAGGCCAACATATCTGACTTTATTTGACTTCTGGTCCATGAATAGCTAAGGGTTTGTTTGTTTTTTGGAATATTTTGCAGGCTGTTTTAAGGATTCTCGGTCTTGACTTTAGAAATGGTTCATCCTCAGCTTGGATTCCTCTGGAAGCAAGCAATGTAAGACTGGATGGCCTATTTTAATGTATATTTGATGGAAAAGGCACTTGCACTATGAATTGTTGATGGTGGAAAAGAGAGGAGCGAGTTGCTTTGCACCACATCTTTGTTGACTGGCTCTTATACATGCACATTAGTTGTTAAATATCTTTTGCTGCTTATGCATAATGTATTTGTTATTAAGTCCGTTACTGTGGTTTGTTTGTTTGTTTGTTTGTTTCTATTCTTTTGTTTCAAATGTTGGATGAATAGAAAACAATCATACTGAATCTTATTTCACTTTGTAATTATAAAATTGTAATTGGGTGGCACATGGCTTAGTGGTTTGCACTGTCGCCTCACAGCAAGAAGGTTGCTGGTTCGAGTCCCTGTGTGAAGTTTGCATGCTCTTCCTGTGTTGGCATGGGTTTCCTCCGGGTGCTCCACACAGTCCGAAGACATGAGTTATAAGTGAATTGAATAAACTAAATTGGCTGTAGAGTGTGTGTGTGTGTGTGTGTGTGTGTGTGTGTGCGTGCGTGCGTGTGAATGAGTGAGTATGGATGTTTCCCAGTACTGGGTTGTGGCTGCTGTGTAAAACATAAAAACGTATGCTGGAATAGTTGGTGGTTCATTCCTCTGTGGCGATTCCTGATAAATAAGGGAGTAAACGGAAGGAAAATAAATGAATAATTGTAATTGAATAAAAATAGCAAACAATGTTTTTATAAGGATATTTTTTAATCCTTTGTAATTATATTTCTATACACATTAAATGATTTATATATACTAACATAATTAATATGTGAATATCTAATGAATATACATATATTTTCATACTTGCAGTGGTAGCTGGATCAAAACATCTTTTACCCACATAAATGGTTAATTACATGTGACAAACACAAAAAAAATGTCATTTTTAACAATATTTTTAATTATTGTGACAGTGGGTTAAAGAATAAAAACCACTATATTTTACTTTTATGCTATTCAGGACCCACTGAAAGGTAAAGTTAAATTTAATACAATATGCAGAAAATGAGAAATAAATGACATACAAAAAAATAAAAACAATTTCTCAAAAAATTTTAATAATTACAAAAATAAAATGTGTAGATTATTTAAATGAGGCAAATAGGTCGATTAACCATTTCTAATAGTGTACAAATATTTTGCAGCCAGTTTAGATGTCATTTCATCCTCTCTGAGTATATAACGTTTTTCTGAGTCATTTAGATTAAAGAATTAATTATTTAACATTTCTCTCACTCTTAAACAAAAAGGTAATGCAAAAACGCATACAATTAATGACAACTTTCAAAAGTGAAAGCAAAAGCTGAATCCTGTACATTTGAGGAGATTTAGACTCGCCCAAGTAAAGTATATGTGTGGGAAGCACTGATTTTAAAAACTACTGTATGACCACTGTCCGTTAGACCAACTGACCGAACAATTGACTGATGGTCAACCAACAAAACAATGAACGAACAAAGGACCGACTGTACGACCAACTGACCGATGGATAACCAACCAACTGCCAGAAGACCAATCAACATCTGATCAATGAATGACTTACAAACCAACAGACAGACAGTTGATCAACCGTCTAATTAATGAATCGATTAACTGATCGATAAACGACCAACCAACTAACTGAGACCAACCAACCAATGGACCGAAGAAAGACCAATCGACCAACTGACTGATGGACGACTGACTGACAGACAGACGGAATTTTTAAATATACACATAAAATAAGCCTAATAATCCCTGCTTCTCTATTTACACCCAGAGCATCATTTGTAATTTTCCACACTGTTTTGTATTCCTGTAATGTTAACTATACCGCTCTGCAGAGATTTTGCGATTTGGTGAAATCATAGAGAACAGATTCACCCGGTGAATGATGCGAACAGCTGGAGAGACAATGATTACATAAACAAAAGCAAATTAGCATGAATTCCTTTAGCTGCAATTCAGAGCAGGAAGAACACACTGTTCTTGCACTGTTTCATAAATATTGAAAACACCATCAAATATTTAGATGTGCCAACACACACACACACACACACACACACACACACACACACACACATACACATACATGCACACACAAACGCATCTCTGCAATTTGACATGGGCTTCCATTTAAAGAAAAGGCATCAGGTCAACAAAGCACAGCAACCATGTGGCCTACATGTGGCCTCTGTCCATGCAAACAACTGCTCTTCATATGCAAATAAAGCTCTCGTTCATATTTATGCATACTGTGGAAACATACGATTAACATGAACCCATAAATTAATATTTCATTGCTGATTAAGCTGTCATTTTTTGTTTTCCACACAATATTACATATTAATATTATAAAATTATATACAATAATCTATCATATAGTAATAATAGATAATAATATATCATATAATAATATTAATATTATTATTCTGTTCTACAATATTTAAAAGGATGACAAAGTACTGTCTAAAATAGATAAATTAGTTAATTAATTTAAAAGGTAAATTAATAAAGTAAATGTATGAGACAGTTTGATATATATATATATATATATATATATATATATATATATATATATATATATATATATATATATATATATATATATATATATATATATATATATATATATATATATATATTCATTCATTCATTCATTTTCTTTTCGGCTTAGTCCCTTTATTATTCCGGGGTCACCACAGCGAAATGAACCGCCAACTTATCCAGCACATGTTTTACGCAGCGGATGCCCTTTCAGCCGCAACCCACCTCTGGGAAATATATATATAATTTATTTAAAATTTACCAAGTGATGTTTAACAGAGCAAGGACATTTTTCTGTTTTACCTATTATATTTTTCTTTTGGAGAAGTTTGTCATTTTTTTTAGCTAAGGTCAATATTATTACCCAACTATCTACAAAATTAACCACTGTTGTCTAATTACAGTACTTGCACAATAAACCTAACTTGCCTAATTAATCTAGTTAAGCCCTTAAATTGCACTTTAAAATGAATACTAATATCTTGCAAAATAACTCTTAAAATATTATGCAGTCATCGTAGACAAAATAAATGAATTATTAGGAATTAATTATTAAAAATATTCAGTTTAAAAATGTGTTCAAAAAAATATTCTCTCTGTTAAACAGCACACGAGAAATATTTGAAAAAGAATTCAAATATATAAGGAGGGCTTATAAGTTTATAAGCCAGACGCGCACATTCGCATGTTATTTAAAATGAAACCATTCAGATGGCGCTCTGTGGTGCAGCAGAAATATGAACAGTGTTCTGAGTGGTGCTGGTGTGCGTACACTGATACAAATCTATGTTTAGAATTCTAAAATGCATGGTGCTGCGCAGCGCATCCTGTGTGCGACCACCTTTAGACTTTGCTGCAATTTTACAGTTATTTATTGTAAAAACGCTGAAGTACAATATACAGTTGAAGTCAGAGTTATTAGCGCCCCCTGTTTATTTTTTCCCCAATTTCTGTTTAATGGTTTTAAACATAACAGTATTAATAACTCATTTCAAATAACTGATTTATTTTATCTTTGTAATGAGGCCAGTAAATAATATTTTACTAGATATTTTTCAAGACACTTCTATACAGATTAAAGTGACATTCAAAGGCTTAACTAGGTTAATTAGGTTAACTAGGCAGGTAAGGGTAATTAGGCAAATTATTGTATAACGATGGTTTGTTCTGTAGATTATCGAAAAAAAATTGCTTAAAGGGGCTAAAAATTTTGACCTTAATATGGTTTTTAAAAAAATTTAAAACTACTTTTATTCTAGCAGAAATAAAACAAATAAGACATTCTCCAGAAGACAAAATATTATATTATCTTTACACTTCTTTACTGTAAAATGCACTGCATTTTGAGTAATTTTAAAATTTTTACGTTAACTTACTGCATATACGGAATTTGTGGTATTCTACTGTAATCAAGTACAGCTATTGTAGTTGAAGACAAAACTGAGACAGTTAATGAAAATTTTATGGATTAACATCTTGTATGACAAAATGTATTTAAAATAGCTTGATGAATGAAAATCATTTTTGTAAACCATTTAAAATGGATATAATAACAATGAATAAAAAATATTGTTGTACATGATCATGTCACTTGTTTGGAATTTATTCAATTCAATATTAAATACTAATAAAGGTTTTGTACTGCTAACGTAAACTGTAAATAAATTACAGTAAAAGTGCAGTAAAAATCGTCATACTGTAAAATTCAAATGTGGTAAAGGAAATTTTACCATAAAAAGTTACGGTAAGGCTATTTTACTGTGAAATTCAATTGCAGTGGGGCCCTTCTACTGTAAAACACAGGTAAGTTACTGTAAAGAGGCAATTGATACAATAAAATGTCTAACAGTATGTCACACAATCAAATATATAATAAATAGTGAATTTTTATATTTTTTAATAAATTTGTAACTTAAAAAAAAACCCAAGTGGCCTTCAAGCTCTGTGTTGATGCAAAAACTGCTCATATGCAAATAAAGCTCTTAGACTACAATCAGCAAAGACAGCTTTTATCTGCAAGTCATGGCTGCAGTTGTATTTTAGCATCTCTCAGGCATCTTTATGCTCTGTCAAAGTAAATCACATTCTCTTTCAGAGGGATTGAATGAGATTTAATGTTGATCTGCTTCAAGTGAGTCACTGTGCCTAAAATAAAGCCATTTTAATCTCATTTAAATCGCTGAACAATTCCGCATTTCAGTTTTGCATTCAGATTCTAGTGGTACAAAAGCACTCCAGTCAGAAATGATTTATTCAATATGCTCTATGATGATAATTCTCATACTTTTGTAATGTATTCAGTAATTTCACCCTGATGCAAATGATTAGTCAGATGAAGATCAGTAGATGGCCTGGTCTGTGATATTATTTATCTAAAAGTAAAAGCACTAGATGAAATGGCCTCTGAAGTGATTCTGGATATATTTCACTGAGATGAAGGATGTCTGATGAAACGCACTTCAACAAAATACCCTTTTAATATTCAGACTTTACTTTTCAGCAGCTTAACACAATGAGACCCAGCATTTTATCTCCCCATTATGCCGGTCAGTAACACAATGGTGAATTGATTAATACATATTTAGATGTGTTGTAGAAAGCTATTAATCAATATTTTAATTGCTTATTAATTTGCTACACTGTGTTTTCCAACAATATTAAATATACTGTATGTTCTATAATATTTAAAAGCATGACAGAAGACTGCGCAAACTGTAAAAAAAAAAAAACATGTAAAACTATGATTTTGAAAAGCAATATTTCTAAAACAAAGATATTTAAAACATATGTACATATACATATAAAAATTCTATACATATGAATATAATATCAAAATATACACCGTAAAAAATGCTGGGTTCCACACAATCTGGGTTTTTGGGTTGGGACAACATAAAGAAATTACGTTAACATATTCATTTTTACAAATTTAAGTGAATTGAACATAAAACAATTAAGCTGTCCCAAACAAAGCCTTAATAATTGTGTTTCAGCTCATTTTAAATAAGTAGTTTGAACAAACAGCATACATATTATTTTAATGTATAAATATAATATAATGTAGTTTCGGGACATCAAAGCAAGAAGGTTGCTGGTTCAAGCCCTGGCTGGGTCATTTGGCATTTCTGTGTGGAGTTTGCATGTTCTTTCTGTGTTTGCGTGGGTTTCCTCTGGGTGCTCCGGGTTCCCCCACAAGTTCAAAGACATGCGGGGGTATGCTTAATTGTCCGTAGTGTATGTATGTTTGTCCTGGTCCTCCAGGTTGGGGGTTGAGCATTGGGCTAATGACCCACCTCGTAAAAATTAGATGTTACACAACACCAATATGGTGCGGCTAAATATCAACATTGATATAAATGGCCCTGGCAGTAAGTAAGTAGTTTCAGCCAGGACTTGACAGTTCTTTATCACGGTGAATAATTTCTGTTATTTTAAATCTACAACAGTAAAAATTGTAATTAAATAAGGTTTGTGATGAAGTGTGTAAGACACTAGTCCTACACAAGAGTAAAACCTGGCAAAAGTCTTGAAATGCAACATCTGGCATACAACAACAGCAACATTGTTTTTAAGTGTGGTAGGCAGTAATGCCTTATTTTGTAATAATTTAATACATGCACTTAAAAAATTCTTATTTAAAACAAGTTGAAACAACACAATACTTGTTTTTTTGGGGGACAACTTAATTGTTTTACATTCAATCCACTTAAATTAGTAAAAACTAATAAGTTAACTTAATTCCTTCATGCAGTCCCAACACAAATCGATTGTGTGGAACCTAGCATTTTTTTACAGCATAGCTATATTCTATTAAACAATTAAATAAAATTATTCTGAAAAATCTTGAAAACCTGTAACCATTGACTCCCATAGTATTTGTTTTTCTTATTATGGGTATAAAAAGGAGGCGTAAGTAGTAAGCAATTTTTCATTTTAGAATGAACTATCTCATTAATATTCTCCATGCCATTGAAAAACTTTCAATGATTAATTTCAGTTTGTGTAATGTAGATGTTTAGGAAAAAATGCATAATACTGTCACAATCACCAGGTTTTGCACATCGCTGGAAAACATGCATTATCACGCGGAATACATTTCTGCCACTTTATGAACTACAACTCCCATCAGGCACCTCAAACACACGCCAGTTCTGGATCACCCCTGATTACACATATACAGCTGGCAACCCATCTGATTATCTGGACTATATATTCACCTCTTAAACATAGTGATGGTGAAATGAAGTGTTCTGAACCAGTGAACGGTTCGACTCAATTGTATTGGAAAAAGGTTTGTTACTCAAAGCTTTCCAAATCAGAGCTCAATGAGGACCTCTACTGGTTAAAGTGTGGGAAAGCACTGTGTTGCAAAAAATGTCAAACGTTCACAACTGACCAACTCATTAATGTAGTAATAAAACAATAGTAATATAAACAAATTACTCAATTACTGTAGTTTTTTACATATAAGGTATGTTACATTACAGCACAGATGACTGTAGTAAAATCCAAGGTATTCAAAAGTGTTTACATTTATCGTATTCCAACCGGTCCTACACCCACCCAATCATTCTGAGCGGGGATCGAACCGGCAATTCAAGCATGGGAGGCGAATGCTCTAAGGAGGAGGCTATGGGAGTGAGGCTTTTTGCGCTGCACCTTTTTAAGGCGGCCTTTTTAAAAAATAGTTGTAAATAATAAACTAATACACTTTAGTATGGTTCAAAAGCTTTTTACTATAAATTACTATTGTATTTTAGTTGAATTACTGGTGCGTGGGACTGGTGCAGTGCTTTGAAACAGTAGAAATGTATGTAATTGATGCCTAATGTCTCGCTATACACCTTACTAACCCACAAGGTTATTTCAACCTTTGAATCAAAATTTGAAGCAGTCACGTGGGTATAAGCGAAAATGATGCTTCAGACGTCACTGATTACATGATTATGGCAAAACGAATCAAGCTCCGGTACACTGCTTCACTGCGAGATGTGACATTCTTTTGATACATGCTTCAAAGCCTCGGTGCACATCACATCACTACTCAAACACACACACACGTTGCTGAGTCTTGATTCCTGTAACACTTCTGCGTGTTTTCCTTGCCTTGTTCTTCCATGATTTTTGATTTATGTTTTTGTTATTGTGTATGCTGTTTGTCTTCTGCACTGACCTTTCGCCTGTGACCACGACTACAATTTTGGATTACCCTCATGTATCTGTTTGTTCCTGTTTGACCATTGCCTGCCTGACTAAGCTAATAATTAATAAACTGCGTTTGGAGCTTCACCTCCGTTATCGCCTGACTCCTTATGTTACAAATATTGGAGGATAAAAAAACAACAAACTGAATAACTAAATAAAATTAAATGAATAAATGATAGATGAAACTGGTGACGCTGCTGTAGTCTATGAATGTGATTCAGACTCAGTGTTTTCTCTTGTGGTCTCTGAGTCACAGGACAGATCCAGTGTGAGAAGCACAGAGGGGGAAAGATCAAGCTCTCATTAAATCTAGGACGGGGTCTCTAGCTGCACATCCAACTAAAGAAGCAAATTTAATTAGTGAGCTATGAAGAGAAGTCATACTGAAACTCTAGATTCATTATACACAGATTATACCATTCTGTGGCCTAGTTCTGCCTCGGGGCATAGGCTTCACTTAAGGTAAATTAGTAGATTTTGTTTGTTTGTTCCTCTTAAATCTTAAAAAGGGCTGAGAAAATATTTTCCGGTGCTGTATGAAATTATAATGTGCTGGGAGCTGGGTTACGAAATGAAGAGGAGCTGAAATGAGAACAGGAACTGGAGAGAGAGAAAGCAATTAATAATCTTTTCAGGAGACTGTGAATGCATGACTGCACTTGCAAAATAATGGATTTCTTCTTGCCCATTTTTAATTTTGAAAAAAGTCAGTTCAGGTTATGAATACATGGTCAGCATTCCAGATGCATCGTCTGCATTTTGATGCTCTGTTGTGCCTTTAAAGGGGTAGTTCAGTCCAATAGGAAAGATTAGTTTACTCATCTTCAGGTCACCAAAGATGCAGGTTACTTTTTTATTCTACTGTAAGCTCCAGCTGTACTGGTCATTGTGGTAGAATGATCAGAGATACTGAACTCCTAGATCTTCATTCTGGCTGTATCCGAAATTGCCCCCTATACCCTTAAATAGTTAACTATTTGAAGGAGCAGTCATTTTTAGTGGTGTTTGAAACCATAGTGGAAACCCTTTTAAGTGCATTCAATCAATCCCACAATAATAAGTGTACAGCACTAGTACACTCAACAGCAATAAAATACTCATAATGCACTGTGAGAGTTTGCGCGCCAAATGAATTTCCAAGTTTGAACACAAAATAGCATCCACAGTAGAATCGGGGTACTTAAATTATCATTTGAGTGAAGTAACATTTGAACACATGACAGAAATCAGCATCAGTCTGGCCATTTGTCTGCGGGTGATAACCAGTGGAAAGATTAACAGTGATGCCAAGCAGATGAAAGAAGTCCTTCCAGACATGTAATATAAACTGTGGGCAGCGGTCGGATATCATCTTCTTGGAGACCAATGTTCCTGAAGACATAATTAAACAGAACGTCTGCAGTCTCTAGAGCCATAGGTAGTTTTTGGCTTTGGAGAACTGATCTACTAGCACACAAGTGTCACCTTCTGAACTGGGCAGGTCCATGATTTAATCAACACCAAGATGAGACCTGGGCGACTGTGGGATGTGGAGGGGAATGAGTTTACCCACAGGCAAATATCAGGGTGCTTTTGACATGGTACAGACTGAGTCAACCCAGGCTCATTGTGGATACGTACCCAGGTCTACGTTTGTAGGAAACCACAAATATGTACCTGGGGCTATGTCTGGCGGCATTTTGTGTGTAAAACAAACGCTAGGAGGCAGTATGACGTGGCCGACAACTTCTGTTCCTTTTTGTGCTACTGCTGACCGCTTACCTCCGTATGGATTTCCGGTGTTACCAGTTTGCTCAGTAGCTCGCCACATATGCAGATGGACTTGGGATGTGGAGTAGAGTGGACCACGACAGGGTTTGAGTCTAGCAAAGAGTGGCAAAAAAGTTAAATAAATAAAAGGCTGAAAACGTGGTGAAATCTCAAAACGTGGTAAAATCACAGGGCAGCGATTGCTTTTCTTTTCTAGATTGCTTTTGAAAACACTATTGGTTACGACAGCAAGTTGATCTGCTGAAATGTATATTAAGTGCTTCTGGTGGATTTAGACGAGAAGAGGATGTGCAAATGGCACATATGAGAGAAATTTGAGATCATCAAAAATGTACACAGCAGCCTCTGGAGGATATTTGCGAAAACAAAAACTGCAAGCAGGCGTATGTAGCTCTGGGTAAATATTTCATGGTTCCCAGAAATGTAGACCTGTCTATGTATACACAATGAGCCTGGGTTGGACTGATCAGCTCTGGATGTAACTAATGACATCCTGGGTCACCAATACTGAACCTGGAGGAGCAAGAGCATCCCTCTGTTGCCTTGATTTCCAGAGGCTGTGAGATTGTGAGCTGTGCCCAGATTCACTTGTTGAGAATACGGTACATAAGTCTTACCTTCTGGGCACCGACACATATGTTCTCTTGGATATCCCATTGGATAGGGTTTGTGATGATGGGATGATACTGTAGCTTCAGGCTCGTTGAAGTGCTCAGTGGAGAACCTCTGTGAATAGGTGTCAACCTTGCAATTTTAGGATCCTGGCCAGTAGGTTATGGTATAATTGAAGGGAGTAAGGAACAGAGGCTAGTCAGTTTTTTTTTTGTGAGTAAAGCACAGATTTCCGAAGATACTGTAAGTTTTTGTGAGCGGTTATTACTGATCTGGGGTTCAGCTTCTTCTGCCAGCAGTCCTCTGTTCTTAGTGTCATAGTTTACCTCTGCCAGAGACAGCTTTTAGAGTACTATGCGCAGGGGTGGAGGTGAGGAGGCTCTTCAGGGACCTTGACAGCAGCTAAACACTGGGAGATGTGGGTGACCCGGTGCCTCCTAAAGGAAGTTTTCCAGGCCAATAGTGCCATTATACAAAGCCATAGCTGCTCAAAAGTGGGACTTCAATTCTTGTGGGTAGGTGCTTAAAATCAAAGCTTCATTTCACATGCTAGCAACCTTCAGGGTCCTAAAATGAGGGTATACTCAAACATTGTGGATGATCCTTACAAAAACTGAGGCAGCTGATCCGAGGTGGAGAGCGCTCGACTAGCTGTGCTGAAATTATCAGAGAAATGGTCAGTGAAAAGTGTTCATTATTGCACTATTCGTGCTCCACATTGCCTTAGCCCGTAACAAAGCCTTTCCGGAAAGTAGTAAGATGAAGAACGCCACATTGGACCATTCAGTGAGAAACTTAATGGTATGCATTTTGATCTACAAGTTTACCTTAAGGAAAAAAACGCTACTCTCAGCAACCACAGCAAAGTAAATTGATAGTAGTGCAATGGGGCAGAGGCAGATGGCGGTGCAGGCTGTACAGGGAGGAGGGAAGCCTTGAGGGTATTGACCAATTTGGAGAGTGGGTTTGTGGTGCAGGTGGTCGGGATCCATGGTAGAGTGGTGTGGTCCAGTCTTCTGTCTCAACACAGAAGGATGAGAGGCAGGAGTAGTGCAGAACCAGGTAATGAACAGATGTACAGTAGTCGACATGCAATACAGGACTGAGAGTATTAACAGTCTTTGCTTATCTGAGTGCTTTGCAGTAAATCCAGTAAAACACATAGTGACCAGGAGACTATGAGACAAAGGAACAACAATCTTAGAGGTAAGTAGAAAATACAGAGAGTCAGGTACATTCAGGGATGTAGACTCTAGACTGGACACTTGTGCAATGGAGGTGAGTGACTTTTATGGGAAGAGTTATCATGATTGATGAGCTATTGAAGGCAAGCCTGAAATTAATCAATTAAAAAGCATAATGGCTAATGCTAACGCTGATGATAAATGATTGGCTAAAACATGCTTCACGTGGCCAAATTAGTGTTACAGGGTTTCCAATGGTAAGCGATACAGACATTTTCATCTCCCCCATAGTAAGAAAATCTCTGTCGTGAGTGCTGGGGTTCAGGTGAGGGAGGTGGCTGTAGTAAATGCCTGACAGCTACCACTTTGAAAGTCAAACAAACATATACAGGCATATTAAAACAACCCAGGCTCATTCTGAAAACTGATCTCTATATACAGTAAATTTCTGAAGACCGCCAAAGATGTCCCAGGAGCAATGCTTTTTTGCAGTTTTTGCTTTCGCGAATCCAACAAGAGACCGATGTGTACGCTTTTTCAGATCTCAAATTTCTCTCACGAGTGCCATTCGAGCCTGCTGTTCTCAAGTAAATCCATCAGAAGCCGCAGTCGACTGACCAATTGACCAGTCCATCCCCTTCCCTAAACCCAACTGACAGTTTTCAACAGCAATCCAGAAAAAGAAAAGCCCTCGTCTGATTTTTACCATGTTTTCAGGTTTTACCACATTGTCACTATGTTATTTACTTGTTTATTTTATTTTTTAGATTCTGTTTTTTGTCTTACCTGCTTTCTGGAACCATTCCTCACTGGACTCAAACCCCATCGTCGTGGTCAACTCCTCTCTGCGCCACAAGTCTGCCGACATACATGGCAAGCTAACTGGACAAACTGGTAACAGCAGGAAAGCCATCTACATGGAGGTAAGTGGTCAGCTGGTAAGCACGAAAATGAACGGTCCCATAGCGTTCGTTTTAAAGACGAAATGCAGCCATACATACTTCTGGCTACATAATTCACAATCTCCAGAAATGTATAGGGCTACGTTTTTAAAATAAGCCTATATGTTGAATTAAAATAAATACCTGTGGCTCCTGATGACGCACTGAGGATACAAAGCAAGACAACTGCTCTGTGCAAACAATATTATTTACAGTATATTTTTTACATTTAAATAATTTTTTATAAGACAGCTATATCCTGAAAATGATAGGAGATTTTTATTTTTGGGTGAACCATCCCTTCAATATGTCATGGAATGCATATTAGTTTTTCTGTCTCTTATTGACTTAAAGAAATTTATGGTGCAAAAACATCAGCTGAGTTTTATAGTGTAAACATTATTAAGTATTGAGTCCTACAGTATTTATGTTTCCACCGAAATTGTTGATATCCCATCAGCACATAAGAAAACCCATCATTTATTCTGGCAGGATGCAGCAGTCTGCTGCTTTATGACAAAAATTACAAGACAGCCGGTGGTTCAGTCGTAATGACTGTCATTATGGGCCTGCTCTGTCCATTACATTAAGAGGATTTCGCTGCCAATCAACAGTCTCCAACTGTCAATAGGTCCAGATGGATGTTATTTCATTTTTTGTAGGGTAGATCAGGGGTTCCCAAACTTTTCAGCGACTAACCAAAATAACAATGCTAGTGGCTCGCAACCCCCAATATCCTCTGAGGTAGTTATAAATACACAAACCTTGCACACAACACCACACACAATATACTGTAGGCCCAAGTCTATTTTTTGTTTAATTTTGGAGAACCGATTTGAAGATCATCCTCCTGGTCTGTATTTATTTTTAATGTACGCGAGTGCCCTAAAGGTGTCAGAAAGTTTAACATGGTGCCATAAAATCAATCTGCTGCATCTGATGCTATTGCTTTGTCTTTAATATAACGTTATCATCCCAGGGGTCAAAAAAAATCGAAAGGCTAAAAAATGAAAAAAAATCATGGCTTTTTATTTGCTTGTTGTTGTTTTTTAATGTAACTATTACCCACATTGTTTTTCTTCAGTAGGTTATGGATAAAATATGGTCATTCTAACAGTTTAATAAAATGAATTAGATTTTTGGAAATCACCAAGCGACGCCCTGGGGGGTCCCAATCCCCACTTTGGGAACCACTGGAGTAGATAATAGTACTATGTATATATATATATATAAAATATCTGATTAAATATTACATACTGACAACATGGGAAAGATGAAGGAAATATTTGATTAGAAATTAGTTATTAAAACTATTATGTTTAGAAACGTGTTTAAAAAAATCTTCTCTCCGTTAAACAGAAATTGGTAAAACAATATTAAACAATTAAAATTTTACATGAGGCTAATAATAATTCTGACCTGAACTGTATATATATATATCTTATACTCTTTACAGGTGTGTCACAGTGTGATTTTGTGCTGGTTTGTGATCAGTCAGTCTACTAAATCTAATACAAACAGAAATTCACTGTGTCAGGATAGCCCCTTATGAAAATTAACCATGATTTTATTAAACTTAACTTGTAATAACCAATGGCATATTGATTATATTTTGTATAACTGCAGTGATAGTTATTTGAACTACAAATGTTGATTTAGTTGCCATGGGTTAACTACAATAACCATGCTTTTTTTTTTGGTTATGTTTTAATTTCAATTAAAAAAATCCAAAATGTAGTGAGCTGTGATGATTAGCCATAATGCCCTTACAAATAAAACCAAACCAACATACCAAAACAGTGGTTAAACAAGTGGTAATCAATATACCATAAAAGGTAACTACACTTCTTTACAATAACAAAACCATGGTTAATTTTCCAAGAGTACAGTTCATCCTAACGGTCTCGTTACCTGCCATCTAAACTAACTTGTAAATATTTGTGGGCCTCTTCTATTAATATAAAGTTCTGTCATCATTTACTCACCCACTTTCTTACAAAACATATTTTTCTGATGGACATATATGAAGAAATGTTTTTCATCCATTCAAAGAAAGTTTAACACTAACCAAAACTGAACTCACAGCCGGTGCTTTTGCAAAGAGAAATACTGCCATCTGCTGGAGTTTGGAAAAATTGGGGATAAATTTATGTATGAATTTTAGTAATTTAAACATATTTACATAAACATTCTAACAAGCACTGATTTAATCAGAAACTAATAAAGCAATGACACATTTCTGCTGTTACAGTTGTATTTATTTGATTGTATTTCCAACTATAAATGACTTATTTTTAAAAAAGGATACCAAGCAAGTACATGTATTGGCACATTTTTTGGATTTCTATTGCAATTTAAGTGATTTTTTTAGAACAATTTTAGAAAACAATTTAAAATACTAAGCACATCTATAAAAATGTGCTTTAGTAGACTTATTTACATTCTCTGGATGAATGATTCTAAAATATCAGACTACTGTACGCCATGTTACTTGAAAACAACATAGCACATATACCCTTATACATAAAAATACATATATTTTACATAGGAAATATTAGAAGCCTGTTTTATTCATAATGCCTATAGCAAATGTGAAATAAATAAACAGGATGTGAACAGTCATTGCACTTTTGCAAAATGAACAACATACTAAATTATCATCATCACACGGACATCATAAACATCACGCACAGATCTAAAAAATACCAATTTTTCAAATATTATACCAAATATATTAGTAGAGTTAATGTATTGGTCAAATTTTGGAAAGAAATTAAACGTCAGATGAAATTTGAGTCCCTAATCCACATTTCTGGACTGTAAATGTACTCTATATAATTGTTTTCTGTTTGCAGTTCCATAGCCACAGCTATGACACCATAACATTGAGGTTGCCTTTCTGACATATTTATGCTTGATAAAACAGCAGACATATCAGAACTCATGTGTTTACTGGACAGTAATGCTAGTCTAAAGAAATATATATCTTTAAGATAGATTTTGCGAATTGAATCATACTCATATGATCAAGTAGTACACAAATAATCTTTTTCATTCCCAGAACTTGTGATCATTATTTTTAAAACAGCGAGTGAATGTATAGTTGTGAGTAAAAAGTAGAAATTCCTCTTATATTGTTTCTCTACTGCATCTAAATGGGAAGTTCTGTATACAATACTAAAACATTGCATACCATGCCATACTGTTTACTGCATGTTATTTTTAAAATACAGTATACAATAATAATATACAATACTGTATGTAAAAATATGCTGATTGCTGTTTTTATATTTTTCATGTTTTACATTATGCGTTTTACTATCTCAGGAAAATGGTTATTTTGTTATTTATGGTATACAAATACTGATACTTTTGAAATATTTCCATTGGAATATTTAGTAATTATTAAGAAGTAGTATGTACTGGTAAAATACTGCACATTTTGGCAAAAGTCATTTGAGCATTCAAATTATTGTGAAAAAAGTGCATAGTAAACAATGCATAACCTGTTGCATTCCTTGTAGGAGTAATAATGTAGTTTGCTATTGTGAACATAGCCACCATGCTAAAGCTGAAAACATGGTTAGTGTACAGCAGACATTAAACATTACAGGACATTCCCACCAAGAATGATATCTATAAAGATGATTATAAAAATTTGTATTCACACCAAAGCATAATCATTTTCTGATTCTAACGCCAAAAAAAAGAGAACACTTTGCTGGATTCACTGAAGCCAGATTAAAAACTAAAAAATGGGATATTCTCAACCTGCTATTGTTTTCTGGGGCAGTTTTTACTCTTTTATGTTAAATTATTTAACATAATTATTTGTATACATCAACTATGAACTAGGTTTTTACATTATTCAATAAATGCAAGTTAACTGAATGCCAACAAAATGCAGCCGTGACACAGAAACTGCATGTTTAATGCCAGAGATGCATTCACACTACAGTTACAACTGAATAAATAATGTTATGAAGTGTTAAATATTAAAAATGAGGAATTAAATATTGACATATGAAACTAAAACCACCATTATGTCACTGCCTTCCAAGGTGAGTAACTAATTCCTTTATTCATTTTAAAAAAATCTTCAGGACAGTGAATGCCAGCTTTTATCTTTTACTCACCCAATTTGTTAAAAAATGCTTAAACATTCAGGAAGAAAACACCAATATATTTTATGCAGAACTGTCAAATAATGATTTAAATATAAAACAAAAACTCTGAACAGGTAAATGCCAAATCACAGTCTCAATGAGTCACTGAATCATTCATTCAACTGATCTGTTTAAAAAGAGCAATTCACTCAGAAACAAAGCAAGTGACTTTCTATACAATTAACTTAATCTGTGAAAAAATGAATTGTTACTTCACCTGCTTCTTTTAAAACTGCTGGTTCATTCATAAATGAAGCAAGTGGCTGTCTTTATGAATAGCTTACTGAATCCTTCATGCACCCAATTCGTTCAAAAATGCTCAGTCATTCAGGAAGAAATCAATAGATTAAATCAATAAATGTAAAAAATCTGTCAATTTCAACAATTGATTGGTGTGGGAATGACGCCAGAATCTGAAAGAAAAGAAATAGAAACTCTCCATTATAAAACCTCATAGGAAAATCTTAAAGGAACCAATGACAGATTTTTGGGGCGGTTCTAACGTCATTCCTGCATTCCCCAAATACTGTATGTCAAAAATAGCGGCTAAAATTTGTCACATAATAATAACTTAAGCATAACATTAACTATAGTTATGTATTATATAGCCACAATTGAAATAAGATTTAAAAATAATAAAATAAAATATGGCGTTCAAAGTAAGACATATTATTTCAGAACTGGTCTGACTGACATAAAACCTGATAGCCTGTTGCTTCTCATTATTATAAATATATAATTTTATTTGTCATCTGTCACTTTAAACACTCAAAATCATTAATGCTGAGTGTGTCTGATTGGCGGTCAAATTTTTTAAAAGTGATATAATGTTATTATTGTTATAAATTCCTTAAGAATCTAAACGAATTAGAACGATTGTTAAAATGTGCTAGTTATCATCCCTGGTGTGAATGGGCCTTTACTGTATAAACCTGTGCGTAGAGCTCAGAGTTGTGAATCTGCCCCCAGGGTGTTCAGATCATCTCGGTTGTATTTATCTGCCCCTGTGCGGAAGCTGGCTGTGATCTCTTCAAACGACCGTCCTTTGGTCTCAGGAACTTTGAAGTAGGTGAAGACGAAGAACATCAGTAGGAGGACAGTGAAGATGATGAAAACGTACGGGCCGGTCAGTTGCTGTCAGAAGAAACAGACAGTGAGTATTTGAACAAACATGAAAACACTGAGAAAAGACTGAATAGATGTGCTCATCTTTCTGTACCTCAACATACTGGAAGCACATTCCCACCAAGAAGTTGGCAAACCAGTTGGAGAAACCAGCGACAGCGAAGGCAGAAGGACGAGGGCCTTGACTAAACAGTTCTGCCACAATGAACCATGGGATTGGGCCAGGTCCAATCTCAAAAAATGCCACAAAACTGAAGATGGCTACAATGCTGACATATGACATCCATTCCACTTTTGTCTATGAAGGATAAACACATTTCAGTTTACACTCGAAACACAAAATTAAGTACTGCGCATAAATGAAAGCGTTTACATACCAGTAGAGCCATTGCTATAGTCATGAGAACAGAAGACGCAGCCATTCCCATCAGCCCAATAAGATGTAGGGATCTTCGGCCTACTCGCTCCACTATGAAGAGCTAAATTACAGAAGAATACAAGCATTTTCAATGCTTCGATGCTTTCAATGCTTTGAGTGTTAATTAAGCATACATATAGCTTTAGCATGCAACCCAGGATCATTCTGATTATGTACCCCATACACATTTCTGGAGAGCACCAAACAAGTCCCAGGAGGTACGTTTGTTTGTGCAGTTTTTGTTTTCGTGAATCCACCAGAGGCCGCTGTGTACGCTTTTTGAGATCTCAAATTTCTCTCGTGAGTGCCATTCGTGCCTGCTCTTCTCGCATAAATTCACCAGAGGCCACTGTCGACTGACTTACTGACTGACTGACCGACCTCCTCCTTTCCTACATGAAACTGATAGTGTTTTAAAAAGCAATCCAGAAAAAGAAAATCCCTCAAGACAGCCTGATTTTTACCATGTTTTAAGATTTTACCACATTCTCAGCCTGTTATTTACTTGTTTATTTTATTTTTTGGCTTTTGTTTTTGTCTTGCCTGCTTTCTGAAACTTTTCTTAGCCAGACTCAAACCCTGTCGTCACAGTCAACTCTGCTTCTGAAATCCTCTGACATACATGGTGAGCCACCAGACAAACTGGTAACAGCGGAAAAGCCGTCCACACGGAGGTAAGCGGTCAACTGGTAAGCACAAAAAAGAACGGCCTCATACCTCCCTGTAGCGTTCGTTTTTAAAGACCAAATGCAGCCATACATTCCTCGGGCTACATAATTTGCGATCTCCAGAAATGAATAGGGGTACATTTTCAGGATGAGCCTACAGTATGTTGACATATACTGAGCATATTCTTTTACTAACTTACAGAGACCACTGTGAATGCTGTGTTCACAGCTCCAGCACCAATGGTGGCATAAATCGGCTCAGACACCCCCGCTTTCTCAAATATATCAGTAGAGTAATAAAATACCTGTAAAAAAACACAATGACATTCACTTAACATGCAAAATCACTGTTTATGTTCACTGTCAATGACCTTGTAATAAGTTTTGCAATACACAATGATTTTATTAAAATTATTTATTGTTGTGAATAACTAATTAGCATTTGATTAGCATTAGATTAACAAATACACATAATACATATTTCAAAAACCAGTACAGGTCATTTCTCATCAGTTTCTTGTAGCATCTGCAGCTATTTAAAGGCCTTCAGCCATCAGTGGTATTTAACTTAAAACAAAAGAAAAGTCAGTTAAATCTACAAATCATAATTTAAAATATAATTGTATTTATGTAATTATATAATTGTTTTTAGTTTTTATGAAGATTTCTGTTTGCCAAGGATGCATTTATTTGAACAAGTTGAAATATTATTAAAATTTAAAGTAAATGTCTTTTATTTCAGTTGACGAAATAATTAATATCTTATTAATATCTAATAGAAAATGTTTTACTTTGTTTTGTTTTTATTCTAATAATAATAATAATTTGTGAAATAATTTATATAAAAAATTATTTGTATTAGTTGGCAAACATCAATTTATCTTTTGGTAGTCCAGTAGAATTTAATGGAAAAGTGAATGGATGGATTGCCAGATAAGAAATAAGCAGGAAAGCGTACAGCATTGATGCCGGAGAACTGCTGTGAGAGCTGCAGCATGATGGCGATGAAGATGGGCTGGCGATAGAGGGATGAGCGGAAGAGCTCGGGGATGGTGACCGTCTTCTCTCTCATCATCTGTCTGCTCTCTTCCCGCATCTCCTGCATGTCTGTGCCCACATCATCAGTGCCACGCAGCTTCTTCAGCACTGTGGAAATCAGTTAGTTAGGCTGAGGGCATAGGCAACATCTTAAGTGGAGTCTTAGATACAGTACTTACCGCTCTTGGCTTTGGCTTCCTCGTTCTGGTTGATGAGGAGGTATCGTGGGCTCTCAGGACAGAAGGGCAGCAGGGCACACTGGAGTACAGCTGGGATGAAGGTGAAGCCAAGCATGAAGGGCCATAGTGTGGGGCTCCCCATGATTTCTTTAATACCAAAAATCTACAGAAAAAATACCACAAAGATCATTTATGTCTAAACAGTTAGGGTTGGACGACAAGATGAGGATGACGAGATGTGTGTGTCATCTCTATTTTAATGTCCCGACTCATTATTAAAATAGATGCAAATGTTTTGTCCTATATTTGACTTTTCCTAAAAAAATCTTCACTGCTAGGTTCTAGGGGTAGTCTTCTGTCACACAAAAATAACCTAATCAGCCAATCATCCCTTAGTACCGTGTTTTTCAAACATGTTTCTGGAGGACCACCAGCACTGCATGTTTTGGATGTCTCCTTTGTCTGTCACACCCATTTCAGTTTCTGCTAATGAGCTGATGATCTGAATCAAATTTGTTTGATTAAGAAGGCATGGAGGCTGCACGGTGGCGCAGTGGGTAGCACGTTCATCTCACAGCAAAAATGTTGCTGGTTTGAGCCTCGGCTGGGTCAGCATTTCTGTGTGGAGTTTGCATGTTCTCCCCGTGTTCGCGTGGGTTTCCTCCGGGTGCTCCGGTTTCCCCCACAAGTCCAAAAACATGTGGTATAGGTGAACTGGGTAGGCTAAATTGTCCATAGTGTATGTGTGTGAATGAGTGTGTATGGATGTTTCCCAGTGATGGGTTGCATCTAGAAGGGCATCCGCTGTGTAAAACATATGCTGGATAAGTTGGCGGTTCATTTCGCTGTGGCGGCCCCAGATTAATAAAGGGACTAATCCGAAAGAGAATTAATTAATTAAGGACCACCAGCTCTGCACATTTTCCATTAATTAATTAATTAATTAATTAATTAATTAATTAATTAATTAATTAATTAATTAATTAATTGAAAATGTGCAGAGCTGGTGGTCCTGAAAAAACATGGTTGAGAAACACTGACTTAGTATATTTTGAAGAACAACATTACCATCCAATCAATTTTTTTCTTGTCATAGCATTTATACGTATACTGCTACGGTCTGTTTTGATTTGAAGTGCTTCTTTTATCCTCACATGTAAGTCGCTTTGTATAAAAGCATTTAATAAGTAAATTTAAATCATTGTCATTGATAGAGACCTGAAGATCAAGTCGGGTACGAAGGCAATTTGCTCTAGCAAGATAAAAACACAAATGAAATGCATAACATATGTTAAATGTTAAATGAGTCAATGTTTCAACTGCAGAACTACAACAATAAAACATCTTGTAATACTTTAACTCACATAACATTTAATTTAATTACCTCATGACACACTACATTCACCTCAGAAAAGCCATTTAGAATATGAAGAGGACCATTTTGCTGATCATATGCATATACAGTTGAAGTCAGAATTATTAGCCCCCCTTAACATAATAGTTTTAATAACTCATTTCTAATAACTGATTTATTTTATCTTTGCCATGATGACAGTAATATATACATAACATTTTACTAGATATTTTTTAAGACACTTCTATACAGCTTAAAGTGACATTTAAAGGCTTAACTAGGGTAATTAGTATAACTAGGCACGTTAGGGTAATTAGGCAAGTTATTGTATAACAATAGTTTGTTCTGTAGACTATTGAGAAAAAATATAGCTTAAAGGGGCTAATAATTTTGTCCTTAAAATGGTGTTTCAAAAATTAAAAACTGCTTTTATTCTAGCCGAAATTAAAAAAATAAGACTTTTTTCCAGAAGAAAAAATATTTTCAGACATACTGTGAAAATTTCCTTGCTCTGTTAAACATCATTTGCACAATATTAAAAAAAAAAAAAAGAAAAAAATTCAAAGGGGGCTAATAATTCTGACTTCAAATGTATGTCTTTGATATATATACCAGTCACCCTATCTTAGGGTCATGAAATGGAGAATTAAATTGTTCTTGATATCTACACTCATTGATAAAAAAGCTCAATCTCAAAACTGAAGACTGAAATAGGGATTTATCTTTGTACCATTTTGTTGCAAACTAACCTCATGATACTGCATTTCATGAGCCCAAAATATTTACTAAAGATTGGCTTGAATTAAAGGAAATGCTTAAACACAATTAACCTGTGCCATGAGGATGCCAACAACAATGCCAAGTTGATGAAGTGTTCCCAGCGCCCCACGTAATGAAGTCGGGGCAATTTCTCCAACATACATCGGCACAAAGCCTGTGGACAGGCCCGAATAAAGACCCACAATAAACCGTCCAATAATAAGCATCTCCCAGGACTCAGCCAGCTTCGAAAAGCCCATAAAAGCAGCAGCAATGAAGGCCAGAATGTTAGCTATGAGCATTGAGTTCCTCCTGTTAAAAGACCACAAAGAGTTTCAGATCCAAAAGTGGAGCACAGTATTGGTGAAGTTCTGACTACTGTAGATTTTGAAGTTACCTGCCAAAGCGGTTTACAAAGAGTCCCACTGAGAAGGAGCCGAAAATGCCGCCCACAGAGAAAATGGCCACTGATACAGACCAGAGTGTGGTTAAAGTGGTCGGCGGAATGTACTCTGAATACCTGTTATGCCATGTCTCATTGTAGAAGCCCTCAATGATCTATGAGAGAAGAAAAACAACAATATTATGTGGGTATAAGATATATAAGGAATTTCAAAATTGTTTATGTTAGCATGAACTGTGATGAAACTAAAGCGTATAAATACTTTTTTAAGAAATTAAAATTACCTGCCAATTAATCAGATATTAACTGTTCATTAACAGTTATAAAGTATGATCTTATTCTGCATCCCTAATCCTACCCAAAACCTAAACCCAACTTCTACCTTACTAACTATAAACAGCTAACTAGTTTATTAAGCTACTAGTGTTAGTTCATGGGTTGTTAATACTGTGAATTGTGACCTAATATCATTACACTTAATGATATTCTAACTTCAGTCAAGTCATTTGCTCCAGCAGTATCACATTGGAGACAGCAGAGGGAGCAGAAATGCGGTGTCAGAAAAGAATGGCTTGCATCTAGGCCTTTTGTTTGAGGCAAAGTTCCTGGCTGTGTTCCTCCTATTCCTTTCGAACACTTCACCATCCACTTTGGATTATTTTTAAAGCTTAAAGTTGTCTTCTTCACATTTTATGTAATTTGATTTCAAAGCTATTTTTTACAGTTCATTCCAGACTGACAAGTGTGCTCCTTCATAATAACATTTAATACTATTTTGAATCCAACCATAGCTCACACAGAAAGCTACAATAGGTGACTTTTATGATTTAGAAGTGGTAATCTCAGTTACAATATTTCCAACATTTACAATGTATCTATGACAGAACTGCAACAATGCTGCAGTGGTTTGATTATGTCAAAATTGTAATATTATTAAGTTAAAACACATTTGTCAAATTTAATTTTTGAAATCAAATGTAATTTTATAAGTAACAAATAAATGTTAATTATTTGTTACGTCATTGTATAATTAGATATGATTTCTGATAGACAAGTCTAAACTGTTATACATTCTTCAATTGACATTGAAGGTACATTTCAACAATGCTGAACATGTTGTTATCGCTTATATGATTGATACGTTCAGAAAGCATGTTTTCTTTGGAGCAGGTAAAATTAAAGGTTTAGTTCATATATTTGACTGCTTGCTTTTAATGGCAAAATTGTATAGATGAAGCTAAAATTATAAATGAGGACGCAGTACATGGTCAATGCATTGTGATATCGAACTGAACCGAATCAATTACATGATAATCATAATCTGCACTGTGAGACCAGTTAATCCATTTTTCAATGCCTTTTTCAAAGTCCAAACTTTTTATTGGCAGTGTAATTACCCCAAACAATTTAGTTCCTATTTATATTCCTAAAACCCCCTTTACAGTAATGGTGTCTTTACCAGCTCCTTGACTTTTGACTTCTTCTCTTTATCCCGTTAAAAGACTAGCGTAATGAAAGGCACATGATTTCCATTCTATTTATAGAGTTCTCTCAAATATAGTATGTGCGATTTATCCAGAACCCTCAGTTGATGTGACCCATAAAGAGGTCAAGGTTATTCATTATTCATGCTGAACAACTAATAATAGTTGCAGATTACAGGCATGTTTAAAGGGACAGTTCACCCCAAAACAGTCCTGTTACAGTTATTTCTTTCTTCTGTTTACCCCAAAAGAAATATTTTGAAGAATCTCAGAATCTGGCAGTCATTTTCTTCCATTTTTTTCCTATAGATATCAATGGCTACATGTTTCCACCATTCTTCAAAATAGTTTTTTTTGTGTTTAACATAAGAAACTAATTTGTACATTTTAATCTTTGTGATTTTTTTTTAACAGTAGCGATGCAATCTTTGTCCCATTTTATAATTAGCCTTTTAGGGATAGTAAGATTAGCACTGTAGAGCGCTATTAAAAAAAATCTGAAGCATTTTAGCAGTGCTTTTCTATTAATAGATGCTCTGGACATGTGAATCAGCATATCTTAACAAGCTGAGTTAAAAAAAGGATTAATACAGCATAGTTTACAATAGTCTAATCTAGCACTAACACAAAAGTTGAGGCAAAAATATGCCTCTAACTCAATATTAAAAAAATAATTAACCCAATTAAATAGTAATATGTGATATATAAAAGATTATATTATATTTTATGTGTCGGGTGTTTATAATGTTCACCTTCTGAGGGGCGTTGATGACTCCTGTATTGTAACCAAACTGCAAGGAGCCAATCACAGCAGTCCCGACGGCCATCATCAGCTGAGGAGTCACCTGCTATAAACACAAACAACATTTGGGTTTAATTCTGAAGAAATATTGTAAATATTTTTTGGTAACACTTTAGAATAATGGTCCATTAGTTCATGTATTTACTAACATTAACTAAGTATGATTAATCTTGTAAAGCATTTATTAATCGTAGTTCAACAAAATTTTCATTTGAGGTTGTTAACGTTAGTTAATGCACTCTGCGTTAACATTAAGTAACATTATTCAACTTAAATAACATCAATAAAGATGAACAAATACTGTAATAAATATATTGCTAATAGTTTGTTCATGTTAGCAAATATATGAACTAACATTAACTAATGGACTATTAATTTAAAGTGTTACCCAATTTTTTTGTATGTTCTGTACAATTTGATAATATAAGTTATGTCAATTTCAATATTTACAAATATATATATATAATTCTCTGAGTAAGTATCTGAGTAAACATGAACTGACTATTAATTTGTATTTTATAAACTAATACAACACAGAGATTAATAAATACTGTAACATATCTAGTGATTGTTGTTAATTTATCACCTGATAGTACTTTACTATAAAGTGTTACCAAAATGCTTTAATTTGATTTGAAGTTAACAAAACCGAATTATTCTGATTCCACTTATAACTTTAAAGCTTAAATGAAGTCATGACCATGTTTTTTGAGAAATACTTTATTTTAAGATAAACTAGTTATTGTTAATTAATGCACATAATTAACATTGAATAATAATGAGAAATACAGTTTATATCTGTTAGCATTCGTTAATAAACAGCTATTCAATGTTAGTTCAAGTTAGCTCAGTTCCATTAAATAATAGTTACTATTAAAACACTACAAAAATACGATAAAATTTTTTAAATAAAATAAAATACTATTAAAAGATTGAAGCAAATGTTAACTAAGATAAATAAATGCTTTAGAAGTATTTATGTTAAGTAATGTAGTTAACTAATGTAATTAAAATTATTGTTTTTAAATTAAATTTTAAATAATTGTATAATATAATGTTATATAATATAATGTTAATATAATAATGTTAAAACACTGTATCTCATCAAAAATGTATCTAGTTTAATCTCAGTAAGTTTCATTTGTTTTCAGTTGTTTAAATTAAAACTACTTGTACTGTCAAATTAATTAGCTATATATATACTTAAAATATTAAAATATTTTACAACAATACAGGGTGGCATTTTTCTTATAATAACTATTTCATAAAATGTTATGTATGCATAATATGTAAAAAGCATAATATAATCTCATGTGAAATACAGTATATATGAATATGTATATATGAAACATTAAACGCCTTAGAGTTGAAATATAATGTGCTTTTTCAGTGTGGTTTTCAACATGGATGTAGGCAAATAGTAATAATAGTCATTGCAATATAGCCATTGCAATTTTTTACAGCTTAAAATAAACAAACATAAAATAGCTTAAACAGTTGTAATTATACCCAGAATGCTTTTGAACCCCCGCATGAACAATGGTTCAGTTGTGCATTATGCTGAATGAGGGAAACCCTGTCGATTATCAAGTATGATCCTATTAGAGATCCAGCAGCACCTGAAGCAGCGCACGCACTCATACCACCATCACCGCAGCCTCTTATTCCAATCCACTCAAACCACCGTAGGCTTTTACATAACATGCTCAACAGGCCCTCAAAGACAACCAGCTGATCGTGAGCACCAGCACGTACAGTCAGATTAACTATATAGAAAGCACTTCTAAGTAACACCAGCATGTGATTTTATAGATGCTTCTTAGCATTCTTACCCAGCTTAACACTTTAGTCTATATTTAGAGCCATCTCAGCCTGCGCAATACTGTACATTTGTGTACTAAAAAGATGCAAACTAGACGTTTTCAGATATATTAGCTATTCTGATCCTTTAGCAGTCAAAGGTAGCAATCAGTTATTCTCAAGCTTAAGCAGGTTACATCAGCAGCCTTTTAATAGTGTTTTAATCTATCCGATGAGGGGCCAATGTGTTTTAACAAACATTTACAAGTTGACTGTAGGTAGGTGGCGCCCCCTTTCTGTCATTCTCAGTATTGCTCAGACTGTAGCACGTGTGTTTACATGTAAGACTTAAACCTTGTTAAATATTACATAACCACAGCTTATTATTACATGTGATTGAGTGCAGTAAAAATACAAATAAATGAAGTGCATTTAGAAGTGTTCACTTGGTAACTTTGGCCTTATGTCCTTAGGTACAGCTTAACATTCCTGATGAAATGAACATATAGAAAATTAATAAGTAATAATAAGAAATGCCACTGAAGTAAAGGGGTTTAGGTTTAAAAGAGTTTCTAACAGCACTTTTTGTCTCAATTAGTAATAAGTGCACTGCTGTCTTACACCGTAAAAATAAATGAAAATGTAAAAAAAAATGCTAATAAATAAATAAATAAATAAATAAATAAAATGGAATATTCAAACAAAAATATACAAAGAAATGCATTTTACTTTACCATCATACTCAAAAATGGTGGACTGCTTTAACCTGAATTAGAGTAAAATATTGACCAACCTAAGGGCTGGGTTAAATTCTTTCTTTCATTTACTTACAAAAATCATACAAATATACAAATTTGATTATGCAAACTAATTTATTTAATTATTTACAAATTATTTAAAAGTGAAAAGCACTTATTCACTGGAATAAATAATAATAATAATAAATAAATAGATAAATAATTACGAATTAATGGAGTTTTGAAGTTGAAATATTTGTTTAATTTACTTATTGCAGCATTCTTTAAATCTTTACTAATTTACAGTGTTTATTCTATAAAAACCTACATTTTGAAATAATTGAAAATGAAATTAATATGTAGTGTAAACAGAAATTAAATTTTTTTCTTTTTAACACACACGTTTTTCTAGTTTACCTTCTAGACCTAAAATTCTTAAACATCTATCTTAAAATTCCTGGTTTTCTTTCATTCTTTAATATTAAAGTCAATTTGTTTTGCTTCATTGTGTTGGTTCTTTGTGACCTCAACTAACCCTGCAGCTGTCAAATTCTCCTGTACAACTCAGAAGAAGCGTCATTGTCTTTATGTTTTGTCTTTATGTGATTGTCAACCACTATCTCTTTCTTGCTTTCATCACTTTACTTCCCTGGCAAGCAAGTTACATGCAAGTAAAACAAAGTGTTGATGTAATTCATCTGTTTCCCCTCTAAATCTCTCGGTCTTGCATACTGTAGAGCTCTCATTAGGAGGTTTTATCACATATTTCCATTGCTTAGGGGTTTAAACCTGATGACATGAGACCTTTGCTTCTGTAGACATAAATCTAGTTCATTATTTAAGAGTACAAATCAGATTTTTATTTTACGTTGTACAATTTTAATTTATTTTGCACAGGTGCACAGTTTAAATATTTGTCAAAGCATCTCAAACTTAAATATAAAAATATATAATGTTATTTTAAGTTCTATCAGTCAAAATGAAGTGTGCTATAATCATCTTCACCAATTCGTTGATTTTTAGAAATCCAATTTTATTACAGCCTATTTACTGAAGCAATTACCACTTTCTATAGTTATGTTCCTCTGGTTTTACTGACAAAATGTTAAGTAGGCAACTTTAGATTAAATTTTGTGTTAGACTGTATGGTGGCAGGTTAAAATATTCTTTAAAAAAACTACAGAATCATTATTTTCTTCTTTTCATTGTGCAGCAAACTTTCTGAAGCAGTAACACATTTCTCCAATATGTATCTTCTTTTGGTTTACTGACTGACAAAAAAGTAATATATTACTTTTATATTAGAAATACTCTACAACTATAAAGTGAGTAACATTTCATTACCTTTTTATTAGACTCCATGATGACAAAAATTGTTCTTTAAAAAAACTATAGACTATTATGTTCTTCTTCTCGTTGTAGTGTAAAACTGCAGTCCTCAACAAAAACGCATATTACACAAGACACGAAAACCTTAACATTTAATATCCAGAGAATATCGTCCTATTTGCCATTTTGAAAGAAGCCTTTAGTAGACCGTATGTTGTCTCTCAGTCTGTCAGGTGCGTTCAGCGAACTGCCATCAGTGGAGTAAAAGCGCTTAATATAAACGCTCCGACGCCGCCTTTGATTGGCTGTTGCCGGGTTACCTCGGACCGTGTGGCAATGTGTACTTTTAGGCATGGGTAGAAATGAGCGCCTCGATTGGCTGCACGTATTTAATGGTTGTAATATGGACCATTCTGAGAACGTGTTGATAGATTTGCAACAGAGCGAACACAAGCGCATTATCAGGATTTTATATGCATGCCAAATATAAAAGATGACAGGATGAGCATCCAGATGATGAAAGTAATAAATGTTCGAAATATAGGCATTAAAAGTTGTTCTGTCCGACAATGCTAAACTGTAAGCTATTAAATATTTAAATAGGTCAAATGAAACATAATTATTTATAATTATGTTTTTAAATTCGTAATATAATTATTCATAATGCAACTGAAATATTTATATATTCATGTAATTTACTTTTTCATTCATTTTTCTTCGGCTTAGTCCCTTGATTAATCTGGGGTCGGCAAAGCGGAATGAACCACCAACTTATCCAGCATATGTTTTACACAGCAGATGCCCTTCCAGCTGCAACCCAGTACTGGGAAACATCCATACACACTCATTCACACACATACACTACAGCCAATTTAGTTTATTTAATTCACCTATAGCGCATGTCTTACCAGCAGGCATAGTCATCAACATGACGTCAGATTGATGTTGTACCCCAACGTTGTGAGATGTTGCATTTGGAACCCAACATATGGCAGACGTCAATTTCTAACATCAAACAGACGTTGCATTTTGATTACTTTCCAACGCAACCTAAAAACAACAAAATATCAACGTCTAATGATGTTACAGCTTGATGTTGTGTGGACGTTACCACTATGACGTCTATCAGACATTGTATTTTGGTTGGCATACCTGACGAATAAATGTCAGTATTTGACATCAATATGACGTTGGTTTAAGATGTTGGCTCAAGGTTGGATTTTGGTCACTTTCCAACACAACTTAAAATCAATCAAATATCAACATCATTTCACGACGTTATTGGACGTCAAATTAACATTGCCCTTAGACACTGGTGACCTAAATCTAATCTAAGATTAATGTCTTATGACGTTGTGTGCCTGCTGGCTTTGGACTGTGGGGGAAAGCGGAGCACCCGGAGAAAACCCATGTGAACACGGGGAGAACATGCAAACTCCACATAAAAACACCAACTGTCCCAGCAGGGGCTCGAACCAGTGACCTTCTTGCTTTGAGAGGACAGTGCTGACTACTGAGCCACCGTGACACCCTAATTGACTTTTAATATACCTTTTTTTACAGTGTTATCGTTATTTATTCATTCATTCATTTTCTTTTCGGCTTAGTCCCTTTATTAATCCAGGGTCGCCACAGCGAAATGAACCGCCAACTTATCCAGCACGTTTTTACGCAGCGGATGCCCTTCCAGCCGTAACCCATCACTGGGAAACATCCACACACACTCATTCACACTCACACTACAGACAATTTAGCTCACCCAATTCACCTGTGGGGACTGTGGGGACCTGTTTGGACTGTGGGGATTGGTACACCCAGAGGAAACCCACGCGATCGAAGAGAGAACATGCAAACTCCACACCGAAATGCCAACTGACCCAGCCGACCTTCTTGCTGTGAGGCGACAACTCTACCCAGTGTTGTCCCACTACCTAGACCCAGTCGCCCAGTGTTATCGTTAATTTAACAGAATTTGATAATCAATTAATCCAAAATATGTTGACTTATTAATGAATTATAATCAAAATGACATAAATGTCTCAATCTCAACATCAACAAGATAGAAATAAAAGCTAGAAATATAAGCATCGAAAGTTGTTGCTTCTGAAAAAGCTAAAAAGAGTTATTCTTATTATTTGAATATACTACAAGTACTTTTAATTATTCAATTATTCATGCAATTGGTCATAACTGAGATACTACAAAGATGTTTTTGCATATTTGTACAATAAACACTTAAAAATTATTACACACACACACACATAAGCAAAAAGTTTTAGAATTGAAATTCTATAAATAATTGTATATGATTCTATTATATAATTATTTATCACACAATATGAAATCAACCAATCCAACAGTGACAGATTAATTAATCATAAGCAACATAAAAAACAGGCCAAATAAAGTCATGTTAAAATGAGGAAAAGATCTAGCTTCATTATTTGACAATAATATAATAAATGTCATGAATAAGTTTGGCGATCTGGTAGTGTTTTGTCTTTGTTATTTCATCCTGACACAATATCCTTAGCCTTTGTTCATCACAGTAGGAAAGAGTCCGGTTAAATGGTAAGCAAAGGGAAAAAAAAACCTTGTCTTTCATTGTCTTCATATCGTTTTCTGTTGACTTTGGTACCTCAAGATTAAATAAATGTTCTTTGATAGGCACTGTAAACAATAACAGACAAAATGTTGAATCAAAGACAGGGTGGGTTTGGTGGGTGTCTGTAAGGTTGGTATTGTTCAGTAAATCAAAGATTGTCTGTGCCATGACTTATTTATTGACTCTTATGTCCATTTTTTATTTTTTTTTTTTACAGCCAGTGAAATAAACAAAAAATCTAATATTCATTTTGTACAGTTCATTCTGTTGATCCACTTCTGTTCAGTTGCACTGCCTGCAGTCCACGACACACTTATCTAGATGCTATTTTTGAGTAGGACACTTATCAATGAAAGCATATTGATTGCATGGAAATTTTTGCTAACACCTCTGACTTGACAGCAATGAAACAGAACAGGATGCAATAAATAAAATACAAGACGTCTTGTTTTAGGTTTGCATCACAATAACATTGAGGAAAGGGATTTCACATATACAATACATGTAATTAAAGTGAAAATACAACATCAAAACATTGGTGTATATATATATTGTTGAAGTCACAACTTATAGTTCTCCAGTGAATTTTTCAAATATTTCCCAAATAACAGAGCAAGGAATTTACACAATTTTTATAACATTTTCTCTTCCGGACAAAGTTTTATTTGGTTTATTTCGGCTGGAATATAAGAAGTTTAAAAAAAATTGAAACAATTTTAAGGTCAATATTATAAGCTCCTTAAGCAATATTTTTTCCCAACAAACCATTGTTATACAATGACTAGACTAATTACCCTCACTTGCCTATTTACATAATTAACATAGTCAAGCTTTTAAATTACACTTTAAGCTAAATACTAGTATCTTGAAAAATATCTGGTTAAATATTACATACTGTCAACATGGCAAAGATGAAGGAAATAATTGATTAGAAATTAGTTATTAAAACTATTATGTTTAGAAACGTGTTTAAAAAAATCTTCTCTCTGTTAAACAGAAATTGGTAAAACAATATTAAACAATTAAAATTGTACATGAGGCTAATAATAATTCTGACCTGAACTGTATATGTGTGTGTATATGTGTGCGTGTGTGTGTAGAAATGACCTATACTTGACCTGTAAAATATAAAAGAATAAGTGATACTAAATAATAAAATGGTATTATATCTTTAAAAACTACTTAGTGACAATTAAGTTCATTTGTGTTTTGTATTTTAGTATGTCATCAAACAATTATGGTTCTAAATATGCCTGACTAAATTTGGGTACATAAACTATTGGGTGTACTTGTTAATCATGGTAAAAAGTAATGATTAGAAGAAAAAAAACAAACCCAAACATTAATGCATGTAAAAATATTACATTTATAACTGTATCAAATTATTATTGTTTTTGATGCTTGAAAACCCATTTTCATCTTTGACCAATATGTACTGCAGAAAATACAGTTACTATAAAAAAATTCAAATAGATGGTGGTGTGAATTTACCAAAATAGGATTTATTGTACACTACCGGTCAAACGTTTGGGGTCAGGAGGATTTTTAAATGTTTTAAAATAAGCTTCTCCTGCTCACCAAGGCTGCATTTATTTCATCAAAAAATAATAGATAAGTTAAAAAATATAGAAAAACATAGTTGAAAAAAAATAGTTATTGCACTATAAAATAACTGTTCAAAAGTAGTTTATAATTTATTTAATAGTTTATTCTAGTGATTTTAAAGATGAATTTTCAGCTCCATTACTCCAGTCTTTAGTCACACAATCCTTCAGATATCTAATATTAATTATTATTATTATTATTTATTATTATTATTATTATTAATGTTAATAGTAATAAAAGCAATAAGGACTGGAGTAATAATTTAATTTGAAAAGAAAGCAGTCATTTAAAATTGTATTAAATGTTTAACAATTTTTTTCATTTATTAAATGCCGTCTTGATGAACAGAATAATTTTCTTAAAAAAAAACAGGGAAAAAAAACTGACCGTAAACTTTTGACTGGTAGTGTAACTCATATTAAATATGTTGTTTAATTTGAAAAAAAAAGGTGGTATTTACTTAGAATTGTTGTCAAACTGTTGTTTATGCTACACCAACAGATCCCATTTATAGAAAGTAAGGTCAGGTAGGATTAAGCTCTTAAGGCAAGAGTTAGAGTGTAGTGTTAATGCTTGCCATATAGCCAATGGATGAGTTTAAGGACATGATACAGTAATCCTCAGGTCATGTGACCTCTTGAACTGATTCAAGGCTCAGTTCATCACTCACTCTTTCTCATTGTCGCATGACCAGAGATTGTATCAGCTCTAAGAAGTAAATTACAGTACATGATTTTCTCAATTAAATACAACAATCCACACTGGATTTACGTAAAGTATTTGTTGGGCTTTTCATGCTGCACTTAACTCTGGTATTTTCTAAACTTTGGGTTAAGCGTTTCACACTTGTGATTTTGAAACTGCAAAGGGGTGCCAAAATAAAACAAAAACTGTATACTTTTCATTTATAGGCATTGTATGTCTGTAAGAAATGGTTTATTTTTTGGGTTTTCTCCTCTGTTACGCTCAACGAACAACCAAATAACCAGAAGCGGGTCTCATGACCTTAAGGTTAACTTCACACTTTACTCCACATATCAGGAGGTAAAATAGTGACTTTTTGATACACTTAAGAATGACCACAATAACCAGAAGAGGGTCTCATGACCTTAAGGTCAACTTCACACTTTTCTCCAAATTTCAGAAGGTAAAATATTGACCTTAGATAATCATGCTGACACTACAAACCTCAAAATTGTGCTTTGCAATCAGAAATAGCATGCATCTAGTTGGAAGAGAGAAATCAACTCACTCTTCTCTCTTACCTAATTAGCCGACCTTTGGCCAGCATTCAAATTTCAACAATAAAGGTGAGTGTTTCTTGCTGAAACATTGGAAGCTCAGCCATGGGATAAGTGTGCATTACCCAGCATTCTCAGACACATGTTGGTGTTCCAATGTGACTACAACAGGCTCCCCAGCCGTTGAAGATAAAAATGATGGCATGACTTTGATATGATATGATTGCATATTCTTATGTCACATTGCTTGGGGTTTTCTTACTTATTCATTATCTGCCTTTTATTCATTTAAACAATATTACTCAAGCTTTTTTGGCATTATCAAGTAAAGAACCATTTTATAGTGCAAAAAAAACCCATTAGGGTCGGCGCCAGTGGTGTAGTAGTTAGTACGTCGACACATGCACTCCTGTGCTCATGGCGACCCAAGTTTGATTCCGCCTCCTGGTCCTATGCCAATCCTTCCCCTCTCTCTGCTCCCCATGCTTTTCTGTCAGTTCTTTCTACTTTCCTATCCAATAAAGGTAAAACCCCCAAAAAATAATAGTTATAAAAGAACCATTTGGGGCTACAAAGAACCTTTTGTGTGTAGAAAAGGTTCTATGGATGTTAACTATCTACACCAGGGGTGTCCAAACTCGGTCCTGGAGGGCCAGTGTCCTGCTGAGTTTAGCTCCAACTTGCTTTAACACACTTGCCAGGAAGTTTCTAGTATATCTAGTAAGAGCTTGATTAGCTAGTTCAGGTGTGTTTCGGTTTCGGTCTTTCAGGACCGAGTTTGGACACCCCTGATGTACACCAACAAAGAATTTGTGAGTGTACATGTATTATTTCGCTTTTATGCACTTTTGTTGTATTTCTATTAATGATGCTCCTGAGTATTAATCATAATTATTAGCTATTACTGTGATAATTGATATCAGCTGTGTATGTCAGTAATAAACAGTTGTATTGCTTGATTAGTGTGCTGTATGGAGTGCTATTGGTGCTTCCTCTTGTCTATTAGCACCACATATGTCTCACTTGCATAAACACAAACCATACTAAAAGCTTTTTGATATGCTGAAATATTTTACATATTAATAATTTAGAGCATACTAAAATGTACAGTGCTCTGCATATATAAGTACACCTCCCAAATCTCTCTTTTAAATTCATATTTTTAATAGGAAGCTATACAATATTATATTTGTGCATATACATTAGATTAGTCAGTACTAAAGCCAAATCTGGAGCTTATCTAACAAAATAACTTAACGGTCCAAAAACTAGTACACCCATATTTATATGTTATAGAAAAATATAAAATAAAAATTTAAAAAAGAAGAAAAATCAAGAGAAGCAAAAAAAAAAAAAAAACTTTTTGAAATTATGTAGGTTGCTATTTTTTTTTTTGCAATATTTTGCTTGAATTTAATTGTATTATCTTTCAATTTCTAAATATGTTTGGTGACTAAAATATTATCTAAAAAAATATATCTGTTTAATAAATCTGTTTTGTTTAAATGTAAGTGACGCAGTGGCGCAGTCGGTAGTGCTGTCGCCTCACTGCAAGAAGGTCGCTGGTTTGAGCCTCGGTTGGGTCAGTTGGCGTTTCTGTGTGGAGTTTGCATGTTCTCCCTGCGTTTGCATGGGTTGCCTCCGGGTGCTCCGGTTTCCCCCACAGTCCAACGACATGTGGAACAGGTGAATTAGGTAGGCTAAATTATCCGTAGTGTATGAGTGTGAATGAGTGTGTGTGGATGTTTCCCAGGGATGGGTTACAGCTGGAAGGGCATCCGCTGCGTAAAAACGTGCTGGATAAGTTGGCGATTAATTCCGCTGTGGCGACCCCAGATTAATAAAGGGACTAAGCTGAAAAGAAAATGAATGAATGAATTAATGAATGTTCAAATGTACCAAAATGCATTGCCTATATTTACAGAGAAATGGAAAAAATAATTATTTTTAAAATTGGGTGTACTCAATTAGGCTGAGCATTGTATGTAAAAATTTACAGTGATTATAAAACAGTAGGTGAAATGTACCCAGAAGTGTGTATGTGATGAACACTTTAGATGGGAGAGGATTTGTGAAAGTCACGTGACCTAGAGTACACACATCCATTGCATCACTTCACTGCCATTGACAACATGGTGGATGTATTATACAGTATATGTCCAATTTATATTTATAGTGGAAACAATTATAAAACATTTTTAATGCACACAAAAAAACTACCTTTAAATCAAATGTAATATCTAATATAGCATTTCGGATACAGTCAATGTAAAGAAGTTTACATTTATCATTTTCGTCTTTGGTGTGAATGGCCCTTAAAGTGATTTTACCCAAAAAGCAAAAATCTTTAGGCCATTGAAAGTGCAGGTGACTTTCTTTAAGCTATACACTCATGTTAAATCATCAAGAGTCTGGAATTCAAGCTAATGGTATTGCAAATAATGTTCAGTTTCTCACAAAGGCCAAGCCTTAGCTATTAATCTGAAATTTTTTGTATGTGTTTATTTTTTAGCTCAAAAAACGTAAACCTCTGACTGCCATTATGTACTGCCACAAAACAGTAGCTGTAGCACTAGTTCTACTAGGAAGACCTAATGTCACATCACTCATTACTACCAGTTCCACAATTAGCTACACGACACAAGGAATACCTAATGTCACATCACTCATTACTACCAGTTCCACCATTAGCTACACGACACAAGGAATACCTAATGTCACATCACTCATTACTACCAGTTCCACCATTAGCTTCACAACACAAGGAATACCTAATGTCATGTTACTCATCACAATCAGTTCAAACCAACAGGCACAAGGAATGCATAAGCAGTTCATTCGTTTGCAGATACTGACACAAACGTTCATACACCTTCCTCCCCACCACCACCAGGTTGGCCCTGTCCAGCAGGGTAGACTCCACCCCTGCCTTAGTCCTCGGCAGTCATAGCTGGATCTACAAGCTTTCGATTCAAGCTACAGACAAGACGTCCACCAAAAAAATTCTATGCTTGTTAAATTCAATATCATATTTATTTCCTTGGTCTTTCTGTAGAATCACATATTCAGCTAAAGATATTCTTTAATGTTCTACTGACAACAAAAGTCACCTACATCTTGGATATCCTGAGGGTGAGTACATTTAAATTGAAATTTTTTGGGTAGGCGCCAATAGTGGTTACTAGTGTGTCAACACATAGCACTGAGCTGCTCACAATGACCCAAGTTCGAGGTCCATTGCTGATCACTCCTCTCCCTCTGCTGTCTGTCTGTAATCTACACTGTCCCATCTTAATAAAGGTGAAAAGCCCCTTAAAAAAGCTTTTTGGGTGAACTATCCCTTTAAGATTGACTCTAAGCATTTACTGTATGCCCAAATTTGCATTGTAATTTCTTCCAACTCCCTTGTTTACTTAGCTACAGATGATAATTTAGTTTCAGAGAGTCCTTAAACTGACACATTATGAATCTGTGAAGCAGACTTGAGTGCTGCTTCAGGGTCAGTCAGTTCACAAAGTTCAAACGGAGATGGCCATTGTCAAAACAAAGCTCGACCAATCTGATCAAGCGAGCGTCCACAGTACCTCTCTTTGTGTCCTCATCTCACTCATTTCCATTATTGACAATGACACTGTCACTGAGGCTCATGGCTCTGAATGAAAGAGCATCTTTTTGTGGATTAAATGAAAACTTTTGGACCAACAATGATGGAACATTAGGACTAATAGAGAGGCCCGGTCTAGCTATATTGGTGAGGAGCCCATGTGTTCCAGTGCTGCCCAATTAGAGACTTGTCCCGCTTGCTTTTAGAAATTGGTGAAACAGATAATGAGCCCTTTACAAAGCATTTACTCAGAGCTTGCGGACAACAAAGCACCGAAAGCTCCTGTGCAGTGGGCAGGAATCCCACTTCTGCCACAGCTTTGCATATCTGGCTTGGTGGCCTGGATCAAATGCTGCAATGGCCCAATAGGCTTAATCAAAGTGTTTCTTGTTTTGGACTTTAAACTTTTGGATTTGGATTAGTGTTAAAAAAACGATAAATCCTTTTGATTACAGGATTACTGTAAATATCATATTAGGAGAGTCTTAAAAACGAACTGCACCATGCACTAAGTTGTTCTTTTATGGAATCCTTCCAAAAGTACAATCGCTAAACCTTTATTTTCAGGAGTTCACAATGAGTAAGGGTTTAGAATAAAAAGCTCCAATGCATGTGCGATGTAAATTAATTTAAACAGCTTTAATAAACTATTATTAGGTAGTTTCATAGATTTTATGTTTACTCAGTTTTCCTGGTTGTTAGTCGGCCCAAAGTTTGTTTTAATAAAGATACAGCTTTAAAATGTGTTCACCCCAACCCATTAGAATGTGTCTGGTTTATTTATTTATTTATTTTCTGATCAAAAATACTGATTATACATTTTTACTATGATTCTCAGGCGAATCCCACAAAAATATAATTCAAATACCAATAGATTATATAAACCAACAATCTTGTCAGGCATTTTAAGAACAAGAATCATTTGATGAAATATTAAAGAATCTAAGGATCACACTGCAGCCAAAATACTAAATAATTGTTATTTCTTTTAACTTTTTCATTAGTCACTACCCTGCAGACCACACCATTTGACTCATTTGCCAGCAATACGCTTATGATAAAAAATAATATATATAATATATATTCATATGCAGCATGATGGCTTAATCCTTTGTTTACATTTTAATAAGTACAAGTATTTTGTGTCATATATAATATATAAATAGGGCGACGCGGTGGCGCAGTAGGTAGTGCTGTCGCCTCACAGCAAGAAGGTCGCTGGTTCGAGCCTCGGCTGGGTCAGTTGGCATGTCTGTGTGGAGTTTGCATGTTCTCCCTGCATTCGCGTGGGTTTCCTCCGGGTGCTCCGGTTTCCCCCACAAGTCCAAAGACATGCGGTACATGTGAATTGGGTAAGCTAAAAAATTGTCCGTAGTGTATGAGTGTGAATGAGAGTGTATGGGTGTTCCCCAGTGATGGGTTGCGGCTGGAAGGGCGTCCGCTGCGTAAAACATATGCTGGATAAGTTGGCGGTTCATTCCGCTGTGGCAACCCCAGATTAATAAAGGGACTAAGCAGAAAAGAAAATTAATAAATGAATAATATATAAATAACATATATAACATAAATACAGTATGTCTGTTGCGCTGAATGAACATTATTTCACCCCAACATATTTACAACACACTTCACCTGTCTAAAATGCTCTCTATACATATAAAACCACTTTTGAATATTTTAAGATAATCTTTGAGCAATACTGCATTTTCATTGCATAATCGAAGCATGAATAAATGTTCTTTTCTGTTTCTTCTTTGCTCAGGGTGGGACTGTAGGTGGAGGAAGTACGCAACAAGGGACAGGTTACGTCTCCCCATCTATTGTTACAGACAGAGTCTCTCCGGTCTAGCCACTGAGCTTCAGTCTCTTATTTATGAGGAATAACATTGTGTAGAAGAACCCTGCTGAGGAGAGGGAATAGAGAACAAAGTCACACAAAAAAATGGACTCAGAGATGCCTGGACTCCCTACTGGCCTTGCTGACAACAAGGCAGTGTTGATCTTCCTCTTGGTAAGCACAAATGCTAAAATAAACTCTGATGTCCATGTTATTATAGACTAAACAAGTCTATGACTAACTCATTCACAATAAAAAAAATATATATTTATTTCTTAGAATTCCCAGGATCAAAAAGGTAATGTCTGCAGTAAGTTATCACTGTGAGATGCTGCCCTCTGGTGAACAGTAATGAATAACTGCTCAAATGTAATATATAATAGTTCTAGTCAGCAGAGGTTTGCTGGAGGTTAATGTTTTCTTTGGTAAAACTACTGTTGCTTTTTAACTACTGTGTAAAATGTTGATGAGTCTAAACAGCTTAAAGTTTTGAGACAGAGAATTCTGTATATCAATTAATCAGATGTCATAAAATCTGTTTACTTGTTGTTTGCATTTTCCTTTCACTGTACTGTACTTTAATATATACCCAGCATATTAAATATATAAACATACTTGATGTTTTTAAAAGCGTTTTTAAATACTTTGAAAGAAGTCTATGAGTCAAAAATATTGCAAAATATTTAATATTATGAATACTAATTCATAATAATTCTTTACTATTAATATGTATAATCAAATGAATATTATTCTTAATAAATAAATAAACAAATCTAAATAAACTTAATTTTTACCATATTACTCAAGGCTTTCGGTGTGTCACATGGTCTTACAGAAATTTAAATAGTAGAAAAAACATATATTAAAAATCTGAAATTAAATGAATAATTTTATAATTTGTTTTTTAATTTTATTTGAATTTATAAAGTATTATTTAAAAAATATATAAAGTATTAATTAAAAAAAAAACATTTTAGAGAGTTTTTTTTTTTTTTTTTTGCAGAAATAAAAATCACATAACTGTGTTTAAGCCTCACAGTGAAGGTTCCATAAATAGCTATGGAGCCCCAAAGCCCAGTTCTGTCCAGTTTATTGATCTGTACTGAATATCAACTTATGCATAAAAAGCAGAGATTTAATAACTGCAAATATGACATTAATCCTGGATGACATAATGGGCACATAAAATCACATTAGCTTTACTTTGTCATTTTAATACAGATCTGAAGTAGGTAGCATACAATATTGCAGCAAGTGAGTTCTCTGTTAGTATCTATTCATACATTGTAATGAAATGGAGTGTAACAACAGATGTTGGATCCAAATGCTGGTTTATTAGACTTGTCAGGCAGGCAAGGGTCAAAACAGGAGCAGGCAGGCATACGAAGGTAAACAATAAAACAGATAAAGGGGTCCAGACAGGTGGTAAACATTTAAAAGTGGTAAACAAACAAAGGGTCAAAACACAGCAAAGCAAAACAAAGAAAATCGCTTGGTAAAGTTCACAGCAGTGAAACAACACTCTGCAATGGATGTCTGTGTGTGTGTGGGAGTGATGTGACGTTCCGCACGAGGCTTCGAATCATGTATCAAAAAACTATACATCTCGCATTAAAGCAGAGCATACCGGAGCTTGATTTGTTTTGCCATAATCACGTGATCAGTGACGTCCGAAGCTTCATTTTTGTTTAAACCCACGTGACTGCTTCAAATTTTGATTCGAGTTTAAAACACCCTCGTGGATTAGTAAAATGTTTAGTGAGAGATTAGGCATTGATTCCATACATTTCTACTTTTCAAAATACTCCACTGGTCTCACGCACCAGTAATTCAACTAAAATGCAATAGTAACTTATAGTAAAAAGCTTTTGTGTAAAAACGTATTAGTGTTTTATTTACAACTTATTGTAGCATAGTGTGTAACAGAGGTCAGCACAAAAAGCCTCACTTTCATAGCCTCCACAGAGCGTTCGCCTCCCATGCAGAAACATTCGGTTCGATCCCTGCTCGGAATGATTGGGTGGGTGAAGGACCAGTTGGAATACGATAAATGAAAACACTTTTGAATACCTTGGATTTTACTACAGTCATCTGTGCTGTAATGTAACATACTAATGTAAAAACTACAGTTATTGAGTAATTTGTTTATATGACTATTGTTCTACTACTATATTAATGAGTCGGTCAGTTGTGAACGTTTGACAATTGTGGCAACACACACTTTAACCAGCAGAGTAGAGCTGAAGATCTTTGCCCGAACCCGATGGGTCATGTGATGCATTTCGATTAGCGCGAGAAAGTAATCAAATCGTTTGTTACAACATTAAAATCCATCCCTGCAAAGGTAAAACAAATGATGAAAAAAGAGCAAATTTTGACTGCGGTCAGGCCAAGAACGATCATTCTAGCCGCCAAGGTATTTCGTCGGTCGCTCATACACTGCATATTACGGTAGAGTGCTAAACAGCAACGTATGTACATCCATAGATATATACATTAGATGTCGCCTACCCTACTGTCGTCTATTAAAAGGAATGCGTCAATAGAGCCGCCATTTTAGTACAGGGTAGCGTTCCTTTGAAATGAATGCAGGGCTAAGGTGAAGTGGAGGACTGTGGCCATCCAAAGCCAGAGATATACACATATACACATATATCTATGATCGGGTGTTTTCCCTGGTGGTCAGTATGCAAATATTTTTTTCAAATTAAGAAATATTATAATTTTACATCACTTTCTACATTGATGGATGTGACCACATGGGCATTCCTGACAAAGAGAGAGTGTTTGTGTGCATGGAAATGCATTACCCTCCCCTGTTTAATTTGATCTAATCCATGTCCTGAAACACACCCCCTCTCCTGCTTTCACTTCTCATTCTGACGGAGGGAGCGATTCGTTTGTGAATGAATCTCCGTTATGAACAACTCGTTCACTTAGCTGACAATAATACAAGTTTCTGGCAGCTCAGCGTCTTCTTGTCATATTTCATAACATTGTTGGCTTATTTTATCCAACAAAACTAGCATTAGCTTAGAATTTAGTGCGAGTTGGTGCTTCTTTGCCTTATGGTCACTGCAGTAAGAGACTGTATTATCATCAATAACATTACTTGTTAAGCACAAAAGTTCATAACATACAAAAACATAAAAAACAAAATCTTACCTATAAAATGTGATGACTTTGTGCATTGTTTGTTCGTTACTACACCCGTACACAGCGCTAAAGTCCAGCATCTTCACAGACACACTGTCTTGACTAGTGTAGTTGAATGACGTTTGTCCTAGGAGCACTGTACCAATGTGGCGGTGCTATTGACGCATGCTCAGGGTCCCTATGTGATATCTAGTGTATATATCTATGATGTACATCAAGCTGACAGGGAAGATGCCGAGGTCACTCGCTACATTGAAACTGCTGTCATGGAAAATTAAATGGATGTTCTTGGCTGGTAGAAGATGAACAAACAATCCTACCCAAAACTTGCAAAATTAGCCAGATCATAACTATGCATCTCGGCCTGTAGCAGCAGCAGTGAAAGGGTGTTCAGTGCTGCTGGATGCACCATCCTGAGTGCAGGACTGCGATAAAGACATTTACAGTGGATTCAATAATGTTCCTCCACAAAAACACGTAACCTAATCTTGGTGAGTAAAGGGTTTTTAAATTATAAATAAATATTAAATAAACCATAAAATCATAATGTAGACAGAGTATACAGGTGTTGGCATTATTCTTTTAATATTCAGCTACACCATCGCCTTAAGGCCAGATTGTGAAGAGAAGTGGCGAAACAAATCCCGCAGAGCCTTTATCTTAATTTCGTTATTGCCAAAATTTAGAATTTATTTTATTTAATTTGTTAAGAAAGACTTCTTTTCATTGGGGTGTTGGCCAATTTAAAGTCTAAGTGTATGCACCTAGGCCTATTTAGAGTGCTGAGATGTTACGATGTTACAGAGGATTATTTTATTTCTTTGTTCCAACTTCCAAGTGGCCTATAGCCTATGTTTGTTACAAATAAATTATGTTAAAACATAAATTACTCATTCTTGAAAAAAGGCAAAAGAGCTGTTTGCATGTGCACATTTGGATAATGTCGGGTTATAAATGGGTTCGGGCTTTATAAAGCTGTCAATCAAAATGTACCTGTTGGGCTCGGGCCGAATTCTGTCGGGCTCGGACCCTATCGGGCCTAATTTTTATGGCCCGATTACAGCTCTACAGCAGAGGTCCTCATCAAGCTCTGATATGGAAAGCTTCGAGTAACAATTTTTTTTTCAATACAATTGAGTGGAACGGTCCACTGGTTCAGAAAGCTTCATTTCACCATCACTAGTGTGTGGTGTATAATAGCTCATGTAATCAGTGATGATGAACTGCAGCTGTGTGCAATCAGAAGATGAACTGAAACAGGTGTGTGATTACAGGGCATGATGGGAACTGTAGTCCGGGTGAATGACAGGGAAAGTTCTCCAGTGATTCGCAAGGGCAAAACCGCTAGTGATATATTAAGAAGTAGGAATGAAAATGTTTCCTAAAAATATTGTATTTTCAGATTCACTCTTACAGTTAATGTATAGTTAAATCAGCTGAGCCATATAGTGGAACATCAACTATCGTTTCAGTCATTAGAAATGAAGTCTCTCCCAGGACATAAACAGCCCTCATACAGAGGTATTTATATTGTGAATAATAAAAACCTTTTGGACAGGTTTTAAGTGTGCATTATAATAAGCTCATATACACTTGTTGTAATATGCTACAAAATTGCAATACAAATGCATACAAAATTTGTGCATTTTTAATATATCTAATGCACTTCTTTTATGGTGGCTGCAACTTAAGAAAGCACCTGCAAATAGAAAAACTCTAATAAATTGAGAAAATACCTTCATTAGTTTTACAACAGAAGCACATGGAACTTCTCACAACACATGCAAATACAGAAATGCACTGCAATGTAACTGTGTTAGGGATCCCAAAAATGTGACAAACCTGGCTGCTTCATATTTAGTGTCAGTGTTGTTGTCAGAGATCTGTCGGAGAGGAGAGTTGTTTTGCTTATATTTTACTGTTTTTTTTTTTAAAACTTTGTTGTGGTTTGCACTATTTACAGCAAGTTTCTATATTTGCAAGTTTCTATATGTTGTGAAAATTTGTGTGCATGTGTGTTGTCAAATTGATAAAGAATTTCTCAATTTGTTAATGTTATTATTATTATTATTATTAATATTTTAATATTATTATTATTATTTGTTAGTATTTGTTAGTATTTCTATCAGCCACCGTACGGTTCTTACTTCCAGCCAGGTTATATCCATTTTGATAAACCAAGTTTTCATTTATAAAGGACATAAGCAGTCAGCTAACTGGCTTTTGTAGTTTATCTTGCTGAATGTGTTCAGCTTTATGAGGTTTTACCCTAAATAAATCACAGTGGAGTGGAAAACAGAAGCCAGCCTTAGATGAGATATCAACCAGCCTCCTGCAAAATCATGGCCAGACCAAAATCAGATGACAAATTGGGTTATCTGTTGCTACACTCTACTCCTGTCAAACAAAGAACAACAGTCTTCAAGAGTCAATGTAAAGGTAAGAATCGTTCATAAATGCTCCTTTGATAAAACACTTAGTGTAAAATTATAATAAATAATTAAGCAGCTGATTATGACATCAATATGAATTGATCATTCTGCTGCTTTTTTCATAAAATATGATAAACCTATTTCAATGTTTACATTATCAATAGTTCCAAGGTGCTTTACAGAATATTTTCCTAATACAATGGCACATTTTATGTAACTTATATGTGACCCTGCACACATATTGTATGGATCAAAGTGATGCATTTTTGTTTTATGCACAATCATTACAATATTAAGTGAAGATCATATTGCAAGAGATTGTTTGTAAATATCCTACTGTAATTATATTAAACACTCAATTGTGAATAGTAATCTGCATTGTAAAGCACCTTAAGGAGCAACTTTAAAAGTATTTTATTTCAATAGATCTGAACCTTCGGATTCCACATTTCCAAAAAAATTGTATCTGTCAAATATCCAATCCTATCCTAAAAAAACATCAATGGCAAGCTTATTTATTCAGCTTTATTTATTTATTATTTATTATTTATTCAGATGACGTATAAATCTCAGTTTAGAAAAGTGACACATTTTGTAGTCCCATATTTCATTATATATAATTAATAATGAAAATCCCTGTCACTGTAAGCTCCTGGATTAATAAAACTGTTATTTAATTTCCAACTGCATATTATTTGTATTATTTTTCTAATTTATTACTCAATTTTGTATAGTATAAGTTGTATTTTACACTTAATTTACGTATTTTCACTTTTAATTAATCTTTTTTTATTCACATCTTAATCTTTGCCTGCAAAGCATTCTACATTTTAGTCAATGGACTAATAGCATTTAACATTAATGTTCTGTTTGGAAAATTTTCAATACATTATGATTAAGATTTTAATGCAAGATTTATAGTCTGCATGTTTTATTACATAATTTTCTGTTCCAGGCTAAATTACACAGCATAGTGTATCGAATAATTTTGTTCCACAAACTGCAGCGTCACAGTTTGCACATTAGAAAACATGCATGAAAGAGTTTGGATCATGTGATTTGAAATCATCTGAGACAGAAAAAAGAGATCATCAACTGATCATGATCATGTTTCAGACCTGAAGCAGAGTAAATGGAAATATTAAGGCAAAGGACTCTGGAAGTATCATCTGAGAACAACAAAGCACATGCAGTCCCAGCTAATAATCTGATTAAAGCTCGAGCACCACTTCCGTCCAGAGCACTTCAGCACACTCAACACAGATGAGAAGGGAAATCCTGCCCAAATCAGCCCCTTTGCCTACTTGAAAACACCACAACTGCACATGAGGTAAAGTTGATGCTTTTATATATGCTAAATATTCTGTATGCTTTTATACTTTTGAACCAGAAAAGGTGTTATTTTTATGAACATGTCAAAAGTATGTAAATGAGCACTTCAGAATTATTAAGAAAACAAACAAATATTTTCCAAAATGTTTTACAAACGTATAATTACGGTATTATACTATAGTAAACTAAAACTATATAAAAATATATACCATTCAAATAAAATAAACATTAACTGAAACTTTAAAAAACACATTCATAAACAACATAATACATTCTACATATCATTAAAAACTATTTACTGGTGATTATTATTATTATTTCCAACAATATTTCACATTTTTTATTAAAGTTTTGTGTACTAAAAATAATAAAACATAAATAAAACTAATAAAAAAGTGTCAAAAACTAATAATAAAATAAAAAGTACCGAAGCTTTATGTTTTTAAATGTTTTAAAGGCCACATTAGTATTCACCATGTACAAATATATCCAAAATATACATGTAATATGCAGAAGTAAATTTATAGTATGTTTACATTTAAGTACAATATAATAAATGCAAAAATTACTGTATTAATTCAAGTGTAAAAGTGTAACTAAAATACGTGATTACACTATAAATGTACAATTAAGTACTGCGTAATACAAATTAACACCACACACTTCCTACAGTCAGCTGTATTCCCATAATTATGCATGAATGACCATCACTAAATACTAAGCACACAAAACATGCATAACAAGCACAGTGTAAAATAAGGTATATCCAAATGAACTTTAAACCATAGGACTAAGATGCTGCAAATGAGATTTACTGTACCTGTTTGCAGCTGTCGGCCGGCCTGACCAGGCTAGTGGTCTCGCTGGGTTTGGTCATGTCTGTGACGCTCATGATGACTGAAAGTGAAAGACAGAGAAAAAGAGCAGCAGCTGTCGGCTCCTCCTGCACAAAACAAAACACAGGCCACTGCCCACATCTCATTAATCACATACAATATAACACAATGTCATCACAATAATCTCATCACCTGACGCCGCATCCAGTGACTAAGCAAATATCCACATCAGCAGCCAATGACCACCAGGACAACATCACAGTGTATATACAGGTATATACAGTGCATCTGGAAAGTATTCATAGAGCTTCACTTTTTCCACATTTTTTTTATGTTACAGCCTTATTCCAAAATGGATTAAATTCATTTATTTCCTCAAAACTCTACACACAATAGCCCATAATGACAATGTGAAAAAATATATTTTTGAAATTGTTGCAAATTTATTCAAAATAAAAAACCTAAAAAATCACATGTACATAAGTATTCACAGCCTTTGCTCAATACTTTGTTGATGCACCTTTGGCAGAAATTACAGCCTCAAGTCTTTTTGAATATGATGCCACAAGCTTGGCACACCTGTCTTTGGGAATTGTTGCCCATTCCTCTTTGCAGTACCTCTCAAGCTCTATCAGGTTGGATGGGAAGCGACGGTGTACAGCCATTTTCAGATCTCTCCAGAGATGTTCAATAGGAATTAGGTCTGGGCTCTAGCTGGGCCACTCAAGGACATTCACTAAGTTGTTGTGAAGCCACTACATTAATATATTGGTGGTGTGCTTTGGGTCATTGTCCTGCTGGAAGATGAACCGTCGCCCCAGTTTGAGGTCAAGAGCACTCTGAAGCAGGTTTTCATTCAATATGTCTCTGTACATTGCTACATTCATCTTTCCCTCTATCCTGACTAGTCTTTCAGTTCCTGCTGCTGAAAAACATCCCCACAGCATGATGCTGCCATCACCATGCTTCACTGTAGGGATGGTATTAGCCTGGTGATGAGCGGTGCCTGGTTTTCTCTAAACGTAAAGCCTGGCATTCACTCCAAAGAGTTCAGTTTTAGGCACAATCCCAATTCTATTTTTGTACCCCTACCCCTTCCCCTTGGCCCTTAAAACCGAGTGTGAAGAGGAAGGGCTTCAAAATTTACCCCTAAGAATTGGTACAGCACTAGAGCACCTGCAAACGTCATCATATGTCATTGCGATCTCCTGCTTCATATGAGATAAGACGATCGCGACTGCTGTAGTTATTCCAGTTGTGTTATTTTTTGGTGTTTATCTTCAGGAAATCACTGAAGGCATATATTATGTTATCATAACGATCTAATGTGGCAATAAGATCGTAACTGTACGGTGTATTTACAGTGGCCATATTAATCAATGTAAACACACAAAAACAACATTAACATTATACGGACACTGTAAAAAGCTCATTCCCAGCCACTAGACTTTTCTGACAGGGGATTTGTGTGTCATCGAGTGACAGAATGTTGTGGGACTGCGCAAAACGAGGGGTAAGGGTAAGGGCTAAAAGGTAGAATTGGGATTGGGCCTTAGTCTCATCAGACCAGAGAATTTTGTTTCTTCAGATGCCTTTTGGCAAATTCCAGGCAGGGTGTGGCTTCAGTCTGGCCACTCTACCATACAGGCCTGATTGGTGGATTGCTGCACAGATGGTTGTCCTTCTGTAAGGTTCTCCACCCTCTACAGAAGAACGCTGGAGCTCTGACAGAGTGACCATCAGGTTAATGATCACCTCCCTGACTAAGGCCCTTCTCCCCCGATCACTCAGCTTAGATGGCCGGCCAGCTCTAGGAAGAGTTCTTGTGGTTCCATACATCTTCCACTTACGGATGATGGAGGCCACTGTGCTCATTGGAACTTTCAGAGCAGCAGAAATTTTTCTGTAACCTTCCCCAGCCTTGTGCCTCGAGACAATCCTGTCTTGGAGGTCTACAGACAGTTCCTTTGTCTTCATGCTTGGTTTGTGCTTTGACATGCACTGTCAACCCTGGGACCTTATATAGGCAGGTGTATGTCTTTTCAAATCATGTCCAATCAACTGAATTTACCACAGGTGAACTCCAATTAAGCTGCTGAAACATCTCAAGAATGATCAGTGGAAACAGAATGTACCTGAGCTCAATTTAGAGCTTCACGGCAAAGGCTGTGAATACTTATGTACATGTAATTTTTCAGGTTTTATATTTGTAATAAATTTGCAACAATTTCAAAAAATATTTTTTCACATTGTCATTATGGGGTATTTTATGTAGATATTTGAGAAAATAAAGGAATTTAATCTATTTTAGAAAAGGCTGCAACAAAAAAAAAATGTGGAAAAAGTGAAGCGCTATGAATACTTTCCTGATGCACTGTAGCTGATGACAAGAAACTGACTGTATACACTTCTGTTCGAAAGTTTGGGCTCAGAAAGATATGGTTTGGTATTTAATTCGATTTTAGTATTTCATAATGTATTAGTCTGATTAGATTTAATGCTCAATAAAGTTGCAGTTAAAATATTACAATTTATGTTTAGTAATTTATTTGTGTTATGACAAAGCTGAATACGGTAGTTTTTAGTGTCACATGATCCTTCTTGACAATATGCTGATTTACTCCAAGAAACATTTCTTATTATTATATTCGAAACAGTAGTACTGCTTAACATTTTTTAAGAAATTGTAATTAAGAAGTTGTTTGTTTGTTTTTTGGTTAAGAGAAAAGATTCATATGATATATTTTTTTAATGAATTCGAAATTAGTGTCATCTGATCAATTTAATGCACCGTTGCTGAATAAAATAACTAATTTATCACTTTGGTTGAAAGTGATATATGTCCATATACATTCTAAATAAACAATAGAGAAAAAATAGAAATAGAAATATTGAACAAATATTTTATAAATACAACATTCATAAGCATGTAAAAAAAACTGTAGTAAAAAAAATAAAATAAATAAGTTCAAATGAACCTAATGAGATATGTGTATTCTATTGACAGCCAAATTGTTAGGATTTATCATTCATTCATTTATTCTCTTTTCGGCTTAGTTTCTTTATTAATCAGGGGTCACCACTGCAGAATGAACCGCCAACTTATCCATATGATATTACGCAGCGGATGCCCTTCCAGCCGCAGCCCAGCACTGGGAAACACCCATAAACATTCATTCACATGCACACTCACACTACGGCCAATTTAGTTCATTCAATTCACCTATAGCGCATGTCTTTGGACTGTGGGAGAAACCGGAGCACCCGGAGGAAACCCACGCAAACACAGGGAGAACAAACTCCACACAGAAATGCCAACTGACCCAACCGGGGCTCGACCCAGCAACCTTCTTGCTGTGAGGCGACAGCGCTACCACTGTGCCACCGTGTCGCTTTGTTAGGATTTATATATATTTTTAAGATTCTTTACACAAATAATTTGTGTAATAATAACATTTTGACATAAAATTTAAATAATAACTTAAATAATAATAAAAAAGACGTTTAATCTTTTTGCTTTAAATGACCGTCTAAGAGACAAGAACAGTATTATTTGAGAAAACTGAAGGCATGCTTTAGTACTGTGGGCCTACTGAGATGTGACCTTTCCGTTACCTGCCAGCAGATGGCAGTACTACAACACAAAGGTTGAAATATCAATTTTTGTGGGAAAAAGTCACAATTTCAGCAGCTTCAACAGGTAAATTCTACTCAGCAAGCCTATAATACACGGTATACAGACATATGTGTATGCTTGAAGAATCAAATATTAGCTCACTTCAGAGATATTCTTGCAGCCTACTCGTCATTAATATTTCAGAAGGAAAGCTTTCCATAATGGATTATGTTGACATAATGGCGTGTGATGTCATGTAAACGCTGATTATGACCTCTGAACTTTTGTGGTGCTGCTGTGGGAAATGGAATTGGTTCTTGCAAGTCAAAATCAGTTAGCATTACAGTTTTTCTGTCACGTTGGTCCATTTCTCAGATCAGAATTAAAATTCTCAAAAATTTCTGTTCAATCTTTGCAAATGCTTGCGTACATCCATGCAAATGATTATGTGCAATTCTCTGCACTTTCCTACATTATCAATTGGTTATGTCATGTTGATCAAAATGTATTATTTTGGTCTGTCTGAATAGTCTCACCCCCCATAACATTTATTTATTTGTTCATGGCATAAGTCTAAACATGCAAAATGGCTGAACAAGTTGTCATAATATTTTGTCATAATGCATTTTTCTATACATTTCCATTCAACTTTTTTTCTAAATCGGTATACAATCGGTAAATTTCTCCCAGGTGAATCTTGACTTTTTCTAATGAAGGTGCATCTCAAAGGAGATGTTTACAGAGATGTTACTATATGTTCACATTTCTACTTTTTTTTTTTTTTGTGCTATGCAGTGCTGCCCTTTCCTTTCTGTATCACAATGACATAATCTGCCAACAAATTACAGTACAAAGAGCAAAAAAAAAAAAAAAAAAAAAAAAAAAAAAAAATATATATATATATATATATATATATATATATATATATATATATAGCCATATTTTATATCAGAACAGCCCTTCAGAGTACACTGTTATATTGACAACATGACTAAGTAATTTGACTGTCTTATGCACACACAATGACACAAGGACTTTTAATTCTGATGGCACTGACACATTTATTGACACAGAAATTTAGTTTTGTGAGATGAACTAAGGATTTTGAGCAAGAGACTGGCTTTAGCAGGTAATCCATGGTGTTTTGCTATTTGCATGCGTTGTTTTGAGAAATGTACTTACTGTTTTGCAAAATTTCAATTCTGATCTGAGAAATTTAACAAAGTGACTGAGAAAAACTGTAAATTTAAGTTGAAAATTTCTATCTATATCTGAAAGCAGCGTATTGTGTATAATAATTAATAGATCATTAGTTGCGATATCTTTTTCTTCATTATTCTTACATATATCCGAATGAAATGGCTTTTCTTACGAGAGAAAAACAAAACAGGATATGACATTACTGGGTGTGATTGACAGATTGCCATGCCCTTGCGTCAGTAACACGTCATCAGAAAAGAGAAGTTGTTGCAAGATGGAAGATTTTTGATTAAAGATAATGAGGGCACATGATTAAAATGAATTGATGTGACCTGATACATTATTTATAAACAGGGCCAGACAGAATCTTCATAAATTTTTGCTACTTCTGAGCAGAATTTTGAAAAAGATCTCAGTGGATTTATGCTGAATCATTTATCTAAAGTATAGCTTAGTATAGTAAAGCATAGTAAAGTATATCTTAAGTAAAGTATAGTATCTAAAAATTTGAAAAAATTTAATAAATAAATTAAATTAAAAAAAAAACTTTTATTTAAGGTGTACACTGCAAATCTAATTTGAAAGATAGAAAATGTTACTTTGAAAACTGTAATGTAAATAAATCATACAGACAGCATATTAGTCAGTAGTATTACTGAAATTGATAATAAAAACAGAATAAAATAGATTTACATAAGTAAATGAATAGACTCAACAATGGACTAAAAAATCTGCGGATATTGGCTAATTTCTGTGCGCACAGATTCCGTGTGGGTAAATTTATAACAAATACTGCACTATTACATTCAAAAATACTGTACATTTTGATTTACAAGTGAGTTTAACCCCAAATATACACTGTGGAAATATGTTCAGTCCTGTTATAACAGAAGTGAATGTCTGTCTCTCCGGGGATGAGAAATGAGCAGTAGGCAGTTTGTGGCATGTGTGCGGCATGTGTGTGTGTGGATGGACAGGCAGCAGTCACCCCCATTGAGAGGACCTGAGTGATTTACAGCCAAAGTACAGGAGATGGATGGGAAAGGGGTGGGCGTCTCGTATATATGGGGGCAATTACAGTGACACTGGGGCGTTTTACGACTGATAACCAACAGTGCTGAGTGGGGGTGAGCTGTTTTTCACTCGTGACAACAGCTTTATAAAGAGTGATTGATCCTCGCTTGCTAATTCTTTGTCAGTCTTTTCTGTTTTGGAAATTGAAATGGGATGTACCCGTTATTCCGATATAATACTTAATGTTATGTTCACCTCATTGTTCTACATACTGAAACATTCCTTAATTCCTATAAAAATGACCCATTGTTCTTTAGTCCCTAGGTGAGATAGATGTTTATTTTTACTATTTAGAAAGGATTGCGCCAGTGTTGAAGTACGCCAGCGCCTTTCATTTTACCCACATAAAGTGTATCCAGGCCATTGCATTAGCCTACGCTCTTTAATCCTTATGGGATGTATGAAGCCCAGTTTCCTAAGATTGCATCAGTGACATGAGAATAAACTGTTATGACAAGCTTAATGCTAATCAGTCACACATCAGGTGTTCATCCTGCGGCACTTTAATTTGATTGAGCGTTTGCTACTGGTAATCAGAAACACTCAAACACAGTTCAACTAGCATTTCAGCTCAGTTTTGTTTGATTGATGCATTTTAAGACATGAAAAAAGGCTTGTACATATTTTTCAGTTTAGCTAGCTAGCATTTACATAGTTGATGCACTACACATTTGATGTTGATGTACATGCAGGTATGTACTGTAGATAAAGATGGATGTATGGATACTGTAGATAGATAGGTAGATAGATAGATAGATAGATAGATAGATAGATAGATAGATAGATAGATAGATAGATAGATAGATAGATAGACAGACAGACAGACAGACAGACAGACAGACAGACAGACAGACAGACAGACAGACAGACAGACAGACAGACAGACAGACAGACAGACAGACAGATAGACAGACAAATCGATCGATCAACTCTGTATAATGTATAACACCAAGTCATGATTTCAAGTGATTCAGTGAATGTAAAAAATAGGTTTACACTATTAGTAATATTTAAAGATGAACACTGGACTGAAGTAACTTATGTATGTGTACAAAAATGTAAGAATTGTTGGTACCATTTTATTTAAGAAAACTGTTCTACATACTGTATCGTTTCTAAATAGTACCTTCCTCCTAAACCTCACCTACACCCATGTACTGTAGTCATAATAAGCTATAGCTTAGGTAACCAGTATTTTCTTAGATAAACACACAAGAAAACTTAAGTACACACTGTAAAATAAAGTGCAATCATTTATAATATTATTTTAAGAAAAACACAGCAACTCATTTAATTTCCATACACGATTTATTTAAATTATTAAAAAACTAAACATTTGATACTCACTAAAAATGTGAGTGTCAAATATTAAACATCATTGAGGAGGATTAATTTTTTTCTATCATCTCTCACTCATCACTGTATTGCATTAACAATATGAAGTCACACCCAAAAAAAAAAAAAAAAAAAAACTGAACTTTGGTTCTAAAAAAATAATGATTTGAATATTATTTACATAAAACACATTATTTGTATAAGTGACGGCTGAAATTGTATGCATTTTATGTAAGTAGTTTGCTACACTGTTATAAAGATCTATAGCCATACTGTATGTGGTCTAGTTCATGATTTGATATATAGCTGATCATTAATATACAGATAGCCTGAGCATGCTGATAGGAAAATATCTGCAAAGAACATAATGTAAATTCCAAAAGCAAGACACTTTGTAGTCCACTGAATAAGAGGAAGTCTATGTGAATGTTTTTTAAAGCTTGTAACGCTCTACCCTGCATGCAAATAAGAGTTTTAGTGGTTTGATGTGGCAGCAAATAATGAGGATTTCTGAATAGAAGTGGTTAAGTAAATCATGATTAATGTTTCAACGTGTATATTCAAACAATGTAAAAGGCCATTGTAACCCAATAATTTGTATTTTAGAGCTGAATTTAGGGCACATAAAATGTTGGCTTTAAAATAGGGATGCTCCGATCGATCGGCCGGAGATCAGTATCGGTACTCGCTGACCTGGCCGATCTCACGATCCGATCACAAGTGTTTGTTTATAACTTTACAAGCAGAGGAAGATGCCCGCGCATATATCGGGATATACATCAGCAGCGATGTATATCCGGGATATACATCAGCAGCGCTACAAAACATGAGCAACGTTTCCAAATTGCATTAGTAATATTTTTTACCATTTTTTTTTCTGCTGCTTTTGACCATTAAATGTATGCATCATCCTTAATTTATTTGCTTAGGTAAGGCGAGATCTCATACTTAGAGGGGAAATGTGCTTTATGCAATGGCAAAGTTATATGAAGCTTAAAGCATCAGAATCGGTACTCGGCATAGATATATACACTAGATATTGCATACAGGCCCTGAGTGTGCGTCAATACCGCCGCCACATTTGCAATTGCTCCCAGGACAAAAGTCATTCAATCGCACTAGTCAACACTAAAGCCAGTCTTAAAATGCTGGACTTTAGCGCTGTTTATGGGTGTAGTAATGAGCAAACAAAGAAAACAAAGCATAAAGACATAACATTTCATAGGTAAGATTTCGTTTTTTACGTTTTTGGATGTTACGAACTCAACAACGTTAACGTTATTGATGATAATACAGTCACTTACTGCATTAACCATAAGACAAAGTAGCACCAACTTGCACTAAATTTTTAAAACTAAAAACTAAAAGTTTTGTTGGATAAAATCAGCAAACAATGTAAATGAAATATGACAACAAGACGCTGCGGAGACAGAAGTTTGTATTATTGTCAGCTAAGTTCATGAACGTGTTTGAAGTAACTTATAAGAGTGCCTGATAACATAACAGTGCCTGCGCCTCAATGTGCATACTGTCCACCCTAAATTATTGAATATAACAAATGCTATATACCATTTAGATCAGAAAGGTGGATAAGCACATTGAGCTGCAGGGATATCAGTGGTTCACACATGTCATTCATAACGGAGATTCATTCACAAACGAACCGCTCCCTCCGTTAGCATTAGAAGAAAACAGGAGAGGGGGTGTGTTTCAGGACACGGATTAGTTTAAATTTAACAGGTAGGGAGGATAATACATTTCCATGCACACAAACACATGCTCTTTGTCAGCAATGCCCGCGCAATCACTTATCTATTGATGTAGAAAAGTAATTAAAAAATAAATATTTACATACTGACCACCGGTAAAACGATCATAGATATATGTGTATATATCATCGCTCCGGATGGCCAGTCCTTTACTGCACATTGGTCTCACATTCATTTCAAAAGAGCGGTACCCTGTATTAAAATGGTGGCTCTATTGACACATTCCTTTCCAATAGACAACAACAGCATAGGCGACCTCTAATGTAAATATCTATGGGTACTCGGTATCGGACGATCACAAAGAGAAGGAATCGGTACTCAGTAACGACTGCAAAAATCCTGATCAGAGCATCCCTACTTTAAAACATTTTGTAGTATTTCTTTACATAAATAAAAGCATATGAGGAACAAATATTCACTATTAGCTAATTAATTTACTGTTTATTAATATTAAGTTAGTAGTTAAGCAGGTAAAACTGGATTAAGGAAGGCAGAAAAAATTCATATGTGCTTTTTAAGTACTAATACATAGGCAATATGCAAATAAATATGACATTTTATAATTAAAATGACAAATAAAAAACTGATCATATAAAAACATGTTGTCTTCATTGAGTTACAGATTATTTCTCTTATTTAAATAGCTCTGCACTTTCTAAAACATAAACTGTACAGGCTCATTACCGATAACGATCTTCTCTCCCTCACACACACACACACATACAGACATAACAGAAGCATAAGGAACTTATTATCAGAGCAGAAAATAGCACAATCACCCCCTTCATTTTCCCGGCTGTCCTCTGACCTGTTTAATTATGTGGACGCGGTGTATGCACCTGTGTGTCCCGCACTATTACACCGCCCATCACTTAACGGCTTTTAGTATCTCAGCATCCTGTTCCACATCCAGCCACTTTATAGCCTCATACCACAATCCAAAACACAATCTTTGAGTCTCCCTCCGGCAAAAACGCAGACTTTAGCGATGATTGCTGTTTAACTCTCTTTGTTGAGGTGGGCTCGTAAAAGTCAGGGTCAAGCAACAGAGGTGTGTTGTAGACTTCAACCCCCCACCGGCGGTAATGAGACGCAGAGACTTTAATAAGATGGAGGATAATGCAAGCATGCAGTCAGGACATTAGCACGCCGTTGTTATATAGGGTGAGCTGCCTGTTTATAGCAAAAACATGCATTAATGTGTCATGCTTACATTCTCATTTTGTGATACTATGCTATTAGATTGAATATGCTGTCAATTTTTTTATTAAATGGCCTTAAATACTGTGTACTTCAGATCAGAAAAAAAGCACAAAGTATTTATTGTGTTTATAAAGTATTGCACAACACTTCTGTTGCTCTTGAAGTGGGATACGGATAATGTTAGGGACAGGTCTATGGGTTTATGTAGGTTTAAGGTTGGGTTAAGGTAATGGATGGATCAATAGTGTAATTATAAATGTCACTACAGAAATTAACTACAGATGTAATTATGTATTAGTTTTGTTTTATGTATTAGTACATTTTAAAAACATGTGGTCATAATAAGTGTATTGTACCAAATGATTCAATCAATGTAAGTGCATACAGTAATTAATGCCACTAAAAATAAAGTTGGATCAAATATGCAAACTGAATATGATTTTTTTTATATACTTTGGTCACACTTTAGTTTGGGGATCAATTCAAGCTGTACAATTTTGCCTGAATTACACATCTAATTTACTGCTTATTAACAGTTAGTAAGATACTGTAAAGATTAGGTATGAGGTAGGATTAAGGTATGAGGTAGGATATGTGACATATGTCTTATGTTGCATGTGCAAAAAAATATCACATAACAAAAAATTGTTGTAAATGGACAGTATTAATGGCAATTAAAATCTTTCTAGTAATAAATTTAAACAGTAAATTTCAGTAAAACTTTTCAAGTGCACTGTAAATTAGCAATTACAGTAAAATTACAGCACAGTTGAAATTGATCATTTATAAGCCCCTTTCACACACATGATACCAGTAAATATCCAGAAAAGTTTCTGAACGACTTTACCGGTAAATGCAGGCAAGGGTGTTCCAGAATTGTTCAAATTAACTCCAAAATACCATAAATTGTGAAATCATTAACCTGAAATGAGCTCTAAACGGCCGTGCTTGTATTAAACATGAAGGGGGTCATCTTATTGGTCGAAGTAGACGTCCACGTCAGTGCGTTCTAAACATGAATGTGCCTTTTCTGGCTATTTTCTTTCTGCTTTCACACATGAGCAGCATTCCAGAAAATTACCGGAACGAATTTACAGGTATTTTCAAAAAGGGCCTTTTTGCACACGATCCCTTTCCTGAAAATTGCTGGAAGGGGCTATAGTGTGTTTGTACATTTTGCCAGTAATGCTGTAAAAATTGCCAGTAGTACTGTCAAATTTAAAGTCGCAATATAAAATTTACAGTATTACTCTCAACCAAAATTGCCAGTAATATTGTACATTTTACAGCAATTTTTTTACAGTGTGGGAAAAGCCGAAATACATTGCAGTGCTTTCCACAGGTATATTAACGGCTGCCCAAGTATATATGATGACAGTTGTTTTTTTTTAACCAATAGTACCATTCTTTTACATTTTTGTATCCGCCCAAGATAACCAAACATCCGCGTTCGATTAACCAGTGGAAAATCTTCTCTTATAATCACACATTTTGTACTACTCATTGTGTTTGCGCGAGAACTGTCAACAACACTTCCTCAGACAGTCTTACGTGCTCTACAGAGACCCAAAAAGATGCGCCTTTTTGAGGGATAAAAATGCATCTGGCCGGTGTTTCTAAATCTACTAAAATGTCCGGAAGTCAACTTTTGCTTTCGCTTTCTAAAGCTTGTATGAGTTTTTGCATTTCTCTTTTATTAAATACTATTATTATTAATTAAAGACTAATTATTAATTAATTATCAATATATAGTGTTAATTTTAGAAATATTGTCTTATTTAGAAATATTGTCTTATTTATTAATATTGTCTTATTTTATTGTTTTATTAATTTTTCCTGTAATTTATTTCTCATTTGCTGTATATCTTATTAATTTGATAATATTGATATAATACATATTTTATACATATCTAAAATGCTTTGGCAATACTGTATTAAATGTCATGCCAAAGAGATGTCAAAGAGAGGGAGAGAGAGAGAGAGAGAGCAGCTGTGTGCAGATTGCTCCTAAATAGCATAAAATAAGAGAAATCGTGAATTTCTTTTTTATTTCAACAGCATTTTAAAACTTTAACCCATTGAAAAAAATGATGTATAACAGTAAATAAAAGTATTGTTAAAAACACTTTATTTTTTGTGTAACATGTAGTTAACCATTTATGTGCCGGGGGTAAAGGATGTGTTTCAATCTGGCTACCATCGCAAGTATATTTCAAACCTGTGGGAAGCACTGCATTGCATGGGTCAAAATTATTATTTTTCTTTTGTACCCCAAATCATCTAAATATTAGGTACATAAAAATTTGTACATTTCCATAAATATATAATTTCTCCTTTTTGATTAGTAATGTGAACGAAATCTGCACAACTTGAAGACAATTGTCTCAGTATTTAGATTTTTTAAGATCAGATTGCAAATTTTCAAATAGTTGTATCTTGGCCAAATAATGTTATAACAAATGTCATCAATAGAAAGCTTACTTATTCAGCTTTCAGATGCATTAATCTCAATTACCAAGAACTGACACTAAAGAGGGGTCCAGGTTCACATATGGTCATGCAGAATAAGGCATTAATAAGTACTTATAAACACAGAGTATTGTACTATTCTTCTGCTAATAAGCAAGTAGTTACCAAACTAAAGTGTTATCAGCAAATTTGGTGCATCTACAGTCCACATGTATATCACAACCCTGTCAAAAGCTTTCTATGAAAGAGCGAAACAAGAGAGAAGAATAGGGAGGAGCTAGAGGTGGGTCATAGCGATTCTGAGGCCCCTTATTGGTCTACTGGTATCATGTGACTGCTTTAGGAATGCTAATTCATGCTGTATTTTTTTCTCCTCCTCTGCTTGGTGTAGTCTGTGCCTGTCGGATAGAGCAGACCTCAGACATGGTGTAGGATATCAGGAAAGGAGCAAGCGGTTGAAGTTGCAGCAAGGCCTGTGTTGAGGGTATGTACAGCTTTATTATCATTATTAAGATGTGCTGTTGTTTAAGGCTTTATATGTGACTGTGAGTGTCACTTGAATAGGAAGTCCTGCTTATGTCTCTTGAGGCTTCAACAGCATGTGTGGTCTGTATGTTCAATAGAGTGCATAAATGTGCGTATGCCTGTGCATGTCCGTCTCGGCACAATGAAAGCTGTTTACTTTAGAAAATTCCACCACATGTCTGCACCGCTTTCAGGACAGTTATCAGAGAGAGGGGCACAGATTGACACAGGTGGGCTCGAGAAACTATAGAAATTCCCTTCAGCCAAAAATGGATGTTCTGTCATCATTTACAGTCTCATTTCCTTTCTAAAGCTTTCATAATTATGTAGTTGTGTCCATATAATGAAAGATAAAAGAGATTGTATTTGACCCCATTGATTTTTTTAATTATTAGGTGAATAACTTCTTAAATGTGACAAGATTTATGACTGAAGTGAGAGATTTATGTAAACGTGACACATCATTTGTGATGTTTTAAAGATTATCAATGAGTTTGCTTAGTGCACGTGTACACAAGAAAGTTTTAGTCCTCCCACAAGACCAAATGGAGACAATGCATTCCCGGACAGGGGAATGTTGCGCTAGAAGACTGACTGACTGACAGCTAGTGCTGACACAATTCATTTAACCTATTGCCTCTCAAATGACAAGACCATCTGCACACTTTTGCAATAAGCTAGCTTGACCCGACACTCTGTAAACAAATCCAAGTGCGCCAACGCTTGTGTGTAATCCTGCTAGTGTCATCTTATGAATTTGACACTGAACATCTGGACGCTTGTGATTGTTAGCTGTTTAGCAGCTTTTATGCGTGATATGCTTTGTAGCAGATAGTTTTATGATATGCCAAATCTGTTGATGTGCATTATTTCATATTTTGTGGACTACTAAGGTATTATATCAGGTTGTTACAGATGAATAAAGCTAAGCATGTGGATCTTAAACCGCCGATGGGCAGGTCACTTGTGTACGGTAATTGGGGTAAGACCCTCATGTTTTACACTTGCTTTTCCTGTGTCATGGGCCTCACAATGAGCTTGAGTAGTTCACCCTCACCCTCAGGTCACTCTAATAATCAATCAAACAGGAGGGACACAACTCTAGTCCCCCTTTAAACACCAGGAAATGAGGGGCTCGTTGGTAGTCCATGAGGCTCTTGTAGTCAACAGAAAAGAGATACACTGAAATTAACACACTCATGTAAGATTTTCAATCTCAAAAAATGTTGGATGTTGCATATATCTCCTAACAGTCTTTGTTTTTGTAACTTTTAAATAATTATTGTATGTACTTGTTGATGGGACTTTATTTCATGAAGTATCTAAAACAAATATGAGTACAACAATACAACTGATAAAACTCATAAGAGTAAGAGCGATACTAAACCACAAACTTATATTTTAGTTCATTTAAACAAAATGAGAACACTAATAGGCAAACTGTAGTTTTAGCACATTACAGTACATGTTATTTTTTTCTCTTTTTCATTTGACTAATAAATTTTTTATCTCAAAACTCAATATTGTCTAAATATTTATATCTATAATATTTAGTTTCACTTAAAAAAATTTTTAAACTAACATAGCTCATTCTGAAAACGTAGCCCTATATACATTTCTGGAGATCGCAAATTATGTAGCCAGAAGTACGTATGGCTGCATTTCTTTTTTAAAACGAATGCTTCCGGGCGGTATGACACCGTTCCTTTTCGCGCTTACAAGCTGACCGCTTACCTCTGTATGAACGGCTTTCTCGCTGTTACCAGTTTGTCAAGTTTGCTCACCATGTACATCGGTGGACTTGAGATGCAGAGAGTACTTGGCCACAACGATGGGGTTCGAGTCCAGTGAGGAATGGTTCCAGAAAGTGGGTAAAACAAAAGCCAAAAAATAAAAAAACAAGTGAATAACAGAGTGAGAATGGGGTTTTTTGGATTGCTTTTTAAAAATGTCGGTTGGGTTTAGAGAAGTGGGTGAGCGGGTCAATCTGTACTTTTGAAAATACTATTGGTTGGGTTTAGGGAAGGGGGCGGGTGGGTCAGTCAGTCAGTCATTCAGTCAGTCAAACAGGTTTACGAGAACAGCAGGCGCGAATGGCACTCGCAAGAGAAATTTGAAATCTCAAAAAACTTACACAGTGGCCTCTGGTGGATCCACGAAAACAAAAATTGCAAAAAAACATAGCTCCTGGGATGTATTTGGCGCTCTCCAGAAATGTATATAGAGGTACGATTTCAGAATGAGCCTGGGTTGTTTTAAACACTTTTTTTTAAAGTGGGTCAGATCGAGCACATACTTGTAGCGACTTTTAGCCACATTCTAACTTTTAGCATCACATAACTAAATAAAAGTAAACATATTAGATAAGAACAATGTAAACTGATGGAAACCATCATTGAGAAAAAATATTTAGAATTAAAGTTAGATTTTTTTAATGCATTGATTGATTTTACTTATTTTTTTTTTTTTTTTTGCCAGCATTGCATTTGTTTAAATTGAAAGAGTGGGGTTTTTGTGCAGCCATTCACTAGTGAGTGATGAAAACATTTTAGCTTTTAGCTTTTCTGAGTGACGCGATGACATGAATGTCACAATTTTGAAGAAAACATTTGTCACTATTTTAATTTAATTTAAGTTTATATTAGGATTTTTTCTGGGTAAATTAAGCAAGCACAAAAGTGTATTCTGAGGTTATTTGGAAATTTGGATCAATCAAATAAAGTCCCATTGTCAATGAATTTTTCAATCTCGCTTCTTCACTAGGCGAAATCCCTCTGACACAGCCCACAGAGCACTAAACGCAATTGCTTTCGCTTTTAACAGACAGCGGCCCATTTAAGGCCATATATCACAAGCTGGTGATGGTTCTTTTGAGGAAAGAGGCCTGTGTTTGAGCACACGCAGCGACCCCTTGATCTCTAATGAGCTATACGGGACTCAGCAATATGTGTTATGTGGCATCTAATGGTGAGATCCATCTCCAGCGATGAAAGCGGTGAGAAACAGTAACAGATGAGCTGAGGTGTGTTCATACAGCTCTGTCCGAGCCCTCGTGAAGATGAGATGCAGACCCAGCGCTCACCATGACATTCTTCTGTCATGCCTGATGACGCTCCCGTGTGACTCTCCCATTAACACAAACTCAAAACAGACCGCATGTCAGCGCTCTGTCTTTCATTTCTGACAGTTTTTGATACTTATCTGATGGTTAGATATGTAACCAGCTCTTCTCTCCTGTCTTTCCTGAAAAATGACAAGTTTTGTCCTCAGAGAAATAGTTGTGGAATGTGTATATGCTTGCGATGCCCTAGTTCAAGAGTGAAAAACTGCTGGAAGTAATTGATCAAACTGAGTGCTGGATCGGCAGAAATAACTGATTGTTCTCAGTCCTTGGGTTCAGTTCATTAGCAATATTTGCAAAGACAAGCATTTGATGATGTTCTTTTCTTCTAGAGGAGAACATTTTGTGATATCCTCAACACACAGAAATGTAGGATGTAGAATGTAGGAGTTTAGTCTGAATGTTAAATGCTAATTAAATTATTAAAGGAAATAAAAATATGAAAATCTTATTATTTGTGTTCAACTAACCAAAATAGCTACAAATGAAGTTAGAGGATCATTCTGAGCTTGATGCATGCAGCTGCAAATTTTATTTTTATTTTATGTTTATTACAGAATTTATTTAATGAATCATAAAGTGTTTGAACGAATCAGTTAAGTGAATGATTCAGTGAATGACTCATTTATAGGTCCTGTTTAAATCTATTAAGAAGATATGATTTTTATTAATCTGATCTTAAGTGGACAATGGTAGATACTGGACTGAATGGGGTCTTAAAAGCATTTCGTAATGTAAACATAATGCACCACATAGTGTATCATGCGATCAAATTCTTAAACATAAACTTTTTAAACATTAAAACTTAAACATTAACTACATTTTTTCAGTCCTGATTCTAACATAAAACAACAACATATATGATTTTGCACTATTAGATTAGAGATCAGAGGAAGGTAAACCTGCCCATAAACCCTCTCCTTAAAGAAATCAGGAAAGGACTGTAGTTGAAAATAGATAAAAGAGATGAATTGCAACACCAGGTGAATGTCTCTTCTTTGTATACTTGGGATCAGATTTACCAAATATTAATATCAGGTGTAAACAAGGCCATGAATATGTCACTGTCAGTATGTTCCAAACATGATATATCTGCATTAAAAGGGCACACTGGAGTGAGGACAACAGGGGCTTTCATACTCAAAAGCTTTTTCACAATTTTTAAAATTGTTGGCAAGTACCGACTCTTTGTTATGTTCACACTGCAGGAACTGGGAACAAATTTAGTTTAGGTTTAGGGATGCTATTGGGGAAACCAAATAATTTCCTACTTTACCGAAGAGTCTAGCACAGTAGAAACTACAAGTGATGTAAGTGTACCCGTATGTGTATGTCCTACGAGAAATAAACATACAAAAAGCTTTTGCTAGCAGCACTTTGCTGTTGCCTTAGTCTACAGCATTGTGTTCTTTTCTCAACATATTATCTATAACACTACAAGTAGTTGTTTATTGTGTATGTTTACATAACATATTTCTCTGTGTTGCATCTCCATTATCACAAAACATGTTACACATGAAAACACAGTTTCGATCAGCGTGTCCTCCATTATCCAGTAGTTAATTGTGTTTAATTGATGTTATTGTCACCGACTTACGTAACTTCAGAGTTCCAAGTTATGATGCAACTTAGAAAATGGTCCAGGGCGAAATTAGTTCTAGGGAAACTGGACCTGGAGGCTAGTTCAGTTCCTTTAATAACCTGGTGCAAAAGCACATACTCATGGCCATCATAATTAAGGGTTGTTCCAAACTTAAATGCTCCAAACTGGGTCCTTGAAAGTGTCCTTCGGAATGAGGAACATGATTATTTGTGCATATTCTTCTAAACAACATATAGTCTTATGTCCTGAAACAATCAGTGTTAAAATGGATCAGCTGAGTGCATAATTCAATGACTCATGTTCATTACATGTGCAGTTATGGTTCTGTGGATTTACAATGGCCACTGCATTTGCAGGTCAGTTAAGATGAGATATGAGACTGAGCCTGCACTGCACTTCCTTAGACTTCAACTCAATAGTCAAAGTGGTATTATGTCAAAAAATATGCACTCAGAAATTGAGACTTTAGGGTGGCATGACCTATTCATTTGTGTCAAAAAGACAGACTTTCAAAAAGAAAGTCTTTGTCGCCGCATACTAGTGTAATGGACTGATAGCCTGGCAAATCGAGAAACCTATGATCAGCACTCTTTTATTGCCTATAGCAAATTTGAGAACCATTACTAACTAATGTATAAAGAGTAAAATCATTTTCTGAATGTGCACAGGTCTCACTTTCATAGTAGAGGGAGTCTTTTTTTCAGTAAAGCAGACTGGTGTCTGAATGAGAATGTGTGAGAGCTGCTGACAGCCTGTAGTAACTGTTTGAGAGTGTATAAAGTGAGTGCAGACAACTCTCTCTCTCCACCACTGCCAAGCTAGATGAAAGTGATTCTTGCCTGCCTCTGAGCACCAGCCCAGGTGTTCTCCGTCCTGCTCTCCCTCTCACTCCGCTCTCCAGCTCAGCAGCCGACAGCTACACAGCTGCTTGACATAAATCTCCTGTTTTTTCCTTTTTTTTTTGGAGAGGCAATGCTTTGGGCATTAATGATTTGATTTTTCACCAGCAGTGGCAGAAACCACTGGTATTTGGCCCACATTCTGTCCTGTTTTCTCTTTAACCTAACAGGCTCATATTATTAGGTTGTATACAGTATGTGAAGGCTCTCATATTTGAATATTTAGCTTCTGTATATGTCATGACTTTTGTATTCTCCCAAAATGTTAAAACATCGTCACATTTACTGGTTTGCATATCTAAAATAATATTTTATTTTATCAATCAGTAGATTTTAGAAGTCAGTATTCTTTATTCCACGTAATGTTTATTTTATATTGAGTATAGCATCAGTATCAATATATGGGAAAATTTAAAGGTGTGTTTGATATGAGATGTCACTGTTTATTATTCAATGACACGTATTCACAAAGGAGGAAAGCCCTAAAGTCGCACATGTGTCAGTCAAGCTTCTTTAATTAGAACTATCATTGTCAGTTCTTATCAGATTTGGAGATACAGAGGTAAAACACTTCATTTGATTTTATGAGTGTTACATCCTTAGACATTGTCAGACTAATTACAGCGACAGGCTTCTTAAGGCACATAAAAGCTTCATGGTTCTCGTGTTTTCAATATTTACAGTCACTTTTCATTTCTTGTGTTACACTCTAGGCTTTTCACTTTAGGACTGAAGTAAATCAAAGATCAAAAAGGCAGTTGAACTCTGAGGACGAACATTACGTACAAGATCTGTCATCTCTTCCTCCCTGTTTGCTAAGTACTGCCTGACAGCTTCACGGCTATGGCTTTGACAGGTGTTTGTGTTTCACAGGAACAAGGTTTGCTCAGGTGTTTTAGCCATGAGTGCAAATTACCAGTAACCATTTGCTATCGCACAAAATACCCACTAAAATATTTGAACTTTTGTAGTGTTTTGTAATGCAAAAATCAAAGTTACACAATGTCAAGCTAAATAATTGCTTAACAACATTTCAACCAGTGCAATAGTATGGCTCAGCCAATGATGTGAGTTTGGCGTGGGGCCAATCAACGCCATTCATTTTTCTCACAATGAATTGATTGGTCTTAACTGAAGAGTCAGTCAATAAAAAAAGTAAACCACTATATGACTTTTTGAAGAAAAAATAAATATTTGGGGGGTTTGTTAACAGAATGTTGTATCCTTTAGCAAATAGGGGAGAGTTCAGGACAATTTTGCAAGCTTAAGGTGATGATTTCAAGATCAAAAGCTTACCACCCACTCTAAGAAAAACCCAAAACATTTTTTCAAGTGCAGACCAAAAATCAACAACAATCAAAAACCAACACCACCTGACTTTGCAGTGGGAAGGTGTGTTTTGTTATATCACAACTGTATAGCGTTCATGCACACTTGTGTTTTGCATGTTTATTGTTAGCTATTTGCCTATAAAATGTACATAATAAAACAACCCAGGCTCATTCTAAAAACATACCGCTATATACATTTCTAAAGAGCGGCAAATTCATCTCAGGAGCTACATTTTTTTTTTTTTGCAGTTTTTGTTTTCGCGAATCCACCAGACGCTGCTGTGTGTGCTTTTCAGATCTCAAATTTCTCTCACGAGTGCCATTCGCGCCTGCTGTTCTCATGTAAATCCACCAGAGGCTGCTGTCGACTGACTGACTGACTTACTGAATGACTGACTGACTGACTGACTGACTGACTGACTGACTGACTGACTGACTGACTGACTGACTGACTGACCAATTGACTGACCCATTGTTCTCCCTCCCTAAACCCAACCAATAGTGTTTTCAAAAGCACCGACTGACCCGGCCAGCCACTTCCCTAAACCCAACTGACAGTTTTAAAAAGTGATTAAAAAAAAAAGCCCTTGCCTGATTTTTACCACGTTTTCAGATTTGACCAAATTCTTACCCTGTTATTTACTTGTTTATTTTATTTTTTGGCTTTTGTTTTTGTCTTAAAACCCGTTCAGTCCCCGGTTTCTGGAACCGTTCTTCGACGGACTCAAACCCTGTCGTCATGTTCAACTTCTCTCTGCATCTCAAGTCTGCTGATGTACATGCGAGCTAACTGGACAAACTTGTAACACCTGGAAAGCCGTCCATATGGAGGTAAGCGGTCAGCTGGTAAGCGCGAAAAGTAACGGCATCATACCACCCCGTAGCATCCGTTTTAAAGACGAAAAGCAGCCATACGTACTTCTGGCTACATAATTCGCGATCTCCAGAAATGTATATAAGGCTACGTATTCAGAATGAGCCTATGTTGTAATAAAAGTTGCTGGTGATTGTGCTTTGGGCATCCTGAGTTCCGACTCTGATCCCGTCTCCCTTTTTCTCTCTCCAACTTTGTTTCCTGTCTACATACTGACCTATCATTAATACCAAAATGCCAAAGCCAAGAAAAATCATAAAACTGCTATACTGTTCCAAACCAGCCCAAATTCCAATTGCATGGAAATATGACTTATATTCTGACTTTTTTGGGTGGGGTTAGTATCAAATATTTTTTTATAATTATTATTGTTTTGTCAAAATTGTATAATTTAGAGAAAACTGATTTACTGTCAGAAAACTGTGTTCTGTCAGTAATAACTCGTTGGCTTGAAGGCTTTGAGCTTCTCTGTAAACTGAGTGGTCTCTGGGGCATCTGTGTATCTGATTCCTTCCCTGTGGTAATGTAGTTTTATGGCTCTGGGAGTTTGAACAGTGAGGGACACGTATGCTGCAGCCTGCAGCCTTTTTAAGCTGAGACAAAGGGAAAGAATACCGCCTGAAAGGCTCTCACACTTTTGGCAGGATGACGGTAATTTATAGTCTCAGTGTGAGGGGATCTTTGAGCTGAAGCTAATCATTTTATGTTTGAATTATAGGGAGAACTCATCGTAACAAAAAATGAAAAATCACTTATTTACTCACCCTAATGTATTTTGAATTACTTTTTTTCTGTAAAAAAAAAAAAAAAAAAAATATATATATATATATATATATATATATATATATATATATATATATATATATATATATATATATATATATATTTTTTTTTTTTTTTTTTTTTTTTTTTTCTGTAGAAATGACTGAGGTCCCATTTACTGTACACCTTGTATTAAAATAAGTGGACGATGCTAAATGAAAAGTGTAAATGGGGTTGTCTTGTTTCAAGAACTCTTTTGATTAGATTGCTTTCATAGATGTCCAGGTGCTTGAACAACAAAAAAAAACCCATTAACACTGCCTACAGATGAACACCGTATTATCATGGGATGAGTGAGAAAACAATGCATTTACATTTCAATGTGCTATACCAGGCAGCACAGTGGCTCAGTGGTTAGCACTGTCGCCTCACAGCAAAAAGGTAGCTGGTTTGAATCCCAGGTGCTCCGGTTCCCCCACAGTCAAAAGACATGCAGTATAAGTGAATTGGATCAACTAAATTGGCCGTATAGTGTGAATGCGAGAGTGTATGGGAGTTTCCCAGTACTAGGTTGTGGCTGAAAGGGCATAAGTTACATAAAACATATGCTGGAATAGTTGGCGGTTCATTCCGCTGTGGCGAGCCCTGATAAATAAGGGACTGATGAAAAAGGGAAAATGAATAAATTAAATGTGTTTTACCAAAACACACCATATGATAAAACTGTATAGCTCATAACAGTATAACATTGGTTAGTTCATTCAAGACTAGTCAACTGTTCTGATGCCTGTATGAAACTTTAATGACCAACATTATGTCTATGAAGAGATAAGCCAAGTATGCTTCAGCATTTTGTCCTTTTTATGACCACCTCTCTTGACACCATGTCCAGTTATTTATTTGTATAACTTTTAGGTCCATGCTGCATTTATGTTTCAGTCGAACAGAATTTGTTTGGAAGTGGACCAGACCAATTGTTTCAGATTTCTTGCTCACAAATTTGGTGCACACCAGAGATTAGATTGCGGTTCAATTATCTATTTTAAATGGTAAACTTTTGTATCAGCAGCATGATTATATATACCTGACTAAACTTTTTCATCTTGTGAAAGCAGAAATTTAAAAAGCCTAGAATCAGACATGGCATGCCTCTTAAGAGTTTTAAAGTGGATCTCTGCAACTAAAGCCATTATTTTTCTGATTGGGACATAATAATGAGACGGTGCTAACGATTGTGTGCCTGGAAGGAAATGCGTTGATGTTCAAACCCAGTTTATTTCACGCTTGGACTCCGCCTGATAATCAGAAATGATACACATCCAGCGTGTGAGCACTCGGCTGAATAAAACAACAGGAAAATGGCTAAAACCATGCTACTGTTTCAATTTATCTGCCTCTGTGAGCACCTAATTTATATGTTAATGGCTTCCTCTTAAATGATAGCTTTGAAAGCACAGAAACCCAAATCATTGTGAAATTACGCCACAGACGTTCCCACAGCCGTCGCTGATGATAAGGTAGTATTTTAGTATGCAAACATCTGTATATTAATGTCCTCCATTTACATGCACATGGATTGTGAAACACCTGGATATTTGCATGTGCCAAAATTGGTCTGAATTTCAGACATTGTCATGTCATCCCATATCATGCAAACTACAGTTCCTCACTCAGTGAGACAGAAATCCCCCGTCTGTCAGGCTCTTCACACAAGGCGACTGGGGTCATATTTCATGCTTTCTCAGTTCAACAATGACGTGGCCCTTGCAGACAAAGCCAGCAGTTTTATGGTGGATCTTAAGGAAATGAGGGTCACAAATCCCCACATGGATGGAATGGGCTAAGATGGATGATGGATACCAGAGAAGAGAGAGCTCTGGCAGGACTGAACAATGCCTTGTCAAGGATGAGATACATTTCTCGCTTTAACATGTTGGCTAGGTTCATCTGAAGTTCTGAAGAATTGCTTCACTGAGTCATTGCATAGGGCGCATGAACATACAGGAAGAGCTACAAACTTTTCCTGATTCACTCAAGCTGGAGGTTCAGTCACAATTTAGCAGCTTTGATTTAGGACAGGCATTGATGTACGCTCAACATGCACATTGTAAAGTGAATGTGTTTCGTCAAGGTCTTTTGCCGCAGTGAAATCTTTGACTGTGATATATGCTGTTGTGCTGCAGAGCGAGTGCTATTGAATGTGACAGAACGAGTGTTAGATGTGGAAGTGACTGCACGTCTGAAGTATCCATTACCGGCAGGAGCTCCTAATTACTTTAGTGTTTACTCACACTTGGACAAAAGTGTCAAAACTGACAGCAAGCATCCTGTGATGAAGCTAATATCCTGAGAGACTGTTAGTTTAACAAGCAGAGCGGAGAGAAGGACAAATTTTATATGTCATATTTACGATTCTTAACTGATTCGTTTAATGAATTTGCAAAAAATAAATAAATAAAAACAACGTTAAAAATGGAAACACTGCACAATGTTTCAATCCAATAAGATTAAATATGTATAAGGAACTAAATTTTACAGCACGTGTTAATCTAAGACTAATGTTTATAATATAATTGCATTATTTTATAATTCATTCATTCATTACTTTTCTTTTCGGCTTAGTCCCTTTATTAATCCGGGGTCACCACAGCGGAATGAACCACCAACTTATCCAGCACATGTTTTACGCAGCGGATGCCCTTCCAGCTGCAACCCATCTATGGGAAAATAATTTTATTATAATAATAATTTATTAATTTGCTTTTCGGCTTAATCACTTTATTAATCTGGGGTCGCCACAGCGGAATGAACCACCAACTTATCCAGCATATGTTTTACGCAGCAGGTGCCCTTCCAGCTGCAACCCATAACTGGGAAACATCCATACACACTCATTCACACACTACGGACAATTTAGCCTACCCAATTCACCTGTACCACATGTTTTTGGACTTGTGGTGGAAACCGGAGCACCCGGAGGAAACCCACACAAACACAGGGAGAACATGCAAACTCCACACAGAAATGCCAACTGACCCAGCTGGGGCTCGAACCAGCAACCTTCTTGCTGTGAGGTGATTGCGCTACTCACTGCGCCACTGTGCTGCCCTATATAAATATATGAAGAGTTCAGATGCAAAACGCTCTAAATCCATCAGACCTCTTTTCTTGTAAATGAGCATTTCTATCAGGCTCCTATAATTAGGCTCAGAAGTTTCATTTTATATTTAATGAAAAGGTTATTATCTAGTAAATAAAATACCTTTTTTTCATAAATGTCACTTTAGACAATTCTTTGGTTTTTAACAAATTAGATTTTATTTTGCATCAAAGCCAGCTACATCCACTTTTGCTTATTTTGCAAAAACCTCTAAATCCACCTATCGGGACATGTATTTAGTTGAAAATCACTAAAGATGCAATTAGAATATATTTTTCCAAACATACAACAAATTACACAAACCACCTAAAATTAAAAATATCTATCAAGTAAGTGGCGGTTCATTCCGCTGTGGTAAACCAGGGAAAAAGCAGAAAAAAAATGAATGAATGAACTCTATCAAGTAAGTGCTTAATTCAATAACATAAAAACTGACACTAGTTAAATCTTAACAATCTGTTGTCATTTCTTATATTTGGGATTTAGATTTAATGCAAGTAGAGCAATGTAAACATTGTAAACTAAGCTTGGTAGATTCAAATATTGTAGTTTAAAACATTGTAAAACATCAATATCTGTGCATTGTCCGTTAATATAACAAGCTTATCAGACGTATAGGTAATATGAAGTAGGCTAATATAAATATATAGTTTCATGCATTATATATATATTATTTTAAAATAGCTTACATTAGCAGATAAATCACAAGGTGGGCCTACTGGGCAAAAAGGGGATGCCTCTCAGACAATTTTAGAAGCTGTCATTCATTCATTCTCACCATACTCAAGGTCTTGGTCTCTTTTTCGTCTCTTGTTTATCCTTGTGGGATAAAAGAAAGGCATCTTAACTCTGTCTTTCATGTTGCTGTTTAATGTATAGTAAATCTGACTCATTTAAAGTAGCGCCACTGCACAAACAAACGTTATGCATGAATGCTACACTTCCGACTGTACATTGTGTTTTCTTTTTCTTATAATGCACAGCGTTTTAAGGTAAGGCACGTTTTCATTTGCCATCCACTGACAGATGGACAGGCTCATCCAGTTTATCAAACTCTGTCTTTTAAAATCAGAAGCGGAATAAAACAGTCTCCTCATAAAGCCGGCGTATCAGTGCTCCGTTACATTGAAAACATATGATTTGATTTGCGCCTTCTGATTGGTTCTCGGGATATAGCGGCTTTTGCTGTCAAAGGCAAGTGGCGTTTAGCGGCTTTTGAATCTGAACTCTTCAATTCAATTCAATTCAATTCATCTTTATTTGTATAGCGCTTATACAATGTAGATTGTGTCAAAGCAGCTTCACATTGAAGATTATAGTGAATTGAAACAGTGTCAGTTCAGTTTTCAGAGATTAAGTTCAGTTCAGTTTAGCTCAGTTCAGTGTGGGTTAATAATCACTACTGAGAGTCCAAACACTGAAGAGCAAATCCATCGATGCGCAGCTCCACAGATCCCGAACCATGCAAGCCAGTGGCGACAGCGGCGAGGAAAAAACTTCACCAATTGACGAAAGCGAAAATTTAAAAAGCCTCGAGAGAAACCTGGCTCAGTTGGGCACGACCATTTCCCCTATGGCCAAACGTCTTGTGCAGAGCTGCAGTCTAGGCGCAGGAAGCTGGACCTCAGCGAAGACTCGTCTGTCCTTGGAGCATCACAGGAGTCAGTCTCATGCTCTCACTCCACGATGACCACCACAGCAGCTGCTCAGGATACGGCCTGGTCCAGAAAACCTTAGGATCATCTTGTCTTCATATTTTAATTGTAATTGCAAAAATTAATAATGCTTGTTGATAATATTTTTTTTATTATTATCAATTTTTTAATCTTTTAATCAAATATTTTATCAAAATGTTTATGTTCAACAATATGAAACTTTGACTTTATAAAAAAATCAACATAGGCTCATTCTGAAAATGTATATACGATTCTGGAAATCGCGAATTATGTAGCCAGAGCTTTGTATGGCTGCATTTCATCTTTAAAACGAACGCAATGGGGCAGTATGACGCCATTCCTTTTTACGCTAGCAGCTTGCAGCGTACGTCGGCGGACTTGAAATGCAGAGAGGAGTTGACTGCGACAACAGGGTTCGAGCATGACGAAGAACGGTTCCAGAAAGCAGGTAAGACAAAAACAAAAGCCAAAAAATAAAATAAACAAATAAATAACAGGGTGATAATGTGGTAAAATCTGATTCTGCTTTCCAGAAAAACTTTTTCTGGATTGCTTTTTAAAACACTGTTGGTTGGGTTTAGAAAAGGGGGTGGGTGGAGATATCGGTCGGTCAGTCAGTCGACAGCGGCCTCTGGTGAATTTAAGTGAGAAGAGCAGGCGCGAATGGCACTTGCGAGATCTCAAAACGCCTACACAGCAGCCACTGGTGGATTTGCAAAACCAAAAACTGCAAAAAATAACGTACCTCCTACGTGATAATTCACATTTGTTATGACAATATATATACTGTATATATATATATATATATATATATATATATATATATATATATATATATATATATATATATATATATATATATATATATATATATATATATATATATATATATTATCACTCGTTAAATGTCATTGACAGTTAATGAATAGTTACCACCATAAATCACCTATAGTCACTTTATAACCATTTACAAACAGCAAACTGCATAAAATGCTAGTGCAGCATGCAGGACATGTGCATACACATATGTGCAGCATTCAGAAGAGCGACCATCCATTAATCAGCTCTCTTCAGTCAAGCTGTCAATTTATGGCAAGACAAATGCATGACAACTGGTTTTAACAGTTACACAACATCTTTTGATGGCTATGCTACTATGATGCTAGCAGACTGGTTTAGCCTGGCTGTGGCCTGTCCAGACAGGCACAGATTAGGTGTCTCATCCATCTGCAGTCATTCACCCCGAGGGTTAGACCTGCTTGTTTGATGTGGCCTGATAACCCATCTGTACCTGAAAACCTCAGGATAACCTCATCGTTTACAGCTCAGGTAATCCTATTTGTATTGTTCAGCACAGACTTTGCATCACGTTTGCTACACCAAAAGCTCTTTTGCCTTGAGCGAGTGTAACTTAATTTAGTGCGAGGGTTTTGCGGGCTGCTGATGATGCTGGATGTTGAGTTAGCTGGTCTCTAATGCAGGCTAGAGAGCAAATTGAGTGGAATAATGTGTGGTGTAGTGTGCTGTGCTAGCTAGGGAAATAATGAGAGGAGATAGGGAGGGAGAGAAGGACAAAGAGAGAACGAGTCTCTTTCAAGGTAATGGAGAATGGAGTGTAATAAGCTTTTGTGCACCCTTGAAAGATTCCACATCTAATGGAAGGTTAAGCAGGATCAAACAATTTGCACAAATGTGTTCTGATGACTTCTATATCTACAATCCTGTTTGTGGTACTGGATGATGTTCTCTCTTTCTTTTAATTCGCATCCAAACAAACTTAAATATGTAGGATTTCAGAACAGAAACGGAAGCTACTGCTCTCTGTTTTCTTTGTGTCATTTAAAAAATATTCAAATGAAGAGTTCAGATGGAAAAACCTCTAAGTGCCGTCTGAAATTTCCATTGAAAATGACCATTTTTCTCAGTCTCCTTTGTTTATGTTGAGGCATTTCACTTTAAAGAACAGGAAAAGGACTTATTCTTTGCCATAAAAGTGATATTACTGAACAAACACACAGGAGTCTGATAGAAATGCTCATTTTAGAGGAGTATTTCAGATGGCCTTTAGAGGTTTTTGCATTTGAACTCCTCAGATATTTTACAAATTAATTAAAAATATTTTATAAATTTTTAAATACTCATACTTGCTCAGTGGTTAGCACTGTCGCCTCACAGCAAGAAGGTCACTGGTTCAAGCCCCGACTGGCTCAGTTAGCGTTTCTGTGTGGAGTTTACATGTTCTCCCTGTGTTCGCATGGGTTTCCCCCACATTCCAAAGACCTGCACTATTGGTGAATTGAATAAGCTAAATTGACCGTAGTGTATGTGTGTGAATGAGTGTGTATGGATGTTTCCCAGTGCTAGGTTGTGGCTGGAAGGGGCATCTGCTGCATTAAACATAGGCTAGATAAGTTGGTGGTTCATTCCGCTGTGGCGACCCCTGATTAAAAAGGGACTAAGCCGAAGAAAAATAAATGAATTAAATAACAAATGCTACCTTTGTCAAATATTGTGATGTGGAAAAACCTATTTTTTTGATGTGCAGCACCTGTGAATTAAAACATTTTGCTAGTAAAATGAAGGTCTGTGAAATCTTTCATGTACTGTATAAAATAATTAATGTGATGTTAATTATTTTTTTTATGATAAGTGATAATGTGAAGGAAATGCCTGATCTATTGCCTAAAATTTTTGATTTTACTCGTAAAGACACTCAAATTACGTTCAATGTTCAAAAATATCTGCGTCGCATCGCGTCACGTAATGATTGACAGGTCACTGAGCCAGTGACTGTGGCCAGAGAGCAATAAACAATGTGTCGTAGATGAATAAACGTCCCCATATTTTGAAAGAGCATGCAGCCATTGGCTAAATTGTCCATCAGTCAAACTAGAAAGTAAGTTACTGGCTAAAAGTGGATCACAGATAGCATATGCAGAATGTCAAAACCAGGGCTTGATTTGTGCCGGAACACGCACCTCTGAAATCTGATCCGGCACCTCATTTTACCAATCCCCCTCATCAACCGCCCTCCTCGGCCGTCCGCTGTTCACTTTCACTTTCTTCCACGACTCCCCAACCCTCTTCCCTTTCGTCCGCGACACCCCTCCGCCATCCAACGTCCTGCATTCTCCCAACAGCCGGATCTGTTACCCCGATCTGTTCCGGGACCTCGCAATTCACAAATTAAGCACTGGTCAAAACACTTGACGGCTTTGTTTAGATTTCAGTAACTATAACTTTGACTTTTTATTCAGTTTGTGGTTTCATTTTGTTTGTAACATTGTAAGCTATGACATCGTCTTGCTTTTTACTACAAAGACGCTGTTTTTGTGCGCACGTAACATAGTAAACAATGTAAACAATAGGTCTCAGGCAGAAACTGTGACATAAACAAATGAATAACCTTCCATAATTCAACACTATTGTGTCATTGGACTGGATGTGCTCTATAGGATGTTGTTCTGAGGATTCGTACCTTTCAAAATAAACTCTGATGTACCGCAATGCATGCGTGTGTGTCTTGTTATAACGATGATAAGTATATACTCCATATCTAAGCGTGTTCTGTACAACTTACACAAATTTAGCAAATACATTCTTTATAAGCTTCTCATTGAAAAACAACTAGCAACAATCGCTGCTTGAGGGTTGTAGCTTTAGACTGATGTATAGCTTGTCAAGATCACTCATGTTCTTTTGTGATGTAATCTCTTCGTAAACACTGAAATGTTTGAAAACCCCACCCCCTAAAAAACACGAAAAACATGAAAAAAAACAGTGCCCCAGTGCCTCTACGTCCTGATGCTGGCTAAGAGGACGACCTTAAAAGTTGTGTTTAATGGACAGTTCACACAAAAATGAAAATCATTTGCTCACCCTTTACTTGTTTTAAACCTGTTTGTGTTTCTTCTGTTAAACAAAAAGGAAGATATTTTAAAGAATGTTGGAAAAAACAGACGTTGACTTGCATAGTGTTTTTTTTGTGTGTGTTCAAACTTTGAAACTACATTTTTTTTTCAACAGAGGAAAGACATTCATAAGAATTTAGAACCGCTTGAGTGTGTGTAAATAGTAAAGAAATTTAAAATGCTGTGTGTGTACTATCCCCTTGAAGAAATCATTGGAAATAAAGGAACAGGATTCATAAAATGTATTTCATTGATTTTATTTAATACGTAGTCTATTTTAACTGTAAATACAGTACAGTATGTTCACCACAAAAAACAAACTTTACAGCTTAAAGTTTTTATTTTATTTGGTTTTTCATGTACATTATGATCTTACTTTATGATTTGCATATATGTGTAAACAGTGGCACTGAATACAACATCATATTAATATCCTTGAGACATATTACAGCAGGTGGATTGCACTGTAGAAGAGATGTCCCATTTGGTTTGGTGTGTAACATTGGGTTTTCTGTTGCTCTAGCTGTTCCTCGGCTGAGTAAAGGAAGTATTCTGACCAACAAGTGTCCTCCCAGCCCCCAAGAAGAAAAGCCCAGCTCATTTCCCCTGCAGCAGCCTTTGATGTGTGTTTGTTTAATGGCATTATTGGGCCCAGTCATCTGTGATGGGAGGAGTTCTGCTCCACACAAGAGTCAGAGGTTGGATTCTCATTACTGCTAGTTGTGTACTGTCACAAGTTGTGCTGGAAGCTGTCAGACTGCCTGAGTGAGTACAGTGCAACAGTTTTTTTGCATGATTTTATGGAGGGAATTCAGTTTCTCTGTTAGCAATTTGTCAGCTACATTCATAAGTTAATGAATTAGCTACTGTTAAAATATGAATAGTTCTAGCTGACAAGGGGAAGCCACACTTAATGTTTTTTTGCAGTCCACTGCACTGCACCTTTTCCATTACTTTTCCATTGCTTTTCTTTGTAAATTCATGCAAGATGTGTATGTATATGTATATGGGTTGGGGGTAGGAGTTCAATTTCTTATTGGGGACTTAATGTCCATGGTGGTTAAGATGATAACCCTGATATACACATAAACTTAATTAAAGCTTTAATTAAAGACTTTTAGAGGCATTGTAAAGACTTATTAGGTACACATCCTAAGTTTTTTCAATCCCATAAGACCTTTGTTCATCTTTTGAGATTTTGTTTTGAGATGTTTAAAGTCCAGAAAAGGAACCAAAAATATTGTCATAACATTCCATGTGACTTCAGTGCTTCAACTTTAATCATACAAAGCTCCATAAACCCTTTTGTTCTGTTAAAATCAACTTTGTTCACCAATGTTTTCTCTTTCCCATTAGGGTGCACGTTTACTACAGGTAATATGACATATCAGAGTCAGCAGTTCAACATGCAGCAAGGATTGTATTATGTGTATTAAATGCGCAGCCTGATCTGATGCGGAACACATTGGCAAACAAAGTTGTTTCTACACAAGAGTGTTTTTGGAGGTTTATATGTTGCCACGAAAGTTTTGACAATGTTTTTGGTTCCTTTTCTGGACTTTGAACATCTCAGGACTATTGGTGTCCATGGAGGATGAAAGAGCTCTCTGATTTCATCTAAAATAACTTAATTTGTTTTCTGAAGATAAAAGAAGGGCTCAGGGGATTGAAACGACATTAGGGTGAGTAATTAATAACAGATTTTTCATTTATTAAACTAAATAAACTAATCCTTTAACAGTGACTGCACACGATTTATTAAAGAGATCAGCCCAAAATGTAATTTATTTTGAAAAACATTTATTCAGTGTCTTTATGTTCCAAACCTGTGTTTATTATATATGTGTTTTACATATATACAGGTTTAGAGTAACTTGAGAATAAGGTATTGTTGACAAAAATGTCAGTTTTAAGTTACATATGCAGTTGTTTAAAACAGAAATGGTCAAACTACCTTGGTAAAGTTACACCTAAAATAACAATATCTTTCAAGATTCTTATAACACTGAAATAACACACTGCAAAAATGTTTTTGCCTGGTTTCTAGTCCAAATATCTAAAAATTCTGAAATCAAGAAGCATTTTCTAGAAAAGTAAGAAATATCATCTTGCTTTTAGAAATAATATCATTAAATTATTTAGCTTGGAAATGTTCCATGTCTTAATTTTGACATACTATTTATAAAACAAGACTATTTATTTTACTTGTCAAGACAATTCAGCCTGATTTAAGAATTTGAAACTGAAACAAGACAAAAACCTAGAGACTAAGAGTACAAGATTGTTTACCAAAACCTTTAAAGAAAATGATCTGCATTTTAAGAATGTAATCCTTCTGTCATTCAAAGTTTTACTAAGCAGCTTCTCACCATTGACCACCTCTAAATATTAAATGCATTTCAGAGACACAAAAGCAGTTTTACCTGAGTGGAAAACAAAGCATTAATTGTGCTTTGAGCACCTGAAATCAAGTACTAGAACCTGCTGCGAAAACATCTGTTATGGTCTGCGAGATCTCCAGGTGGATCAAAGCCTGCTTCTGTCTTTCAGTCTCCACATTTGCTCAGAGATACTGGAGCTGGTGTGGGCATGTGGATCATAAATCCCTGAAGGGATTCTGAGAGGTGTTACAGTTCGGCAGTCGAGAACCGTAAAACATTCAGCAAAGCGTGTAGCTGTCACTTTCAGTAAGAATTCAAAATAAGAGGATTTGGTGTTTAAAAGACCTGCCTGCGTGCATTAAATTTTGATTCTGTCAGATGGGATTCAACGTGAGAGTGATATGGATATTTGATGCAGGCGGTTTAACACAGCAAACCACCAAAGTATATTGGAAACAGGTGAATGTCAGTGCTGATTTCCCTCAGGGTAGCAGAGAAAGGGGTGTTTGTAGGACTAAATTTGTTCATTGCTGCTTAATAATTAGTTCATAGCTTGTAAAATTGTTATTAAAACTGAAAAATTTGTTCATAGCTTGTGAAATTGTTGTTAGGTTTAATTAGTAATTTCTGCTATGTTTAAAATTAGAGGATTTTGCTGTAATATAGTGCTCACTTCTCTGTAAAGCCACACATTGAATAATAGTGTTAAATCTAATATTTAGCTAATCTTCAAAGAACTATCCCTTTTAATACAATACAATATAATGTTGTGATATCTAAAGTTTTATTTTAGACTTAGTGTTTAGTAATACATTTGTAAGACTTTTGAATTAGATATTTATGGTTATAAACAGGGCTTGACATTAACTTTTTTAATCACCAGCCACTGTGGCTAGTAGATTTCCAACATTACTAGCCACTGGCCATTTTCACTAGCCACAATTTTGTTTTTGGGAAAATATATTCTATATGCACAAATTTGACTTTGACTAAAATGACTTGATTCAGATTTTGTATTATGTCCACATGCCTCCTTTTCATTTCACTTTTTGTGTGTGTTGTGTATGATCTTGCTCAATGTGCATGAGCAAATGGGTTGTGTCGCATTGCAATTAGCTTTTATTTCACATGACTTTTCAGGGCTCAAAATTAAGGATTTACCAAATTTATCTCTGACCACACCAAAAATAAATAAAGAATTATTTCTTAGCCACAAATTTTAAATAATGTGTCAAAACAAGCTAAATATAACTGTATACATACACTTTTTAATTCAACAAAACTTTTCTTTAAAAAAAATTTGAGATATAAAAAAAAATTTATTAACATGTATCTAAAATATGCACAGTAATCTGTCCTATCTAAAAGTCCCAGATCACCAGTTAACTACACTTAAATGGGGAGTTAATCTTCTATTAAAGCAATATTATTGTGAAGGATGATAATTAAACCATATTAACAAAAATAACCGCAAGCAAAAGAAAGCCAGTAAAAAACACTGTGTGTGATAATAAAAACGTGCACACGATCACGTTAGCCCTGTTAATAATCTTTTTAAAGAATGATTAAAGCGAAAGCAGCAACTGCTGCTGCTTACAAAAGGATATATTTAAAAAAATCTTGAGCTCTTGAAAGCAGCAGGACTGTGGGTGCACGATCATCGCTTTTTGTCAAGTCTATTTAAAAGAGAACTGATTGCACCAGTTGCGTTTCCTCTACGTATGGTTGATTCGTGCAAGTAAACGGAAGCGTGCATTACATCACTGCGCGCGAGTGATCATCCTCTCATTCGGTATTCACCTGCTTTCTTTTGCTTGTGCGAACACAATAATCTTTGTCAGTCATGCTGCTTCTCGATTCTACGATTGCATTTGCACGAATATTGGGCTATCCTTATTGTCAAACCCTGCTTTAAAAAAAAAATACAATTTAAAAAGTATTTTCAACCAGCCAAAATGGCTAGAGGGAGTGTCTGTCTAACCCGCCACAGCTGAAATCTATCCGCATTTGGCGGGCTGGCGGGTGTTAATGTCAAGCACTGGTTATAAGCACACATCTGTGTAAAAAAACACATACAGGCTGCTTGAGATAACGTATAGTTCATATTCTATAAGTATAGGTAAATCTGCAAGTTGCAACACTATAATAACAATATTCTGGATTCAGTATTAGATTGATTTTACAGCTATTAAAAACAACATTAACAGGTAATCAGATTTAAAGACTTGATGCATTCAAATAGAAAAAAGTCTCCAACATTTTTCAAATGATCTTCTTTTGTGTTTAGAATACAAATACTCATAAAGGTTTAAAACAAGTAAGGAATGAGTAAATGATGACAGAATCTTCATTTTTGGGTGAATTTTTTTTTGGGGTGAACTATACGCAATCCAGGCTCATTATGGATACGTACCACGGTATACATTTCTGAAGAGTGCAAAATACGTCCCAGAAGGTACTTTTTTTGCAGATTTAGTTTTTTGTGAATCCACCAGAGGCTGCTGTGTACGCTTTTAGAGATTTCAGATATCTCTCACCAGTGCTGTTTTCAGATCTTACCAAGTTCTCACCCTGTTATTTACTTGTTTATTTTACTTTTTTGTCTTTGTCATTGCGGTCAGCTCTCTGTGAGTCAAGTCTGCCGACACACGCAGCAAGCCACTGGGCAAACTGGTGCAGCAGAAAAGCCGTTCACACGGAGGGAATAGGTCAGCTGGTAGAGCAAAAAGAAACAGAAGCCATAGGTTGTGCCATACCATCCTGTAGTGTTCGTTTGAAAGACGAAATACAGCCATACGTACCTCTGGCTACATAATTTGTGCCCTCTAGAAATGTATACAGGGGTAGGTTTTCACAATGAGCCTGTGTTGCTTGTAACTCAGTAATCTGCACTGATAAATGAACTTGTGCAGACACTATTAATGATGTCATTACTGCAGCCATGATTCCCATGCTCCTGGAAAGTTTGTATTTACAAAGTTGGCAAATCAAAGTTATGACAACAGGTGCATTCAAGCCCCTTTGGTAAGAGCATACGCTAAAAATGAATGAAACACTAAAAATGATGGTTGTTGTTTGTTCAAACTACTTATTTAAAATGATATGACAACACAAATCTTGAGATTTTTTGGGGCAACTTAATTATTTTATGTTCAATCCACTTTAATTTGTAAAAACTAATAACTAATAACTTAAATTGTCTCACAAATTGATTGTGTAAAAACGCCAGCATTTTTTACAATGTATTGTAGATTTATACAAACTCTATTTTAACAAACTGGTTATGCATGCTGCATCCATTGCATTCATCTTGTATTATCATGGCGACATCCCCAGCTCAGAAACTTTCACAGTTTTATTAATGATTGTATTGTGCTGTTCATATGTAATCAATATGTGTTCATATGTGCATCTTATAAAAGCAATCTTTGCTGCATGACTTGTACATGTCATTACTGTCTCGATTTTTACAGGTTATATTTGCAGGGATGGTTATGTGCTCATACTGTATGTTTTCACATTGACATGTTGAAGCACTCACTGTCAGCAGTATATGAAAGATCATCATGTTGTTATTCTCAGCTGAAGGATCGACAGTAGCCGTGGATTGGGCACAGGCAGACGGAGGCCCATGGAGAAGGAGCAGGAGCAGGGCAGCGTGGCCTCCAGTGCCAGTGTCACCATCCCCAGCACTACCTCAGCCTCCCCCTCCACCTCCGTCGGCACCATATCAAACTCCTCCAGCAGACAGCAGACTGTGCCTCAGATATCAGTCTATGGAGGAATCACAGACAGGCAGACCGTTCAGGTAATCTCTCTCAGCCTAATCTCTCTCTCCCTGTGCTTTGCCCCATAAACTTGTAATATCCTCTGGCGCCATCTGAAGGCAACATGCAGCAAGTACTTCTATCATATATCAGCAGTTATATCTGTTTTGTTTAACTAAGTTAATAAGTCTAAGTTTAATATAGTTTGTTATTAGATCGATAGTAATAGATAAATAGTTTGATTGATGGTTTTGTTTTAGTTTAGTTGACAGAACATATTTATATGTATTTATATCATAGACAAAAGCAATGCTTAATGTTTGCAGTTTACATTAACTCGTTCAAACTATAAACATAGTATATAGTAAATATATTAGACTTATACATAAATAAAGTATTTTGAAATATCCTCAATATAGTTCAAAAGTGTATGAATCAGAGTGAATCTGCTCGCCAGCAGTGATTGGCTGCAGAGCAGGACCTGTGATGTCAGCTGTATTTGAATGATAGTATTGTGGAGACACTGAGCACATGTCATTAAGGATTCAACTGCAGAGAGCTCAACGTTTGGAACTTCACAGGGTAAAATCTAGCTTTTTTAAGTTTTTTGTGAGATATGTAAATCTAATTCTAAAAAAAATAAGTAATTGTTATTCTATAACAATGCCTTTTTAAATAGATATTTAAAAATATATATATTTTATGATTTTGTTATCCCTAATCTAAACAATAATATCTGTATGCATTTTAATATCTGTATGCATTTGATAATCAAAAAAATTCTAAACAAGCAACTTAAGAATTCAGCATGAATTATTATTTGACTACTCTTATAACTCTTATATAATATTCATATTTAAATTATCGTTTTGTTTTATAATTTGTTAAAATATCATCATTATTTATTTGAACTTTTTATGTGTTTTTTAATGATACTTACTTAGTTCTCTGTGAATTACCTAATGGTAAAATGTAATACCTAAATAATGTCACATTTTAAAATTAAGATTGTTGAATCTATTGATAAACGCTGAATCTATTGTTCATTGTTACTTCATGTTAACTAATGTAGTAAATTAATGTTATCAAATGAGATAGTAACGTGATCACTATTGTACAATTGTTATTAATATAATAATGTTAATATAAAGATTATACATTTTCCAGAAAAACTGTGAGAAAATAACAAGAAAAGCCTTACTGTGTTGCACAATTTTTCTTGTCAATTCAATGTTTTACTAGAAAACAAGACAAATAATACTGATTAAGCAAACAAACAGAACCATTCCATTGCACTAAAGGTTTTTTTATAGTGGATTTTTTATTTTAAATGTCCTTTGCAGTACGAAGGATTGGTATTTTATGATCTGTTTTCTGAAAGGTTCTTTGGGGAACCAAAATGGTACCTCTAGTCTATGTGAATTGCTTTATTTTTAATAATGTAAAACAAATTAGTTGCATTCTCTGACATCCAGTGGCTGACAGAGGAGTGACTGGCGTGAGGACAGTGTACACAGATCGTGTTAGGTCTGAAGGGAATGCAGTCATGCTGTCAGGCTGCTCTGATGGATGACAGTGACCCCTCATGACTCCAGCATTGAGCTTACACTGTGACCTTCTATGTTTACAGAACAGCACTCCAGTCCTTCTCTTTGCATACAGTATTACCTGCTGCTTACACATAATATGGTGATAAGGTCTTTAAGCCTCTGTGATGTGAAATATACACCGGGATATGTGCCTTACAAGACTTGGCCAAAATATAATTGAGATGTTCATTTGATGATCCCATCCCATGTTACTTTGCTCAGGTCATCCAGCAGGCCCTGAACAGACAGCCCAGCACAGTGGCAGCTCAGTATCTCCAACAGATGTATGCAGCTCAACAACAGCACCTCATGCTCCAGACCGCAGCACTACAGCAACAGCACCTGAGCCTCGCTGCGGTGCAGCAGGTGGGCACACATGGCATACACATATAAAAAGAGGGCTCTAAAAGATTGGCAAAATATTTCAGCATTATTTGAGAATGATGAGCTTTACTAAAAAAACCTTCTGATGGGTCTGGACAAAAAAGACCTATTTAGAGGGAATTTGTTCCTTGTTGTCCAAACTCAAAAAACATGTGTTTTAATTACTTTTTACATTTTAATTTATTTATATATTTAGTCCTGTCCTGATTTATTCCCAGAATTATTTAGTCAGTAAATATCATTAGTTTTTGTAAATTAATTCTAAGTAATCTAAAAGTTAGTAAAAGACACTTGACATGCTTAAATTGATGCAACAAAATATTAAATGTTGTTGGAACAAATTGTAACTCATTACAACAATATATATATATATTTTGTATGTTATGTGTCTATGTGTCTGTATGCATTTTAATATCTGCATGCATTTGATAATCAAAAAAAATTCTGAGCAAGCAACTTAAGAATGCTGCATGAATTATTATTTTACTATTCTTATAACTCTTATATAATATTCAAATTTAAATCATTGTTTTATTTAGAATTTGTTAAAATATAATCATTATTTATTTTAACTTTTTATGTATATATATTTGTATGTTATGTGTCTTATATACAATCAAGGGCTTTACTGTATATCATAATAAATTGCATTATACATATATAGTTGTCAAACAAATGGCTGACTCAACTGTTAACTTAAATTAAATAGATGTTTTGCTAACATATTAAGAGTAAAAACTTATTAAAGAAGATTAAGAGAACAATTTAAACTATTGTCTATTATTTTTCCTATATTTAAATAATTTATATAATTTAATATATAATAAACAAGACAATATTTTTCCCACTGTTAAACTAAATATTAATTTATTCATCTTCCAGTTTATGACAGATATATTTTGTTTACACCTGTCAATCACTTGACTGACATAATGAACACAGATTCACAGGAACACATTATTGCCCTTGAGAAAACAATTATTATATGGGTAAAGGTTTTTGTTTTGTTTTTCTTTTCATTCTTACGTTTAAGTAAAATTTTGAATCAGGCTTTTTGGCGCCACTGTTCATGCTTGTTCAAGCATATTGATATATTAATATGGATAGCATGTGCATTATATTTCCTCAAACTTCTCCTGTGATCAAACAAAGTCTTAATATTCTTGTCTTGATCAGCTCACACAAGCTTTTTCTTGTTTGTTTCTTTAGGGAGTTTAATTCGGCTAGATGAAAGAAATACTTTGTTCGGTTTCTCGACATGCTAATCAAACGCAGAGGAAAAATATGCAAGCACAAACATGCTTTTAGTCTGATGGTGCTTAACTATATGAAGATAGTCAGCTGTTTAAAATACAATTCTGTGTGAAGATATTTGATGAAAGTGCACAAGGTCTAATGAAAACCACTGAGTGCTCTTTATAAACTGTGCAGTGATTAGATCATGCACAGGGTCATTCATCTTTTGTGACAAGTATTGATGTGAGATGGCTATGGCCAGAGGCATATTTTGCACCATTTAACAAAAAGATCTGCTCTGGCAGAGCCACACCATGTGAATATTTGTGGAAACCCAAGGGGTACAAGCTTTTCTTAACAACTAAGTATGGTTTTGATTCATATTTTTGGCCAGCATCTCTAGTTCTGCTTCAGTTATTTGTTTAATGCTGTGAATTATACAGAGCTTAAGTCAGCTAAGCCGTTGATTGACAGTTGGATTAAATTTCTTGGAGGATGATGCCATTAAGAAAGTAAAAAACCATTAGTTACTTTACTGTAAAAAGTGAGTAAACCCGTTGCCTTAAAAGTAAATCCATTGTAACTTGGTGCGGTTGACTAAACTTAATTCTTTATAATTATGCACATAATTCATTTACTTAATAATTTAGGCAACAGTGTGTTTTTATAGTGTGTATCCACTATTGGTTGTTACCGCAAACATCGGTTCATAGATTTGAACTAATGTAATGTAATAATTATCATTAAACTATTAATAAAATACCACATTAAGTTTACATTCAATTGATAAAGTGAAGTTCATATACAGGTGAACTAAATTTAAATTCATCACCATCCCACTAAATCATCTCCTTAAGCATTTTTCCATATATTTGTATGTTGATTGCAAGCACCCACAACTTTGTTGACATATATAACTGCATTTCTTTGGATGTTTTGCACTGCAAATCTCTGCAGTTATGCAACCAAAAACTATCATTTGTAAAAGAATGAAATCTAAAATTAAAAACACTGGGACAAAATAATAGAGTTATTAATTTGTAAACATGTTTTGTTTATAACATTTTAATTAGAAAAAAAACAAAGATATATCTCAAATATTTCTTAAAAGTAATTTCGGGCCAAGAATAAAAATTCTGTCATCGTTTATTCACCCTTGTGTGGTAATAAATTAATTCATCTTAAAAAAACACAAAAGAAAATATTTGAGGTAAAAATCTGAGAGATTAACAGCTGGTTTCAAACAGAGCTCAGACTAAACCAGGATTATGTCATAGTTCAATTGCAACATTTGAGTAATTATATAAAAGGTGTTCCTCTTGAGACAAAACAAAGACACTGAGATATACTGATATAAAGTCTGTGACTATATAAGCCTTGTCTGTGAAACTTGCAGTGCTGTCGCCTCACAGCAAGAAGGTCGCTGGTTTGAGCCTCGGCTGGGTCAGTTGGCGTTTCTGTGTGGAGTTTGCATGTTCTCCCTGCGTTCGCGTGGGTTTCCTCCGGGTGCTCCGGTTTCCCCCACAGTCTAGGCTAAATTGTCCGTAGTGTATGAGTGTGAATGAGTGTGTATGGATGTTTCCCAGAGATGGGTTGCAGCTGGAAGGGCATGCGCTGCGTAAAACATGTGCTGGATAAGTTGGCAGTTCATTCCGCTGTGGCGACCCCAGAACAATAAAGGGACTAAGCCGAAAAGAAAATGAATAAATGAATGAAGCATAAGACCAAGATGGTGCCAATGATGTCTGGGTAAAGTCTAGATAGGATACAGCTGCGGATAAGCACATCAGTATCGCATCATTTTTGTGACACTGTAGAACAATGATTAATATTTTTACAATACTGTGACGGTTGGGTTTAGGGTTGGGGTGGGGATAGATGTTAGAATAATACAATTTATTGGGTAATTTAATAAATAACATAAATAATACTCAGTACAACTACTGTTTTTACATTACTGTGATGGTTGGGTTTAGAGTTGGGGTAGACGTTAATAAAATACAGTTAATGGAAAATTTTATAAATAATATAAATAATTCTCGCACCTAATCTAGCAACAACGGCCTCCGAGTGATGCTCTGCAATTGTTTTTGTTAGTTTGGCCCATCTTTAGTCATAGTCCTACAATTAGTTTCACCACAAACAAACTGTTGATTCTATATTTACTTCTTATTTTTTCTAAATTCCTTTATTAGTCATTAATATTATAGTCATTAATATCAATATTCTCGTATGTTTTATTTAAGTTCTCATATGTGTAATAAAGCTCTTTCTGACTCTGATTCTTCTAAAGTTAAAGCATCAGAGATTTGGATGAAATTAACAAAACCTTTATGCAGTAATTTAGAATTGGATAAAAATCTCAAGTGTTTGAAGGGTGAGTAAATATTGATAAATTATTTACATTTTTCCTTTTTAAAATAAGGTAAAAATCACTTAACTAATAATCACGCTGTATATTTTTTTTTTTTAGAAATGAAAACTAACCAATTATTGGGGACACCAACAGAATTGTTAATGTGTTTCAGGAAGTACAGTAGAGAATGTGTTTGTATTGTGGACTGGCAGGCTGTTCACACTGTGCTGTGGGAACGAGGGATCTGTTTCCTGCCGTTCTTTCTTTTGCTGTTGTTGTTATTGATTAATGAGTGCTGGGTTTGACTTGTGACCTATCTCTGTGTCTTTCCATTTTTCACCATGTCTCTCTGGCATTCACACATTCCCCATAGGCTAGTATAGTGGCAGGAAGACAAAGCTGTAGCCAGCATGGCAGTACATCCCAGCAGACTGTGGCCTCCCAAACCACTGTAAGTAATATTAAACCTGACATTGATAGCTCACTCAACAAGTCTCCAGTGCTGTAGAAAATATGCCAGAGTGCAGTACTTACGGCCTACCACTTTGTTTTTACAATGTACATTTTGCAAGTTTCCTCAACTTGTGGCTAAATGCGATGGTTCGTAATGCTTTAGTTAAGAATATTTATTACTTTGACAACACAGATTTCAGAAAATGAAAAGTATATGTCACTAAGCTTTTTCCTTGCTAAAACAGATAAACCTGGCCACATCCCCAGCGGCAGCTCATCTGATCAGTCGAGCCCAGAGTGGGAGCTCTGTTCCAGTCTGTATTGGCCAACAGGCTGTGCTGCTGGGAAACTCCTCCACGCACACACTCACCGCCAGCCAAGCACAGATGTATTTACGAGCTCAGATGGTAAATCCTCTTAAACACACACACAAACACATTTGTGCTTTCTAAATAGATATACCATACACTTAAATTGTTTTACATGGTGTATATTATAATAAACACAGACTAAATACACTGTAAAAGCTATAGGTGAAAATGACTAAATGATATAAGTTAGTTTAACTTATAATTTCTAAAACAGTTACTTTGACATAATGATAAAGAGTTATAATAACTCATAAACTCAAACCGAATGAGTTAATTAATTAATTACATTTTTTGTATTAACTTAACTCTAATGCTAAAAGCAATACCAAACCAATTGAGTAGCTATAAAGTTGTTTGGACTAAATTTGTTTTATTAACTGAACTCAACTCGAACTCAAACTGAACTTAAAATGTTTAAAAGTTATGAATACTCTAAATGTTTAATAATATTAACACAAATAATATATATGTTTATATAGTATACAGTAATTGTTTCAAAATGTATGTGGTTTGCCACAATCGGTTTCCTCAAACAGTTTGAGTTAACTTAAGGTTAGTTTGAGTTAACTTAACGTATCGGGTTTCACATTATATAGCCAATTTTATGTTTTGAAACAACACTTAATTTGTGTAATTTTTTTTTTTTTGTTTTGTTTTATTTGCACCAGTATGATGCCATTCCAAATGTCATTAAGAAAATAGTCAAAGGAATATGGTAAAAAGAAGTGATATTGAGGAGAAAACACTGGAGAAAACAAAAATCACGAATACAAAACAATTTCCAAAAAAACATTTAGATTAGCAAAATTGAAGTAATTGTGTTCCAAGTTAGGGTACATTTACATGACAACAATACACTACAAATGTGTATACATTTTTAGTTGAAATGCGTACTATGTGTATAACCCATTAATCACAGTATTATTTTTTGTTAGCTTGTAAATTCATTATGGTTAAACAAGGCAACATCCTCTCAAAGCAAAAAAAAAAAAGCTTTGTAGTGAAAAGTAGCGAAATTATTTAGAAATTTACTTCTACATTGAAATAATTGTGATATTTTAAAATAATATATATATTTTCTTTATATTGTATGGAGTTATAATTAAATAAAATAAAGGACCTTTTTTATTAAGGTGCTCAAAAGGAGTTTTTCTCCTAATTTTTTAGCATACGATGATGAACAGATCTAAGCACATCATTTGTTTTCCTGAGAATTTGTGGACTTGGTCCATTTCAAATGCTCTCTGTATACAAAAGATCACTTTGGTAATCTAATGCAGCACTCACAGTCAAATCCATTACAACTTGACTGTCTTTCCAAAACTTCCCATGAATATATAGTATTTTTTCTTGAAAATGGAAAACATAATTGCCATTTTACAGTGTCCTGCTTTGACCTCCTTTTAATTGTATGTGTGTGGGTGGGCATATGACTGTTTGTGTTTTGTATTCATACTTACCATCTTACAACATCTTTTTTTCATTTGGCCTTGAATTTTAAACATGGCACAGCTGCAGTTCTTTCAAAAAACCCAATAAGAGTCATGATGGTGACCCAAATGTTTTCCCTGGCACATCAACTCCACTTTTTCTAATACAGTTTTTGGCTGGGAACTGATTAGCAGTAAATGAGCTTGAGTTTGAGATCTGCCAGAATTGACAATGCGGTCCTTTTAGCCCTATAACAGCTGAAATGGCTCTTATGTCAAATCTGATAGCCTAGAATTTGTTATATAAATCTGACTCATACATTCAGATAAAGCAACCATTTTTGGGTGTGATTTCCAGGCACAGCAAACTAATCTTGTGCAAGTAGCAAGGAGCCTAGGACGAGCTGTTCCTTTGTCATCCCAACTTATATTTACCCCAACTGCCTCAGTCACAGCGGTTCAACCGGAGGCTCCTGCACTCTCAATCAACACACCACCAACCAGCGGACAGGTAAACTTCACTTTTAACCAGTATAGTACATATATATTTAAACCAAACATTAATTAACTTCAACATTTTTCACATCGTTGGAGGTAATAAAATATATCAAGTGTTAAACTGTGTCAGTACAAATTTATCTTCACAATGTTAGATGATAAAAATTAGTATTGAACACGTCATGTATTTTTCTGGGAATAATATTTCTAAAGGAGCTGTTGACATGGAATTGAACCAGGTTTTGTTGCAAACAATGCAAACATAAAAAAATTATGTGTAATAACAATGAAATGACATGTGGAGAACGTACTGAACTATTGAATTGCATTTAATACTTTATATAAAAGGCTTTTTTTTGGTGATGGCAGCTTAAAGACGCCTCTCATATGGAGAATGAAGTTACATGAATTGTCACTCTGACTTCAACAGAGTGTAAAAAACCTGATGGTTTTTTGGGTCTTGTCTATCAAATCTGATCTTTACTTCGTATTTTCTATTGGATTTAAGTCAGGTGATTGGCTGGGCCATTCTACAACTTGATTTTCTTTCTCTGAAAGTATTTAAGAGTTTCCTTGGCTTTGTTTTGGGTCATTGTCTTGCTGAAATGTCCACCCTGGTTTCATCTTCATCATCCTGCTAATGTAGATGTTGGACTGAAGCAGCTAATATTAATTTACAATGACAAAGACCAGAGGGTTGCTGAATAACTACTGAGAGATATCTCTGCCTTTCTTCATGTGTTAAGTACTTTTCCCCTGCATCATTTCATTTTATTAGGCATAACTTAATTTGTAAACTAATTAGATTTGTTTTCTTTGCATATATGGATTTCTTTGGTTGTTACCAACATCCAGGGAAAATTTTAAGTCAACACCACCTTTAGAAATATGCTTTCTTAGAAAAATGGTGATGTGTTCAATACTTCTTTCCCCACCGTACCTTTAATGAAAAGAAAAAGTATATAATGGATTACTATCAACCAAAAATAATTAGAACTGTTAAAACTGTTAGTATAACAATATTTAGACAACTATTAATAACTTGTTGCTTCACTCTTAGTCTAGCCTTAGTTCCTATTTTGTTATTTTAAATCTACTATATTTATGCTATTTCTTTATTTTGCTATCCTCACTTACATAAATGAACTACAGTGCACTTCACCAACTAGTAAATATAATGTCAAAAAATATATTTGGTGTCTGAATCATTTTTGGTTTGCCTGAATATGCTGTTTTTTGGATGTCACACGAAAATCAGTTCTATCATCTTGTGCTTAGGTGCAGAACTTGGCTCTTCGTGGCCAGCAGGGGGCGCTGACATCCACCCTCTCTCAGTCTCAGTCACAGAGCCTGAGTGTGAAACAGTCCCCTGTGGCATCTGTGACTGGCCAATCAGTGGCCCGACTGAAGAGTCCAGGAGCAGAGCCGAGCCCTCAGGGAACTGCTGCAAAGGCCAGTCCTGCAGAAACGTCTTCAGAGACGTCGGCAAAATATGACAAAACCAGTGACCTCACAACAAGGGAGCTTAACGTGTGTCCCAGTGTGACCTCAGTGGCAGGACATCCTCTCATAAGCACAGGTAGAGCATCACTGTCTTTCCATGTTACAGCATTACAGGATTATAAAAGTTTTTAGCTGAAAATTAGCTCCTTGGTGTTTCATTATAATGCAAGCCTATGGCTACCAGCATTGACTCCCATTACTCCCATGACATACCCATGATGCCTAATTAGGGGTGGCATAGTGGCTCAGTGGTTAGCAATGTCGCCTCACAGCAAGAAGGTTGCTGGTTCAAACCATGGCTGGGCTAGTTGGCATTTCTGTGTGGAGTTTGCATGTTCTCCCTGTGTTTGCGTGGGTTTCCTCCGGGTGCTTCTGTTTTCCCTACAATCCAAAGACTTGCGATATAGGTGAATTGGATGAACTAAATTGGCTGTAGTGAATGAGTGTGTATGGGTGTTTCCCAGTTCTGGGTTGCGGCTGGAAGGGTATGCGCTGCGTAAAACATATGCCGGAATAGTTGGTGGTTCATTCCACTGTGGCGACCTCTGAAATAGAGACTAAGCCGAAGGAAAATGAATGAATGACGCCTGATGATACATTGAGATTTTTGAAGCTGAATTATCAGAATCCTTAAATCCACAGCCTTGTCAAATGATTCTGAGCTTGTTCAATAAAGTTGACAACACTTTAGGTTAAGCTATCACTTTAAAGGTCCCGTAAAGTGATTTGAAATGTGCATTTTTACTTGATGTTTGTTGTAATCTCAACTGAAACATGAAAAGAGGGTGGAACATAGAGTAGCTCCTCCCCTTTTAAAAAAAACAGCTAATAGCATTTTGTTTTATCACAGCTCACTCTGCCAGTGAGAGTGGTTGAGCTCAAGTGGATCAAATGAAAAGCAAATAATGCTGCCTATGTTTTATGACCTTTACACGCTAACTTCCCTCCATCATGTTCACTTGGATGTACATCATTGATTACGTTACAGAAGTGTCCACTACTGGCAGAACATCTAAATGGGTTTTAATGGAATTCCCTAAACCCTTGAGCACTTGTACTGTAGGTACTACCCTGTTGTGACATCAAAATCGCATTGCATTCTGAGACATATAGGCGCTCGAGTGGACATATGTATCTGACTCTCACTTCCTCGGTCAAAATCGAGGAATTAAGGGTATGTCCATGTAAACTTCCCTCGATCACTTGATGAAGTAAAACGTACTTTAAAATGGAGGCAGGGACTCCCTCGAGGGAACGAGTAAAGGGATCTTTGTGAGTTACTGTCTAATGGCCCGTTTCCACTGAGTGGTACAGTACGATATGGTTTGGTACGCTTTTATAGCCGTTTTCACAGTCAAAAGGTACCTAAAAGCGAACTGTACTGTACCTTTTTTTGGGTACCCTTTGCAAAGGGTACCTAGCATGACAAAAGGGTACCAAAAGGTGGAGCTAGACGTGCAGCTGAACGCTATTGGTTTACACTTCCGCATACACAAGCAGGAGAATGAAAACAAAGAAACCGCCATTTTTAAATACACAGCCGAGACATTACATCGTAATAATATATGCATATAATAACGAGCCATGGTCGACCCAAGCTCAAACAAAGCTTGTCGTTGTCTTGATGAACAGCCACAAAGCCAAGAAGAACAAAATCTGCCGTGTCCTGTTTTTGTTTTACGAGGTTGTCTAAAAGTGCGAGCGGTTTCACTTTCTCCTGAGAGCTCATGAGCTTTTTGAGCTCATGATAATAACATACACGTGATTATTGAAGTGCTTCTGACATCCAAATGTGAGAGTGAAGCACAAAAAAACAGGAGAAGCCAGAAACAAACTGTCATGTTTAACTATCATCGCCTTTTGGACTATTATGAACTTGGAATGACGGAATTACTTTCTAACAGAGGTCACAAGTGCTGGTGAAGATTGAAGATACAGATGAAAAGGTTTGCACTGACTGGGCTATATGTTGCGTGTTGTTTTTGAACCCAAATAAGGACTAAATGTATGCTGTGTGTAGTTTTTCTGTAATTAGTAATACAGATACTGTAAGGGGCTGTATGTGTTCATAAATGTTGTATTTATTTATTTATTTTATATAATTGCAGACGTTACAGTAGGCTATTTCGCACTGTCATTAATCTGCAGTTTTAATAAAATTATGTTCATAGAAAAGTTAGTAAGGAACATTTATACACAAGTATTTATGTGTAAAGTATCTGTTTTGTGAGAAGACGACCCGTACAGCTTTACTTTAAGCAAAATTTCCTCGAGCAAGAATGACGTCCACTGAAACTTTCTGTTGTACACCATGTCCATCAAAACCATTGGTACACTTTTGGCAGTGGAAATGCAAGCCTGATAAAGGTGACCCGTACCGACCCATACCGTACCGCACTGTACCAGTCAGTGGAAACGGGCCATAACGGTGAACTGGAACGCAGCCTGAAAATCGTCTTATAGGGGGTGGGGCATGTCAGATACTAGTGAGCATTTGATTGGCCAAGATTTGATGAGAAGTGATAAACTGCAGGCTTTGGATGTTTATGTCATGTTTATATCTTCTAAACTCAATTTTTGTCACTGTTTTGGAGCACACTAGCTAATAGATATCCTTAAAACTAACATACTGATACTAACATCTAAAAAAAAATTCTTGTAATTTTACGGGACCTTTAATTGAAGCTAAACTATCAAAATGGTGGTACTTAAAAATAGTATTATATACTTGACATAATATAATAAAATAGAAATGGCAGGTTCAGAATATCATCACGAGTATGGGACAATTTGGTACAGTGTTTAGCGATTAGAAACAAAAATGGCTGTCTGGACAAAATAAGCAGTTGCTTTATCTTATGTTGTATTATAATGGATGACTACTGGGAGATTTATGACGTCCTGACAGAAAGGCTAGCTTGTTTATTTTTCCCCAGTTCTTGACAATGGAGAGCTTATTGTCCAATAGGAGCACTGATGCTTTTTCATACACCACTTTCAAACATGGCAAATCAAAAGAGAGGCAATGGTATTTTTTGCTGCTGGGTGCAATTATTCATTGGGGGAAAGGTTTGTGGAGCTTTGCCAACAGTACTTATGCCTTTAATATGTTTCCTCGAGGTTCTAGTTTCTGGAAGTCAATCACTAGTTCCACATGTCATTAAAGACAATGAACAATGGTCGGTCAGAATGCAATGTATATGTTTTTTGTTAACATCAAAACAAGAATTTCTAGGTCTAATAGACATAATCTTACATAATTATTATTGTAACAGACTAAAATATTACATAGTCTGACCCCTCAAGTGGTTCCAATGTTTTATGAATTTCTGCTAAACACAAAAGAAGACATTTTGAAGAATTTTGAAAACTGGCAGCCGTTGACTTTCATAGTAGGATAAAAATACTATGGAAATCAGTGGCTACAAATGTCCAATATCTTTGTTCAATGAAAAATAAAATATACTCATAAAGGTTTGGAACATGTGAAGGGTGAACTATGCCTTTAAAACATGGAAGCAGTGAGGAGAGGATCCAGTGAAAGCTTGCCATCTCAATTGTCTCACTAATGGAGGAGTGAAAGTAAAAAGAAAAGCGAGAGACATCTGGCCTTGAGCATTAAAGTGGGTGTCAGGTTGCTGTGGCAGCAGTCTTGAGGAGTACACTGGGCGGCAGTGTTTTTCACGACACCACACCTGCTCTGTGTGTATTTGTGACTGGTGGGATCCTCTATTTGTTTGAGCCCTCTAATGCTGGGCCTCTCTGAAAGAGTATCACTGAGACAGATGCACAACTTTTTTGGCTCATAGATACAATTTTGTTCACATGCCAGTAAAGTGATATGCTGGTAAAGTGGCTCATAGTTTACACTCACTGGCCACTTTATTAGGTACAACTGTCCAACTGCTCACATGGCAGGAATTCTAGATATGAGCTGCATTCAAAAGCTGGAAAATGTTTCCTGCTGCAAAGGATGCCATCCTTGTTAGGGAGAAATCAAGGCATGTCCAAATCACTTTCTGTCTCCTAAGATACCTTAAGAATGTATCATTTGCTGCCTTTGATATCCCACAATTACTGAGTGTTTAGCTAAGAAAAAAAAGCTAGCATTTGAAAGCTTCACTGGGTGGTCATTTTGTGTGTAAATGTTAATTCTGACCACATTTAATGTCCTTTCTGTCAATAATTTAGGATTGCAGTGATTACATTACACATATGTTGTTGCACATGCATTATGTTATAAATCACATCAATCAGTTTTGTGAGTTGCTTTCATGCACAAATGTTGCTTAATTCACTGCCTGATAGGGCAGCGAGGTGATAAGTTTTAGACACAAGCATGGTCCAGATTACTGAAATTCAAGCCAAGCGTTAGAATGGGCAAGAGGGGTGATTTAAGTGACTTTAAATGTGGCATTGTTGTTGATTCCATATGGATTAAAGTTAGTATTTCAGACTCCTGATCTTTTACATTATCTTATACAAAGTTTGACTTTTTGATCATGTCTTGATGCGTGAATGCAATGGTCAAACACATCATATCAGGCATTTTCTGAAATTACTAATACTGTAATAACTGTTTTTTTTTTTCAATTTGTGAGTTCAGCATTAGAGGTTTATTTGTACATGCACATTTTTCACTGGTTTTAGATGTGGATTACCTATTGTTATCTAACAATCACTTAAAGTTAATTATTATATAACATTGTTATATAACACTGTTAAATGTAATATTTTTTCAAATGTAAAAATAAATATAATATATAAACAAAATAGCAATGAATTATAATAATGTCATTTTAATATAATGCCTTAACTATAGACTGAATTTAGCCAGACTTTATATACTTTAAAGGGCACCTATTTTACCTTTTTTACAAGATGTAAGATAAGACTTTGGTGTCTCCAGAATGTGTCTGTAAAGTTTCAGCTTAAAATACCATTCAGATTATTTATTTTATAATGTACAATCTGCCCGTTTTGGTGTCTGAGGACTACGTAGCTGTTTTTTTACTGTAGTCTGTGGCTTTAAATCCAAATGAGCTGCTTCACCCCGCCTACTGCTCCGATGTCCATGTCTGCTTCTCAAGCGTTACGTCAGATAAACAGCAGTCAGTGAGGCAGGCATGGATTAAGCTGAAATAAGGTCACTAGTCAAAAATACCAAGTAAGTTTATTTGATGTATTAGTGGTGGAGTCTATTCAAGCCTTTCTGAAACGATAAGTCACACACAAATGCTGTTTGCAGTACACACACGCACGCAGGCACGCATATATATATATATATATATATATATATATATATATATATATATATATATATATATATATATATATATATATATATATATATATGCGTGTTTAGCAGTTTACTGACACCATGCAGCCGTGGTGATTATAGCAGTTAAGAATTACATAGCATTTACAATTACATTTTATTACAAAAAAATGCTGTTTTAAAAGTGTTTTAAAACTATCAAATTAATTATGGAGGTGCAGCTGATAACAGAGAGTTGTAACATATGTTTTAATCCTATTTTTTTTTTGCAGACAATGTTCTGTGGACTTGTATACATGTTATTATGGAGACATGGCACCTGTCAATCAATTCAGTGGGCGGGGAAAAAAATAGACTTGTGTTTATATCACTCCAATATGACTGTGGACACACTATACCTACACTCAGTCCTGTCCAAACAGCTTACAAGTTGATTTTCATCACAAGTGCCCTTTAAGCAAAGTCTTACCAAACCTCATTCAGAACTTTTGTGCATAAAAACACCAAACCTTTCTTGCTGATTCACAGGAAACCCCTAACAACATTCACATGTGTTGTGGTCAACTGTGTTGTGGTAGCTGTTTATTGTGGCATATACAAAAAAACTCCTCTATGTACTGTACAAAATACTTAAAAATGTTCACACAGCTCTAAAAATATTTAGTACAAATAATATAATTGCAAACAGTAGTATATATAATGCATATATATGTATATAATCATTTGTATTGACAATATTTTGAAATATGCATTGAATTGCATTGTCCATAAAAGTAGGGAAAACTGAGCCAAAAAGAAAAGCAATGTAGTGGAAAAAGCAGTGTAGTGAGATTGAATGACCCCTAAGACAGACAGTGTTTCGTTCAATTAAACCTTATTCATCCTTATATGAATCATCCTGTTTTTTTACTCCTTGTTCTTCCATTTCTCTTCCATTAATCTTGTGACACATCATTTGTTACAGTCATATTAATAGCAACGAGGCACAGTCAGTACAAGCCAAGCCTTCAGTCGACCACTCCAGTCCGATACAAATGGAAACCACAAGCGGGCTAATGTGTTATTTGTGGGTGTGGGTTTCTGTGCATGTGGTAAAGTCCAGACCATTTCCTGTCATGAAAGCTTGACAAAGAGTTCAAGCACCGATAATAGCACAGAACAGCTAAAGATGAAGTCAGAGAAACCACTGGATCAGTGAGAAGGGTCAGTACTTACTGGCAACACCACCATCAGTATATTTTGCTTAACACACTTGTTGCTTTACTGAGTTTCAAAAGTCTACAAATAGCATTATGATAAGTGATTTCAGCTCTGTGCAAACATCTGTCCACTTCCAGGAGATCCTAAAAGTAGCTCTGTTATTATGTTGGATCTTGGTGAATGTACTATAATTAGATGGGGTAAGTCGACAGAGAGACCAACTGGTAAATGTAAGTGGTGTGTTGAATGACTTGCTGTCCCATTTTCTCATGTTTTCTTCATAAGGAATTCATTAGACTAGAAAAGCACATAGCCAGGAGCATGAAACTCTAAATATTTGGTGCACTACTGAGAGAACACTAAATAAGACCAGACCTTTCTTACACTGACCAATGCTGAACTGAAGTGTTGGGCCTTCTTGAGGTGTAATGAAGAATGTTTTGGAGAGCTTTTCCTTCGGTAAATGTTTGTACATGAACAGAGGAACTTCACCCCCTCCACTTTGGGTTTGAAATCAATAGTTGACCTGAGAAAAAAAGTAGGCATGTGCTAGACCTGGTTTCCTCAAAACTGACCTTAGAGGGTCGCTGCCCTGCAGAGCTAAGCTTCTACCCTAATCAAAGCCATCTGAACAAGCTAATCAAAGTCTTTAAAGTTACTAGAAAATTGAGGATAGGTGACTTGGCCACTTCTGCAGCTTTTTTAAGAGGTTATGTAAAGTTCACAAAGAACACATAGAGCTGACATATTTAACCCACAATACACCAAAATGTATCTCAAGGCAAATTCCTCTTGGTAAACCCCCACCCTAATGCTGTGTTCACACCAGACGTGGAATGCGCAGATAAAGCGCGCTATTCGTGTTATTTATTAAATTTCCCATTTATTGTATTTTATTATCGTCTACCCCCACACCAACCCTAAACCTAACCGTCACAGTAACCTAAAAACAGTAGTTGTACCGAGTATTGTTTATTTTATCTATTAAATTACCCAATAAATTGTATTTTTTAACGCCTACCCCCAACCCCAAACCCAACCGTCACAGTACTGTAAAATAATAATTATTGTTATAGAGTGTCATAAAAAATTCCGCTATATTAATGTGCATATCGCACTTCCGGCCAGCCGTATATCCAATCTAGACTTTACCTTCTGTCTGCCTGGTGACTGTAGCTTTGTTGCTAAATGGCTAACATGGATTTTATTGATAAAATAACTGTATTTATGTGCTTTTATGAAGGCTGAAAAACAGCGTCGATACGTTTGGAGCAGTGTCTGAGTCCACTAGCTAGAGGTGCACCCAGCTCTGTGAGCTCATAAACTCCTCCAGAAACTTAACCTGGATGACGGAGGCTTTCAGCGATGCTTCTGACTGAGCCGATCCCAGTTTGATGAACAATTGTCGGTGTCGGCTGGAGGATTTCCCCCCGGGACACCAAGAACAGGTGCTACATCACAATCATGCCCCCACAAGAGCAAGCTCCTGATTGGTTAACGTGGCGTGAATGTCCGCAGAAGTTTAGATTTTTGAACTCGAGCGATTCACGCAATTTGCGCGTCAAACGCGCAAAACGCTCAATTCGAGCCACGATATTTGCTCGTATCGCGCCATCTGCGCCGCACAACTCGTGCCATTCACGCGTATCGCGCCGCAGGATGTCTATTTGCATGTGTGCATTGACTTAACATTTAAATCACTGACGCTTGACTCTTCTTCTGCGTCTGGTGTGAACGCAGCATTAGCCCAATGCAAGAAAATGATATACTTGAACTCAAATGGTTGTCTTAAATCAGGGGTGCCCAAACTCGGTCCTCGAGGGCCGGTGTCCTGCATACTTTAGCTTTACTTCCTTCAACACACCTGCCTGGAAGTTTCTAGTATATACTGTATAGTAAAAGCTTGATTAGCTAGTTCAAGAGTGTTTAATTGGGGTTGGAACTAAGATATGCAGGACACCGGCCCTCCAGGACTGAGTTGGTGCACCCCTGTCTTAAATGAACCATTTGGAACATGAGCATAGTTTTAATAGCTTTAGTATCTCTGTAGATTTTCAGATGTAATACAGGGCTCGAAATGAACCTTTTTGCTTGGTAGCACTGGTGCTCCTAACTTTAAAAATGTAGTCGCACCAGCTAAAATTTTGTCGCACCCACCAAGAATTCTGTGCACCATTACTACAAGTTTTATATTAACAGATTTATTGCATTTAAAACAAACAAACAAACAATCAAAAAAAAAATAAAAAGATTTGACATGCACCCACCGGCCCTGAACGCACTGCTTGACATGAATGACATGAACTGAGTTAACGATAATAACTGTGATGTTCTCACGGGTGCTGTCTGATATTACACAGTAGATTTTGACATATAACTTATTATTTGCATATGTCATCTTAATAGCAATCATGAGCTGCAATATTAGTTTAATCTTAATGAATGCAGGGTTTACGCAGTGTTAAATTTTACATATAGCTGCCACTTGCCACTAGCTGACAGCATCATGACGATTGAATAAATGAATAAATAGAATCTCTCGCGCTTAAAATGTGTAGATGGCAAACGCTGTTACCTGCAAACTCCATCCCACAGACTTTACAGTGAATGGCTTTAGAAGTCTTATCCACTTTTCGAAAAGTGTATCACTAATACGATTATTCACCAATACGCCATTATTTGTAACTTTAGGTGGTTTCTAAAACAAAAATCTGTCAGTGTTGTTTTCATACTCTTATCTTCAGCACTTTACATTTTTGCTGCTGTTGCTCCCCATTACCTGCAGGCAGAAAGGCATTGACTGAATTGACAGTTGATGTTAACCAAATGAAGGAAAAGTACGCTGGAATGAAAATGTTTTTTTTTTTGTGTGTGTACCATCTTTATTAAACTACAAAATATTACTAATATAAATGTGGCCTGAGATATCTCAAACCTAATGGGCTAAAAGCTACCAGCATTAAAGTTCAGTGTTTTTTGTAGTACACTGCATCTTTGTTTGTCAGGTCTTATAATACTTTGCTTTAGATACTATATATATATGTCACTGTAGACACAAATTGAATTCTTTCCTGTTTGAAGAGCACTTGGTATTGAAGCTGTCCTTTAGCACTTAGCCCTCAAAGGCCAGGAAGCCTTCCAGACATTTCTTTTTTCGTCATATTAAACTAGTCTGAGAAAGGGCAGCAGTTAATTATTTATTAACATGGGTGGAACTTGAACCAGAATGTGGTCTTCAGTGCTCAAAAAAGACCTGCATCTGTTGTTGCTATTCTATGAATGCTTTGAACTTAGCAGGCTGCTGGGGGAGTGTGTGAAAATGTCACACTATCTGATATTGTGTTCATCTGACACAACAGAACAGCACAAAGATGATACAACACACACTCCCACAACCTCAAAGAATTTGTTATCATGAGCCATGATGTTTGATCGGTTGTCTTATGACAAATTGCTTCTTCTCTGAGGGAAAACATGGCATGTGAATTAAAGTGCCCCTGTTATACTATTTTTAAGGTCACTAATATTGTTTTGGAGGTCTCAATTTTCATCCAAGGTCAAAGCACACTTTCGTTTTATGAAAATATATGTTAAAGTAGAGCTGGGTGAGATGGTCTTTTAAAAAAATCCCCAATTTGTTCATGAAAAAATCAATTTATGGTTTACTTCTTTCCATGAGAAATACATGATTTAGTGTGCAGTTTCAAATGCGTGTGTCTGACGTTGAATGTGTGACTGAGAGCCCTGCTGTTTTTTTGATTTGTGCATCCTTTTTTTTTTAACTTCTACCCAGAGGTGAGCGTCACGTATTAGGGTGAACACCGATTTTCATTCATACAAATCAATGTAAACCTCTAACTCGAATTAATCGATAAAAACGATTCATCGCTCAGTCTGAAACAGTTCATTCAAGGATCTGGTCTCTGTAAACCCCGCCTTTCTGAGAAACTTCTCTGTTGTGATTGTTCAGATGGCTCACTCTGTTGTGATTGGTCTACTGCTTATAGCACATGTCAGTAACTAATTAACCATTATTATTTCTGAATTTTAGCTCCAGAGCCCTCATCAGTGCTCCAAAACAAAGTGAAAGGAACTATAATTGTAACCAGGGATGTGACACTGACAACAGGGTGTGGATCCATATGCAGGTTTATTGAGGAAGTCAGGCAAGCAATGGTCGACATAGTGGCAAACAGATGTAAACAGGCAGTCCAGAATCGTAGTCAAAAACATGCAAGAGATCAGAAGGCTGGTGGTAGGTAGGGATAAACAGAATAACAAGGCAAGGGTAAACACATGACAAAACAAGACAAAGGAACTGAGTTGTAATGTCACAGGCTGTAAACGAGACTCGGCAACTGGAGTGAATGTGTGTGCTGCTTAAAAAGTGTGTGAAATCAGTCCTCGACAATCCTCCGGTGGTGTGTGTGCAATCAGTCGGGATGAGGAACATGTGTGTGTGAGCGGAGTGCATGTATGGAGATGTGGTCCATAAAATGCAAGATTTGTAGTCCGTAAGCTATTGTGCATGTTTTCCAGCGATCTAAGGAGTAAAGATCGCTGGTGATCGTGACAATAATGGTGGTGTCGGTTTTACTGTTTAAACCTTTTGCCTGGGACACTCAAAGGCAATGTCAAAGAACTAGTGGCTGCGAAATCTGACAGTGTTGCCTCACGTTGGCTGTGTCTGGTCACATCTGGACCAAAAAGCTGTACGTGAACACACCGAACAGATGACAGCCAGCTGAAAGTAGAAAGTACATTCTACGTCTGTGTGAGAGCATGTATCTTTCCATACCTGCAGGTGACAGTAGTCTGTACTATCATTCTACAAATGGAAACTGGAACTAGCTTACACATACAAACCATAAACATAGCAGTACTGACATACCATTTTCACAGTAGTTCCTCCTCTCCATAGGGGGAATCACTGAACAGCAATCAGAGCAATCTCTTTCACCAATTCTATACTCTGAATCTGGCAAACTCCAGCCAACATGACCCAGACAAAAGACGACATGCGGAACACACAAAACAAACTAGCCTGATAGACGCTCACCGATGGTCCGATGCTAAACAGCCAACAGTCAGCTTGATGTGTCCCAGTTTTTAGTCGTCATCTGTTAGAAATGCAAAATGGATTCGCTTTTGCTGTGCAGAAAACTGCATCTACAGAATTCAAGGGCAAGTCAGAAGATGTTGATCATAAGCAGGAAATGATGACTATTGGTTTGCATTATGCAAATCTGGTACAAAAATATATTGTTTTGTGCAGGAAATAAGAATGGAATGACTGACAATTAATTTTAGGCACTATTTACTTTCACAAACACAATATAACTCACATTAAACAAAAGATAACATCCTAAAAGGTGTCATAGATGCACTTCAAATTATCCTCAATCTTAACTGTACACCTAATCTTTTATCCATTTTTTATAAACATGAACAAAGTGAAGCCAGTATTGAGCTGCATTATTAAAAACAAACAGAGCAAAATTGAAAGTGCCACAGTGTTTACACACTTCAGGGCTTCAAACTGGAAAAGCAGAAAATATGAACATTGTAGAAATGAGTCAGAGCACATTTAAAATCCTGCGCAAATTAGGCTGACATTCTGTAGAATTTCCACAGCACAGGCTGTCAGAATATGTCTAACAGAAGGTTTCTTCAGGCCATCTGATTCATCCAGGTCATATTGTGCTTCACAAGTGGATGAGTAGAGCTGTGCTTTATGCACCTTAGAGTTGACATTCCACGAACCCATGCATACATGAACCCATTAACCTCAAGTCAGCACGACAAACCTGCTAAAACAACGAAAAGCCCTCCAGGAATCTTTACTGGCATCAAATTCAGTATGTAAATCTTACGATGGGACAGTATTTTGCATCGTTTTCATGTGTGCTAATGTGTAATGTACACACACTTGGATACTAATAATACAATTCTTCTTCTTTTTTTTTTTTTTTTTTTTACAATTTAGTCATTTTAGGGGGCGATATGGTGGCTCAGTGGCTAGCACTGTTGCCTCATAGCAAGAAGGTCACTGCTTTAGGTCCCGCCTGGGTCAGTTGGCATTTCTGTGTGGATTTTGTATGTTCTTCCATGTTCGCGTGGGTTTACTCCTGGTTTCCCCAACAGTCCAAAGACATGCACTATATGTGAATTGAATGAACTAAATTGACCATAGTGTGTGTGTGGGGGTGTATGGGTGTTTCCCAGTGATAGGTTGCAGCTGGAAAGGGCATCCGCAGTGTAAAATATATGCTGGATAAGTTGGTTGTTTATTCCGCTGTGGCAACCCCTGATGAATAAAGGGACTAAACCGAAGGAAAATGAATGAATGAATGAATGAATAATTTTAGGGTGAACTCTGGAATGTATTTTTAATGTGACAAATTATTTATTTTTAAGGGGAAAAATATTCTGTACAACTGTACAGAGTGCATATTTTTGTCATATAAATATATCTTGCCTAATTAGGTTGCACAATTAAAAATGGACTGTGGGGGAAACTGGAGCACCTGGAGGAAATCCACGCAAACACGGGGAGAACATGCAAACTCCACACAGGAATGCCAACTGACCCAGCTGGGGCTCGAGCCAACGACCTTCTTGCTGTGAGGCGATCGTGCTAACCACTGTGCCACCGTGACGCCATGAACATGTCTTTGTAATCATTAAAAATAACTTTCTCTTCCTTTTGCAATGTCATCTCTTCTTTTCTGTAATGACATTTGTATTGCAACTTCTGTTTCATGCCGACTTTATATTGAAAAACTAGTCATTGTCCATCCATCATCCAATCAAGTTCCATCCTTTAATATTTTCTTGTTTAAAAAAAGTTGTTCCCCTTTTTATGTCACAATATGAAAGAAAAGAGTATCGACACTTTTATTACATGTTGAATCTAAACTAGGAAACCTGACATTGCCCAATCCATCATCCAGTCAGTTCCCAAACAACAAAATCAAACTACATTTATTCTTGTACAAGGAGCCATTTTACTCAGAAATATGACACAACTGGGGAAAAAGTGAGTATTGCAGCTTGTTTTATGACTTTAAACTGAAAATCCAATCCATCATCCAGTTAATTCCCAAATGACAACATCCAGCTCTGTCCTTCATTTTTTCTTGATTGAGAGTTTTATTTCACTCCATTATTACTCCAATATCCATTTCATGCTGACTTTACACTGAAAATCCTTTTTATGGAATTACTTATCATGTAATACATATCCTGCAATCTATACGGTTACACATATATTATTAATACTGTATAACATTCAAAATCTTTTTTCTCAAACCAAAACAAGTAGATCTCATGAACCAACCATTGTATGTTGTGGTTTGTTCCAGCATATACCCAAATCCAGACCCATCAGCTCCTGCAGCAGCACAAGCAGCAGTTTGTGATTCAGCAGCAGCCTCAGATCTTACAGAGAAGTCAGGCTCAGCTCTTAGAGGCCGCCGCCATTCATCCCCACACCGTGCAAGCTGTGGCCATTCAGCCAGCCCTGCCAGCACAGCCTCAGCAGTGCCCAATCCCTTTGCTGCCCAAAGTGCCTGTTACCTGCCAACAAGCCACCATCTTCCACTCCACCACAGTGAGTCAGCAGGCGCTTGCTCAGAATGGACAGGCGCACATACTGAGCCACACCAAAGCACCACCTCTACAGCTCACTGCAGTCAAGTGCCAGATCCATCCTGTTCAAATTCAAGTAAGTGGATTTAATGTCAAGTCATATGTTTATTTTTTTTATTTGTGTTGTATGTAGGCTATTGGTTTAACTTCCTCCCTCCTTTTCTGACCTTGTCCTGTTCTGACATTAATTTCAGCAAGGAGTAACCTCACAGAATGTTCCCGATAAGGACACTCCTGTTCTTCTCGAACCACAGCTGCTATCCATACCAATACAAGAGCCAACTCGGACCGAACAACGCCAATCAGACAAAAAAAATCAACTGACAGAAAACACGCAAGGTATTGATTATTTTTATTACTTGTTCTATCAACTATTTATTTACTTTGTTGGTTCACAGTGTGTAAGGGACCCAAATTGTTTAATGTTTAATAATTTAGCAATCCCAGGCAGTGTTGGGGAAAGTTCCTTTTAAAAGTAATGCATTACAATATCGAGTTACTCCCCAAAAACGTAACTAGCTGCATTACTTAGTTACTTTTTATGGCAAGTAGTGTGTTATGTTAAATTTGAGTTACTGTTGTGTTACTTTTTCTTGCCTTTGCTGAGACTTGATCTCTTTCAGAACTTGCAGGGTTTTTTTTCTTCTTTTTAAATAGAGGAGCTATTAAATTAACAATGCACTGTATAACCTACACCTTCATTTATCTTTAACAAAACCCATAAAAAAAAAATAGGATAATGTTATCTTCTGGGAACTTTCTGACCCCAGAGCTATACACTCACCGGCCACTTTATTAGGTACACCTGTCCAACTGCTCGTTACGCAATTTTCTAATCAGCCAATCACATGGTAGCAACTCAATGCATTTAGATATGTAGACATGGTCAAGACGATCTGCTGCAGTTCAAATAAAGGTGATTTAAGTGACTGTAATTGTGGCATGGTTGTTGGTGCAAGACAGGCTGGTCTGAATATTTCTGAATATTTCTGAATATTTCAGAAACTGCTGATATACTGGGGTTTTCACGCACAACCATCTCTAGAGTTTACAGAGAATGGTCAGAAAAAAAGAAAATATTCAGTTGAGCGGCAGTTCTGTGGGCGCAAATGCCTTATTAATTCCAGAGGTCAGAGGAGAATGGCCAGACTGGTTCGAGCTGATACAAAGGCTACAGTAACTCAAATAACCACTCATTACAACCGAGGTACGCAGAAGAGCATCTCTGAACACACAACATGTTGAACCTTGAGGCGGATGGGTTACAGCAGAAGAGCACATCGGGTGCCACTCCTGTCAGCTAAGAACAGGAAACTGAGGCTACAATTCGCACAGACTGACCAAAATTGGATAATAGATGATTGGAAAAACGTTGCCTGGTCTGATGAGTCCCAATTTCTGCTGCGACATTTGGATGGTAGGGTCAGAATTTGGCATCAACAACATGAAACTTTGGGCCCATTAGTACCAATAGAGCATCGTGTCAACGCCACAGCCTACCTGAGTATTGTTGCTGACCATATCTATTCCTTTATGACCACAGTGTACTTCTGATGGCTACTTCCAGCAAGATAATGCGTCATGTCATAAATCTCAAATCATCTCAGACTGATTTCTTAAGGATGACAATAAGTTCACTGTACTCAAATGGCTTCCACAGTCACCAGATCTCAATCCAATAGAGCACCTTTGCGATGTAGTGAAACAGGAGATTTGCATTATGGACGTGCAGCTGACAAATCTGCAGCAACTGCGTGATGCTATCATGTCAATATGGACCAAAATCTCTAAGGATATTTCCAGTACCTTGTTAAATTTATGCCCCAAAGGATTAAGGCAGTTCTGAAGGCAAAAGACACAATTTAAAGGCTTAAGTGACCCAAACACAGTCATCACAGAAAACTAGGGCTTACACTTGGTTATAATAATGCCCTACACTTTACTTTGACACATTTTGTTCACATTTTAGACTTAGCATATCTGTTGAAGGCCATAGATATTAACCAGACAGTATGCTAATATACTAATGACTGCAGTTTGACCATAGTTGCAAAACTACTTACAGGAACTTTAGCAGAATGTCTAAAGGGGACTATTAAAACAAAGTGTGGTGGTGATTTTTGTTTAGTGTATACTGTGTGCATTGATGTGTATAAGCAACTATGTTTCAACTGCTTTTGGATAGTATTCAAACAGTTCAGAAATGCATAGCAACAGTGGGTTACTGACAAACTCATTGGGATCATAAGGGATGATATATTTACAAAACAGTAGTGTAGTTATTCTAAATTTAAATATCAGTATAGGTGTATACATCACAAATATATCAGACTTTGTTCATAATAGATTTTTTTTTTTTTTTATATTGTTTAGTTTATTACAAAACATATTTGCACTGTAAGACAAAATATTCACTGCATATTGACAGATGAATTTACTGTAAAGTTCATTCTGCACAACAATCTGCAGTTGACGTTAAAAGCTTTATTCAGGTATACATGGATATTTAATTCATTCATTCATTCATTTTCCTTTGGCTTAGTCCCTTTATTCATCAGGGGTCGCCACAGCGGAATGAACCGCCAACTTATCCAGCATATGTTTTATTGAATGCCCTTACAGCTGCAACCCAGTACTGGGAAACATCCATACACACTTATTCACACACATACACTACGGCCAATTTCATTCATGATTCATTGTCTTTTTCGGCTTAGTCCCTTTATTAATCTGGGGTTGCCACAGTGAAATGAACGGCAAACTTATCCAGCATATGTTTTACACATTGAATGCCCTTACAGCTGCAACCCAGTACTGGGAAACATCCATACACACTTATTCACACACATACACTACGGCCAATTTCATTCATGATTCATTGTCTTTTTCGGCTTAGTCCCTTTATTAATCTGGGGTTGCCACAGTGAAATGAACGGCAAACTTATCCAGCATATGTTTTACACATTGAATGCCCTTACAGCTGCAACCCAGTACTGGGAAACATCCATACACACTCATTCACACTCATACACTACGGCCAATTTTGTTAATTCAATTCACCTATAGCACATGTCTTTGGACTAAGGGGGGAAATCGGAGCACCCGGAGGAAGCCCACACGCACACTGGGAGAACACAAACTCTATACAGAAATGCCAACTGACCCAGCAGGTACTCGAAGCAGCGTCTTTCTTGCTGTGAGGCGACAGTGCAAACCACTGAGCCACTGTGTCGCCCTGTTTAATTTATATTATGTTATATTTTTGATCATGCACTAATATGTACATCATATTCTCTAAAACTGAAATGAGAATGTCACATCAACCATTATCATGTAATAGATTTATATACACTATTACACCATCAAACACAATACCATTGAGAAATATATATCAAAACAGCTAATTAATGAACTACTTAGTCCACATCCAACTATACCGACTGATAGGAAGGATTCCTGCAGCAATCTTGGTCTAGCCAGACGCAGAAAGTCTACTACGTCACCACCATCTGTAGGTTTGCCAGCCACAAAAACACAAAGGCCAACAACATGAGCCCTCCTCTCAAGCGGAAGAGTAGATCTGTCACACCCCCAGTGTCTATTGTCCAGGCACTTGCGAGACTGTGACAGCTTCTGCCATAATTAGGGGCGAGGGGCTAAGTGTCGTTGTTCTCGTTGGGATGTGAGAATAAAGGTAGGCTGACTCTGGCTGTCTGGCAGGTGTGTCAGAGGCATAACCTCTCAGACGTTAAATTATGAATGATGATAAACTGCTCTTTTATGAACGGAAATTGCTTGAGGCTTCAGAGCCAGCATCATAAATCATGTCATGTTTTTAATTGTATCATGCTGACTTCAGATAAATTAGCTTGATATGGATTCATAAAAGTTTGAAATACTCTTTTGTTTTAAATCAAACACATTTAGTGGTTTGAATAGCTTGCAACTGATCAAATGTAACTGCTTCAGACAGTGCATTGAGAGAGTTTAACTTAGGATACTTAGACTGCATTGTGTTTCGACTCCCAGCTGCTGAGTGTGGCACATGAGTGGTGTTGTATATCTTATGGCCAATAGACTCGCTATACATTCACCCTGTGTAACCCCTGGTCTCCTTTTGTCCGAGAGGAACCCAAAACCCTCTTATAGTAACATTTGTCTGCTTTCAGAAGAGTTAATGCTTGGTAGAACTTATAAAAAGAGAAGTTGCATTGTTTCCTGTTGTATTAGGATGTTATTCGACTTTATTTGCTGTATATTTTATGTTCCTAAGACTCACTAGGGGGAGTTTTAGGACATTATTGCTGATGCAGTCTGCTTATACAGTGAAAAAAACACTGCAACCATAAGCTAAATTTTGCATTCATACAAGAGTTCAGTTCTCTTTAAAGTCCTTGTGGACCATACGTTTACATGAAACAACCTAATTATTGGGTGACACGGTGGCTCAGTGGTTAGCACTGTCACCTCACAGCAAAAAGGTCACTGGTTCAAGTCCCGGCTGGGCCAGTTGGCATTTTTGTGTGGAGTTTGCAAGTTCTCCCCGTGTTAGAGTGGGTTTCCTATGGGTGCTCCGGTTTCCCCAACAGTACAAACACTTGCGGTACAGGTGAATTGAATAAACTATACTGGCCGTAGTGTATGTGTGGGTTTGAATGCAAGAGTGTATGGGTGTTTCCCAGTGTTGAGTTGCAGCTGGAAGGGGTAAAACATATGCTGGATAAGTTGGCCCATCATGACCCCTGATGAATAAAAGGACTAAGCCGAAGGAAAATTAATAAATGAACTTAAGTATTGTAAAGAATATGGAAATAAAAGAAATATATAAAAAACTTACAAACAATTAATTAAATTTAATTATTTACCCATCAATGTGTCATTGTAGCCAATTTAAAAAATACAAGCGACAGTAATAAAACAAAAAAACACATGGCATCTTTCCATTCAGGTAAACTTGTACGAGTAGTATGGTAATGTGCTATCCCAAAGATAGCCATGCAGATGCTCTTTCTCTGCCTACGTGCGCCTCAGTCATGGAGCCGCTCGTGAGTTTTAACCAATCACAAATCGGCTCTGTGCTAAACGCGGCCTGCTATTGGTCGAAATTCCAAGCGTGTGGGGCCAATCGCAGCTACGCAATGTTTCCTATTCAGTTCCCCCATACAAAGAGGATTAGAGAGTGCGGCCCCGCTGCTCAGCTCACATTGAGGGAATCGCTTAGAACAAACAAATCCACGAACACAGAAAGTTTGGATCGGGTCGTTTGTTGAACAGCTTTGTATATACAGCCAGTGGATTATGGAAGTATACTCGGAAGCGTTGGAATGCTGAATTCACTTTAGTGTTTCCCCTTTTCGGCGCTTGAAAGTGTAAGTAAAGAGTGCGTGAGCGGAACAAAGGCGTGTGCTGTTGACAATCACCAGGACGCCTGTGCGTGAACGTTTGTCTGTAGTGTGAAATCTTGCCAAATGCTCGGGATATTAAGTTACTAAGTTGCTCACTACTTGTTTTGGGACGGAGGGGTGCGACGGGGCTTTTAGATGAAGTGTTGTTTTCGTGAGAGTGTGAGTTTCAGGAAAGCATGGAAGTAATGGCACAGAACAAGCTGAAATTTGGCACTTTTTCCCAAAACGGGTTGTACTAAAAACATAGATTTGACCTGGACTAATAGTAGACACAGTAGCAACAAATGACTAGCTCAGCATGAATCAGTGTTGGCTACGGGCTTCATCTAGGATCTTTAGAAATAAGCAAATGGTTACAGGTAACGTGAACGTTTTATTTTCATTACATAACGTTAGTTCAATAATAAAACACACGTGCATTTGAGCAACTAATAAGTAGTTTATTTATATATATTTTTTTGTGGTTGTAAATGTTATTGTGTTTTGCCACCAGCCTTTCATGTATATTTTGTAAAAACACTGGGAGACTGTAAAGGAATAGAGTGAATGAATCGTTCTTCTGTGTCGGTGAATCAATAGAATCGGTTCATAAAACCGTTGTTATGATTTGCTTTGATCCAGTTTGTGAGATTCAGGTTAAGTATTAAATAAATATCATTGGTAAGTAATAGCAAAAATGTTGCAGATAAAGCATACTGAACGTGTTTATTTTGCGACTGTATTCATCAATGTAAATTGAGTCAAAGAAAGAAATTGATTTTTATGATTGTTTAATGGTTTGTTATATTTTGTGTAGTGTTTTAAAATTATTGCAACCTCCTTGTTGTTGTTGCAAAATAAACCACATTATTAACAAAATATTTTTGGAAGATCCCTGAGCACGCAATGACGTATTACACAATTACGTCAAAGATAAATGAACCGGATCTTTAAAGCGAGCTGTTCTAAAGAGTCGATTCGTGGATACGAGTCAGTTTTGCTTTCAGAGTTGCGGTGTTTCTAATGGATGCTGTTGTGCTCGTGTTCTGCAGGCAGAGTGAATGTGAAGGCAGGTGTGGCTTCACCTCCAGCCATGACCTCGGGCAGCGGTAATAATGCGCCCACGGTGACCGGCAGCGCTCCGCAAAATGGCGAGAGTAAACCGCCGCCACAGGCAGTAGTGAAGCCCCAGATCCTCACTCATGTCATCGAGGGATTCGTGATCCAGGAGGGAGCAGAGCCTTTTCCCGTGAGTGCTGCTCAGTTCAGTCCATCCCGTCTGCTTGTTTACGTGTGACGTGCTTGTTTAAGTGTTAAGTTGTGTAAGTTCTAATACTTTGTTAACTTTAAATATAGTGTTTTTATAGATTCAAAACCATTTCTCTACATTGCTGTAGTGAAATTATAACCAGCTTGTTTATAAAATGTATTTATAATGAAGTAGTTGCAAAAGCTCATATTATCAGTAAATGCATTTAGCCTTGCAATCACAAACCATTTGAGATATTTTCAATCATGTTCAACTTAGTCACAGTAATTTGTAATAACATTTTCTCTTACCTCTAGTGTTAGAGCTGGTTTTGTCGTTTTTCTCGCCCTTATCTCATACAGACTTTTTTTCTGTGAAGCACAAGAGGAAACGTTTATAATTATAAAGGTTAATAATATGCTGCTCTCTTTCATGCAGTAATAATGGTTTGGTGACTAAAGTATGGCTATAAAAGGCAGCTCATAACCCTTATAATGCATTTTACAAAACAAAATGAAAAAATGGCTTCTGAGTCTGTTCCAGAAGAATTAATTAATTACAAGTTACAACTTGTTTTTTCAGTTAGCCTGTCTCATCAGTAGCCTCTCAGCGATGTGTGAATGTGAAATACTCAGTATTTTAAGTAATAACATTATTTGAAATTTCTCATGAACAGAAACATTAATGAGAACATCATTTGAGAATGACCAGTGTTGACCCAACCGAAGTAAACAGAATTTAATCAGATTTATTTGAATTTATAACTTTGTCCCAAAGATATGGAAAAAGCCTAGATATATTTTACAAAAGTTAAAATAATTTAATGGCTGTATCCCATTAAAAATTGTAAAAAATTGAAAGTGGTGAATTCTGAGGGTTTTGTTGGCATTTAAAACAAAAATAGTTTTCTTACTAAAACTATGCATTTTTTAAAATCTTTTTAGTGCTTCTCCTTTGGGACATATTGGATCTGAGTGTGTTATGAGGATTCAATAAAGTTATTATATAGCTATTGAAAGAGACACACTTCCCTCTAGTGGACAATATAACACATTTAATTTATATCAATTGGCTGGTTGAGGTTTCAACAGCAAGCACTTTATCCCATAAATGAACTTTTGCATATGCTGTGTATGTCCTTGTGTAATGAATTCCGTTTTTTTATTTATTTTATTTATTATTTATTTATTTTTATGCGACATCCAGGTTGAACGTCCATCCTTGCTGATCGAGAATTTAAAGAAGCAGAAGCAGCATCATGCTTATTCGGATCTACAGAAGCACAGCGCAGACTTTGAGATGGAGGATCTGTCTCAGCAAGGTACAAAGATTACAGAGCTGTGGAGCTGAGAGATTTCACTTAATCATGTGTCGTCATTAGAGAGGGGCGTAGCTAATATTTTTGTAGATGTTTGAACTCATTTGGTTGCATCAGGCTTTACATTATGGCTGCGTTTACACTAGTGCATTTTAACCCTTGTCTATTGTTCTACCCTTTTGTTACGTTCTTGGCTGTTTTTGACTGCATTACTTCCATTATAACCACATTTTTTGAATGCAAAGCCATGCATTCTTGATTGTTGGTGGTTTTCCCTGTTGGGAAGAGGTCCAATTTGTCATTTGTACTGTTAATTAAAAGTGCAAATAGTTTCTGGCTTTTATATGGAGTTCTATTGAGTAAAACAGCAGATTATAGTGTTTGTGCATAAATACACTTACTATGTTTACTGTGTTCTGAGAGCTGGGCTGCTTATTTTTTTGTTTTATCAAACATATCAAGGTAGGTGCGCAAAGGTCTCTCTTACACAATCACACACTGTACTCTATGTAAAAGCCAGAAACGAAGTTTTTTTGCACTGTAACTGATGATCAACAGTAAAAATAACAATGTTTTACCTCTTCCCAACAGGGAAAACCACCAACAATAAAACAAATATATGATTATATGGTGTCATGGCTTTGTTATAATGGAAGTAATTGGGGCAAAAACTGCCACGAACATAACAAAAGGGTAGTAAATTTGCCTAGTGTGTATTGTTAAGTTTTGTTTTTTGTTTTTTTTTATTCAAAGCATTTTCCCAAAATATGTGTCAAAATAAGATTTCTCACCAAAAATCATTCAAATTTCTGAAACGCAGAGAAAGTTGTGGCCAAACTAACTCTCAAAATCATCCCAGAGTGGATGAAAACATCCCTAACAGCACACAAGGGTTAAAGTGGTGCTGTATGCAAATCTCGGATAAATAATATTAACATTAGCTGAGCAGCTTGCTTTTTAAGGCTCAATAGTTATTCTTGTTGTCAATCCTACATACCACACCTTTAATTTTAAAACATAATAATGAATGAAAACGCTTCTCATTTAGACTTGTGGTTTTACTGCAATTCAAGAAAAGTGTGTGGTCTCTGTCCACACTATACAGCCAAACTCATAATAGGTGACCATTCTCGCTCACTGGGTATTCACATACTTTGCCATGATCTATAATTGCAGTTTATTGGGTATGTAATGGTCATACGAGAAGGGTGTGATGAATTGGCTATACACGCAATAGTCTATAAGACAATTCAGAGAGCAATTGTGGATTGCCACTCTTCTGTTTTTAAATGTTTGCTTTTCAGTCTGCCTGTTCAGTCTGTTTTCACGGGTTGAAGATCCTGAAGTAGTGTGGACGCCAGGTGTAAAACGTCTGTGTTTTAAAACTAGTTTAAACGACACTTATGTTAGCAGTTCAATTGAATGCATTTTTAGTTGCCTCCGGAAGTGATCAAAAGTGGAAGAGCTAAAGCTTGGACCCTGTTTACAAATAGTGAAAGCTCATCTTAATGCTGGGTGCGAACAGTCCGTCTTAAAAGTCTGATTAAGGTGAAAGTTTAGTTAATGCTGCCCATTTTGTTCTGTACTCATTAACAAAGTTGCCAAGGCAGTGTTCAACGCTAAGGGTTTTTTCTACTGGCCCGATTGGGCCAGTGGTTCAGATTTTTACTTGCCCTGCCAAATTTTGACTGGCCCCACCAAAAAAAAAGGAAGTTAATACCTATTTCTTAGCCACATACAGTATTTTAAATAATGTTTCAAAAGCCAAACATAATTGTAATACCTACCCTTTTTATTCAGCATAACTATTTTTTTATACAACTGACAATTAAAAAAAAATTCAATTGTGATCTAACTAAATGGTAATGGTCAAAAGTTTCTGAGTCAGTTTTATTAAATTTTTTCATGTTTTTTTTAAAGGAAAATTATTCAGTTCATAAAGACGACAATAATTAAATGGAAAAAAAAAAAGTTAAATTGTTAAATATTTATTACAATTTTAAATAACTGCTTTCTTATTGTATGTAATTTCAAATAAAATTATTATTCCAGACGTTATTACTATTACCATTAATAATAATAATACTAATAACAACAATAATAATTAATATTAGAGTGATTTCTGAAGGATCATGTGACTCAAGACTGGAGTAATGAAGCTGAAAATTCATTTTTAAAATCACTGGAATAAACGATTAAATTAAATGATAAAGTACTTTTGAACAGTTATTTTATTGTGCAATAACATTTCACAGTTTTACAATGTGTGCTGTATTTATGATGAAATAAATGCAGCCTTAGTGAGCAGGAGAAGCTTATTTTAACATATTTAACAATCATACTGACCTCAGACTTTTGACCAGTTGTGTATAGAATATTTTATTAGCGAAAATGTGCACTTTGATTGTGACATAGTCACAAATATAAATCAGAGAGGTCAGACTTTCTCATACAGACCCTCATTTCAGTTGTCAAGTTTTGTAAAAATCGATCTATCTATTGAATTAATCAATCAATCTATTAAAGAAACGTTGGCTTGAATTCTGCATTATAGGCTAAAATTATAGAGAGAAATAAAATGAACCGAGACCGCATCACATCATGAAGCAGATCGATGTTGATCTTTCTTCGAGCTGTCAGTGCAAAAATGAACAAAACAAGAGGCATATTTCAGCATGCTTTCACTTTCGCATTAGACATCTCGCCCCTTCTCATCATTCTCTCTTCATATAGCCTTATATATGGCTATTACACAATCATAATACACTGTGGTATAGCCTGGGTCATTAGTTCGTTGGATTGTTTTGTTTACTCACTACAATCGATCCGCTCAATCGAGCAGAGACTATCTCATTCAGGCAATCTCGGACCGATTGATTTGGTGCGGGTCCGAGTACGATTGCTGGATTCACATACTGTATGCTGAACGAACCGCGCTAACGGGGGGAAACGAGACAGATTCCGAAACAACCGTCTATGTGTGAAAGCACTCAAAGATTGTATTTGCACGCAATTGACAGAAAGTCGCAGCCAAACTTTTGCGACAAGGCAGCACTGGCCCGATTGGGCCAGTAACCATTCTGTACACATGCCCGAGTGTCTCGCGCGCTGGCCCCGGGCCATCGGGCAGTCCTTATTGTTGAGCCCTGCAAGGGTTTTAAAATCTGTTTGAATGGAGAAAAAAAAAGTGTAGTTGCCAAACATTTGATGCCTTTAGTCAAACATTTGATGGATCACTGATTGCAGCCATAATGTAATTTCTTTCACAGAGCTAAATAATCAACCCGAGCCAGTGTTGACGTGTGAATTCTGTGGGACTGTAGACTTCGCATTCAACTTCAAGAGATCCAAGCGGTTTTGCTCTACAGTGTGTGCGAAGCGGTATGCGAATCCCTCTGTATCTTGTAAAATATATTTGATGATGTTTGATGCATTTTGTTGAGTGGCTGGTTGGCCTGTTTTTCATCTCTACCAGATATAATGTTGGATGCACAAAGCGAATGGGCCTTTTTCCAGGGAAATCCAGCCCGGAGGACACAAAGAAACCGAAAGCCTCCGATGAAAGTCCTAAAAACTGCAGCACAGAAACCAGGAAACGGGTAATTCCCTTTTTTAACATTTTAATTTTGTAGTGTCTATGCATAAATGAGGTTAACTGTCTCACTTGTGTTCACTCAATAGAATCCAGGCATTCAAACGACCACAGGAGCTTCTTTGTTGTCCCCACATCCATCTCATCCAAGTCATGGTGAGTCCAGCCAGTGCTCAGACATGTCCAGCTATGAAGAGCCCATCTCACCACTGTCCAACTCGAGCTTTGGAGCCCCGATTGAGCATGAGGAAAGTTTTGATCACAGCAGAGAGCTTACTCCTCTACTCACGCAGCACTTCCTGGCCAGCGACCCCACAAAGTGGAATGTCGAGGATGTTTATGAATTCATCTGCTCTCTGCCAGGTAGATCCCATAATACTCTGGGTTTCACGATACTGGGGAAAACCGTGATGTTATGATGTCAGCTTTTTATGTTATATGCATATGGGTCAAAGACAAAAAATGGTTTTCAAATACGGCTGTGCGAAAAAGAAACCATCACGATTTTCTTGAACAATATTGCGGTTTTGATTTTTATCACTGTTTTGACACAGGCGTTTTATAGTGGGAATCTGAAACATATTTCTGACGGAAAACGGTTAGATCTTTATCAAAGACCTGTAGCATGTCTCTAAAACAGGCAAAGAGAATAAAAATTGTACCTTTAACAAATTGTCTCTGGAACAGACCTATGGTAAAACAAATAAATAAACTACTTTGTGTGTGCCATCTCAAGTAATGCTTTGATGTTCTGCTTCAGAACACTACTATCAGAAGTAGTTGCGTGTACATTTGTATGCGTCCACAGATTTATTTATTTTTTGTCATGCATAGATCTTAGACCTCTTTGTGACACTGCTGTTAAATAGGCCGTTCACATATTGCGGCTTTTGTGCACACAAATCAAGTTATTTCCAATAAAGGTTTTTGAGAGTGACGTATTGCAGGCGCGCCCAGTTGGAAACATCATAACTTTTTAGAATACTGTAAATGTACCGCGAGTCACATAACAAGAACTGAGCTATCACCTTCATACTTTGTATGGAATATGCACATTTCGGTAGACTAATCGCCTCAGACAAACACAGGACACCCAAACACCCAGTGCTTTTTAAATTTTCTCGTTAAATAAAGCTTGTATCAGTGCTGCAGCAATGTTTTGTTAGTTTGTAATCCTCTGAGAAAATGTTTTATGGTCACCAAGCAACGACAAAGGAGCACGAGCGCAAAGCGTGTTGAATGCTGACGAAAGCAATGCTCCTCGCACTTTCCACACGCTTTTAGATGCGATATGTGACTGACAGGTCTAACAAATTACCTAGTTCTGCGATACATCAGGCTTCCTGTCTCCAAAGTAATTTTGGGCACCAAGTCCTCCTGTGCTTAACTTATCATCCTGCATGCTATTTGTCATTAAGCTCAGTCTCCTGTTCTCGCACTCTGTTTAGGCATGCTGCATTATGATTGGTTCAAACGGCATACTGCGAAACAAATCTTGCTGTAAGGTGATTTAGAAATCACACATGTTCAAATCACTATTTCGATACGATTTCGATTAATTGCAGAGCCCTATTTTCAAGCAGTAAACTGTAAAACAATAAAAGCGTAACATGGGTTTAAATCCGCCCGTTAACATGTGCCCTGTTTATTTATTTGGTTTTGGCCGAAAAAATAATGACCATCATAAATTTGTGTCATTTACATAAGACACCTACTTACATGTCATTAAATGGATAATAGTTTATATAGCATATTTAATAATTTAAAATGTAGTTTGATAGCTCATCTTTTAAATATTTCAATTATAGGTCAGGATAAGTGTTTTATTAACAATTATACAATAGGGTTGGGCGATGTTGACCAATTTGGCATCGTACGATGTCTAATGTGAAACATCGCGATGGACAATGGCATTGTCGTCGTAGGTGGGGATGGTTGATGTTAAATATCAATTAATTCATAACAAATTAATTAATTCTAGCCTACTGTTTTCACTACCTGACCCACATGGTCTTTGCTTTACCCATAACCGAACCATAAATAAATAGTTACACACAAATTACCACTTGTCAATCACTTGTTTCCGCGGGACTCTGGCATGAATAGGCGGAGTGATCTGTGTCGTTATAATGGCTTTTTCCCACAGCTGGTGGAGGAGGTGAGAGTTCGTTTGGAGTTCACTGTAATTTGTATTGTGATTGAAAACTTCCTTATTATTATTATTAATATTATTATTATGAGGAAATAATAACAAGTAAAGATGCTAGGGCTCGACCGTTTTGGTCGCACATGCGCCCGAAATTTTATGCGACCTAAAAATATATTTGTAATCATTTGTGTTAATAAATTGTTGCTGTGCGACCTGTTTTTACAGCGTAAATTACACTTTTAAGGCTACTATGACTCAAAGAAAGTGACATCATCAAGGATGCGTTCTATCATTGAGTTGTATGATTTTTATGCTTGTTTTTGTGTTTTTTTTTTTTTTTTTTTTTGAGGAGGACATGCTAGTCTGTCACATTTTTTATAAGTGAAAATGTACGTTTCTGGTAAAATGTCCCTGAAACTTAACTGGCCAGCTAGCTAATGTGGTTTCATAGTACAGGCCCCAGGTGACTTAAATAGCTTTATTTGAAAATGTATATTAGAGTGAGTAGACCTAAATGGTTGGAGAGTTACTTTTTATTAGAAACATGCTTAAAGCCAAACTGAAGTTGTACAATACTAAAAACATTTCCACCTTTAACCTTCTCTGAATTAACACTAGATTTTTTTTTATGAGAAAAAAGATGTAGTTTGTGTGGTGGGTTTAAGCTGTAAAATCTCACAAACTGTATCTCAGTATTGATTCAGTTTCCATACATGTAGCCCTAGTTTTTAAGTCGCTTAAAATCTTTTGTCTTTTTCACCAGGTTGCCATGAGATCGCTGAAGAGTTTCGCTCTCAGGAGATTGATGGCCAGGCCTTGATGCTCCTCAAAGAGGATCATCTCATGAGCACAATGAACATCAAACTGGGCCCTGCACTGAAGATCTTCGCCCGCATCAGTATGCTCAAGGACTCGTAGCCTTACCCACAACTCAATCTCGTCAGAAAGGACACCCTCACAACTCTGCACTGGTTTCTTCGTCCCATCGTGGCTTTGGGTCCTGGGGATTGCTGCTTCTCAAAACCACAAACTTGTGTATAGTTCTCATCACCGTCGAACGGTTTCATCCCAAAAGCATGATGGTGTGATTACAAATCTCTGGTGTATGCCAAGTCTGGGAAGGAGCGACAATCCATCATTTCAAGAAGACAAGCACAACAACTTAACCATTTGTGCAAGCAAATGTTCTTCGTTAATAGCATGGAAAGAGGTTTACGGTTTCTTTTCTGTCTTGAACTGGACTTTGTGATTTGTTTGTCAAAGTGACACTGTCGTAGTTCTGGTTCTCATTGTCACAGCAAAGTAATGTTTGGTTAGCGAAGGAAAACTTTGTACCTTTAGCCTTGCAGCGTGCCATCATTTGTAGGTAGTAAACTGTTCAGGTTTCTTCATCTCACAGGATACTCCTCAGTTCACATGCAATTAGATTTTTGTACTCAAATGTGGCATTTTTTACACTGATACACAGGAATAATGGGTATTAAAACTGACTCTCCAAGATGTGCCTAATGTTTTTTAAATATCCCAAAGATAATGGAGACCCATATCTTCATGCTTGTGAACACAATTCAGGTTTAAAGACTGCCATTAATACCACTTTACAGAGCCCATCTTGGTATGATCTGAGGAACCACTGGCATTATTTTTCATAAATCGCTGTTATCCCAACCTTTAATGTGTGCACCACATTTGGAAAGCTAGTGGAGCTTGTGTGTCTATTTTTACATTCATCATTTGATCAAATTTCTGTATTTATTGAGAGCGATTCTCTGATTCGGTTTTATATTTGAAAATAAAACTGGAAAAAAAAACTGAAGTCTCAGATTGTTTTGCAAAGCATTGTAAACTGAGCAAATGAATGATTTTTTGTACAGCACAATTTACTGAAATATTTCTATCATGCACTTCTATCAACACAAGTTTCTTGTGTTAAATGATTCTCTAAATTTTACGGAAGACACATAAAGCAGTATTGACATTTAGATAGCAGTATATAATACAATTAAATGCCTCTCCAGCAACCCAAGATTTTCTCCTTCATCAAATTCTTCCATCTTTGCATGCCAGACAGATGTTATGCGTTTTTTTCAATAACAACTTTTTAATGTTTTGGTTTCAAACTTGCATTCTCGGTGGTGATTCTATTTTTACAATCGTTTAGTTTTACCCGTCTATTCAAGTTTACTGAAAAATATTTGGCATGCCCTTCCAAAATTACAAACCTGTAGGCTGAGTTTTCTTGATAAATGATTCTCTCAATTTTATGGAAGATACACAAACACTAGTGACATTCAGACAGCGGTTTATACAATGAATTAATTACCTGTCCAGCATCAACTGCAGATTTATCAAATTCTTCCATCTTTGCCCGCCAGATTGATGTCATGCGTTTCTTTCAATAACTTTTTAATATGGTAGTTTCAGACTTGCGTTCTCGGTGGGGATTCTACTTTTCTCATTGTTTAGTTTTACCCTTCTAGTCATCCTTTACTGAAAAATATTTGTCACGCACTTCCAAAATTACAACCTGTATGAGTTAGTTTCTTGTGTTAAATGATTCTCTCAATTTTATGGAAAATATACAAACACTAGTGACATTTAGATGGCGGTATATAAATACCTGTCCACGGTGTCCAGCAACTGAAGATTTTCTCCAGCATCAAATTCTTCCATATTTGCCCACCAGACCGATGCGTTTCTTTCATTAACAACTTTTGAATATTTTGGTTTCAGACTTGCATTCTCGGTGGTGATTCTGCTTTTACCATCGTTAAGTTTCACCCTTCTAGTCATCAAACTGAACTAAACTACTAAACCTTTTACTTATTTGCCAAACGAACGCGACGGTTCTCGTCAACAAACAGCAAGCTTTGTCAATTTAAAATGGCGGGAAATGCACGGAGGGAGCGATCAACCTAAAAAAGTTAATGACTAAAACACTATTTATTACTTTTTTTAAAACCCATTTCCCTTTTTTTTTAACAGTATACAACTTTGACAAAAAAAAAATATCGTATGGAAGTTTACTTTAATCAGGAGAGTCTTTTTAAAAAGGCCTTTAAAGCGTGAATTTAGCACCTTTATTTAAAGGGATAGTTCACACAAATTAACACCGGCTGTAATTTACTTACCTTCAGCCCATCCAAAATGTACGTGATATTTTTCTTCATTGAAACATTCATCAAATTTAAGTCAATAGAATAACTAACAACTGGAATATTGTACCAAAATGCTTCTGACAAAAACGAGGTCTTGTGAAGTAAAATGATAACATATGCATGTTAAAAAAATTGTACCAATTGTAAGGTTTCATCAAAGAATGCTTAATATTTTTGTAGATATAGATACTGTTCCTATTATTTTATTTTCTCAACAGTAAACCAGTAGATTAGAATATTAATACAACAGTCTCTGGACTTTCTGCATCTCAGACACCAATATTTTAACAATTTATAAAAAAAACTATCACTTTCTGGCCATCTGACATTAGGCATGGATGTATATATTGCAATCGTGATTTTCGAAAGTATTACATGAATTTTGTAAATGTTTATTATTACCGTTTGTTGGGTCTCCTCTTACAGTTTGATAGAGCACTTGGGACTCGGAAGCCACTTCGCATGACGTCACTTAACAAGCGGATAGACTGAATGAAACTGAATTAGCTTTGCCATAACAATAAATTACCTTAAAACATTTTTAACATTAATAGTTATTTAATAGTGCATCTATTTTTATTCTTTTCATTAAGCGTGTTTATTTTAATAATAATTGCAAAAATATTTTATTTTAAATGTTTTGTTTAAAAAAAAAAAAACATCACCAACTTTCAACTTTTTAAAGTCTGCATGAAACCACAGTTAAAATTGCCCTTTTTCCCCATATTGTGATGTATATCAAATTGAAACAGACGTTAAATTAAAAACAAATATAAGGCGGTGCATGATTTCATCCTTTTTTGAACCATTTGGATCATTGAAAAATGGGCGTTCATAACAAATTGAAGAAACATTGACGAATGGATGAAAACAGGGCAGAAATGAGAACTACACTGATTGTTCCACCTTAAAGGCATTCCATGTGACCAGAAGTGAAAAGTAGTTTCAAGGGGGAAAAAAGGTTATGGTATTTGATTAAAATTTATGAGGAGAAAGAAATTAATAATAAAATGCCACAGACACATTGCTTATACCGACTTCAAGACTCATGAGTCATGACCCTCACTAAGAACACCATAGTAAATGCACACACCACCACCACATTTGTGTATTTTTATGAATCTTTTTTGTCTTTAATTTATTTACAAGCTTTAAATTTGCTCTATCAGTATGAAGAATAACAAGCACTTTTGGTTCAGCAACATCTCCTTAGTGTTTTTGTACACGTCCCGTCTGCTCATTCTGAGCTCTCGTCTCATGTGATCCCAGCAGTCCCCTGAATGCATAGTTCCTGCGGGATTAAATGTTTCTCAAAGAACAAGCTAAAGCAGAGGAACATTTGGTATGGTTATTGAGAGAATAACCTTAAACATGTACTAAAAACTTTAGTACCAATGTCCTAAACGCAGACCATATCTCGTCTGTGCTCAACCCCAATAAAACCTCTTTCCACAATTTGAAAAATCACTTAAGTTGTATTTTAATAATTGTTATTGTCATTATATCAATAATAAAATGATGAACATTATTTCTCTACCCACCGATCACCTCTCGCTGTGAATGCTAAATAGCCTTTTTTGTGTATGCGGTTCTTAAAAAAAATAAATTAACGAGTCTGAACTTACGTTTTGTTTCACTGTTGCATGTTTGTATTATTAAAGTCCTCTTAAAAAGTAACAAAAGGAAAAAAAATAAAAAAACTTAAATGCAACATTTCTATAAATAATACATTTTTGTTTAGTGCTCCAGCAATTTGTAAGTTGTCATCGGGTCGCTGCATGTCAGTGAACCGTACCATTCGAAATCCATCCTGATGCATAATGTGTTGCTTGTTATGTTACATTTGAATTTGATGCAGTTATTGTTTCAGCGACTATTGTCTTTTCAGCACTAGTTGACCAATGTGTCCCTGTTTGTCCTGTTGTCAATTGTCCTCGGACTCTTCCTCGGCCTCGCGCAGCCACGTGAAGAAGGCCGTGACGGACTTCAGGGCAACACCTTTGCCTTGGTGTTCAGCGGGGTCTTTACTGACCTCCCATTTATAGAAAGCGTCTTCAGAGATCACGTCCTCATCATACAAACAGTCAAAAAACATCCGGAGCAAATCTGTGAAAAAGGTACAAAAATGAATCATTAAGTTTTAGCCCTTGGCCATTATAAACATTAAAAACAAAATAAACAAATAAAATAATATTAATATTAATAAAGAATGTATTTTATTTTTAAATTACTATATTTATTTAGTTTTTATAAAATAAACTATTGATTTTTTAGCCCTTGGCTATTATAAGCATTAAAAACAAAATAAATAAATACAACAATAATAATAATAATAATAATAAAAATATGCATTTTATTATCTGTTTGTTAAGTGTGACGTCACGCGAAGCGGCTGCTGGGTCCAATTGTGCTACCAAACTGTATTGGGAGACTCAACAAATGGTAATAATAAACGTTTACAAAGCGATGTAATACTTTAAATATATCCATGCCTTATATCCGATGGCCAGAAAGTGATTTATTTTTTTATAAATTGTTAAAATATTGGTGTCTGTGATGCAGAGACTGTAGTGTTCACCATGGTTTTATATACAATTCACTTTAATGTGTGATATGACTAAAAAGTGGTAATAAATAAATATTTTCTCAATTCAAATGAGTAGCGGCTTGGACCCGGAAACAGTATCCCATATGTCATGACTTAACAAGCGGATATACTTTAGTTTTTAAATTACTAAATATTTAGTTTTTATCAAATAAACTATTCATTTTTAGCTCTTGATCATTATAAACGTTAAAAACAAAATAAACAAATAAAATTATATTAATAAAGTATGTATTTTATTATATACACTTTAGTTTTTTAAATTATTATATTTATTATAGCCCATGGACACTATAAACATTAAAAACAAAATAAACAAATAAAACAATTAAAAATATTTTATTATATACTTTAGCTTAATAAATTAATATATTTATTTATTTACTTGGCCATTATAAACATTAAAAACAAAATAAACAAATATAATAATAATAAAGTATATATTTTATTATATACTTTAGTTTTTTAAATTACTATATTCATTTAGTTTTCATAAAATAAACTATTGATTTTTAACCCTTGGACACTATAAATATTAAAAACAAAATAAACAAATATAATAAAAATAATAAAGTATATATTTTATTTAATACTTTAGTTTTATATTTATTTAGTTTATACAACTATGGAAAAATTAAGAGACTACGAGAAATGTTATTCTGTATTTAAAAGCATGGGTTAATATTTGTCTAAGATAAATATTAAATAAAGAGAGTCTGATAACCTATCTTGCAAACATTAAATAAAAACACGGTCATTTAGGGCAATTACTGAAAATACTAATGCTTCTGAAGTTAAAACAGTATTGCGTCATCTAAAAATAAATGTAAACATGTCTGATTATATGGTATCCTTTTTTATTTCATGAACTCTAAATTACTCAAAAAATATATAATATATATAATATATCAAATTTGGATGAAATGTCATCAGTAGTTTACAGATAAAAAAACAAAATATGTTTTACCTAAACACATAACTATAAACCATAAATCCAGAGAAACTTGAATAGTCCATTAATTATTCCCATAGCTGCATGTGCAAGAGTTTATATCACAAATTGTTGAATCTATTGTGAGTTAAAGTAGAAATGCGACAGGTTTCACTCACTAGCGGGCTGGTCCAGTTTTACTATCAATGCTTGAAGTGCGTAAAGTGCTTGCAACTGTCTCTCTGTGTCTGAGTTAAGGTACTTGTGTAATACAGGCAATCTCGTCTGGATTATGGACAAGTCCACTTTACACGAGGAGCCCTCGGCTGTAGAAAGAAGACAAAAGATTACAGAATTTAGTTTTACTTAAAAGAAAACATAAGGGCCCAGTTTCACAAACAGCGCTTAGATTAAGCCAGGACTAGGCCTTAGATAAATTAGGCTATTATGCCACATTTATAAAATAGCCTTAGAAAAATAAATTACTGGTGTGCACCTGGAGACAAAAAAATGACACTTATGTATTTTAAGACATCTCACTGCAAGTAATTTTGAGATCGCTCAAACATGCAATTTAATCTTGACTAGCCTTAAACCTTGTTTGTGAAACCGGGGGAAGGTGTTACAAACTTTCTTATCAAATGGAAGGTATACAGTAGTGTTGAAATGTGATGATCTACATTTTTATCTTATTACAAACAAATGTTATGGAATAAAAAGAAATGTAACTAGGCAATTACTGCTCCATTTTAGATTTGAACTAAAATAAATAAAAATATTGGCCAAAGACAAAACTCACTTTTCAGTCCACATCAAAAGTGGTTGAAGCACATTACTTTAATGGTTTTAATAAATTTTTTAGGTAAAAAATAAACCACATATTTATTCTGACCTGGACTTTTTTATTAAAATATAAAAGCAACATTTTATAAAATATATATAGATTTATGTTTTTTTTTTTTTAAGATTTATTTTTGGCCTTTTTGCCTTTATTAGATAGGACAGTTTTGAGACAGGAAGCGAAGTTGGAGAGAGGCGTAAGGGTAGGGAAATGTCCTCGAGCCGGGATTCAAACTCGGGACGCCCTGACGTGCTACTGCACCATATGTCGGCACGCTAACCACTAAGCTATTGCGCCGACAGATTTATGTTTAATATCAAATTCATATTTTAAGTTCAGAAACATTTTTTGTCATTACCTTTCATTTATCTTAATATGGTAGGGAAATATGACATTAAAGATTCCAAAAACTCCAGTAGGTTTTTTAACGTTATATTTCCCTTCCATGATAGAGTTTCATATACTACAGTTAAAGCTACTGTTGCACTGTTTACTGAAAACCCCTGCTCTAATGTCTCATTACGAAGTAAATTGTTGTAATGTTTCCACTATTATATAGCTTCTTAGATTAAATATGACCAGACACTTTTTTTATTAAGTTTAAATCTGAGACTTCCAGTTAGACCTGCTAATCAGATGCACATATTGGCCTCAATGCTAAATATTCATTAAACATTCTTGAAAACTTTAGTTAAAAAGAATAAGAAATGTATTGGTCCACGTCACCAAAAGCCAACAAATTTGGACAATATTAAAAGTCGGCTGTGCAAGTGAACAGCAATAATTCAACGATAATTCAGGTAGCTTAGGTACCTAGAATTAAAATGATGCATTTATCTACTCTTTCTCAAACAATCCACCAATTCCTCACATTTCCATTTACTAACACACTAATAGAGAATAGGAAAGGCAGAAGAGATAAACTCACAAACAGAGGAGGATACTGCAGCGTTCAAGCACTGCTACCCAAACACCTCTCTGTTATTATGTACAACAATATAGAGGCACTTACATTTTACTGCTGCTTTACACACAGCAGTCATTAAAGCTCTGACGAAAGGAGCTGAACTCATTTCGGATTCATCTAGATTGGCCTGTAAGAAACGACCACACGTACAGTATAATAACCACAAAAATAAATCAATCTTCAGTAAAATGAGCTGGACATAAATTCTACCTCAACCCAGTCGAAGATTTGTTCATCGCCAACCATATCCTCAAGTAATAGTTTTTCAAGTTGCTTGTTCAATTCCTCAGGCGAGAGTGTTCTCTTAGAGACAGCCTCGGTCGGGTTTGAGCCATCAGACAGAGTGAACTCTAGTTTCTGTAAAGAGGACACATTACATATAAACACAGCCAGTTAATCATTGAATTTTCAATAGATTACACATATTAGTCTGAAGGCCCTGATAAACTTCAAGCTAAATTGTAAAACGACCTGTCGTGATGTCACAAAACTAGACCAAAAGGAACTTTGTGTTCATTTGTGTTCAGAAGCTCAAATAGCTGAACTAGCATTGGTCAGTTGTGATAAAGGTTTTCAATAGTATCGACTATTACTGATATTGAGTACAGCGCTGGCCATCACATGCTTAAAGGATAAGACTGTGATTGGCTTTGAAGTTCATCACTTCACCATTCTTTGCTGTTCACTAAGTACGAACACAGCACACGGACATTGAAGCTTTGAAAGCCGCGTCTATCAGCTGATCCTTCTATGAGCAGAGATATGAGAGATCCACTGATGGACGCAACTTTAGAAATGGACATTTTCAGTATTTCAGTACCGACTGGTACCGGAGACAATTAGAGCATAATAGGATGGAGACGTGGCATCACTTTAGCCCTAAATGAAGAATATAAAAACTGTTCACACTTGAAATTGTTAACCCTGGGTCATCCTAAACCCTGGATAAACACTATCCAGGGTTATCAGTTTCACACTGCTCATAATCTTGGATTTCACACTGTACAATCCTAAACGCCTGGTTAAGATACTTATTTGGATAGTCAGTGATTGGACGATCAGCAGGCAACCCGTTTACTAGTGGTGTAACAGATCACAAATCTCACGGTTCGGATCACATTATAGTTTTTAGTCACAGATTGGACCATTTTTCGGATCAGCCAAAAAGCGGAGGAAACAAATGTAATTTGTCACAAAAACAGTACTGCAAAACATTTTTGGTTTTAACAAACAGAACTTAGAAGCTGTAATTTTATTAAAAATAAAATGAAGAAATAATCAGCTGAATAATAATAAATGGTAAATTATTAAGTACTGAGAAAATTCAGTTACTACTACCGTTGCTGATGACGCTAAATGTGTAAAGTGTATATTTAGTCTACTTTTCAATAAATGATTCAGTTTTTCACTCATAAATCTTCAAAAGTGATCCATCTAGCAATAAAACATGAAGAATTATTCAGTGGCATATTTTTGATGGCTGGTTGTCACCACCTATTGATTAAATAATGCAATTTCAACCTACAACTTTCATTTTTGAGCATTCTTAGAGCATTCTTTGAGCATCCACATGACTGTGATTTTAATAAATTGTTATCCCAATACTTCTGTATTATTTGACTCAAAAGACTAAAGACTGAATCTCTTAGGATTAATAAACATGCAAATCACCATCATTTATAATTTATGTTGGTTTATGGGTGTTGAAACCCCGATTTTTTTAATGATTTATCAAGCAGCTTAGACTGAATGCATTAATGCAGGCTAAAAAGTAGTGACAGAAAACACCCAAGAAACCCACCACATCTATACAACTTCCTCCATCATCATTATATTTTAAAAGAAAGCCTAAATCAGGGGTGTCCAAACTCGGTCCTGGAGGGCCGGTGTCCTGCTGAGTTTAGCTCCAACTTGCTTTTACACACTGCTAGGAGGTTTCTAGTATATCTAGTAAGAGCATGATTAGCTGGTTCAGGTGTGTTTGATTAGGGTTGGAGCTAAACTCTCCAGGACACCGGCCCTCCAGGACCGAGTTTGGACACCCCTGGCCTAAATGCTTTCATACATGTGATGTGAATGACTCAATAGGCGATCTCTTTGTGATCGTTATACATTTAGGATTAAGTAAAAAAAAAAAAAAAAAAAAGTATTAATCCGAGGGTCAAGTGTGTGCTGAACCGTGGGTTGTGATCCATACGAATCACGGATCAACCGTGATTCGTTACAGCTCTACCATTTACAGGATGCTCATGTACTGTAATTGACAATGAGCCTTGCTGCTCAATGTCTGATTGGCTGTCTATTGCCAAGCACCAAATGGCCACAAGCAAACACTGCTCTTTTTAACACTGAATAAATCTATCAAATAAAAGGTTTGAAAATTTTTTTAGCCAGGGTAAAAAGCAGTGCCAAGGGTTAAGCGCGTGTGAAAGTGCATCAGGGCCTTGAAAACTCACATGTTCTGTGATGAAGCTGTGCACATCCTCTGTTTCAGGTATAAAATCTGCCCAGCTCAACCCAGAATCCCTCCATAAGGATCCCACTTTCTTATGGCTCTGCAACATACACAAACCATACAATCATTTCTACCATATTTACAAATGGCAAAAAAAATTGATTTCAGTGTTTCCGCTTACCATTTGTTTGCATAGAAGGTGCAATATTTCAGAAAATAATATCCCAGCTCTTCCCACAGGGAGTAATGGTTTGCTAAATTCACTGTGAAAACAAGCAAATTAAAGCAATTGTTCAATAAGTTCAGTCCAAATCCAACAACACTGCTGGGTAAAAACTCACCTAAATAATTCTCTCATAGAGATTCCCCCCTCTCGAAGCACAGGGGTTACCAGCTCCGCAAGGTACAGCCATATATGGGGAATATCAATGGCCATATCATCTGCTAACTCAAGAGTTTCAGAAAACCTGTAGGGACAAAACAAACACACTGTTAGCATCAAACCTTCTAATTTTAAAGAAAGCGTGAAATAGATTTTTGTCCTCATTTTTTAAATTCTTTATTATTTCCACTAATTATTATTTAAAAATTTTAGCCTTCAGATTAGTTTTCCATAGTTTTAAGAATATTTTATTTTCCAGAGCATAACATATTTTTTATTTATATTCTGAAAGATGCTATGGGCTAGTATTAACATCGGTTTTCACATGGTCAGCATAGACACATTCTTATTTCAAACTGGCATTAACAGGTTCAAATGTGTCTTGTGACCACTTATATTCGGATTTTGTTGAGATCCTTTTCTCTTATTTAGTCCCGCTCGACATCACTTTTGCAGGAGTGCTCAGAGCGACACTCAAGGACTACCGAATGAACATGAAACCCATGTTAAACAGCTTATGAGAGAGCAAAAAAGCAAGCAAATGGCATCTGCAATTTTGATACAATGCAGCAAAATATATTGCACTTTCTCACAACACATGCCATAACACGTTTATATGTCGTAATGTCAGTAGGTGAAGAGTAGGTGGTCTTTCTTGTGGTTATAACATGTTCGACCCTAATTGGTTTCTTAACTCAACTTTAGAGACCCCGTTTACACCGGTTTATGGCATCATTCACTTGAGATCATATGCAAATACCAAGTGTAAACAGATAATGCGATAATTGTCCATACTTATTTCATGGTTCCTTCGTTGAATGCCAGTAGCAAGAGTTTCAAGACTGTTCGCTATGTTTTGGTACGTTATGTCATTACTAACACAGAAATCATAGAAATCTGTGACCTCCCTCACAGAAAAAGGTCACTTAAAAGATTTCAAAACCCTTAAAAAGAAATAGTATAATGGCCTTGAAAAATCGGATTTCTACAGGCATCTCCAGGTATTTAATCATTATAAAAATAACATAAAAATAAAATTGACTTTGATTAGGCAGTTTTGAAGATATTTATGAGACTATTAGGATGATTTAACTGAGGGTGTCATTTCTAAATCCTATAAAAGCCTTAGAAAAACAAAATCTCATTCCACAGAAGGGGGAAAACAAAAGTCATTTCCCAATATTGTAAATTAATTTATAGCAGGTAAATAGGGGAAAGTGTCTTTATCGATACAGTAAACAATATTTTATTATCCATGTTATGGAAAGCAGTGCTTCCCACAGGTTTAAAATATACTTGTGGTGCTAGCTGGATTGAAACACCATTTACTCACATCACATACATAGTTAACTATATGCCATTTAATCTTTAACAATAATTTTATTTATCACATTGTTATACACCGTTTCTTTTCAATGGGTTAAAGTAAAAAAAGACTGTTAAAATAAAAAAAGAAATCTATTATTTCTGTTACGTTTATGCTATTGCATATGCTATGCTAATGCTATGAATGTGCACCCACTGACAGGTCAAATCTGCCTCTCTTTCAAGTTCAAAGCAAACTTGAATGCCAAAGCAATATACAGCTAATGAGAAATATATGACAGAAAAGGAAATAAAAACAGACAATATCTCTAAAAATTAGAATAATTACAAGATTAAAATGTGTAGATTATTTAAATAAGGCAAATCCGTTGATTAACCATTACTAATGGTGTACATATATTTTGCAGCGACAGCTTTTAAGAAAGCAAAAGTCGAACCCCAGACATTTTAGAAAACATTCCCAAAAAGACTAAGACTTCTAAAATGACTTAGAACTCCCAAAATGGCATGTTTACCCTGCAAGATGTACCCTGCATATGTAAGAATATTACAGCCAGATTCTGTAATGGTATCCAGTAGAACAAATGTATTATCTTTTAAAATGGAGAAGTTATTGCGACTCTTTCAGTGCATAACTCATTAGGAAACTGAGAAGGAACAATAAACACTTTCAGAATTGGAATTGGATTAATATCTCAGTTTTTTTTTTTTGCTGAATTAATAACGGTTGCTGAGTTGACCTTGTGTTCAATGTATTATTTTAGTATTGTTTAGATATTCTAATAAGTCATGAGACTATAGTGTTCATAAGAAACTGCAGATGCACCTGATCACTATTGCCCTGATGAATTTTGTGTCAGTCTATGCATGTTCTGCAAGTCTCACCCTTTAAAGAACTGAAGTTTGAGGAGGACTCCAGCCTGCAGAAGCTGGAAGAGCAGCTGACCCATATGGTCTCGCGTAATCTGACTCCTCTCCAGCGTGGACTCCACACCCACCCGCACAAACACATAGAGCATGGCAGGCTGCTCTAGTTCCTCAACACACTGCAAAGCTTCCTGCACCACAAACACACACAATGCTCAGAAACACCCTAGTTAAGGTTTTTATGAGGCAATAGTATTTTTGGTGATTTTAAAATATGAATCCGAACCTTGTAATCATTAATGTGCAAAAACTCATCAATAATAGACTTGGACCGCCTCTCCATCTCCTCTTCTGATAATGCAGGCTTATCTGGAGAGGGTCCTAAGAGTGCTTCAAGTTTAACAGCTGAAATGAGAGACAGCCTTTAATTTAGTATTTAATCCTGAAAGTAAAGTTCATGCAAAAAAATATAAATTTACTGCCCCTCAAATGGTTTCAAATAATTTCAAAATACAAATATTTTAATTAATGTTGGAAATCGGTGGCCATTGACTTCTATAGTTGGGAAATAAGCAAAAATATGGACAAGTTTCCAATGTTTTTCAAAATATCTTCAATTCTATGTGTTCAACAGAAGTGAGAAACACAAACAGGTGTGGAACATATTGACGGCGTGGTTTGATGAACATGAAAGTGAAGTTGAACATCTCCCATGGCCTGCACAGTCACCAGCTCTAAATATTATTGAGCAACTTTGGGGTGTTTTGGCAGAGTGAGTCAGGAAAAGTTTTCCTCCACCAGAATCATGAGTAAATGATGACGGTTCAAATTTTTAAATGTAAACAATCTCTTTAAATGTAAATTAGAGCTGTCATTATGATGGAGACTGTGTGGCTCACCAGACTCTCTGGATTGGCTGTTCTCCCGTCTGCTCTTTTCTGCAGTGCTGACGGCCAGCTTGGGTGTATCTGAAGCACTGGAGTCTCTGCGGGACACTTCCTGAACCAGCTCTTCGGGGGTCTCCTTATTGCTGCTGCTCAATAAAATAGGCCCTGTCCGAGCAGAACCCGCACTCAATGGCTTGTCATTGCGCTCCCGCCCTGAGCTTCCACGACTGAGATATTTACAAACACACAAACAAAAAATACATTCATGAACCTCCAAAATGCAAAAGAAGTTTCCTTCAATTTAATTCAAATCAAACAATTAATTTCTTAAATACATTTAAATAAAGCAAAATATAAATTGTAGGTTTCATTTACAGTGCTCAGCATAAATGAGTACACCCCATTTTGAAAACGAATATTTGTATCCATTTCTCAGTGGATACAAGTAATATAATTTGGTGCATTTGAGCAAATCAGATTTATTAAAATGATACATTTATTAAAATAATATTTTAGTCATCAAACACGTTTAGAAATAGAAAGATAATACATTTACATTCATGCGAAATTTTGCAAAAACAAAAATACAAACTCCAAAATTTAAACAAAATTGTTGATAATGTTTGTTTCTCTTGATTTTTGGTCTTTTAAAATTTTTTATTGGATATTTTTCCCCAACATATAAATTTGAGCTACAAATTTATCGTGAATTATTTTGTAAGATTAGCTCCAGATTGGCTTCAGTACTGACTGATCTAACGCATATGCTGAATTTCTATGACTACATACTTCAGTGACAAACAGGTCACTGTTGTTTTTTTGACTGATATTAAAATGGTTTCAGCTTGAATGTCTTCTGCAGGATTTTTATAGCCACTCTGAGAACAATGATGGCTAATTTACCGGAATTATTCACTTTTTTTTTAAAAAAGTGTTTGCATGGCTGCGAACTGCTCCCTCTCCCATATTTGATAGCTTTATAGTAGTTTTACAGACTTTAAATTTAGTTTTTCTTTCATCTACTTTTTACATCTAGTCTTTAAGGCAGTTATTTTGAAGCCAAAGCTCCTAAAATTGTTAGTCTTAATTAAAAGGTACAATCTGGTGAGTTTGACCTAAGTGGCTGCCAACTGTTGAGTGAGAAAGGAAAAAATGAACAGCATTTAACAACAGCCTATGTCAACAGGCATGAAACAATAAAATGCAAATAAAAAATGTTATATAAAAATACGTTACGACTAACGGGAAGTAAAATTTAAAGTGACAAACAAAAAACCCTGATATTTCATGACTTTAAATATCATTCACACATAAAAAAATGCTGATAACCAGCACAAAGTGTAAGAATAAATTTCCCCCTTCACAATTTTGGTATTTTACATGTGCACCGTACCTGCCGAGAACTCTCCTGGAATCAAAATCTGGGGATGTGGAGGGTAAAGAAGAGGTCTGGAGTGCTGAGGGTTGCAGAGGAGAGTAACGATTCAAACTGGCACTCGGCCGAGATGCATCTAAAAGAGTTGAAGGGTGCGAGTCAGGAAAAAAAAAAAAAGTTTGCAATTAGTATATATCCAGCTAATCCAGCATAAAGTAGAAAACAGCAGGCTCTGACAGAACATCAGTCTTACTTTACCTGACTCACTGGCCTTTGCTCCAGCTCCTCCACTGCTGCCCTTCATCCAGTTCACCTGAGCTCTCGGCCCCAGCTGAATCTTCTCATCTATCGCTGGCTGAATAAGGCACACACACAGACGAAACAAACCAGTCTCATCAGCATCAAGTTACAGTTTCTCATGCATTCATATAGAACAGTTCTTAACCTTGGCACTGTACACTATGTATATCCAGGGTTTCCGCTTAAAGCCAAATGAAAAAATCCCTGACTTTTCCCGAATAAAAAAACTGAACTAACATCTTTCTATATTTTGTGATTCATGTTTTTTTTTCATATATTTATGCTTCTAAATTGCATTATAGGATTTTGATTTTGAAGAACAAAGATATGTACTTTTGTGTCTATTTTGACAGCAAAACTACACAATAAATCTATCCACAAGTCTGTTGAAAATCCCCTCAAAGTCAACTATTTTATAGGGTAAAAATCTTGCAATGTTGTGCAAAATCAAGGTGAGAAGGGTTGAGCATTGAGAAGACAAAAAACAGCCAAAAGACAGTATTTTAACAGGTTCATCCTGGTAACTGCATTTGATTGTCTATTGCCAAGCGGGAAAAGGAATACAATGGCACTGAAAAGTAGCCTAATCATATGGGCTAAATACATGAAACAACATGATTAAAAAAACATGGTAGAGTAAAACAATGCATTTTAATAAATAGGGGGCGAGCAAAACTTAAAATGACAAGCAAAAATTCCCTGATATTTCATGACTTGGACAAAACGAGTATAAAATTCCCTGACTTTCAATGTCTGAAACTGACATTTTAAAGTTCCATGATATTCTAGAAAATTCCATGACCACGGGAACCCTAAATATCTCCTTTATTGAAGAGCTTGATTCAAAACAGATGCTGATTCTCAGAGAGCTTTATGATCTGTAAAATGTGCAGCACTGCAGATTCCCAGAATCAATGAGATACTAAGCTTCCACTACGCAAGCAAACAGAACATCCATCAGATGGGGCTGTTGAGTCAAATAAGCTTTTAGCATATTTACAGAGGCTACAAAAATTGTTTCTCTACTCAAAATCTTTGGAATTGTTTATTTTATTAAAACGTTTTAGTTTGTACATTTTTCAAAAATAAATTAAAATAAATTAAAATAAATAAATAAATAAATAATATATATATATATATATATATATATATATATATATATATATATATATATATATATATATATATATATATATATATATATATATATATATATATATATATACATACATACACATATATTATTATTATATACATTTTTTATTTTTATATTTTGTTTAAGATGTTTTGCAGTGGATCTTTCGTAATGCTTTAATGGTCTGGTTGGCATTGTAAAACCAAGCCTAGAATATACTACTATATGAATATGAAATTGACAAAAATGACAAATATGAAAATGTTGATTCATATTTTTTACTATAATTGTTTCTGTAAAATGCACAAATACAAGTAAATTACATGTCAAAGTATATATTTAAATAGTTTTAAATATAAATACAAATATGTAACAATTAATAAAATCTCAATATTATTTCTATAATATTATCGCTAAATATTTACTCTATTTTTTTATAAAATAATTCATTATGTTTAGTAATAGTCTTAAATGTGCTGCAACATTTATGCTGCAATTGATGAAAAGCAAGCAAAACTAGTGTAGGAAATTCATTTAATTCCTCAAATATCAATAACCCTAAAGTTAGTGACATCTTCAAAACAAAAATCGATCCTTGTTATTGTTGTCGTGTCCAAAACTGCTCACTTGTTCATTAATTCTGTAATCCCTACAGTATACGGTTTATATTTCAGCAAAAAGTCAACAAATCAAGCAAGAAATTTGGACATTGATACATTACCATGTGTCTGAGAGCTGGAATTGTTTTGCTAGTTTTAGTTTAGTTTTTATTTTGCGAACACATCTACATTTTTTTTACTAATTTAATTTCAGTTTTAGCAAATGTAGTTTAACAGTTAACACGTCCATTTTCGACCAAAGCAAAGTTTAACATTTGCACAATTTAAATGAATTCTTGTGCAAACCTATTATTATTAATTATTTTCAATTAGAAAAATAAAAAGTTACAATTGTTCAAACAAACACTGAACATACAAAAAAAACATACAAATGCCATACATAAAAGAACAATTTATGAAGAATTCAGACAAACTTCATCATATTAATGATCATACTTTATAGTTAAATATGCTTTGTTTACATGACAAATGAAGAAAAGATACAACACAAGTTTTATGTTTTATATATAAAATATATTCTTGTACATAACCAGAGAATGAGTGCTTATACATTTTTAAAAATTTATTTATTTTTGCTAAATATTATTTTATTTCAAGTTTATCAAGCTTTTCTTTTGTTTTGTTTTCAAATTTTTCCATAATTGTTGTTTGTTTCATTTAGTTTAGTTTTAGTTATTCATTTACTGTGAATTGTATCATTTTAGTTCAGTCAACAAAAATGTTTTGACCAATAGTTTTAGTCTTAGTTTAAGTTTTGGTTTACGAAAGCAACCTTAACGTGTACCAACTCATACTTCGCTCAACCTTCACAAGGTGTCACTCAGCTGATAAGATCAACTGTTTACATAAAAACGCAGCTTCCTTCAAACTGACTGTCAGGAAGTGTGCAAAACATAAGCAGAATGGTAGATCTGGAATCTCCTTTTCTAAACCACTGCTATGTTGGCCATCTCAAGACTTGATCAGAGAGAAAAAAAAAAGTCTTTAGTTTGACCTCTTTTAGACTCTACCTTGGAGAATTTGGGAATCTTGGCGGGGTCTATTGTTCTGCTGTTCTTAGTCATAGGCACAGTGCTCCAGGTCTCCTCTCTCTGCACCACTGCAACATGAAGAGGAACAGAGTGAAAAACAGAACTAGTCCCACAGGACTGAGTAAGCTGTAAAGAGGATAAGCCTATAGCACAAGTCTCTCTCTCTCTCTGACCTGGTCTTCTCTTGTTGTCTTTGGAAAGCAGTTGCTGGTGGACTTTTCTCTGCTCCTCCTGCTCCTCCAGCTTTGCGTCTTTATGGATCTGCTCGATGGTCTTAGGGCCCTGATCTGCTCTTCGAGAAACCCAGTTGTGCTGAGATGAGAGAAGAACATAAAACTTGATCTGGGAACTCCAGAACGACAGCCAGAAATAAATTAAACATGACCATGCTGTAAAATATTTCATGATTCAGAAAGTAAATATGATGATAGAATATTCCAAGTGAATTTCAAGCCAATATTTAGCTATGTTGAGATTATAGTGTCCATTTCTGTGAGGTCAAAAATGTAGAAACAAAACAATAAAATGTAGCCGTTTCAGAGGATAATTGTTTTAAAATGTCTTTGAATTTGAGTAAATATTGCACAAAATAAATGTTAATAGAATTTCTGATGCTTTGCATAATTCCTGTTTGCCATTGTTAAATAGTATATTGTAAGCATTATACAGTTCAAATGTTTGGTCAGTCATTCATTTTAAAGAAATGTATTTTTATCAGCAATTTTCATCAAGTAATTTAAATATGAATGCTTTTAACCATTTAACTGCCTGCTCTACCAAATGGTTGACCATTTTTTGACTGTTTTAAATGATGACTGTTAAAGTCATGTATGTTAAAGAATGACCGCTTTAAATAATGGTTTACACACACAGCATTATTGGTTTACAAAGAAATCAAACAAACATACTGTAATTCTGTTGCACTGCTACACTTGATTTTGGTTTTATTGTAAATAAATATAAGAAAACATGTTAAATGAGAATCTGAAATATTTTATGGCATACTTCAAAAAATTTAGTGTTCAAAAATGTTTTATTTAGATTTTTTTTAATAAATTGGTCTTACACTTCATATTTTCATATTTTTCATAGTATATGTATTAATTCCGGAACTTACCATAAACTGACATATCAAACATTTGGTAGAGGTTGATATTTTAGAAATTATGGGATGTGTTGAAAAAAAAAGCATTGACTGTGTTAACTAGCGACATTAGGAGTTAGGAAATGCAATCCAAATTTTTTTTCTTGGTAAGGCAGATAAAGGGTTAATACTTATATTTAGAAATATTTCTCGTGCAGAAATCAACATATTTTATTGATTTCTGAAAGGTTGCAAGATACTGAAGAATGGAGTAATTATTGCTGAAAATTGAGCTTTAACATTGACGGAATGAATTACATAAAAAATAAAAATAAACTAATATTTTAAACAAGTGTAATATTTCACAATTTTTCTGTTTTAACATGGCATTATATGTACTTGAAATACTTAACATATTTATTTGTGCTTGTCAGGATTATTAAGAAGCTGCTATTCCCACAGAAATTAATCAAGACGTGAAGTATCAAATTGTAAAAAGGAGTAATGCGTTTTCTAACAACAAAAAACATTTTAATACAAAACCCCAGAATAATTTGATTGAGTCATCCAAATAAATGTCATTTTAAAGTTGCACAATATTGAAAAAATCTTACATTGCGATGTTTTGTATTTCTGGGATTTATTTTGCGATGTGAATGCAACTTTATTTGGAAAGAATTCTTCATTTTAGATTGATTGGGATGATTTTGTAGCAAACTGGATCTTGAATAATATATACCCATATATTGAATATACAGTTTATATTGAATATATATATACAATAATTTATAAGCATAGATAAATAAAACATATGAATTAAAGTTTTCTGGAGGGTCTAACAGTATTCAGGTTCAGATATTGAACAAATGAACACTGCATAGCCTTCATTGTATATAATTTAAACTTTATTAAAGTTATAAACACTAAAGTATCTTGTGGCCGGATGTTTTAAATGTTCACACAGTCACAGGCCTTAAAGGGATATTTCACACAAAAATAAAAATGTACTCACTATTTACTCAGCCTTCACTTGTTTCAAACGTTAGAAGTTATTAAAATATCTTCTTTTTGTGTTCAAAAAAAAAAAAAAACTCAAACGTTTTAAAACAGTGAGTAAAGTTTAATTTTTGCATGAACTATCTCTTTAAAAACCCAAGTAGATGCTAAACTTTTACTCCATTATAATTCAACTTTGCATTGATTATAAACAACTATTATCCCAACTCAACATTGAAGATCCTGCGATGTGATTATTGCGGATGCACAAATTGCGATATCAATGCTGAAACGATTTTTTCATTCTTTCTTTTTTTATGAGCAAATCAAACCAAGTCAGCTTCAAATCAAATGCTGTACTTCTGAACTTAAGGTAAGTAAAAAAAAAAAAAAAAAAGTTTCCGTTGATCACAGTATGAAAGCAAACCGAAAACACAGAACTCACCAATCGCAGGTCAATAACATCCTGCAGCATGAAGCGAATGCGTGAAGAAGTCTTCCTCTCCTTAACTATCTTCTCCATCTGATTAAAGTACTGATCCATTCGTGGCTAAAGAAAAAACAAAGCAAATAAATAATGACATGCAGGTAAACTATGTACTCACTTGCAAAGTGAGTTGTGGAGCACATTAAAATAAGTCATTTGAAACAGACGCTTCCAAGCTAACTTGTAAGATGTAAAACTGCATCCATATGTTCTGTAGAATGTAAGGACCAGCAGGGGTTTACACAGATTGTCAACAAGTACATAACAGCACGTGGAAAGAGGAGAGAAGACAGACTCAAGAGTTTCTTTTGACAAGACCGTGGCCAACTTAGATTTCTTGAAAAATGCATTGAAACAAGCAACATTTCAGTGAATTTAGATGGGCTGCAACAGAAAAAATACTGGCATTAAGATCGATTGGTCTGTCAATTAAACTGCAAAGGGTAAATTAGCCCTTTCATGCATAAATTGAATCTCAAAGGTGAAAAAATTCTCCATGCATTATATTTTGTGGTAGTTATATAGTTATACATATGGATAGAAGCGTTAAAATAACTTATACAATTTATACTGGTGTTTAATAAAACAATATAGAGGTGAAAATATGATAAAAAAATAGATTAAAACATATTTTTTTAACATCAAATTATTTACTGCACCTGTCTGATTTTCTGAGAATAAAAGCCATATATCACATCATATATTTTTATTTAATGCCATCTCAGCAACAAAAGCTATATTTATGGCAAAAATATTTCACACTTTGCTGAATTTCTCCTTAGTTGAGTTCCTGAGCATAAAAGGATTTAACACTTATTCCTGAGGTACTTGTTGCATTTTCTCATCCCTCTGCCATTTTGCACGCATGATTCAACATATCAAAACAACAAAACCAGTGTTTCCCCTACCATTATATAAGGGGGGCGCCCCGCCCTCCCAACGGCTGTACCTGCCCCCCTTGAAGTCACGTTAATTGTATTATGTATATAAAAGATCACAACTTTTTTAATAAACATGCTAAATAGCCGTATGTAATATCTTATTTACACAACAGCATGTAATTTCTGTTCTGCGCTCGCTTCACAGCAGCTAAAATATATGCAGATGCAGACATCCCAAGTCTCCCGGAAGATGCCGGTTGTTGCTAGAACAATGAATAAGAGAATTATTTATGTTATTTATTAAATTTCCCATTTATTGTATTTTATTATCGTCTAACCCCACCCCAACCCTAAACCCAACCGTCACAGTAACCTAAAAACTGTAGTTGTATCGAGTATTATTTATGTTATCTATTAAATTACCCAATAAATAGTATTTTTTAATACTACCCTACCCCCACCCCAAACGTCACAGTACTGTAAAATATTAATTATTGTTATAGAGTTTCATAAAAAATTCCGCTATATGAATGTGCATATCGCACTTCTGGCCGGCCGCATGTCCAATCTAGACTTTACCCCGGATGCCCGCAAACAAATGATAATCTCGCGGAAATCGCGTGTCTCCCGCCTGGTCCTCCAATACATCCCGCATCTCTCCCCGCTCTTTTTCTGTCAATAGTTGGAGACGAGCAAAATATTTGAATGGTCTTGCATGTATTTAGGCCTTTTTACATATAACAACTGAAAGTTCTGTTTTTTTTACAATATTGCAAGTCTACTAAAAACTGGCTGGAATTATTAGATAACTTTTTTAACATAAATATTTAATAATATAACTTTTTATAATACACTCATTGCTATAAGAAGTAGTTTATGGGCCTATTTCCTTTTAGTAAAGAAGTATTAGAGTAATAGATAAGCATTTTAACTTGTTTTCATTTTTCATCATTTGCAATGTTTCCAAATTGCATCGTTTGTAATTTTTCTGTGGTGGTTCATTCTGCTGTGGTGACCCCTGATAACTAAGGCACCAAGCTCAGTAAAATGAATGGATGAGTTATTTTATGTAAAGCTGCTTCTGGCCATGACATGTCCACATCTAATTTTTTATAAGAGACATGTTTAACAAATGTCTCAATAAATGGGTCAGACATTTCTGACCTTCCATAACAGGAGGCTCAGGAAATGTTCTTCCAGAAGGCTATAAAGATACAGTTGAAGTGAATTATTAACCCCCCTGTAATTTTTTTTCTCCTTTTTAAATATTTCCCAAATGATGTTTAACAGCAAAAAAAATTCACAGTATGTCTAATAATATTTTTCTTTCTGGACAGTCTTATTTCAGCTAGAATAAAAGCAGCTTTAAATTTATTATGAACCATCTATTATCAACCATTTTATAAACCATCGTTATACAATAACTTGCCTAATTACCCTAACCTGCCTAGTTAACCTAATTAACCTAGTTAAGCCTTTAAATGTCACTTTAAGCTGTATAGAAGTGTCTTGAAAAATATCTAGTCAAATATTATTTACTGTCATTATGGCAAAGATAAAATAAATCAGTTATTAGAAATGAGTTATTAAAACTATTATGTTTAGAAACGTGCTGAAAAAAATCTCCCCATTAAACAGAAATTGGGAAAAAAAAATAAACAGAGGGTCTAATAATTCAGGGGGGCTAATAATTCTGACTTTAACTGTACATTGCAGTGACAAAAGCTGCACAGTTTGTGTATAAAAAAAGCTATAAAATAAATGTTATTTTATAATTTACAAATGGTTGTACAGTTCAAATAGTTGTTCAGTTATTTAATGATGTCATTAAAGACCATGACTCCTTGTGCTAGTGTGAGTCTGAACAGCCACGCTGTGTCGTGCCGCAGCCCCAATTGGAATGCAATCCAGAAATGTACAGTTGAAGTCAGAATTATTAGCCCCCCTTTGAATTTTTTGTTCTTTTTTAAATATTTCCCAAATGATGTTTAACAGAGCAAGGAAATTTTCACAGTATGTCTGATAATATTATTTCTTCTGGAGAAAGTCTTATTTGTTTTATTTCTGCTAGAATAAAAGCAGTTTTTAATTTTTTAAAAGACAATTAAAAGGACAAATTTATTAGCCCCTTTAAAGGGTCACGAAACACCAAAACACATTTTTTGAGCTGTTGACAGTCATATACATGTCCCACGCTGCTATAAACACTATTAGGACACATATATTGCACTAAAAAGTGAAAATTGTTTGTATTTGCGTTATTTTGAGCAAATTCGTTCTTCAGGTTCGAAACTAATTTTTAAAGCTGCGTCATCGCGAGTACATTGTGACGTGCGGCATTAATTCATGAGAAAGACTTGGTTCAAACCAATCAGCGTGCTTTGTTGTGTATGCGGTGCAACTTAATTAATATGCATGATAGCTTTGGAGACTGTTTTACCTGTTACAGTGTTCAGACGACAGAGAGACGCCACGTTGTGTTGCCAAAACAAGTGAAAGAACGAGAATTTGAAGACATGGGTCGTCAGTGTTGCATTTATTAGTGTGCTGCGTTTATTATTGTGCTGCAACGAAGGTTTTGTTTTCATTTTCCCTCTATGAGAGCTCAGCTGGACTCAAGTGTGGATTACAGTGCACGCGACAGAAATGCGTTTGTAAGGAACATTTTTTACCCGAGAGCTTTTCGCATCTGGAAATGATAAAATCCAGATTTGCTGCTAGTCTCCTTTTAAAAAAAAGACACAGCTCCAGTGTGATTGTCCTGTCTCTACAGATTTGGTAACGGTGTGTGAGAGCAGTGCCCTTTGTTCATTCAGATGGCAAAGTTACTTCGTATCGTCAGCAGTGCTCTTTCAGTTTTTAAAGACATACCAAAGTCAAAATGATGTAGTTACTAAGTTTACAGTATGTTAATATCACTGCAATATTATAGTACAATATTATAGACTGAAAGATCCGCTGTAAATGCTGCTCTCCGAATGTAAACATGTAAACACAGCAATCAAACTATTCCTGTCATGTAGGATTTTCGCCGCATTTTGTGACAGGATAGTCTATACACACACGGCTTTCTGACGCTACATAAAACTCCACTCTTCCAGCAGTTCCTTGCTTTCAATATCTCGTTTGTCAGGAGCGACATGCAGGAAATGTTCCAGAATAAAAAGTGAAAGTGCCAAACTGCAGTTAAAGTCGACAAATTAATAATTTGGCAAGTAAGTCGATTACTGATGTCCATGTAAACAGTCACTGTCTTTCTCCCCTGCGTCTGCGTACCCAAACAGAAACTCCCATATTTGCAAATCCTTCCCTCTTTCCCTCCCCCGACACTCCCACCTAAACAGAGCTGGACACGCCCACTTTTCTGACTTTTTCCAAACTAGAGGTGTGAAAAGACTCTGCTGAGACAGGGGGGTTTCGTGGCCCTTTAAGCTATATTTTTTTTCAATAGTCTAGTGAACAAACCATAATTATACAATAGCTTGTCTAATTACCCTAACCTGCCTAGTTAACCTAATTAACCTGGTTAAGCCTTTAAATGTCACTTTAAGCTGTATAGAAGTGTCCTGAAAAATATCTAGTCAAATATTATTTACTGTCATCATATATAGATAAAATAGATCAAATAAATTAGCTATTAGAAATTAGTTATTTAAACTATTATGTTTAGAAATTTGTTGAAGCAATCTTCTCTCCATTAAACAGAAATTGGGGGAAAAATTAAACAGGGGGGTTAATAATTCAGGGGGGCTAATAATTCTGACTTCAACTGTATGTGTATCCCATTTTTAATGCCCAATCAGAATAAACCATGCTTACCTTAGCTTTCTCAAAGTCCAGATCCTTGCCAATAGTGGTGAGCAGTCTACACAGGCACTCCAGTGACTCTTCATCATGGTTTTTCAGCAACTTTACCACGCAATCGTGCATGATGGCCTCTGTCAGCATCCGCAGCTTGAAGAGCTCGCCTATGAACTTAATGTTGCCAATAGAGCGTCTTCGGGCCTTATCTTTGGCCTCTACCAGCTCCTCCTGAAGCCTCTCCCGTTCGCTAGACTGAAAGAGAATGAGAAAGGCATGTCATATTGATAACTGAGGGCCGGATGCAGCAAGATCTGAATCACTGAATATTTAAAAAAGAAATGCATTTATATGATTTATTTAATAAAGATAACACTAGCAGTAGTTCAGAACATTCACATATGCATGATTACAAATTCGATATTGATTTTGTACAACAAACAACTTATAAAACAAAATATACAGTTAAAGTCAGAATTATTAGCCCTCCTTATTTATGAGCCCCGTTTATTTTTTTCCCCAATTTCTGTTTAATGGAGAGAAGATTTTTTCAACACATTACTAAACATAAAAGTTTTAATAACTCATTTCTAATAACTGATTTATTTTATCTTTGCCATTATGACAGTACATAATATTTTACTAGATATTTTTCAAAACACTTCTATACAGCTTAAAGTGACATTTACAGGCTTAACTAGGTTAATTAGGTTAACTAGGCAGGTTAGGGTAATTAGGCAAGTTATTGTATACCGATGGTTTGTTCTGTAGACTATCAAAAAAAAATATAGCTCAAAGGGGCTAACAATTTTGTCTGTAAACAAAATGTCAGAAGAAAAAATATTATCAGACATACTGTGAAAATTTTTATGCTCTGTTAAACATAATTTGGGAAATATTTAAAAATGAAAAACAATTCAAAAAGGGCTAATAATTCTGACTTGAACTCTATAAAAAAAATCATAAAAAATTGTCAATTTGTACCAAGAACTACAAGTTCATGAAGGTGAGAAGGAGATGAGAGTAATTTAATTTAACAGGTGAATTATTCATTTGTATAACAATTATTACTATTTATTACATAAGCATTAACACCAGATATAAAAAAAACATAGTAATAAATATAAATGGCAAACGATAATGCTCACATAATAATAATGCTCCCATAAACTTTACTTATTGATTTGAGTATTAGTACAATAATTATTAGTACTTTTTTTTTTGGCCTTTTTGCCTTTATTAAGTGGATAGGACAGTAATGAGACAGGAAGCGAAGTGGGAGAGTGAGAGGGGATAGGGACGGGAAATGTCCTCGAGCCAGGATTCGAACCCGGGACGCCCCTGAAGTGCTACTGCACCATATGTCAGTGCTCTAACCACTAGGCTATTGTGCTGACTAGTAGTACATTTTAGATAATACACTGTATTTGATCTTTTAATTTTTCTACTTGAGGAAAAAAAGGAAAACATATTTATATGACTGCTCAAAAAAGTAATTCAAATCCACACGAATAATTACAAAATAAACTGAAAATTCTCAAAGCATTTATCAAACATCAAATTCAGCATATACACAATCTAAATACATTGTGAGCCATTTAAAGCGACATATCACTCAATTTACTTTAATGGATTTCTTTATTCTGTTGAACACAAAACAATGTAGTCTGAATAATGTTGTCAAAAAGCAGCCAATGACATCCATAGTAGGAACAAAAAAATACTATGGAAGTCAATGGCAGTTTTTTTTTCTCTAACACTTTTTAGTGTATCTCCCTTTCAACAGAAGAAAAAAAAACTCAAACAGGATTGGAACAAATGGAGGATGATGACAGAATTGTCATTTTTTGGGCAAACTATACCTTTAACAGCAACATTCTACGCTTGAGCACATACCGCAGTAGCTGCCTCCAGCTCCCTGTGCTTCTTCTCGAAGGCATCGTCATCCATCTTGTCCTTCTCAAACTCTTTCTGACAGCGGTTCAGAAGCAGCTTCCGGAAATTCACAGTGCTGTTGGGCTTATCCGTCATGGGCACTTTTAACTACAAACACAGCACGTGTATGCAAGTGACTGATTTAGATGTGATGATGAATATCGTCCTACTGTATTTTAAGCTAAACATGCTCATCCATTTAGTTCAGGAATTAGAGTGATACCAAATTTGTCTTCGTAAGACGTAACTTTTTAAAATTCCATACAAATATAATAGTACATGAAGTAGTATGTGCAACTTTATGCATATTGTGTATGTGTTTATATGCATGCATGTACAGTGTGCATGTACACTCACGGCCACTTTATTAGGTACACTTTACTTGTACCGTGTTGGACCCCCTTTTGCCTTCAGAACTGCCTTAATCCTTCATGGCATAGATTCAACAAGGTACTGGAAATATTCCTTAAAGATTATAGTCCACGTTGACATGATAGCACATCCTTTCATGCGTTCAGAGATGCTCCTCTGCATACCTCGGTTGTAATGAGTGGTTATTTGAGTTACTGTTGCCTTTCTATTAACTCGAACTAGTCTGGCCATTCTACTCTGTCCTCTACATGGCATTTGCGCCCACAGACCTGCCGCTCACTGGATATTTTCTCTTTTTAGGACCATTCTCTTTAAACCCTAGAGATGGTTGTGCGTGCAAATCCCAGTAGATCAGCAGTTTCTGAAATACTCAGACCAACCTGTCTGGCCACGCTCAAAATCACTGATATCATCTTTCTTCCTCATTCTGATGCGCGGTTTGCACTGTAGTAGAATGTCTTGACCATGTCTACATGCCTTAATGCATGGAGTTGCTGCCATGTGATTGGCTGGTTAGAAATTTGCGTTAATGAGCAAATGGACAGGAGTACCTAATAAAGTGGCCGGTGAGTGTACTGTGTGTGTGCATGCATGTATACGTGTGTGCATGTATGCATTTATCTGAGTATATATTTGTTCTTTATTTTTTTGTTTTGTTTTTACATTTGTAGGAAAAGTGCTATACAAAAATAATATTATTATTATTATCTTTATTGTGATCTGAATGTGAGGTCTAACTCACCGTGGCCAGACAGCTGCACATGTTGCCATAGGCCACAGAGAAGCTGGGTTCATTGATGGCTTTTTCAAAGACCAGATCTATGACACCCTTGAGTCGCTCCTCTGTGTCGATGGTGAGGTCAGTCACCTGCTTCATCAGCTGGCTGAACATCTGCGGTGTCAGTTTATTGAGAATACTGCGCACTTTTCGGAAAAGCTCCTGCAAAAAAAAAAAAAAAATAGTAGACACATTATTGAATGTTCATGAAGACAACAATCAATCCAATGTGATTTTACACAGCAGTTATTTCATAGTTCATGGAGGTTCATACTGAGCAAGTTACATTTCAGAAGCAATATTTTCTGTTTTATTTGTTTTCTCAATTGAAAATTGTTCCAAAGCCAGAGCAGAACACTTGCAAATCTCAGAGGAACAATGCTGTGTGTGTTTACATTTTTTTTTTTTAATTAATACGTTTTGGACAAACCATTTGAATCAACAATCCATTCATAAAGAAAGTCACTTGCCTAGTTTCTAAACAAATCAGCTGTTTTGAACAAATCTTTGGAATGAATTAGGGATACAACAAATTTTCGAATAAGAAAAAATAAATTAAATAGACACACACACACACACACACACACACACACACACACACACACAGCAGTTTCCGCACATATGGAAAGACTGCATTATCAAAACCCATTAATTTCAATGGCTTGCACCACACATGAGCAGCTTGTTGCTGCACTGACCAAAGCATAAGAGCAGCAAAGTACAACAAAGTAGCTTGCGCACACACACCACACTCGAAATTCAAAATAGCTCAATATTCCACTAATTGGAAATTATGCTCATGAACGCTATATTTATCTATGTTCGAACCACACATGCTCACCAGAACAGCAAAGATCGCTCAAATAACGCACACAGGACATGCAGGATACCGTTCCTGCTGTCTGTAATAGCGATATTGTGATGTCACAGCAATGCAGGTAATATGACACTTCTTAACTCGTTCACTATCAATAAAACGTGTTTACTTTATTACCTTTTTTTAATCATTATACATTGTTATTATATATAATTTCAAGTTTTACAAAACTAAGTTATATTATTTAATAAAATTTATAAATAAAATTATTATTATTTTTTAAAAGGATTTTTGGTTTCGGTTTCTACTGAATGATAACAGAATTTGCAGTTTTGTGTGAACTATCCCTGAGACAAGGACTTATTTCCACCTACTGGCAATGTGTCACATTTATTTATCCATGACAATTCTAGACTAACCAACGTATCAACACAATAACACATTCAGCAAAAAAACAAACTAACATTTGATTGTTTTTTATCAAAGTATTAAAGTGCAATAAGACCTGAGTTCTCAGGGCATCTGGATCTTCAACTGCACCTTCCCGCTTCATGCCAGGTTTCCAGGCATTCTCTGTTGTCTTCAGCTGCACCTCATCAATCACAGACACGTTTGTGATGATCTTGCGTCCAGGTGGCCGTCGCATGCCAACATTCAGCAACTGAAGGATCAGACACAATCATGTAATGCAGGCAGGGATTTTAATTGTGCATCTACAGTAAAATTTACTGAAAATGTTTTTTCTCGCTCCTTTATACATAATTTATAAAATTATACATATAAATTATACATAATTTATATCTATAAAAGGATCGACTTCGGTACCATTTGATACTGAAATTTTAAAAACTGTTGAGCACCTTCTTAAACACAATCCACGGCTGTTCATCAAGCACAAACACAGATACAAGGATATTGGAGCATCTATAAGCAGATCGCACATATCTCTGTTTAAAGACGAAATAGGCCACAATGGCCAATCAGCTGTTTTTAAGAACGTGCTTAACAGCGCTCAAATGTTGGACGTTTAAAAATGTCAGTATTGACTGGTACCACAGTCGACACTTTTGACAACCCTATCAAACACAGTATTGAATTTAGAATATAATACAAAAATTATAAGTATATTTTTCTAAGGTATATTTGACTAAGGTAGTGTAAACTGAACATGCTTTTATTTGTTGATGAAAATCTAAAATGAAATAGTGAAAAATTGAAGATAACATGACAAACCGGTGCCCCTCTGCCTCCTGACATGGGTCGGCTGAAATCTGCAAATGCTGGCGTGAAGTCCGGGCCTCTGGAAAGCACACGTGGGTCTACCGGCCGCATGGGCAGCTTATTTTGGTTAATCTGTTCAGCGAGGCAGAAACACATTAGGCTTCCCCTCAAGAACATCTTTCCACTCTGTACAAGAGCAGTAATGAGTTTTACAAGAATTTAAAAGACGGCCATAATCAAGTTACAATATCCTTTTATGTCCATAGCAGTCCATTTAATGGTGCGACACAAATTAATTCTGGTACAAGAGGGAAACTTTCAATTGTTAACTTTCATTTACTCCGAAAACCATGACACATATGTTTAAACCAAGAATATCAATTTGAGGGGTTCATTAATATGAACTGGATGCTATAGAATTAACTTTTTATAATTAACATCCAATACAGTATATCGTTGGCTGACCTTATCTAGAACAACATCAGAAATGGGAGGAAGCCCCTCTGGTTTCTGCACACAAGCAGGCAGAAACTGGAAGCCCAGCAGGAAGTCTCTGTTGTACTGCTTCTTTCCATTTTTCTCTGCAGGCTCTGCAGAAGAGCAGAAAGGCTTTTAGTGGTAAAACCTGGCAGATGTAGGCGAAGAAACTAGAGAATGTTGTAGAGAGTTAGCCTTACGTGGCACTACTTTGATCAACGGCTCTTTGACTGCAGGCAGGTGGATGCTGTCACTGCTCTCAGTTTCAGAGGTGTGTTCGGCACCGTTTCTCAAAGGCTCCACTTCCTGTTCTCCGTTCTCCTCAAGCACTGCTCCTGCTGACTGCCTCCTCTCCACCTCCACAGGAGGAGGACTGGGGCTTTCAGGAGCAGGTTCCACACTGGCCTGATCAGTGTCCTCCTGCAAAACACACATAAACACACTTTAAGCCCATCTTAGACCAGATTTCATGAAAGAAACCGAGTTTGTCAAATCAAATGTCTGAAATACTGCAAAGCTGCACATGTTGATGTTACGGTCGTTGTGTGAATAATTTGGAATCTGATTATGGGAATTTTAAAATATAGTATAATCAAATAGCTACTACCCAGCACTATGTGTGTCCCTATGAGAGTATGTGTTTATATTAGAGGTGCGAACCTACACTGGTCTCATGGTTCGGTTCTGTTACGATTAAGCTACAGATAAGTGCATGACAGTGCATTGACGATGCTTTCCATACACAATTTTATATTTTACTTCACATCACAAGAAAAAAATGGATTTAAAATCTATAAATATGATTATATATTATTTGTAATACAATTTACATAAGTAATACAAAGTACCTTTAAATTTACCTGCTCAAAGAAAACCTGCTCATTTTGAATGTTTTAAGTAAAACTTAAATACATGCAAAGATGACAACATAAGCATTTAAAGCAAATAAACTAATGTCGAGTGAGTTCTTACACCCCTATGATTGGTCACCTGCTCAACAGAAAGGGCTGCGATTGGCTCTGATGCTCTGGCGGTGTTCACCAATGAGTGACGTGGAAAGAACAGTCGTGGTTACAGTGTATATGTGCATAATGCGCGCTTATCACAGGTAATCTGTAATAGACACAGTGGAGAAAACTCACTACAGACACAGCCAAGAGGAGAGAAACAGTTACCTCACAAACACGCCAGCAGCTCAAATGTCCAAAGTAAGAGAAAGAGAGAAAGAGAAAGACAGAGAGACAGAGAGAGAGAGAGAGAGAGAGAGAGAAGAGATGGAGTTTTTCAGCTTTCATTTCTCCCTAGTAGTGAAATAGAGGCTCGTGTGCTGTATCTTCTTGTCAGTGAAAGACTGTGAGCAAACTCACAACTCACAAGCAGTAAATTATGCACAATTATTTGCTTTTTATGTAGTTGAAGCGTTTTATTTACTCGTCTTTGCCTTTTTCGCCATAGTATTCTACTGCAACTTAGCGCATAGGAGATAAATGACATCAGTACTATAACCGGCTGTGATCTATTACTGAACCGATGTCGAATTGTTCACGTCTGCATCGAAAAAAAATTAATTTTGACACCCCGAGTATATATTAAACAAAAAATAAAAATTTATTATGTTTAATAACCTGATTCCACTTGTTTGTTTGCAATAAAACCCCTCAGCATAGAACTACAAAGCTTCCTTTTAAAACCAAAAAATTAATTAAATAAATTAATAAAATCAATAGAAAAGCCTCAAAGGTCAAAAATTAAAAAAAAAATGTATACAAAGATAATTCAAAATATATAGCAACAAAAGTCAGATGCATCAAACATGATGTATACATATAGACCTTTTTCTTAGAACGCAAAATTAGCCATTATGCCTTGCGTGTACTATGCGCAAGGAGGATGCTAAGAACTTCCGGTCGGCAGCTGATGCGTATAAAGAGTCACATTAGGACAGCTTTGAAATTATAGTTTTAATCTATTTGACTTGCTTTTAACGTCTTTGAACTAATACTGTTATCAATCAGCGGCACCTCCTGGACTGGTTATTTTAAAAAATGCAATCTAACGGGATGGAAAACAACTGCTGCGAGTCATTTTTCCCTCGATGTCAGACGGCATCTTGTGCCATTTAAATGGAGCCTCGTCATCGCTAAAGTGATCATTTTCTCTTCCTTTCAAATACATAACCAACCCAAACAAATGTAATTCACCAAAATGAAACACACACGTAGCCTGTACTGTCCCACTAACACATTGATTGAATAAGTGTCAATTAAGTGGCATTTTGACAGAAAAACGCATCCCGTGGTAAATACTACACAATACAAACCAACTAAATGAAACAGAACTGCTCCCGATTAGAATCAACATGCAAATCAGCCAGCAAAGTACCAGTAACAGACTTTTATTGGTGATTTTTGGAAACTGCATGGCTTACAGCTAGTTTCATGCCAGTGATATGGTTTGCTCTTTATAATGCAGTGAGCTATTGTGTGTGTGTGTGTGCATTGAAGAGCCGCTGAGTACAGTATAACAGGTGACAGGTCGGGAACACTGACGCTGTATTTCAGCATCTGATCTGACGGCAGACACTGAATTAGGAGTGTTTTTCTCTCGCACTTAAACCACATCTGACAGAAGCATGACAGCTTTAACACACGTCTTTCTTTCAAAATTAAAGTTTTGCATCACAAAAACACTCCATAAGCCACTGAAAACAGCATTGACACCCAGCTGAAAAACGCTGCTCTGGCTGATGATAAATCTTAACGAAAGTTCTAAGCAGCCTACCGGAAGGCCCTGGTCACTACGGCGCCCTCCATACAGCAACAAAGAAAAAGGTCTATAATTCAGCAAATTCTGCAAGTGTGCAGTTGTTTGTTTGTTTTACCTCTTTGTCTGGACACTGATCTTGCCCTACAGGCATGTCCTCTTTTGGCTTCTTCCAGGTCTTTGGTGCACTAGATGTAGCTGTAAAACACATTCTTGTGTTACTTGAACAACACTTGCACCCATTCATCTCACGACCTGCATACATTTGAAGCACTCACCTTGATTTGAGCTTTTTCTGGACTGTAAGAAAGGCTCTCCTCTCTTGTCCGGCAAGGCCTCATTTTCCTTCCCTGTTTCTTTGATCTCTGCTCCAGTAGAGGGTCTCCTGTCCGACCCTGCAGGAACCTGACTGGGGTGCGAGAGTCCTGGAGGAGGAGCAGGAGGAGTGGTGGAGATAGCAGCAGTCGTGGAGGTGGAGAGGGAGGGGAAAACGTCGTCAAGACGTCCAGCATCGTCCTCAACAGGAGGCAAAGGACTGTCCACGTTGATTGGATCAGACTCTTCCTCCAGCACCGGTGTGACGGGCCTGGGCTCTGACTGGGGCACACTGGAAGTAGGCAGCAATGGAGAGGCTTCCCTGGGTTGGGTTTCCAAGTCTTCACTCAGTGGAGCAGCATCCGCGTCTGTTAGCCCGTTGACTGCTTTTTCGTGCTGGGCGAGGGATGCAGACAGACTCTGAGGTGGTGGTGAGGAGGATTTCTCTGGCTCAGAGCTCTCTGGTTCAGGTGTGATAGCTTCAGTGAGACTGGGCTCAGCTAACGGGCTCGGGGCATCAGCTGACTCCTCTGTTGAGGCAGGTATAGAAGGAGTCGGGGCTGTAGCTACACTTGAGGCCGTCTCTGAGTCGGAGGGGGGAAGCTCAGGTTTGTGTGGGGGAGAGGAGGGTGTTTGGACTGGGCTGCTGGGATCTCTTCTCTCCAGAGGAGTGTCAGGCTGCCGCAGACCAGGAGATGCAGTTCTTTGTGAGGAAAACTCTAGTTTTGGCTTGTCGTCTAGAGGTGGAAATTAAACAAGGAAATGTATCAGAGCTACATTATCCTGTTAAGGCCCAGTGTGTTTTTATACATGCATTTTTTATTTCTCTTTGCTATTTGGGCTTATTGGAGAATAATTAGAATAAAAATCTAAGTATCATCTTTTGATATGATGTACTTTTAGAGAAAAATGATGTCCATATATGTGGACTCGTGGTCTGAATTTACATAAAACACTTTTTCCTGAATGTTTTTTAATGCATATTTATCATATTTATCATAGATAAAGAGTAAAAAAAAACATTTTTTCCCATTTTGGACAGTTAAAAATAGGGTTTGGGACATTTTATTTGCTGCAAAACAGTTGCAGGATGACACTGTATTTCTGTAACAAATTATAAAACAATCAAAGTATTTTAAATAGCCACTTAAGAGCTAAAATGTGAAACTCAAGCCCTAGGAGGATATATAAACTTCCATAAATGTCACATATTCTTTATTCATACTGACAAAAAAAAAAAAAAAAAGTACTTTTGAGTCTGAAGTGTCACCTAAACCAGGATTTCTCAATCCCGGTCCTCACGAGCCACCACTGTACATTTTATATGCTTATATATTTTATATCACTTAACATTTGTCCTTAAGGGCTGTTCACATTTAAAAATGTGGATGAGGTGCACCACTTTCTCCAGCACGACTGACACACCCTTGCTGTAGCTAGATTATATTTTATTCAAAGGGACTTACGAATTCAACATGAAGTGGTTATACACACACAAGAACGTCTATTCTTATAACTTTTAATTTATAACTTATACAAAGAAACTGATACTACTCAGAGAGCTAGAGTAAAGATGGGGAGGAAATTTATTTTTCATTTATTTATATTTAAAGTGCTTGCGGAAGAAAGTTTTTAGTTGCCATTTGTATGATACCAAAGAATTAGCCATCGACGTGGGATTGGGAAGATTTTTCCACCAGCGAGGGACAGTTTTATTTAATAGACTTATTTAAGGAGGTAGGAAAAAATGGTCATAGTGTTTGGGTTTTCTGCATTTGTCTGAGGTAATAACTTTATAACTGAAATGTGCAATACATACACTGCAGGCAGTGGCATTGCACAAATCTGTGAATAAACTTTCTTAAGTAGTAAAGATTTCCTGTGCACAGGGTAGCAGAGATTAGTGATCACCATGATCTTAACACAGTTTGTGTATAAATCTCTCATCTATTGAGTTGGTTATATGAGAACAGTGTGTTGCAAGAACTGAGAACCACTGATGTAACGATTATGAACTAATTATTGCTAATTATGACTAAATTCCCTGGTAAGTAAGCTTTGATTTTGGATTTAATTTGATTCCATTAATGTTTAAGCAAATATTTACAAGATCTTTTTAACTGTTAATAAGCAAAGAAAAAATAAAAACAACTTTGTCATTTAAAGAAGTATAGCACTTGTGTTCATAGCAGAACTTTTAAAATAAAAGTGCACAAGACACTAGTTTTGAATACATTGTTGAATTTTGTGTATAATAATGAGATTATTCACAGAAAAGTGACAAAAAAAATGTCATGTCGATGTCAATTTGGTATCATACATTCAAAATATACTTTTGCGTTCAGAAAAAAAAAATTAACTCCTAAAGTTTTGAAACCCCTTGAGAATAAGCAAAGGCTATTGCATTTACATTTTTAGGTAAACTATACCTTTAACATGAAAATACATCCACAGGCTTACACAGACAACTTTCAGTACAAGCTGTTCACATAATTGGCAATAAAAAACTATACCTGAAAATTCCTGCATACATACCCAAAACATTGTGATAACAATAATTTACCATATCAGAAAATTGGATGTGTGTTTATGTCCTGTTATAATATGTCCTGTTCACACACTAACCACTTGAAAACGATCTACATGAACATGCAACTTCAGTCTATTTCTGTTTGTGGCTTTTGATAAAATCTATATTTGTGGCTTTAATACAACTCCCCTTTAGTGCTTTTCCAATCTAGTTACTCTGCTCACAGGTGACTGAATTGAGTTTAATATACTGCAGGCTCATTTACTGATAATAAATAACAGATATCAGATCACATTGATGATAAACAATATAATGATATTGGGGTTGTTGCTGTTTTTTGAAGCTGCCATTGTAGATTTGTCTTGTAACGGTTGAAAACAGAGCTCTATTGGAGGACAGAGACTGAATTGCACACAACTAATATTTAAATTTCTGACATTAAACACTTTATACTCTATCTTGTCAGCATTTAACATTAAGGCATCTTCATGAAAGTGCTGAGCTTACAGTTTAATAAAATAATAATATTTCAATAATATTTAATTTGCATTGTGTTGGCTATATAAAATGAATCAACATCACTGTGTTAAATTAAAAAAAAAAAACATGAATTTTAAAATTCCATATGTTTTAATATATGTGGATATATGCTTTTTATGTGACCATTACTAAAATGAATAAGAGGCTGAATAGATCAATGGTTCTCAATTGGTTTTGCTTCAGCATCCAAAATGTCTGCTGGACATCGAATGCAAAAATTAAACCTAATTCTTTTTAAGATTTTAAAACAAAGGAAGACACGCAAAGCTTGGTGAGCTTCTCTCAAGTCATGAAAGCAAAAAACAGTACAGCATTTACCAGGAGAAATGGGACATATTTTCTAATAATCATAAAAGTTATACTGACAGAAGCTAGACAAACATCAGGTTATGCATAATACATTGCACTTGCTGCAGCCATGGTACAAGAGCAAAATTACTGTGCTGAAATGAGAATATAGTTCCTATACATATCTTTTTTTTTATTTTCTGTCAGTTTTAGTGCATGATGAAACTACAGAAGAGTCAAGCTTTAAAAAGGAAAAACATTTTTGGAGGTGATGCTAATGGTCTAATCCAATTCAATAATTTATTAGCTAAGCTAAGCATCATCACAAGTCAGAGCCGAAGATCGGCTGAATAAATAAAAATTCAGCTGGGGTGGCGGGGGTTTGGTGGTTTGTTGAGATAGCAGGGCTTTGGATGGCGGAGGGGTGTCGCGGACAAAAGTGAAGAGGGTTGAGGAGTCGCAGAAGAATGTAAAAGTGAACAGCGGACGGTGGAGGAGGGTGGTTGAGGAGGGAGATCAGTAAAATGAGGTGCCAAATTAAGCCCTGGTTTTAGTATAGGCATGTGCAATATTTGAATCAAATCTGTTTGGTCATTTTTGAGGATGATGCTAATGGTCTAATATGATTCAATGATTTAAGCTAAGCTACAGTAAGCATCATCACAAGTCAGACCTGGAGATTGGCTGAATGGATTTTAAAAAATGGCAAAACTCAATTGTTAAATCTAGTAAAGATGTAAAATGAGCCTATTTCTAAAAAATAAACATATGGTTTTGTATAGGCATGTATAATATATTAATCAAATCTGTTTGGTCATTTTTGAGGATGATGCTAATGGTCTCTAGCGGCGTTTTAAAATAAGCCTATTTCCAAAGAAAAAGTGCAGAATTCCTTTAAGGCATTACATATGATTTACATATGGTTTTACTACAGGTATGTACAATATTTTAATCAAATCTGTTTGGTCATTTTTAAGGGTGATGCTAACGGTCTAATACGATTCAATGATTTATGCTAAGCATCTAATCTGATTTAATGATTTATGCTAGGCTAAGCTAAGTGTCACTGCAAGAACCGGATATTGGCTGAATGGAAAAGAAAAATAGTAAAACTCAATTGTTAATTCTAGCAGAATTGTAAAATTTATTATAGGCATGTACAATTTTTTTTTTTCATTGCTGCCTATGACTCTCAGATCCATGACTCATTCATAGTTGGGTGTAGAAGCACCAGTTGAGAACCCCTGCTCTGAACCTGTGGATAGAAGGTGACAACTGTAGCAAAGCCTGACCTGCTTTCAAGTTGAAGGGTGCAGGAAGGTGCGGGCTGCTGTCCACATTATACATGATGTGCCCATGATCTGCTACCTGGCTGTTCAGCTGCTGGGATTTGAGGTAGAAAATGTGAGGAAAATGAGGGTGTGGACATAAAAACTAGCAACATATAGACACAAGGCACGCACACACACATGCAGACAAAGACAGAGCAGGGGAAAACAGAAACACAGAAAATGGACAGGAAAGAAGGGGCAGAAATGGACAAATCATGGGGAGGGAAAAGGGGAAAGAGAGCACAGGAGAGACGAACACTGTTAACATTCAAGGAGAGAAGACAGAGGAAGTGTCCAAATATAGTGAGCATGACCTTCTATATAGGGACAGTGCCTTTGATCAGGGGTTTTCAAGATGCCACAGACCCCCCCCCCCCATCCTAAAATAAATAAGGCATCTGTATGGTTTCTTGTATAAGACTTTAATCATTTACTAACTAATTTATTTATTTATTTTGATCACATTTCTGTAATATTCTACATTGTACATTTTTGTTTACATTTTGTATTCATTTAAAAAAATCAAATGAACTTTTATGAATTTATTTTCATTTCACTTCAAAATTGTGTCAATTTATAACTAGATTTTATTTTATTTTGCATTCTATATTTAGTTGTTTATCCTAATAAAAAGTTGTATCATGTAGTATTCTTACTTTTTATCTTTTTTAATGAATTCAACAGTTTTTTTTTTATTTGCTTTTACACTTGTTAGGCTTTTCAGCTAGCACTTTCCGAACCAAGGCAAAAATCAGGGTTTATTTTCAACCATTTTATGCCAAACCCCACAAAATATGACCATCAACTATAATATACACTTACTGGCCACTTTATTAGGTAAACTGTCCAACTGTTTAACACAAATTTCTAATCAGCCAATCATATGGCGGCAACTAGGCATGTAGACATGGTCAAGACGATCTGCTGGATCTGATAGAAAGGCAACAGTAACTCAAATGAATTCGTTACAACTGAGGTATGCAGAGGAGCATCTCTGAACGCACAATACATCGAACCTTTAGGTGGATGGGCTACAGCAGCAGAAGACCACACCGGGTGCCACTCATATCAACAAGAAACTGAGGCTACAATTCGCACAGGCTCACAAAAATTGGACAATAGAAGATTGGAAATAGTTGTCTGGTCTGATGAGTCTCGATTTCTGCTGCAACATTCGGATGGTAGGGTCAGAATTTGGCGTCAACAACATAAAAGCATGGATCCATCCTGCCTTGTATTAACAGTTTAGGCTGATGATGGTGGTGTAATGGTGTGGGGGATATTTTCTTAGCACACTTTAGGCCCATTGATACCAATTAAGAATCGTGTCAACACCACAGTAGTGTTGCTGACCATATTCATCCCTTTATGACCACAGTGTACCCATCTTGTGATAGCTACTTCCAGCAGGATAATGCAACATGTCATAAAGCGTTTAGGTTTCCTAAACATGACAATGAGTTCACTGTACTCAAATGGCCTCCACAGTCACCAGATCTCAATCCAATAGAGCACCTTTGGGATGTGGTGGAGCAGGAGATTCGCATCATGGATGTGCAGCAGACAAATCTGCAGCAACTGCGTGATGCTATCATGTCAATATGGACCAAAATCTCTGAGGAATATTTCCAGTACCTTGTTGAATCTATGCCACGAAGGATTAAGGCAGTTTTAAAGGCAAAAGGGTACTAGTAAGGTGTACCTAATAAAGTGGCCGGTGAGTGTAAACCCCATTTATAGTGTTCTTTTTGTAAATATAAATACATTGTTTAGTTTCTAATAAATTAAATGTTACTTTATTGCAAATTCTTTTATATTCAACAGTTTTTTCACAATTTGGTTTGAACTAAGTTTAATTTACCAAAGCTGTATTTTGTGTAAACTTTATTTACACACCTAATATCCAGCAGTTTAAAAACCCCTGTTTTACATCAGGCACACTGAAGGTGAGGAATAGTTTACTAGAGAGTGTAGATGAGGAGTCACTGTAAAGGCAACACACAGGGATCAGGATGACACAAACACTCATGAGGAAGAACTACAACACAGCTGACACGATATGCAACATTTTTCAAAAACCCTAAAAATACACAGTTGCTTTGTTCGCTGTTCGTTAAAAGTGCATTACACTGCATAAAAGATCAAATTGTTAAGTAATAACCACTGAGCAAAGGTGCTGACCTGAGGACATAAGCTTTGGCTTTAGATAAGAAGATAAACTCCTGATTATGAAGGAATGGAAACTCTGGCAGTGTGGCTTTAAAGTCAATAAGTAGGGCTGCTATGGTATAAAGGTATGGCATAAAGGTATGCTTATTGTTGTGTTCAACTGGCTCTAGTCAAAAAAATTAATTAATATCAAAAAATAAATACATACATAATAAAATTATTAATTTAAACCGCAAACAAGGTATAAAATACTGAAAATAAACAATATTAAAACTAAATATACATGTGTACACTGTTAAGAGCTGCAGGATTCTGAATGAGAATCAATTCAGAATTTGACATTTTTGTTTAAAATAGAGCTGACTATTCTAACACAATTCTGAATAGACAACTTAAAGGGATAGTTCACCCAAAAAACAAACATTCGCTCACTATTTACTCACCCTCAAGTGGTTTCAAACCTTTATGAGTTTCTTTCTTCTGTTGAACAGAAAAGAAGATATTTTGAAGAAAGTTGACAACCAGTAACCATCGACTTCCATAGTATGAAAAACAATTACTATGGAAGTAAACGATTAGAGGTTTCAAGTATTCTAATCTCAAAATATTTTCTTTTTTATGTTCAACAAAAAAAAGAGAGAAAAATGGATTTGAAACAAGTAATGGGTGAGTAAATGATGATATCATTTTCAGTTTTGGGATAACATATACATATACATATATATACATACTACTATTAATACTAATAATATATCTAGATAAATTAGCATTTTTTTTATGAATCTAGTAAATAAGTTATTTAGCGGCAAGTACATTCTGAATGAAACAAGTTAATCGTTACTGCCTTTATTTGAATCACTAAGTTGCTTTCAAACAATTATTTTGTCAGCAGACATTAATGTTTACAACCAAACTATAAACTACATACACAGATCAGCCTGCCTGGCACTAAAACCCCTGACACTTTCTCTTTAATCACCTTTCTTATTCTGATGCTCAACTTGAACTTCAACAGATTATCTTAACCACATCTGCATGCTTAAATGAACAGGGTTACTGCCATGTGATTGGCTGTTGGGTTGTGACAGCCGACAGCGATGTAATTTTCCCATTGCTTAACTGACATGTGATAACACCGCTTATACCAGGATCACTGGGGTGCTTTTAAATAGCGTATAAATTCAGTGTGCAATAACAATGTTTATAAAGGCCTGCTCTCTTGAATAAACATGCTAATTGTGATCATTTAGAATTAAGATTACATAGGTGTTTGAATCAAGATCTTTTAACAATGGCTTAACTGTGGTTTCGTGTGTGGTTTGATTTCTGATTAGCCATCTTACCTGTGGAGGTGTAGGAGTGGAAGAGGGCCGTCCCACAGGTGGGGTAGGGTTTCGACTCCCACCCACTCCTGATAATATTTCGTCTGTGACATCCTTGCCACCCTGGTTAGGGTCTCGGATGCGGATCTTTGAAGAAAATAAGTAGACAAAGGATTAACCAAAAGCTTACAGAAAAAAAATCTCAGTGTTTGTTAAAGCCAAAAATATTATAAACATTAATAAACCAAAACGATAATAAAATAAAATTTATGCAGCACTCAATGTAAAAGCTTTTCCATGATTAAGATGAAGCACATATGAAGTCCTTTCATCAGTTATATCAATAAATTGGAATTAACAGAAGAAAAAGTGCATGGATTGATTTTGTGAGTGTTTTTTAATATATATAAATACATAAATAATATATGTAAATAATATATATAAATACATATTTGAATATCTAGTAAATGTGGCAATATTATTGTTGTAAAAAAAAGAATTGTAAAAGGCTGCATTTCTATGTGTAAAAGCTGAAAACAAATCAAAATCTAAACTCTGTGGCAAAAGATGATGCAGAACAAGAAGTTAATGTACACTCACTGTTTTCTTTTCCCTCTTAGCAGGTGGAGGTTGTTGTGGTGTAGGCACTATAATGGGTGGAGATGGTGTGTACACGGGCTGCCCAGGATAGTAGGAAGGTCCTGCTGCTCATAAAACATACAAGACAAATTCCGTATTAAAGTAAATGATGACAATTTTTGCTCTTTGGATGAACTATTCCCTTTAAGTAAATACAAATTACTTTTTTCTATAAGCTTGAACCAATCACTCACCCCTGACCTGTGCATGAAAACCCTGTAGATCTGCAGTTTCTGAAATACACAGATCAGCCTGCCTGGCAGTAAAACCCCTGACACTTTCTCTTAAATCACCTTTCTCATTCTGATGCTCAACTTGAATGTCAACAGATTATCTTAACCACATCTGCATGCTTAAATGAACAGGGTTACTGCCATGTGATTGGCTGTTGGGTTGTGATAGCGATGTAATTTTCCCATTGCTTAACTGACATGTGATAACACCGCTTATACCAGGATCACTGGGGTGCTTTTAAATAGCGTATAAATTCAGTGTGCTATTTAAATTCTTTTACTTTCGAATTAGCGACAATTCAGCATCAACTGATTGTCTCAGCAACAACAAAACAGTACTATAACAAACTTAAAATGTTTTTATAATCTTCTCTCATGGCCAACGCTGACTGCTCTCTCTTGCCAAAGATGAGCGCTTCTTCCTCTGTCACTCTCTTGCTTTAATGTCAACAAGGTGGTTTTACATGGGACGTGGCGGTCATTTTATTTTCAATGGAATAAATCTGGCAAGTGGTAAAATGCAATCGGTTTTTCCACTGATTGCCTAGGCGAAGGCACTCAATAACATAGCATAAGTGCACTAACTAGTTACTTCTGCGATAAAAATACACTAGTCATGTTCCTATGAAACAAACAACACAAGTAACAAAAATTGATGGCACGAGCACCATTCACTTATAATTTAAATCTGACTCCTGCTGAATGTCTGGGCTGCAGCACATTCAGTTATATTTTGTAGTGTGTTTTTTTTCTAACAGAACTAAATGATTTTTAATACTATATAAAACCTTAAAATGACTGTGATGGTTGTGACGTTGTGGGCAAGTGTTCAAATCAGCTTCACACCAGTAACACCATCAGTTGTTCCCATCAGCACAGACTATGGCACCAAGCCTAGGAGGCTGATTAGATACTTGCAGTAACAAGCAGCTGAATAGGTGTATATTGTTTCAAACAAACAAACAAATCCCTAAGGAAACTAGATTTAAAAAAAAGCAAAAACATTACAACAGGATGTTTTGTAAAATCTTGCATTTCCTTCCTACAATAAATTAGAAAAAGGCATTTAAATGTAGCTCAGCAGACTGTAGCTTAGAAAGTCAAACGCGATCTGCAGGTGTTCGTAAGCTGGCAGAGAGAGAGAGAGAACGAGAGCGCTAAACTCACCATAAGGTGCAGGAAACTCCCCTGGACTGGGTGCAGCATAGAAGGTACTGGGTCCAGTGGGCTGGACAGGGTACTGTTGAGGAGGTCCCACATACTGAGGAGCACTGTGACGGTACTGAATAATCACAAAAGTAACATATCTTAATATGTTCAGTATTTCCTACAATATTGGGAGAGTTCAGATGCAAAACTCTTTAAATCCACCACTTTTTTGTAAATGAGCATTTTCTATCAGGCTCCTATAACTAGGATTAGAAGTTTCATTTTATAAATAATGATAAGGTTATTAGCTAGTAAATAAAATACCTTTTTTTTTTTTTTTTTTTAAATGTCACTTTAGACAAAACTCTTTGGTTTTTAACAAGGTAAATTTTCTTTTGCATCAAAACCAGCTAAATCCACTTCTGCTTTTTTGCAAAAACCTCTAAATCCACCTATTGGGACTAGACAGTGTAATTAGTTGAAAAATCACTGAAGATGCAATTAGAAATTATTTTACCAAACATAAAACACATTACACAAACCACCTGAAATTAGAAATACATAAATCTGTCAAGTAAGTGGGGGTTCATTCCGCTGTGGTAACCCCTGATAAACCAGTGACTAAGCAGAAGGAAAATGAATGAATGAAATCTGTCAAATAAGCGCATTAATCAATAACATTAAACTTGACATCAATTAAATCTTAACAATCTGTTGTCATTTCTGACATTTGGGATTCAGATTTAATGTAAGTAGTAAACATTAATATCTGTGCATTGTCCATTATTTAAAAAGTAATAGAATTTATTGAAGTAATATATATATAAATATATAGAATATAAATAATGTATAGTTTTATACATTACATTTACCTTTTAAAAAATAGCTTACATTAGCAAATAAAGCACAAGTAGGCCTACTGTGCAAAAAAGGGGATGTCACTTAGACACTTTTAAAAGCTGTCATTCATTCATACGCACCATACTCAACGTCTTGATCTCTTTTTTGTCTCTTGTTTATCCTCATAGCATCCACGTGGGATAAAAGAATGGCATCTTAACTGTGTCTTTCGTGAAATGGAGTTGTCGCTTAATGTATAGAAAATCAGACTCATATAAAGTAGCGTCGCTGCGCAAAAAAACGTTATGAATGCATGCTACACTTCCGACTGTACAGTGTGTTTTCTTTTTCTTTTTTAGGTAAGGCACATTTTCATTTGCCATTCACTGACAGTCGGACAGGCTCTTGTAGTTCATCAAACTTCATCTTTTAAAATCAAAATCGAAAGCGGAATAACACATTCTCCTTATAAAAGCCGGCGTATCAGCACTCCGTAACATTGAAAACATACAATTTGATTCGCGGCTTCTGCTGTCAAAGGCAAGTGGCATTTAGAAGCTTTTGCAAACAAAGTGTTATTTCTGAATGGGCAAACGCTGGGATTTAGTTTATTTGAAGCAAAAATATTTGTTGAATATGTACTACGTGCTTAAAGCATTCGCTCAATGCCATTAGCTCATTTTTGGCAGAAGTGGCATTTAGCAGCTTTTGCATCTGAACTCTTCATATTTTCTTCTGCAGAAATTCTTTGTTTTATTTCAGCAAGAATAACAGCTTTTAATTTTTAAGGTCCGTTAAGGATCATTCTAATGTTAATATTATTAGCCCCCTTAAGCAATAGTTTTTTCGATTGTCTACACAGCAAACCATTTTTATAGATCGACTTGCCTAATTATACTAACTTGCCTAATTAACCTAGTTATTAAGCTTTTAAATTGCACTTTTGACTGAATACTAGTATCTTGTAAAATATTATGTACTGTCATCATGGCAAGGATAAACGAAATCAGTTATTAAAACTATTATGGTTAGATATGCGTTAAAAATATTTTCATAAAACAAAAAAGGAGAAAAAAATATACAGGGGGCTAATAATTCAGAGGGCAACTAATTCTGACTTCAACTGTATCTATATATACAGTATAAGCTAACATAAATACATTTACCAGACGATCTGAGGTCAAATGTTTACACAAACAACAGAACAAACACAGTCTAGCACATTGAAATAACCTGATGTAAACACACAGTCTAGATATAGTACGTGTAATGTGATTCCTGTCTACAATCTTGTAATGTCTGACCTGAGGGATGTAGTACTGCGCTGTCTGTGGGGAATGAAAGGGCATGTGAGCCATGGTCATCATGATGTGCTGATTGGGAGAATAAACCGCAGCCGTGGGGGTCTGAGACGTGGGCCGAATGGGTGGGGTGTTGCTTGGAATGGTGGGCCGAGCCGTTTGCATCTGCGTCCTCTGGAAAAACTGTGAGAAGAGAGAGGAGAGAGATCAGTTATGTGGTTCACCATAGGAAAGAATGGCAAACTTACAAGTCTACTATTTCAGTCAACTAAGAATGCACCGGAAGTCGTCTACTGACACAGTAAACAACATTTTTTACAACTATGTAAACACATGCAAGAAACAAAGACAAAACACATAAAATCCTAAGTAACATGCAATTAAGGATCCTTTTACCCCTGCTATTAAGATGCGTTTTAATCACAAGTGTGATCCCAAGTGGATAACATTTGGTATAGGAGTAAATGGGGGCAAAACATGTTTATACCAGGTGGAACCATGGCCTAAACAAAGCAGAGGTACTGATAAAGACTTCAGTTCAGTTCAACTCTGAACACAAACGGCAAACTAAAACAGCTTATTAATAAAGAAAATTATTTACAATAAAGTTTCTATTAATAAATCCCACTAAATGACCTCTTGACATACACATTTCACACTTATTACTGTGTGCCTTTGTCAAACAAAAAAGTGAACAATTATTTCACACCCAAACAAACTGATGATCGGTTACCCACTGAATCAGTGTATTCAGTGTAATGGTAAAGAAGTATGAGAGTCATAAGGTCCTGCGTAAAGTACACTACAGTTAAATCAGTATTGTACAAAACTAAAATGCTTTATTCTGCCATTTGGATGTACAATATTTAATTTTAACAAAGCTTACAACAAGAAAAACATGTTCTTAAACAGCTGGATGCAGCTTACACGAACCTATTTGTTATTACTGTTATTCAGGCGCAAGATGAACAGTCAAGAAGTAACAGATGTGATCACCAATGGTTATTTATGGTCAAGATGACTGCTAGTATCAGAATGAGCCTGTCTTATTGGTTTAATTGGTTGTTATTATAGGAATAACATACCTTGGAATGTAGTGATTGACCAATCGGATTGTTATTCCAGTGAGCCTTTATTACACAATGGCAACACTGTTACATCTTAGGAGAGACAATCACAGAAGCTCTTTTCCAAAAGTCCTTTTAAAGAACATTTTAAAGCAACCGCAAAGACCATTCTAAATAGGTAGGCAAGATTACTAAAACTATCCAAATAGGTAGGTAACAATTAGGGCTGCATGATATTGGAAAGATCTGACATGGCAATATTTTGTTTTGCTGCAATATATGTTGCGATATGGATACAATTTGACCAGTTGGCTTCAATAGCTCTATTTGTGGGGAAAGACCATTGCGGACACACGCATTGCGAAATCGATGCTGAAACTATATATTTATTGTGCAGCCCTAGTAACAATACTATGTCTGTGTTTTTTGGCCAAGGATCACATGAAACCTTTAGAGAAAAGGCATAATGCACCAAGACGAGCTCAGTGAGATATTTATATCCAAGATGGCAGTTGAGGCAAGAAAAAAAAAGTCAAATATTCTTATAATACACAAGAGAAGTTTTAGACATTGCATTTACATTTTACATTTACAGTGGTTTTATATACAACCCCAAATCAGACAAAGTTGGGACAGTATGGAAAACGCAAATAAAAAAAGTAATGGTTTCTAAATGTTCTTTGACTTGTACTTCATTGCAGACAATACAACAAACATTAATCACAATACATGATTTTTATTGCTTTGGTTCTTGCAACACATTTCAAAAAAAGTTAATGTACCTATTTAGAAATCACTACTTTCTTTTTTTTTTTTGCGTTTTCCATACTGTCACTGTCTGATTTGGGGGTGTATATAGACTGGTGCTGCACGATTCTGGCTAAAATGAGATGCCTGATTTTTTTGCAATTCTGTAGATAAAAGGTTAATATGAGTAGGCTTTGTGGTGGTATTATTATTGTTAATTTTCTATCATATGGTAAAACAACAATAATAATTTCTATATTTTGTATAGACTTGGAATGGTGGATTTGAACAGACTTTAAATATGTCCTGTTTTTTAATTCACAGTAAAGTGATGACATCAGAATCCAACTATTCATAATTCCAAATATGAATTATTATGTTTGAGACTTATGCTTGTCATTTGTCATTGACAACATTATTAGACCATTTTTTTCATTGGTAAAATGAAACATTTGTCATTATCAGATTCCTGCTTGCATTATATTAAACATTATTTAGGCTAGAGTAGTTATACTGACACAGTAAACATTTATTTTCTTTGTCTGCTCGTGTGATTTCACGGCCGCAAATATGTCATTACACGAAGACAGAAATGACATTTTTGGGTGAATTACACCTTATAAATACAGTATGTGACACTTTTAACACTATTTGGAGGGTCGAATCGTGATCGTGATTTTTTTTTTCGATTAATTGTGCAGCTCTAATATAGGCAGCATATTACATGCAAATTACTTGATCAAAAAAGGAAGTCAAACATAGTAAAAAATTGTCCTTTCATCACTTAAACCAAAAAATGTATGGAAAAATTTCATAAAATTCTGACCTGTGCTTATTAAAATATATAAAAGAATAAGGGATAATACTGAATTGTATTATATTTCAAGTATTTAAACTTAGTATATGTAAATTATTTAAAATGATCAAAAATTACTGCTGACAAATGGGTATACAAATATACAAACATATAAAGTTGAAGTCAGAATTATTAGCCCCCCTTTGAATTTTCTTTTTCTTTTTTAAATATTTCCCAAATGATGTTTAACAGAGCAAGGAAATTTTCACAGTATGTCTGATAATATTTTTTTCTTCTGGAGAAAGTCTTATTTGTTTTATTTCAGCTAGAATAAAAGCAGTTATTAATTTTTTAAACACAATTTTAAGGTCAAAATTATTAGCCCCTTTTAGCTAATTTTTTTTTTTCGATAGTCTACAGAACAAACCATCGTTATACAATAACTTGCCTAATTACCCTAACCTGCCTAGTTTACCTAATTAACCTAGTTAAGCCTTTAAATGTCACTTTAAGCTGTATAGAAGCGTCTTGATAAATATCTAGTAAAATATTAATTACTGTCATCATTCATTCATTTTCCTGTCGGCCCAGTCCCTTCACTTATCTGGTGTCACCACAGCGGAATGGACCGCCAACTTATCCAGCACATTTCTACGCAGCGGATGCCCTTCCAGCTGCAACCCATCTCTGGGAAATTACTGCCATCATGGCAAAGATAAAATAAATCAGTTATTAAAAATGAGTTATTAAAGGACTACTGTGAATCAGGTCGCACAACAGAAGCGCCGCTCGGCCGGCGCCACACGCAGCGCCATGCATTTTAGAATTCTAAACATAGGTTTCTATCAGGGTACAAACACAGGCGCCGCAAGTCGGCAGCTGTCTGCAGCGCCCAGCTACTAACTCAGGACACTGTTCATATTTCTGCCTTGCCACAGAGCGCCATCTGAATAGTTTCATTTTAAATAACATGCGAATGTGCGCGTCTGGTGTGCGATACTTCCAACTGTCATGTGCGCGACCTGCTTTAGACTGAAAGACATTTTGTTGGGTGGGTGTCACCTGTAAAATGTTAGATATCTTTGCTTAGGGAAAAAAAGTTGAATTAAACAGGAAAAATAATAATGTATGAAAAAATATTGTAAAGCTGTATTATACTTTTATTGTTTTGATGTTGGGAAAATTGTAAATTTTGGCAATATTAAGTCAAAAATTAGGATACTGGAATGAAAGATCTATGTGAAAATGCTAATTAAATCTAAAAAGATTTAAGTTGAATTTAATCGATTGGTGAGGTTAAAAATAATCTCAAAAAAAAAAAAAAAAACCTGACCCACAATTTTGCATGCTTTCAAACTAAACTTGAAAAATGAAACTGCTTTTAATAGCCCAGGTAATTGTGGTCTATCCATTTTATTTCCCTGACGTGCAGGATTCGATTATAAAGTTAACATTACATGTCTAGAGATTATTCTAGTATCACTCAGCTAAGCAGCTTATTTTCAAAGCATAAATTGTCAGGACAAAGTGGGGCAGATCTATTCAGACAGGCTGACCTCTCCATCATGTACAGAGATAATGATGCTTTTAATGATAAGACTGAAAGCTGTTTAATCAAATGCTACTGTCCTGTTTTAGACAACAACAATCAATTTATGAAGTGATACTCTCAAAACATCACTGAAAGCTTAAAACAGCTTATAGCTCTCGAATACCTACTTAAACACTCCACAAAGCTTCAACTTCAGGAGCTACAGAGGCATAAGTCAAAAGTAAAACTACTGCAATTATTTTTACATATTAAAAAAATAATAATTTTTGACATGCTGAAATTTCTGTGGAGATACTTGGCCATGTTAAAGGACATTATATGTTATTTCTTTAATTAATTTGACACTGACGATCTAAAAGTAGATCCTATTGTTAAATGTTTTTCTTAAAAAACAAAACAAACAAATATTTCTACACAGCCCCTAATGGGAGATTATGAAAAATAAAATTAGACTGAATGGAAAAACACATTAAAATCTGTTTGTGTTCTTCTGAGAAACCTTTGTTTGCTTGCATTAATTTTGCGATGAAAATAAAGTGGGAGGGAAACCTATAATTCAGTATTTTGAGCATTAAGTTTTGTAAGGAAATTATCTTTTTGCAAGAAAATACAATGTGAATTTTTTGAAACATTCAAGTGTTTGTGGGCAATTTTTCTCAAGGGATCATTACACTTTAAAAGAACAAAAATGTTTCATGAGACAATATAAATGTTTTGCAAGTGCGCTAAAGTTTCTCAGTGGAATTCAATAATTTTGCTAGAGAACACGCTCTGCAAGAAAGTGCCAAGTTTCATGGGGGGAAGCCGTTTTAGAGACTGTGTTTACCGAAAGATAGTAGATAAAAAGTGTTGTTGGAAGAATGCAATAAATTTGTGAGAAAATACAAAATAATCTTTCCTGCAATCTAATATTTTTCCCCATAGATCATCTGTATGATTCTGTGTTTTTCAGTCAATATTAAGTGGTGTCAGATTAAATATTTAGGTGTTTACTACTCACTGAAATATACAAATATTTTTCAAAATGCATGAAAATGATGAATTCTGGAAGAAAAAAATGCATCATACTTTTTAAAAGATATAATAAACAGCACAAACATCAATAATGAAACAAAATGTTTCTTGAGGAACAATTATCATATCAGAATTATTTCTGAAGGATCATGTGACCAAAGACTGAAATAATGATGCTAAAAATTCAACTTTGACATCACAGGAATAATCTACATTTTAAAAAATATTTACACAACACAAAAACATTGTCAATTTGAATAATTTAAAGCATCAAATTACATTTGCTAAATTTTAAAACAACTAGTACTTTAAACAAATTATAACTGGCTAATATTCATAAAACTGCAATAAAATAACTTTTCACCCATAAATGTCACTAATTTAATTTAAGACAGTGCGTTTGAAGATGGTAAAAGAAATTAATCAATGAAATTGTACCCATAGCATAACACAGTCTCATTGGCTAGTTTCACATTGCGAGGCTTAAATCAGATTTATTTTCTCAAACCCATTTTTTTAATGTATTATTTATTTTAACTGCATATCTGTTCACATTGTTGTAAATCTGTCTAATATCAGATTTCCAGTGTGAACTGATCATGGTACTAAACTGACCCGCATGCCCCAAAAAAAGAAAATTACACACAGCATAAACTTTCTAATTATGTACACAATTTAAATACTGTTGGGATGATAAAGTCATCAAATTATGTTTAACATGATTTTTTTTGCAGACAACAGCATTGTATTTTATAAAGTACAAACGGTTGTTTTGTTAGTACTAACGCATATATCAAAGTGTGAAATGTAAAATACGTGTTAAAATGACAATCATCAGCACTCTCGGGAAAGCAGATTTGAATTTAGAAGCTGATTGCGTGACGCTGAACATTCTAATCACACCACTGTGTCCATTTGCTCCAGAGAACAGCCAAGACCCATCAGGGTTAATGAGCAGTCCCTGAGGACTAAGTGAATGTTTGTAGTTTGTGCTAATGCAAAATTAGGGCAGGACGATATGGCAAAAATTTATATCACGATATATTTTTTTATTTCGGTCGATACGATATAATTCCGATATCGATATGGACAATATTAAAAAGAAAGGAAAAACTGCCAAGAACGCACACAATGGATGTCTGTACCTACAAATGTCTGCAAAGTGAATTTGCAAAGTCGATAATACTTCCAGACTCTTATAACTTTTTTTTTAAAATAAAAACAGTACAAAAAAATTTGTTCACTTTTTATTTGTATTTAGCCTATACAAGCAAGAAATGTAAAATAATCTATCAAATAAATAAAGCTCAAAAATTCATAAAAAATATGCAAAATAGTTTTTTAGAAAATAAGTTTTGTATTATAACCAGCAGGACAGCAGTGATGTGTGAACTGAATTTGGTGAGAGTACAGTAATTTACAGTACAGTTATTGAATATTTTTCATAATAAAAATTAATAACAAATATGCAAAATAGTTTTTTAGAAAAATAAGTGTTGTAGTCTTACCAGCAGGACAGCAGTGACGTGTGATCTGAGTTTGATGGCAGTATAATGAGTTAGAGGGAAGTGATTGACAGCTTTTGTAGTATTGGTTTTTGCGTTTTGCTCTTTGTAGATGGTCCCTAAGGATCGGCCTCTTTGCCGCCTGCGCATAGAGATCAATATAATGCGTCCAGCGCGTAGGAAAGCTCATTTTTAGGAAAATAAGGTTGTAGGTGGTTGTATACATTACGACAGTTGAAAAAATGTGCTATTTGTGTAGGAACAATGTTTCGGTCATGAGTTATTGATCCGGAAAAGACGAATCTGCGAATCTGTTGCTAACTTTACTGAACTGAACCACTTCTACACCACTGCATTAGTCTTTCCTTTCTTATCAACTATTTCGTCTGCATTCTTACTTGTGGAAGCTTGTTCATTCGCATCTGTATTCAGAGCACTCATTTTGTAGCTAAAACTTTCTGCGGCGCAGCTTAAACCAACTGCTGTGCTGAGCGCTGGCAGCGTGTCTGTGTTTTCGTCATCACGTAAGTGAGATCAGATCACGCTCTTTCTGACGGCTGAGCACTGAACGTCATTCAGTGACAAGTGATACATGTATAAGATCTTATATAAATAATAATATATATATTTATATATATGCAAATTTATATCGAAATATCGGAAATGGGTTCAAAAATCATATCATCGTTATTGAAAAAAATTCTATCGCGATATATATTGATATCGAATTATTGTCCAGCCCTATGCAAAATTATTAATCATGTCTATCGAAAATGATGTAAAAGTCGCATAAATTCAGACATAACCCTTCACACTGCAGTCGCATTACAAAACATCAGCTATGTACTGCATTTAAAGATGCAGTATATAAGTTTGACACCCAATGGTCGAGCTAGATATTGCATTCCTGGATCAAAACGCACACAAGTGCGGGTTGCCAGATTTACCAACAGGAGCGAGCCTGACTATCAAGACTAAATCGTATTTTAAATAAACCAACGGCAAATGATAGAAGGAATATTTTCATAACAAAAGGAGTTTTTGTCCTAACCAATACCTGGAATTTATATTTTAGAAACAGCTTTTATTTTTTGCAACTGAACAACAGAAAACTTGATGACATGATCACCTCAGGCACACCTAATGTGCTTTATTCAGTGTTGAATGCTAATAATGTGAGTTTGAATGCCATTTTACATGACATTTACTGCCATACTACTGAAAGCAGCAGCAGATAGTTTACCTCAGATCTTGAAAATAAAATAAACCATTTGAAATTGAACTTTGGAACTGTGAAATAATGCAAACCAACACGTATCAGTGATTCAGCATGTATATTTAATAATGTAAAAGAGGTTTTAGGAATTAATTAGATTCTAAACATTACCATTTTGTGAGTGAGTGCATATTCTGTGCTTCTGAATGGCTGCATTTAATTTTATGTCATGTTTCGACTAGTGTATCCAGTCAAATTGCTTATCACTGCAAATATCTTCACATAATGTGTTGGTAGGACACAGTGGTTCAAGGTTTCCGCTACATTCATTCATCCGTGGCAGGCTGCCACGCCAAAATTCATCCCGCCACGGCTACATTACAACTTCTCATTTAAAAAATTTAGTCGTGTTTTTTTATAGCAGATTATAATCGCACCAAAAAATATTAGAGGTAAACAGCGCAAACTTTTCTGTAACCGTATTAGTGCTGTGCGCTATTTGTTCAACCCTTTAAGGCAGGGGTCACCAAACTTGTTCCTGGAGGGCCGGTGTCCTGCAGATTTTTGCCCCAACTCTAATCAAACACACCTGAACAAGCTAATCAAGGTCTTACTAGGTATACTTGAAACATCCAGGCAGGTGTGTTGAGGCAAGTTGGAGCTAAACCCTGTAGGGACACCGGCCCTCCAGGACCGGGATTGGTGACCCCTGCTTTAAGGTGACATGCTGACTGACTCTCTGACAGACTGACTGATTCGTGAGTCCAGCAAACACCGCGTAGCTTTCAGTTAAGATGAACACAGTTTCCATAAGTATACTTTATTGATAAAGGTCAATGGCTCTGCATACAATGACTTTATCTTGCTGGAGTTTATAGCCGTTTCACTTTACTTCAGGACGTGTTAATGTTGGAAAGCGCACAAAAACGCACTAAATCGCGATTCAGCAGCGCTTACTGGAGAGCGCACAAGAAGATCTGCACTTGAACGTGTAAATTTGAGTGCGTGCGAGAAGTTCTGTGCACAAACAGAAGAAATCGGCACGCAAGCAAAGAGATTCGCATGCTCGTATTACATGAATGCTATCTCGACTTGTAATACTGCGTGTAATATTTTTCTTTGAAATAGTTGGCAGATCTGTGTAAAAAAAGTCCTGCCGCCACAGCTGGAAAAAATCCTAGAGGAAACACTGGGGTTACAATGTAACCTGCTCACCTAATGTTTACGTTCGTAATATTTACATTATTTGCTAATTAATAACCTCATGTGGAACTCCGAATATGCATCTCATTACGAAGGCTTCTACTGTCCACCAGAGGTCACATTTCAGTCACGAACACATGCTTTGAGAGCCTTTCTGACTGAATGAATGAAATACGCGGTTTTCCAACAAGGCAACCCGGGGTGCGATAATATAATTTGCTAAAGTGGCATTGGGCAGGTTAAAATAACTAAAACAGCCGTTTTGGCATGTAACACACATTTTCAAAGCAGAATAACTGACTTCAGCATTGTTTTTCAGATAAGCAAGAATGTTCACTTAGCATGTTTTGTTAAATATCTGCAAACATATTATTGTGTTTTATGCTTTAGAATAGTCAAAAACTTACATACAGCACCTTTAATGACACGTGACAGTCGAGATTGAAATTGTAATTAAGTCACATAAGGGCAAAAAAATAAATCGGATTTGGGACACATTTGCCTGCAGTGTGAATGAAGCCAATGTCTGCATTTTACCAGTAAATTTGTTTCTAAAGCATTACATCATCCTAGAGCAGTGAACCCACCTATTGACAACCAGTTCCAACAGGAATAAAGAAATGATCAACATGCAAACCTAACAAAACAAAACAAAACAATGCAGCAAGCACTTTTAAAAAGTCAATTATAGCAACATCAAGAAATGAAGGATTTGGCTGTCTTTGTGGTGGTAAGCTGCAGTGCATTTGACTGGGCAGGGAAGCAGGAAGGTGAGGTTGAGAGAGAAACAGAGGATTTCATGCCATGCATTTTCCTCAAGACTGCAAATTACCTGAATGGATCTGAATCCTCCCTTGAATATTGAAGCAGGAAAGAGAGAGAAGCTAATGGGATAATGCACTAATTGGTATGGAGGGCTAGAGAAAGACTAACACACACACACACACAGTTAAGGATAGTTGTGCAGTACAAAGCATGCAAAGAGCCTTTCCTTCAGGGAAAGCCATTTACAAAACAAGAGGGCACTATGCTCTACTTTTTAGGTAGCCAAGTGACATCATCTTTACGCGAAAAGACAAGAAAAAGGACCTGAACCTGCCAAACCTCACAAACGCTCACGATGAGCTAATAAAACGAGATGGAAGATAAATACAGGCTCAGACAAAAACAAGTTCTTGTGACAATATTTAAAGAGACGGAGGTTGGAGGCTCACTGTAGGTGGGATGAATAGCAGAATAATAATTCAGAGAAGAAAACACACAGACGAAGACACCGTGTTTAAAAACATTTATGCAAGAAATTTAGATAAATATACACATAATATAAAGCTGCTCTGTTTTATACAATGGTAATGTTCAAAGCTAACTGTTTTAAATGGTTTTACTTTTAATTTCCTCACACAAAGATATCCTAATGACATCATTAATAATGATGTATTAATTGATGCCTTATGGTGCTTTTACATTATTAATTTCTACATTTTTTTACCAATTAAAAAAATTGTTTAGATCTGCTATGGGTTACATATATATTCTTTGCAACAGCAGCATGTTATATTCTCAGACGTCATGTCTGTGTATATAATGGCAGTAGCAGGTCTCAGTACTTGCTCTGCCATAACACTCAAAGCAGCAGCAGAAAGCAGTTCATGACAGAAATATAAAATAACAAACTTTGACACTATAAAATCTTTTTTTTCCCCCCTAAATTTAGTTTTACGCTTTACAACTTCAATAGGTGGTACTTGTATTTATTTTTATTAATTATTTTCCATTCTGTACTGGTTCTAATCATTATTGCTTTCAGTTTTAAAAATCAGGGTAAATTTAATTAATGATAATTCATTAGTGAGGTTACTGAGAGAAGATGATACTCATGTGTTTATGTACTCAATCATTAAACCATTAAAATCATTATTAGCATTGCATATGCTTGCACTGCTGACAACATTACTATTATTTATTTTCATTGGCACACTATTTATTCATATTCAAGTAGTCTTTTTGCAGTTTAATATGAACAAAGTTCTTAACGTGCTTTGAAGGTGTTTGCAGTCTTACCTTTGATTTATTTATTGAAAAAGTGTGTAAATGTAAAATAATTCTATTTTTAATGATTGGATTCAGCAAATTTTGTCTTTTACTTTTAATTTCCTCACAAAACTATCATAAGAATTGGATTACAATGTAAAAGATGCATTCATTAAAGGTCCTGAGAAGTGCTTTGAAATATGCATTTTTATTTAAGGTTTGCCGTAATCTCAACCAAAACTAGCATATAGATATCCTAAAAACAAATAATATTGATACTAACATCTAAAAAACTTTATTTTCATTTCATGGGACCTTTAATGATGCCTTATGCTACTGTTTTATTATTAATTTATACATTATAATATGAATTTTTATTCATAATATTATTATTGTTATCTTCCTCATCATCATCAATATAGTTGTTTTTGTAGCTTGAGAGCAGCATGAACATACTGTAAATTACCCTGTAATTAAGACAACGTATACATAACTGAAACTATAGTTTAAAAAAAAAAAACTAAAACTTCTAAATTATTAATTCAAGATGTTTGTAAAGGTTCATTTAAAGGTTCATTAATCTCAACCAAAACTAGCATATAGATATCCTAAAAACAAATAATATTGATACTAACATCTAAAAAACTTTATTTTCATTTCATGGGACCTTTAATGATGCCTTAAGCTACTGTTTTATAATTAATTTATACATTATAATATACATTTTTATTCATATTATTATTATTATTATCCTCATCATCATCAATATATTTGTTTTTGTAGCTTGAGAGCAGCATGAACATACTGTAAATTACCCTGTAATTTAGACAACGTATACATAACAAACTATAGTTAAAAAAAAAAACTAAAACTTTTAATTATTAATTCAAGATGTTTGTAAAGGTTCATTTAAATTTCATTTTTAATGACTGGATTCTGCAATTCGATTCTTTTACTTTCTATTGTTTTATTTTATTTTACTCTTTTTTTTTTTTTTACTGTGGTGTTGTTCATTTCAATTAGTTCAGGTCGAATTATGCTTTCAGTATATCCCAATTATACTAACTAATATCAAGCAAACAAAGTTGAACCAAGAGTGTTGCTGAACAGTGTGTTCCCAGATGTTTATTTTTGAATGTGCATTTGTGTCTGGTGTGTGGTAACCACTCCAAAAGCCAGACAGGGTGATCCCTGAATGTAGTAGATCACAGTCAACGGACCACAACAGACAAGATCTACACTCTACAACCGGCTGTAATTTTGAACTAAAAGGATTCCTTAGGGTGAGCTATGGCCTAACCTCACAGTACACAAACTTTAAATCACCAAGCACACTACAAGACTTCGATGTTTTAAGGGTACAGTTCATCCGCATTTACTCATCCTCATGTTGTTACAAATCAGTAAGACTTACTGTCTTCTATGACAGATCGCTGCTTCTGTTTTGCTGTTTTTAGCAGAATCATTTAGCAGAATCAATGACAAAATGTAAGATTCAGCAAAAAGTCACAGAGAATGACCATGATGGATCATTGTTTTTATGATCAATTATTGGTGTCACCTGTGAGACAAGTAAGTCACAAAAGGGGCAGTGCACTGAAAAAGCTATACTTTTGTCATTATTTAATCAGCTAAAACACAGTCTTGAAGACCGCTGGAGTGCAAAAAGACTTGAAACTCGATGAAAAAAAAAACAAAAAAACACTGTGTCAAATTTTGTGTTCCACAGAGGAATGTCCTATAAAGTTGAAGTCATGAATTATTAGCCCCCTTTGATTTTTTTTTCTTTTTTAAATATTTCCCTAATGATGTTTAACAGAGCAAGGAAATTTTCACAGTATGTCTGATAATATTTTTTCTTCTGGAGAAAGTCTTATTTGTTTTATTTCGGCAAGAAAAAAAGCAGTTTTTAATTTTTTAAAACCCATTTAAGGTCAAAATTATTAGCCCCTTTAAGCTACATTTTTTTCCGATAGTCTACAGAACAAACCATTGTTATACAATAACTTGCCTAATTACCCTAACCTGCCTAGTTAACCTAATTAACCTAGTTAAGCCTTTAAATGTCACTTTAAGCTGTATAGAAGTGTCTTGAAAAATATCTAGTAAAATATTATTTACTGTCATCATGGCAAACATAAAATGAATCAGTTATTAGAAATGAGTTATTAAAACTATTACGTTTAGAAATGTGTTACAAAAATTCTTCTCTCCGTTAAACAGAAATTGGGGAAAAAATAAACAGGGCGGCTAATAATTCTGACTTCAACTGAAGGTTTTGAACAACATGAGGAAGAATAAGAGATGATTGTTTTTGTTTTTAGGTAAACTATCTTCTTAAAGGTGTGCAGGATAAACGCAGTCTTGTAGTGTTTGTTTGTGATTAAACTCACAAGTCCCTGAACAATATGTATAAGGGTCATAACCAATGACCAGGTTACTGGCCAAATGTTGGCAAGGTTTTTATACAAAAGAAAAAAAAATGTATATGCATTTTCAACCTTCCTTCACACACACTGTCTGAAATAATCAGTTTTTAACATACATAATCAGTGTATAACTCTCCCATGTGTCTTTTTAAATAAATCTATTTTTCTATTATCATTCTTCTCTTTTCACTGAGATAGGCTACAGGTGTGTGATGTGTCTCTGATGTTAAAGCTGCCATCTGATATTAATTTAACAATTTAATTTCATGGCCAAAAAAATGAAAGGTAAAAAATTTAATAAAACAGCTCAAACTGTCATTTGAGGCCTTATGCATATGTGTTGCTTATGCATTTGCGCTTGTATATCTGACGGTCATAGCCCACAACACATGCGCTCTCAGGTTTAATTTTTTGAATAGTGGGAGGAGTAAAAGTTGCGTATGTGGTTTCAACAATCAGATCCATTTAGACCTGTCCAGAATCATCTGAAATGCGTTTCAAACCACCTCTTCAGGGTATATGCAAGAATCCTAAAGGTAATTTCAATACCTTTTTAAGACTTTTTAAAGACCATATCAGAATATTTTAAGACCTCAACGCCACTTCAAGTTCTAATCAGTATCAAACCTTTAACTTATTAAACAGTTGTTAATAAACAGTTGTAGTTAAATAAATCAATGGAGCACAACCATGCAACAGAACTCAGATAAGCTCGAAAGAAACAAAGCTTGAAAGAATAAATTATGCGGTTGTTTTCAGCGACAGGCTTCAGCCACTGTTTAAACTCTTTCTTCAACCAGGAGACTCAAACTTACATTAGCCTATTTAACCGTCTGGATTGCTCTATGGTTTCAATACATGTGGAGAGTGTCACATCCCTTTCCCACGATGGTCTCAAATTACGTGACATCACCCAGATGGAGGAGCTTGGCTGGATGCGCCCCAGCCCGAACCAATTGTGTGGATTGAGCACACCATTGTTAATATTAGGAGGAAAATAAATATATTTATGCTTTTTTGGAGTCAAACACTTTGGACAACGCTTGAACAAAATTTAAAACCTTGTAAAAACAAGATTAAGACATTTTAACACCTTTTAAGGGCCTTAATTTTCTCAAAATTGATTTATCAACTTTTAAAAGACCCCGCCGACACCCTGCTCTTAAAGTGATCTGAGAGATCAAACTTATGTCAGTCTCAAATGCGTTTCAGAGGGCATTTAGACCTGCCTTTTTCATGATCAAATAGCAATCTGATCAGAAAAAAGACATGAAGTGACCAGGTGTAAACAGCCTCAATGAGATCAGATAAGAGGCCTGTTATATCAGCAACTACATATGAAGGTGTTAGGCTACTTTTTCCCAAAGAGGAATTGTCAGGGGGATCTCTAGGCACTCAGTGAGGACCTAAACCATTTACAGAACAATATTTCAAAAGTTATTCAAATGTTTAAATGGTAAACTTTTAAAGTTCACAAATGAAAAATGTGTAATTTCCATCCATCCCTCAGTCCGTTTTCAGTCGCTTATCCAGGACTGGCTCATATGGCAGCAGTCTCAGCAGGGAACCAGACTCTCTCCCTCTCCCTAGACACATCCTTCAGCTCCTCCAGGGGGATCCCAAGGTGTTCCCAGATAAGCAGAGAGACATAGTCCTTACAGCTATCCTTGGTCCTCCCTGAGGCCTCCTCTCGGTGGGACACGTTGAAAGACCTCTCCAGGTAGGCATTCAGGAGGCATCCAAAAAACAGATATGAAGGAGCAGTGGCTTTAGTCTGAGCATCTACCAGGTAACAAAGCTCCTCACCCTATCTCTTGGGGTGGAAAAGAGTCTCATAATTGGGCTCTTGTATACAATATCTTGTCCTTTCGGTCACGAGCCTTGGGTCATAGGTAAGAGTAAAAGCATAGACTGACTAAGTGGTAAATGGATTGCATTGCTGCTACATCAGTCCATCTGTCAATCTCCTGTTCCATCCTCTCCTCACTCACAAACAAAACACCAAGTTTGTAACTTCAAAAATTTCCATTTTAAAATTGTCTATGTTCTGGTCACAATAGTTTAGGTCCTCTCTTTGGGTCTAGATGGTCCTGGCCACTGAAGGTCCCTCCCTGCTTTACTGTGGTAGCCAGTTGCTATACCTTTTGTGATCATGACCTACATACACAGACAGTTAGGCATTTGCATCCCAACTCAGGATCCAGTTACCTTCAAAGTAAGCCAAGCTCAAGCTACGGTCAAATGTGTATTTTAACAAACACAGCATGTTTTATGCTAAATCAGATGCTTTTGGCACAGCTCTTAAAGTTTAGTCTAGAGTCTGAGATATCATTGAGAACCTAAAACAGGTTTGAATATGATTATTTAATTAGCAAAGCATTTGTTAGTAAACATAGCTAAAATAGTGAAAATGCAAATAATTGTGCTTTTTTTGCATGTGGTTCTAAAATTGTGATTAGGTTGCTGTGCTCCCCCCTTTAAAAAGTTAGTCTGGAACCCAGGGGTCCGTTCTTCACATGTGGATTACTCAATTAGCTGGATTTGGTTGTTAAGGATTTGACACGATCCAGGATCTTTCATTTCTCTAAACTAGTTGTTGTCATAGCAACAGGTTTGGTAGCTAAAACCTGCTAGGGAGCAGGCTTATTTCATATAAACAGGATTAGATCGGGTCTTTTTAAAAAAAAGGTGGTACTGAAAGTATGCACCGAATGCTGAAATTCTCTTACAGGAGTAACAGATTATATACACTAGGAAAAATAGTAAAATAGTTTTAACAAATTATATAATAATAATATAATAATAATAATTTCTTACATTTATATAGCGCTTTTCTAGACACTCAAAGCGCTTTACATATTGGGGGGAATCTCCTCATCCACCACCAGCGTGCAGCATCCACCTGGATGACGCGACGGCAGCCATTTTGCGCCAGACCGCACACCACACACCAGCTGATTGGTGGAGAGGAGACAGAGTGATGAAGCCAATTATGATATGGGGCGGGTTCGAAGGCCATGATGGACAGAGGCCAGTGGGCAGATTTGGCCAGGATGCCGGGGTTAAACCCCTACTCTTTTTCGAAGGACATCCTGGGATTTTTAATGACCACAGAGAGTCAGGACCTCGGTTTAACGTCTCATCCGAAAGACGGCGCTCACTGAGCAGTATAGAGTCCCCGTCACTATACTGGGGCATTAGGACCCACACAGACCGCAGGTTGGGCGCCCCCTGCTGGCCTCACTAACACCACTTCCGGCAGCAACCTAGCTTTCCCATGTGGTCTCCCATCCAGGTACTGACCGGGCGCAGCCCTGCTTAGCTTCAGTGGGCAACCATGTGAGAGTTGCAGAGAGCTAGCTGCCGGCACAGCTATATATAATAGCTTAAAAAATATAATAGCTTAAAAAAATAAATAAATAAAACTTATTATAGACCCTTATTAAGTATATATTATAAATATATACTTATTATGCAATCTACACTCCGAAATAAAAAGTACAAAAACTGTCACGGGGGTGTTTTCTCCCCAAGGGGTTCAAAGAGAACATTTATTAATATAAATGTTTTTAGATACAAACGCATACTGTTTTAAGGTAGGCTACCGACCCAGCTTTAGTTCAATTTGTGCGATAGACAAGTTATAATAATTTATGCAGTCATGCACACATTTTGACAGGTAGTATGGCGGTGACTTGATGCTTCGCAAAAGTTGCAGACACTTACCAATTTCAAAATGCTTTTTTAATGCAAATTTATTAACTTGAATAGGCCTACTGTAATAAAGAAAATGCGCTCTAAAAGTAAAACTAAATAAATTGCTAAATACTCGACACATGAAACTGTAAAGCATGCAGCTTACAACAAATGTGGAAAGTTATTGCGTAACATATTTAACGAACAGTTTACTATGAATTCATGTAATTTTGCTGACATGGATAATTTAATATTAATTAGATGATGTCATTACGCTGATGTGCCATCAGCCAATCGTTGCATTGCTGATCCTGATTTCGAGGATCGATAGATCTGTCCTTCACAACATACGCAGTGATCTCAGATCAGTTCATCCAGACATCTTAATCTGATTCGCGAACTTGCTTGAAGAACCAAATTAGCCAGAGATCAGTTATCAAGATCAAAAGATCCAGGATCTTCTTACATCATTTAAGCGAGGTACAAAGAACGGACCCCAAATAAGTGTTTTAAAAACATTATCAATATAAAATAGTTTATATTAATCAGTTTTCTTGAAGCTTGCTATGTAGCCTATTTTTCATATCATGATGACCCATCAAAATAATTATGTAAATTTAATTTCAAAGGGGGATTTGCAACATTTGAAACCACTGTCATGGCATACTCCACTGGGGCCTCACTCACATGGGGCCCATGAAAGCATTTTCAGTACATTAATCCTGAATATATTGGAGCTGTAAACAATCCAAACCATCACAACGAACAGAATCAATGTGTTGCATTAGTCTAAAAAAAAAAAACATACAAAAGCTTATGAGGTGTGAGAGAGGAAGCCATGCATTTGCGTACATTACCTGGTGATGGGTAGGACGAGGCCCAGGGGCAAACTGATTGAAGGCAAAGAGTGGCATGGCAGAAGGAGAGAATCAGAGAGAAAGAAAGAAGTAAGAATGATCACCACCAAACACATAAACCACAAGCTGTGCATGGCATATGCAGCGCACCTCCCGAGAGGAAGTAATGACGCAAGGCATGTTATATGAACCATATAGACACAGCAGCACCAACTGATCACCACAAACCACACTGTAAACAACAGCATAGCGCATGGCAGAAAGCAAACATTTCTATAAAGATCTGACACGGTAGAATTATGAAATCATATGCACTCACCGGGCGGCTCTGAGGCTGTGCGTTCATTGGCTGGGTTGGTGGAGAGTATACCAGAGGGGTCGTGCCGGCATTCTGTCCCGTTGTGTACGGAGACTGTAGAGTCACAGGGTCCCAGAGTGGTCGAGGAGGAGCGACCACCGGCAGAGAAGAAGAAACAGTTGTTAGGATGGATGTGAGTTTTACTGTCTCTGATAAAAATCCCTACAGCTGAGTGAGTGTGTGCTGCGTGAGTGTGGGTGACAGAGTGAGTGTGTCCACTCCCTGCCGCTGCAAACACTGCGGTCTGCTGACACTGACAAATCTGCCATCTCCTCAACGCTGCCTTCAAGCCAGAGAAAGGGAGAGAGAAATAGAGGCGTAGTCTTGAGCAGACATGAGTGGGCACAATCGTAGCATTTGTGTGCCACCGAGTTCAGGCAATTTTGAACTGTACAGGATGCCGGAGCAGAGAAGAGTACCTTCTTTTGTTAAAGCAGCTTAAGGTTTTATTTGTCTAAAATTTATTTGGCTGACAGTTTATCTTGTTAAAGAGTAGATTTGTAATGGCTTGTGTGTTGTTGAGCATGGGGGATTGCATCTTAAATGTTGGTGTTTTGCTGAAGGGACCAAAGATTGGTCAGTCTTCTAATGTTTTATGGACTTTAAAGGTTCCAAATATTATCATCTTTTTTTTTTTCAAAAAACAAATAAATCGTAATATACACATCAAATGGCCTTATTTCTAAAAGTGCCACACAGAATCTCATTAAAAACAGACTGGTTTCTGATTTCTAAACTGCTCCTAAATTCTGAACAGGCCTTCTCTGCTCTGGTCAGATTGCCCAGTCTATTGGTCAACTTTTTACAGTGAATGTAAGAAATAAAATCTAAATTTCAGCTCTGGAGGCTTCCTCAAACTTTAGCGGTAGCGAATGGTGTCAGTTTAAGCATATTAATTCAAGCCGAAGCCAGAAAGAGAGGGAGAGATTTTTTTAATTTGTTGCCAAATCAGCTTCTCTGGCTATTTCATGGCAAAATTAGATCAAACTGTATAAATATCACTTTTCTAAAATAATAATAAAAATCTCAATAAAAAGACATCAACAGCGATAAACAGGGTTTCTGCAGGGTTCTTCAAGCCAAGTGGAAGACTTTTTAAGACTCTTAAGACCATTAAGATTAATTTTTTTTTCTAAGATTGAAGGATTTTTTTCTTATGTCCTAGTTACTTCTGTGAATAGTTTTTCTATTAATAAAAGATTTTGTAAAGGGAAGCGTTGCTTTAGTTTTCTTTCCCTGATTAGGGAATTTAATTTGGAGAATTTGCTGTAAAACTGCTGTTGCGAATTGTATCTCATTGCAATAAAATATTTAAATATAAAAAAAGTTTTGAGATGGATTATTGTTAATTGGAAGTTGGCCTGATTGGGTAGCTTTACTTGCACATAGAAAAATTTGACTCTTTAAAATGATTTAAGACCTACAAGACAACATTTCAGTGAATTTTTAAGGTCTAAATTTTGGTAAAGACTTTTTATTTTTTATTTTATTTTTTTTAAGACTCTGTGGACACCCTGAATAAATACATAAGATAAAATACATAAATAATAATAATAATAATAAGATAAAAATCTAAAACAGTTCAAGATAAAACTTTTTTTTTTAATAAAAAAAAAAAGTACAATTTTGTAAGGACTCGCATTTAAAAATATTTCATTTAAAGTCTCTCCAGATAAAAATCGTTGTCTGATACCATTAAAAATATGGCATTCCAAAAGTATATGTTTGCAAAGGCAGATGATCAACCCGAACATCGACCGCAAGCACAACTTAAGCAGACCATTTCTCAATGGTATGTTCCAAGTTTAAAAAAACAATGATACTTGATTCTGATAAGCATCTGAATGCATTGGAAACTAATTTCCCCTTCTAATTCTTAAAAAGAGCCACCTCAGCATTAAAGTCAATCATGCATGAATAACTGACCATGTTTGTTCTTGCGTGCAGGCAGAACAATCTACATTTTTTTCTATTATTCGTAGCATTAGTTATATTGTTATCAATTAGAATCAATTTTGAGACTCAGCTTCTAAAAGCATTGCCACTGCAAAATAAACCCCCCAAATAAGAACGCTTTCCTTTATTCCACCATTTGAGTACTGCATACTGGAACTCTAAAAATCACTGCCACCCACTTATCCGATACCCACTAGTTACAGAACCTATTAGCAGTAGTGAACTATAAATCAGTTAGCCTCAAAAAGACAGCAGCCCAAAGCTCCATTCACCACAGGCATCCACAAACCTCCCTGATTCTTCCTCCGCATTCGCATGTACATGTTTTGATTGAGGAAAGGGTAGATGGGTAATTAAAGTTTAGCCTTTGGAGCACTCTTAGCCTATTAATAGGCAGTTGTGCTGGCAGTGGAGTGGGAATGTGAGCATTGGTCTCAGACAGATAACAAGCCTGAGAACAGCTGAGTCACCCTGACAGACTTTCTATTCCTGAGGCAGAGTCACCACGTGCATGTGTGTGTGTCTGTTTGCATGACAACGCGTAAGTTTGGTGGACCCACAGATACTGGTAACGGGTTTACTTATAATATGACACACAAACACAACACTGCAGTTTAATTATGATTGAGAATGTGAGGCATACCTACAGAAGCTGTGTATCTATCAAATATTAACAATACAGTCCACTGTAAAGCACTTCACAGCAGAGGGAGGAAGTCTGCATGTCAACATGTCAAACATCTTATTAATTTGCCAGTTGTATTCAATGACTGTAGTAAGATGAACTTTCTGTTTGACAACCCGCACAGCAGGTTCCTTAACGATGCTATGAACTTACAGTTTTATCTGCTTCTTGGTGTAATCTTTGAGATCAAATGCGCATCAGCTCAAGAAAACGAGCTAGGTTTTACTTCTCGTCAGTATTATTACAGTATTAGAAGTGCTGTGATTTACCACAGAAGTCAATGGTTTATATTGCATCATAGGAAATGTTTATCTGCATTGGGTTATCTGATATCCCTTCCTCCTGACCTCTAAAGATTTTCTATCTGTGTGTAATGCATCTGTGAGAAACAAGACAATCAATAAGTGATGCACTGATTAATGGTGACAAGAATTAGGGCTTGGCAATATAGCTATTTTTTCCCAGCATTTTAGGCTTTTGGACCATATTCATTATACATCACAATATTTATGTATTAGATTAAAGTTGACAAAATTATTACTTATTTTGATTCAGAATTGATGAAGATTAAATTGATGAAGTACATAATTAAATCAGAATAATCTAAGAATGCTTTTCATACTAAATGAACAAGAATAAACGGACATTTAACCACTTATATTTTTCAATAACAATACACTAATGAAAATTAAAAGAATCAGAGATTGGAATTATCAAGTGTTGAACAATCACAGAAATGAAATAAACTTATTAGCTCAAACTTACATATGACCCTTGTATTAGAAGGAAAAATTAAACACTGACAATTATCAACTGCAAGACAAAAGTGCAGCATTAATATTATGGCTAGAGGGTTTGTTCACCCAAAGGTAAAAATTCAGACTCAATTTTCCAATGTTATGTATAACGATTTTTCAGTTAATAATGATTTCTTTTAGAATGTCTTCCTGAAATTGCTAAACAATTTACCATTTTTGTGGAACGTTTTTTCTCTTTGGAGGAAGCGAAATATCTCGTTGCATTAAAAATCTTCATTTTTTTTTGAGTTTTTATAACAAGTCCTGATAGGTAAAAGCTGAGTGACGCTGAGAAACTGAATAGAGAATTTCTATTTTTCAGTTTAAAGTTTCTATACGTTAAAACATCCACACAATGGTTTATGAACTGCTGTTTACTTACTGTTGTCATTTTTGTTGTTTTTTTTTTTTTAATAGAGAGGAAAGTAAGCAGCACATATGTACATTTATCTAAACGCTGCTTCAGCAGTGTGGACAGTATGTGGTTGTTCATTTTGACATATATCATTCCAAAGATCTGTTTAACTATTTACATTAATCAAAAAGCTAAATAAACTTGACTGTGATTATTTCAAGAATCATGTTCTATTACTTATTTACTTGTGCACAAGTATGAAAATAAAACGGAGATGGCTGCAGTTCATTTAACAGCATATAGTGTCAATAAAAACGAGGGTTTTTTTGTGCTATTTAAAACCTTATTGGTCAAATAAAACTTCAAAATGTGGCCCAATTTTATTTCTTCAATATTTCTAAAATGCTGAATATATTGCCCAACCCTAGCAGACATACAGGTAGACTGAGACAGACAGACAGGTTTTCAGTTGCACTCACCACTCCTACTGTCTCCCAGCCTTTAGGATGACCAAAGAGATGCGGATTGGATACTGTTGAAACTGATACCTGAGAGAGTCCTGGGGAAGAGGCATGACCCGGCGGGGTAACCGCTAGCTTAGGGTGTCCCTTGTTGATTTCATGTGCAGTAAATGGGGGGCCAGGGGGTCTCTGTACCTGAGAAAACAGTGTCAGAAAACAATAAAACACTGAGGAAACTTGTGCCTTTGCTGTTTTTAAAGTCAACATGAAATGGCATTTTGGAAGCCCAATTCAATGCAAAGTTCTGTCATGAAACACTATGGGCTGATATTCCCATCCAATCCGCTTACAACTACATTTTGCAGGTGATTGGTTGCTATCGTGTCAGCAACCAATGAGCTTGCTCCTCAACATTTAATAGCCTTGGTGAAGTTTTTGGGGTGCCTCCTTCATTTGTGTTTAGATCTGCTATGCGGTTTATATCTGGATTTGTTGATCATAGTCTGTTGGATTCTAGTATTTAGAGCAATTTCAGTTCCATTTGTAAGAGCTGATGATGCACAATAAGAGGGTTTCTACAGGTTTCATCAAGTCAAATTTAAGACTTGAAGACCTTTTTAAGACCATAAAAAAATGAAATTTCACTTACACAAGGCTAAATGCTAAATATTTTTTAATGGTCAAGATAATACCATAAAAAAGCATTAAAAACAAATGTTATTGTAAGGAAGATAATTAAACCATATTAATAGGCAAATAGAGTTAATAAATAAACATTTCTTAAAACGTTTATTTAAATATATTGTTAGTTAGTGATATAGCTTTACATAGATATAGGAAAATTCAGACCCGTTTAAAATTATTTAAGACCTACAGCACAATATTTCAGAGGATTTAAGACTTTTTAAGGCCTAAAAATTGTTTTTTGAAATTTAAGACATTAAGACCCCGCTGATACCCTGAATAAATGCAAATGAGTGGAAACATTCACTTGCATCTCTGAACGCTACTCTGCATGCTACATTTTAAAAATAAATCTAACTGAAAGAGTGAAATCGATAACACATGGCATTTTTTGAGCCTTTCTGAAGCATTACTAAGCTACAGTGGTAAATAGCTTCCACCGGTACACATAGTGGTCCTAATGCTGATGACTAAAATGAAGAGTTATGCTGTGTTCACACCAGACGCGGAAGAAGTGTCAAGCGTGAGTGATTTACATTTTAAGTCAATGCAAAGGCGCGAATAGACATCCTGTGGCGCGATACGCACTACTGACGCGAATGGCGCGAATCGCTTGAGTTCAAAAGTCTGAACTTCTGCAGACATTCTCGCCGCGTTAACCAATCAGGAGCTTGCTCTTGTGGGGGCATGATTATGACGTAGCACCTGTTGTTGGTGTACCGGGGGAAAATCCTCCAGCCGACACTGACAACAGTTCATCAAACTGGGATCTGCTCAGTCAGAAGCACCGCTGAAAGCCTCCGTCATCCAGGTTAAGTTTCTGGAGGAGTTTGAGCTCACAGAGCTGGGTGCACCTCTGAAAGGATCTAGTGGACTCAGACACAGCTCCAAACATATCGACCCTGTTTTTCAGCCTTCATAAAAGCACATAAACAGTTATTTTCTCAATAAAATCCATGTTAGCCATTTAGCATCGATGCTACAGTCACCAGGCAGACAGAAGCCTTGCCCAGCACGCGACTCCGCGTCTGTTCTGAAGTGAATTTGAATGTTCACGTGTCTATTTACACTCAAATAGCGCGATTAATCCGCGCGTTCTGCGTCTGGTGTGAACACAGCATTAAACAATACAATTTTACAGGACATCTACAGGAGCGGAGGAGTGATCTGATCCCAAGATACAGTCCAAAAAAAAAAAAGCCCAAACAGTATCCAAAACAGGTTTCATCCATGTCTACTCTTGTTTGGTTTTACATCTTTCTATTATAAACAAACATGCTCTGCTTACATGTAGATAGCAATCAGTCAGCGCACAAAATTCTCCTGTGAATTCTCATTACAGCAGCAGAGCAGTGGTTACGGTTCGGTACACAGGCAGAGGAGAGAGTGCAGTGTCATTGTCGGTTCTCCCTGGGCTTTCAAAGATGCTGCTGTAATTATAAATTGTAAATGTGGGCCAGAAACTTATAATGAGATTAACTTGGGGGACGAACGGTGAGAGACTGCAGGCTGAGCATCTCCATAACTCATTAAAGAAAACCTGAAGTCCTGTCACCTTCATTGCAGATCAAAGCCTTCAAACAGAGAGCGGCCAGTTTTAACCTACTGTGAGGACTAAAATACGACCATTTGCAAACCAGACGTCTTAATCTGGGAGGAGCTTGAGAAAAAAAATATAATTATCTCCTTGGTTGTTCACCAAATCTATTCAAGAGTCAAGAAAAGACTGAACACCTGAAATTTGGTAACACGGGCTTTCCCTGCTTTCATCAGCAGGTGGAGAATGACCCATTTATTTGGCAGGATTACGCAGTTTTATCCAGCAGCCTGGGCTTTTCCAGGGTGGTGCTGCTGCTGTGTTAAGTAGGGGTGGTGTGAGATCATACACACAGCACTGTGGATCCCAGAATGAGGGGCTTTTTCTGACTGAACACAGGAAGCAGGAACAGGAGAAAAACCAACTCAGCAAAAAAAACTGAGCACCGCACCCGTCCACTTCCCTGACTGCTGTTCAAACATCATCACCACTGCTGCTCGCTCAACCACATGTCACTCCAGCTTGCTGTCAAAAATCAATTCTCTTATTAAAAGGTGATGTTTGCCCTGCAACGTTGGTGTATGGGCATTTCTTTTTTCCTAACAATATAACCTCCTACTTGGTTTTAAATATTTGACTGTTTTATATTTAGTCAAATATTTTAAAACAACAAAAATAAAACTCTATACCTGATCTATTTTCCTTGTCTCTGGCTTAGTTATAAATGAAGAGCACAAAGAAAACGTGCATTTTTGTTTTTTCTTTCTTTTTTCACTTTGTTTGGTTTATTACTTTTTAAAATTATCTTTCATGCTGTATCTTTGCATATTTGTATTTGTATATTTTGCTGTATTGCTGTTATGGCTAAATATGAGTTATTTATAATGTTATTTTATCTTATTATTATTATTATTATTATTATTATTATTATTATTATTATATATTTTTATTTGTATAAATATTGTTTTTGATGCTTGAACTTATAATTGTACTGTTTGATTCAGAGAGGAAGAAAATGTGAACTCATTTTGTTTTCTACAGATGGCTTGTAACAATTGAAGTCTTACTGATTCTTTATATTTGATACTGTAACTCTCTGACTATTATGCATCAATAAAAACAGAGTTAAAGGGGTGGGGGTGGTCCACTACGATATCATATTTTAAACTTTATTTGTTGTGTAATGTAGCTGTGTGAACATAAACAACATCTCTGAATGTAATTCGCACAAAGTTCAATGCAACAGGAGACATTGGCTTTTACAGAGTTAGCTTAGCAAAGCCTACAGTGAACAAAGTTTGGGAACTACAAAAAAAAATACATCCAGGCTAGTGAGATCACAAGGGCTTCCGGTTACGCACATTCACCCCATGCAGGGAAGGGGCGTGGCCAGAGGCGCTGTAGTGTTACAGCAGAGAAAGCTAAAATGTCGTCTACAAAGGATGTAAACAACGTGAAATGCTGTTTAGCGCCGCTAACAATTTAGCTACAAATTCATATTTATCAGTCAAACCGGTGTAAAGATTTACAATCTTCACCAGTGCTGCAGTGTCTCTCAAAACATCTCAAATAACGAACTCTCAAAAGATATGTGAACTTTTTATATTACTTAGACATGCTTATTCCGAATATACAGTTGAAGTCAGAATTATTAGCCCCCCTTTGAATTTTTTCTTCTTTTTTTAAATATTTCCCAAATTATGTTTAACAGAGCAAGGAAATTTTCACAGTATGTCTGATAATATTTTTTCTTCTGGACAAAGTCTTATTTGTTTTGTTTGGGCTAGAATAAAAGCAATTTTTTAAAACCCATTTTAAGGTCAAAATTATTAGCCCCTTTAAGCTATATATTTCCGATAGTCTACAGAACAAACCACTGTTATACAATAACTTGCCTAATTACCCTAACGTGCCTAGTTAACCTAATTAACCTAGTTAAGCATTTAAATGTCACTTTAAGTTGTATAGAAGTGTCTTGAAAAATATCTAATAAAATATTATTTACTGTCATCATGGCAAAGATAAAATGAATCAGTTATTAGAGATGAGTTATTAAAACTATTATGTTTAGAAATGTGTTGAAAAAAATCTTCTCTCCGTTAAACAGAAATTGGGAAAAAAAAATAAACAGGGGGGCTAATAATTCAGGGGGGGCTAATAATTCTGACTTTAACTGTATGTGAAATGCACTTGTCAGATTTTATTTTAAAGAGCAAGCATGAGGTTCAGCTGTGTCCTTTTCATTTTCTGACTGATTCAGGCAAACTGATACGGCTGTTTACACAGAGCAAAAGCATGTGCTTGTAGGGGCGTGATGTGGTGACGTGGAGCCAATCCGCAAATCATAGCACATTATGTTAGCTGACCAATCAGAGCCACGTTTTCATGTTAGCTGTATATAATCAAAGTAAGATATATGAAAAAATAACGTGATTTTCTACAAGTGAAGCATGAGCACACTTTGATTTGCATCTTATAAACAACCAAGCCTTATATACTGTAGACCACCCCTTCAAACTAAATATTTTAAAACTTCACCAGTCACTAGATAAGCCTAGAGTTGAATATAATGTAGAATTCCCTTATTTTATGTTTTACAAATTCCATTTCAATTTTTCGTCAGACTACTACTTTTCAGTTTTAATGGATAAATTACATTTTAGTAATCAAAAGCCTTGCATAATTAAGTACAGTCATGGAACTTACATAATATAACATTTTATAATTGCAATTATTCAGCTTTACAACTTCAGGGTCTCTAAATTATTTCGTTCACTTAATATTAGATTAAATTGCATCTAGTATTGAACATATGTAAAGGACTTTGCTTTTATAAAATAAAATGTTATTGTTAATATTAGTTATCATAATTAGATTTATCATAACTGATTTTTTTCCCTGGTTCTGGTGGCAGAATATACATTATTATTCAAATGCTTGGAGTCAGATTTGTCAGTATGCACTGAAAAAAAATATTCAAAGAGGATTCCTTGGATTTACAATTTTTTTTAAAGTTTAATGGTTGTAAACTATTTATTTGGGCTGTTTTTAAACAATCAAATTAAGTTGAACATTACTAAATTTAATTGGTTTGATTAAAATCAACACATACAAATTGTTTGCAACAATTGTGATTTCTGCAGGATCATGTGACACTAAAAACTATAGTAATGTGGCTAAAAATTCAGTTTTGCCATTTCCAGATTTCCCCACCCCAAACATTTATATTTTCGATCTAAATGTAGCCTTGATGAGTATAAGAGTCTTGTTCCTAATTTTATTTTTTCAAAAACCGTCACCTACAATCATTTGAATGGTTGTGTGTATTTATATCCGGATTTTTTGATCATGGTCTAGTGAATTTCAGTAATTAGAGCAATTTCAGTTCCATTTGCAGAACTTGATGATGCACAATAAATGTAAATGAGGAGAATCATTCACTTGCATCTCTGAACACTACTCTACACGTTACATTTTAAAATAAATCTGACTAAAAGAGAGAAATCAATTACACATGGCATTTTTGGAGCCTTTCTGAAGCCTTACTAAGCTAAAGTGGTAAGCTTCCATGGTGGTCCTAATGCTTATGACTCAAATAAAGAGAGTTAAAGAATACAATCTTACAGAACGTCTGCAGGAGCGGAGGATTGATCTGATACCAAGATACAATCCAAGCTATCAAACCAATGTGTGAAAAATGGCTAAAACGCTGCAGGCCTCAGATCATGTAAGGTGAATACATCCGATGACAGATTTGTGTATAGAATACAGATGCCCTGATTGACAAGGCATAAATCGTAACTGGATATGTTTTGTTTCAAACCTGTGATTAGCAACCAGCCGGTTTTTGGTTTTAGTTTGGCGAACTGTTACGAACTTGCACACAAGCTGCACTGCAATTGTTATCGTACAAAGTGTGCAAACCAATAGTTCACAGAGACCAGGAACCCTTTCTTCGAAAATCACTTTAACAATCTAAGATGACTTGGCAAATCCTGGATCTTTTAAATCGTGATAAATGATCTCTAGCTAATTTGGTTCTTCAGTCAAGTGTGTGAATCTGATTCAATTATCTAGATGAATTGATCTGAGATTACTAAGTGTGACCGTTGTGAAGAAAAGATCTCTCAATTAACGAAATGATTATGATCAGCAATGCAGAGATTGGCTGGTGGCAAGAGAGCAGTTTAGTGACATCATCCGATTAATATTCAATTATCAGCCATGTGAGCAAAATGACAAGATTTATAGTAAATGAAACAGTTTAGTAAATTATATGATGCATAAACTTTTCACATTTTTTGTAGACTATTATTAAAGCTATACACTTTCCTTCTTGAGTAAAGTATTTAACACTTTATTTAGTTTTACGTTTAAAGCAGATTTTCTATTATATAGTATTCAATTTCTTAATCTTATGGCGTAAGGCATAACTGGCTATTTAAATTCATTCTAAAAGGTCCATAATGGTATCTTAAAAAGTTATATTACTTAAAGCAGGGGTTCTCAAACTCGGTCCTGGAGGTCTGGGGTTTTGCAGATTTTAGCTTCAACTTGCCTCAACACATCTGCAAAGATGCTTCTAGAAAGCCTAGTAAGAGCTTGTCGGTGATCGCGAACCAAACACAAGAGGGGGGGCTGGTGTATGGGTGAACTAAAGAGCGTAGGGGCAATTCCTTTGGTAGGGCACTTTATATACCAAACTAAAAAGAGCATGTGCACTGCACAGGTTGAGCCCTATGTGTGCACGTGCATGCATGTCCATGAGAGTTTTTGTACCTTTATTTGATTATATAGCAGCATTTTTTTTTTTTTATAATATGTATTAAAATTATTTTACAATATTGTTAATATACCCAATTTAATACAGTGTTTATGTATGAACATTTCTGAAGTTGGTGCATAATATTAGTATAACATTCACTTGAAAGACAGTCTAATGCATTTTGAACAACTATTCTGGATTGTCAAACTGTCAATAATCAAATCCAGCTAATTGAGTAATCCACAAACAAAATGGCACACAAAATGGCTGAGCACAAACAGAAAAACATCCTGCACACACATGTCCTGCACATGTCGCACACACAGGTTGCCAGATTGACATCACCAACCAAACCAAGTATGCCTGACGATCAAGCTTTACACTGTAAACTGGTCAGCTAATCTTTACGCTTGTATTATTTGTATTGCTTGCAAATGAAAAACCACCTCGTGGATTTTTATAATCTGTGTATTTTTTGAGACTGCTGCTGTCCTCCTGTCACATTTTTAGCCACGACAGCACAAATTGAGACAGCCATCATGACTAAAATGAAATACACTGTGTTTTCCTCCAAGGCAACCCCTGGTGTCAAAATATAATTGCGTAAACTGGCAGTGGGCAGAACTACACAGACCAAAACAAAGACAGACTTTCTGACACGGAATGCACATTTTCCAAAGGCAAACAACTGTCTGTGGTAGGGATGTTAACGATTACTCGATCATCGATTAATTGTCGATAAGCCTTTAATCGATCGACCTTATCGATGACCGATTAAACATGGACATATAAAGGATAAGACATGCTTTGCGCTGCGAGACACTTATTCACGACTTTACACATTACATAATCAAGTGTGTACAGTTTACATGACCATGGAGTCAGTCTCTTGACTGCATATTGGGCGATGCATAAGACCCGCGGGGATCTCGGTTATATTTACAGGTGCTGCCGTTAATCTGCGGGTCAGGTAATGAAAAAATAGGTCGCATGATATTTAAGTATGGGTAGATCACGCGTGGATGAGATCATTGGTTATGCAAACTTTAACTATTTTCTCTGAAATATTAAGATGTTTTAGCAATCTTGACAGACTGTAACAAATATGCTTTCATTTTAAAAATCGCTCATCACGGCCAGACATTGCGGTGAACATCTCCGTTCTTACAGGTTTCTGCTCTCTCGTCATTAATCAATCTCAGTCTGGAAACATGTTTAGTGCTGCGAATTTTGTTAAGCCTGTCCTGCTTAACAAAATTACTTGATTTATTGGAGGATATTGTGTATTGAGGATATAGGCAAATATATCGCAGAGAGCTGAGACTCATGACGACTTTAAAGACGATATAGCTTGTTTCGGATGATATATTACATGTTTTAATTACATTATTATATACAATGAACAGCATTATTATTTTAATCATCACCATTAATAATAAACGAACTACAGATAATTTAACAGTTTCAGCTGTTCACATCAACATCACTTGACCGGCACTTTTGGACTTCAGCACCACGCATATTTAGCTTGAATTTAAATAGTTTCCTTCCTAAAGGGAAAAATACAATAATTTTTTAAAATTGCAAGGCGATTATAGACATGTATTCGCAATTTTACACACACCAGCATGTGAAAAATTTAATATTTGCATTGCGCTCTTTCTCTCTCTCTCGCAGCAGCAGACGCGCGCTGCACGTGAGGGCACTGCCATACACAGCCCCATCTCATAGCAGATTAATTTGCAAACTAAATTTAATTAATAAACAAATTAAATAGTTATTTGTAAAAATGAAACTACAGAAAAAAAATAAAAAGAACTGAAACCAGCTGATCTGTTCTGGATGAACAGGTGCTGCAATCGAATTAATTCGATGGAATGATAAGAACAGACATGCGCATATTTCAGAAAATAGCCCAATTATTTAATTAAAAAATATGTTAAGCCTATATTTATTTATATAAGCTATATATATATATAATTTTTCTATTATATATTTTTAATAGTCTATATTAAATTACCATTCGTTTTGGCTTTAACGAATTATTGAACAGATTATTAATAACTTATCAAACAACATTTTACTGAGCTCAGTTCTAATATTAGAGCCAGAGCTGCGGCGCGTCGGCAATAGTCTAAACAAAACTCTGACAAACAATAAACCCATTTCCCAAGCGCAACATTGTGTTAGATTTTAGCAAATACAGAGGTGACACTGTTAATGACTACTTTTGTGATGATGATCAGACCTGAAGCCGCGGCGCGCTCTGAAAAACAAAACATGTATAAACGCACGCATAGAAACACGCGCAGGCGGTGAGACCTCCGTCCGCCTGCCGTCTGAAAGGACTTTAATGCATGCATCCTTGTTTCTTCCGTGCGCAGATAAATATAATTTCATTTGCTTGCATCCATTTATATTATATGCATTTTGCAGCATGATAACGGCATGGAGCCATCGAACCACCCGAAATCACCATCAAATCCTGTCCCGCGCCACACAGTTTAGCTGTAAGAGCGCGGTGATTTGACCGGAGACCGGAGATAAAACATAATGCAAATGAAGTAGATTATTAAATAAGTTTTAAAAAAGCAGCCGAAAGTTTAGGCCTATTAAATACGTTTAAAAATGGTTAAATAAATGAGCAAATTAGAAACCTAACACTGCCGCGCCCATATATCGTGTCGGCGATCTCACAGGGGGACAATATGGCAATCTGAAAATTTCTTATATTGTCCAACACTAGCCGTGAAATAGCATTGGTCTGTCATAGCCTAAATTGTTTGTTCTTCACTGAAGCTTTAACAGAAGCGTGTGCCGCATGTTCACCTCTGACGCATTCAGCCTGTAGCCTAGTTTGGGTTTTTTACATATAATGTTGTTTACTTAAAATGTCTTATTTTTTATTTTTATAGTTTATATCTATAAAATGAATGCTTAGCTTATTTCGTTGTGACGATTAAGCAAGAATCATAATGCATTGCATATTCGGCTCATTCTTCAGTAGCCTATTCGTATGTATTTTATAAACATATGGTTTATAAGGATTAACGATTAATCGATTGATTGATCGTTAATTTAAATGATCACCGATCATGGGATTTTGTAGAAACTGACATCCCTAGTCTGTGGCATTGATTTTTTTTTTTTGTTTTTTGTTTTTTAAATAAACAAGTATGTTCACTTAGCATGTTTCTTAAATATCTACAAATGTATTATGATATGTTTATGCTTTAAAAGAGTCCAAAACATACATACATCACCTTTAATTAAATAGATTGTACGGATATGACTTTTGTGTTTGAGCAGTTTTCATTGAAGCTCATGTGTAGCTCAAAAAGACTGAAAAACCAAGCAGAATATATGATAAAGTTATCTGTGACCTCTATCTAAAGCTTGAGTAAACATCTATTGTTAATGTTACAAGCATGAGCTTCATTCAGTAAACTTGTGGATCTGTTGTATGGTTGTGGTCATACTTTGTACATGCATATTTTATGTAGCATAATTTCATGAAGTTAAAGTCAAATCATTATGTTTTTACTTTATATTTTCGAATTAAACAATCTAATTAGATTTTTAATAAATGAGAAAAATCAGAAATCAGTAGTTTAGTCTAGATGTGAGCGTCAGTGGAGAATGGGAATGAAGTGTTCAACTCACACTGTAGACAGCAGTGACGGGCTGTGCTGAGAAGATTCTCTCGTCCAGGGGAGGCGGCACTCGTGGATATCTTGAGGGGAAATTAAGGAAAACTCTGGAGCAGATAGTACTTAAGGCCAAACACAGAAACAAGGTGGGAAAACATACATGATGCATAAAAAAACTGTGATACAAGAATGAAAAAAATTGATAAGCTGATCATATTTATCTACATGCAAATTAGCTAATTAGCTTATGGTAGTAAAATATTTACTGATTTTTCCAATATTTGCATTGTCCCAATAAAATAATAGTTTTCAAGTCAGGTAGACATGTCTCAGTTTACTATTTATAAATATATTTTTTAAAAGTCCCTTATGCTCACCAAGACTACATTTATTTAACAAAATATACATTAAAAAGCAACACACTGAAACATTGTATGATTTAAAATATATGTTTTAAACATATTAAAATATAAAGCAATTTATTGAAAAGATTTTTACCATGAGTTTCATGTTGACCTCAGACTTTTAAACAGTAGTACATGTAATTTCTTTAAAACATGCATAAATCTATAACATACTGTACACATATAACCTACATAAAACTCATATCTCAGCAATAAACCCTTAAAAAGATGTACTGGAGAACTGTTCTACCTATCAATTTGTGTATTACTCTCATTATAAATTGCAGCATAACATATCAACTATGCAGAAAAAAAACTTTGCCTGAAAATCAGGGATGCACAAAGATATTGAAATCGCTGATAAACTGACCAATAACGAATTTCAATCTATAAAAACCACTAAAAAGGGCCATTTGAGTTTGTTACAGAGCTCTCAGATGTGAGCCACAAATCAAGCCAGCATAAAATGGTTCCACAACATTCATTCATTCATTTTCAGCTTAGTCCCTTTATTAATTAGGGGTCGCCTTAGCAGAATGAACCGCTAACTTATCCAGCACATGTTTTAAGCAGTGGATGCCCTTCCAGCCGCAAGGTTCCACAACATTAACAAGGAAAATATTGTGCAACAATGATCAGGTTAGAAAGCTTGGTTTTCTACAAATCACTATAGGAATATCTGTAGAAAAAAACAATGGGAAGCACTGGCAGAAACGCAGGACATTTACATAGAATTTAAGCATATGTATTCAATTTTTTAAATGAGTAAAGAAATACTGTATTTTGGTTAAAATTTCTAATTAGATCTGTATTTTTATTTGTATAAAATGAATAATGTTTCTATTCTTCATGACAATGTTTTTGTTAAAAAAAAATAATTTACATCTAAATCTCAGCTCACGCTTCTGCTATTCTCAACTGCAGCTACTGTCAAATGTGCATTTTTAAGAGACTTGTTTCCCAAATCAAGTGTTGGTGTCACCATCTGTAAAATACAGCAATGAACTAAAAAATGACTTGACTGTATGGCGACATACCTTATGTGTAATGCAAAACATCACTAGACCTAGATGGCTAACCACAAAATGCCTTTTAAGTTTTGAAAGACATTCGACAAGCAATAGGCCATGTTACAAGCACAAGACGCAGCGACACAAACACAATAGTCAAAAACGTTTGGAATATTTACATTTAAAAAAACAATAGTAATAATGTTTGATGTTTCAATAGGTATGCGTAAGGGTGACAGCCTGAAAGGTGCTGTTATTTTCTTTGTTTTCGCAAAACATATCCTGTATAATAACCAACTACTCCTTTTACCCTTTCATTTAGAGTTGAGATTTAACACTGAATGTCTACAAAGTAAGTATTTAAAGGGTACCTATTCAACCCCTTTTTCAAGATTTAAGATAAGTCTTTTGTGTCTTTCTCCAGAATGTGTATGTAAAATTTCAGCTCAAAACACACATTAGATTATTGATTATACCTTTCAGAAGTTTGTAATTTTCAGCTCTGAGCATCTTGTAGCTGTTTTTGTTGCCTGTGCCTTTAATGCTAGCTCTCCCCACCGACTATTCCCCTGTACCTGTTAAGAGTGTGCCTCAGTTATTGGCTGCGTCAGATAAACAGCACAGTGACAGACATGAAGGAAGCAGATCTTGCGTAACGTTTGCGAGAAATACTACAGTAAGAACTTTTCCAATGATTATTTGATGTATTTGTTGCAGAGTTAATAAAAGCCTTTCCATGAGTCACACACAAAGCCCGCGCGTTTAACTTTGCCCTGTTTTTGCATGGCAAATGTGACAGGACACACGTTGATATACACTGCTGTATGGGTATCAGTTATATTAATGTACAAAATAAACCTGATTTAACGTCCACAATCCAGAATTGAAGAGTCTTCTTTTATAATTGTACTAACATATGGCTGTGGTGATAAAGACGGTAAAATGCACCGTAGGGACGCACGATTAATCAGAAAAAGATTGTGATCTCGATTCGACCCTATACACGATCTTAATTCAGCTTTTCCATTCAGCCAATTATATTTTCAATGTCAGGAGAGAATCGTAAAGGCGGACGCTTAAGTCTTCACAGCAACATGGACACCTCCAAATGGCGTTAAAAGTGTTACATAATGTATTCATAAGGTGTAATTCACCCAAAAATGTAATTTCTGTCTTAAGTAATGATGTATTCGCGGCCGTGAAATCACACGTGAGCTGACCGCAAGCTGTTTGTTTACTACCGAAAGGACGCGCAAGTGCCGGCCAATCTACTTTAAGGAACATAACCAGCATAGGCTGTGAATAACATCTAATAAAGTTGTAAATAACGTTCAGTTTGTTGCACAGAGCAATCATTTGAGAGCCGCGCAGGAAGTATGAATTGCATGTGTTTTTTCTCACAGTGACGGCAGCCATGAGCCACACTCTGAAGTGAAAGTGAAACTAGCGCACATCATTAAAATGATCATATCGCATTTTAGAGATATGATTATGAAAAACACTTAAGGTGTTTTTTTTTCATAGCAAACACAAAGTGTTTTGCATGAAAATAAATGTTTACAGTGTCAGTATAACTTTCCTATATAACGTTGAATATAATGCAAGAGGGAATCTGATGATGATAAATGTCTCATTTTACCAGTGAAAATCACTGGTCTAATAATGAAACCAGTCTAATAATGTTGTCAGTGACAGGCATATGTCTCAAACATAATAATTCAACTTCAGAATTATGAATAGTTATATTGTGATGTCGTCACTTTATGAATTAACAACCAGAACATTTCTGTTCTGGTTGACAAGTCTGTTCATTTAAAGTCCACCATTCAAAGTCTATACAAAATTTAGCATTTTAACAAATAGTAGACCTACACATAGGCCTAATATTATTATTGTTGTTGTTTTACCATACGTTTGAGAAATAAAAATAATAATAGCCTACTCATATTAACCTTTATTTTACATCTACAGAATCGTGAGAAAAATCGCAATCTTGATTTTCATTTTAGCCAGAATCATGCAGCCCTGATGCACTGTTTTAAAAAAAGTTTTCAACTTGTAGAGCTCATTCTTGATCACATTTGATGATGGTTGATGATCACAGCTAGCTAAACCAGATCTTTTAATCCCGGTTGCTTTGCGCACGTCCTGTCTTGTGGATATGATTATACGCGTTACTACGGAGACATGTTAATACGCGGCCTTCAATCAATTTGGTGGGCGGAGAAACCGCACTCCTACGTTACGTTGCGGTGGGCCTCAAAATGGGAGGGATTTGGATCTTATTTTCAATGTCAAGAAATAAAAAAAAGAGACTTATTGTCTTTATATCACCCCAATATGACTGTGGACACACTATACATACACACAGTTCTGTCCAAACAGCTTACAAAAGAGGATTTTCATCATAGGTGCCCTTTAAGATGACTAGTTAAACAAAAAAAATGGAACTTAGCAGTTAAGTGTTCAGCACAAAAGAAAAAATATATATGAAGAGTTCAGATGCAAAAGTCGCTAAACGCCACTTCCGCCAAAAATGAGATAATGACATTGAGTGAATGCTGTAGGCACGTAGTACACCATCAACAAACTTGCTTCTAATCATCCAAATCCTTGCGTCAGCGCATTCAGAAATAACAGTTTGTTGGCAAAAGCTGCTAAGCGCCACTTGCCTTTAAAAGCAAAAGCCGCAATATGCCGAGAACCAATCAGAAGGCGCGAATCGAATCATGTTTTCAATGTAGCAGCGCGCTGATACACCGGCTTTTATGTGGAGACCGCTTTATTCCGCTTTCGATTTTAAAAGACGGAGTTTGATGAACTGGATGAGCCAGTCCGACTGTCACTGAATGGCAAATGAAAACGTCCCTTACCTCAAAACTCTGTGCACTATAAGAAAAAGGAAACCCAATGTACAGTCGGAAATGTAGCATGCATTCATAACGTTTTTGTTTTTTTAAAAGATAAATATAATGTATAAAACTATAGATTATTTATATTACTTCATATTACCTATATGTCTGATAAGCTTTTTATATTAAATGGACAATGCACAGATAATGACGTTTCACAATGTTTTACACTACATTATTGGAATCTAAGAAGCTTAGCTTGCAATGTTTGCAATGTTTACTTTGTTTTACTTACATTAAATCTAAATCCCAAATATCAGAAATCACAACAGATTGATAAGATTTAACTAGTGTCAGTTTTTATGTTATTGATTAATGCACTTACTTGACAGATTTCATTCATTCATTTTCCTTCTGCTTTTTCCCTGGTTTATCACAGCGGAATGAACCGCCACTTACTTGACAGATTTATATATTTTTAATTTCAGGTGGTTTGTGTAATGTGTTTTATGTTTGGTAAAATAATTTATAATTGCATCTTTAGCGATTTTCAACTAAATACATTGTCTTGTTCCAATAGGTGAATTTAAAGGTTTTTGCATAAAAAGCAGAAGCGGATTTAGCTGGTTGACGCAAAAAAATCTACCTTGTTAAAAAAAACAAAGAATTGTTTAAACTAAAGTGACCTTTTTGAAATTAGGTATTTTATTTACTAGCCAATAACCTTATCATTACATATAAAATGAAACTTCTGAACCTAATTATAGGAGCCTGATAGAAAATGCTCATTTACAAGCAGAGGTCTGGATTTAGAGGATTTTGCATCTGAACTCTTCATATATTGATATACATATAATTGAAGTCAAAATGATTAGCCCTCCTGTGAACGTTTTTTTTTCTTTCAAATATTTCCCAAATGATGTTTAACAGCACAGTATTTCCTATAATTTATATATATATATATATATATATATATATATATATATATATATATATATATATATATATATATATATATATATATATATATATATATATATATATATATACACATACATACACACATACATACATACATACATACATACATACATACATACATACATACATACATACATACATACATACATACATACATACATACAAACGTGTGTTTCATTTCAGCTAGAATAAAAGCAGTTTTTTCATTTTGTGGTCAATATTATTAACCGCCATAAGCAATATTTTTTTCGATTGTCTACAAAATCACTGTTATACAATGAATTTCCTAATCACCTTAACTTGCCTAACTAACCTTTAAACTTTAAGCTAAATATTAGTATCTTGAAACATATCTAGTAAAATATTATGTACGTCATCATGGCAAAGATAAAAGAAATTAGTTATTAAAATTGTTATGTTAGAAATGTGTTGAAAAAAATCTCTCCGTTAAACTGAAATTGGTGAAAAATATACAGGGGGCCTAATAATTTAGGAGTGCTTATATATTAGCCATTATACTCAGCCCTAATGAAAAAAGAAATCCTCAACAAAAAAAAACAAAAAATGAGAAATCTGTACAGCAAGATTCTCAAACACAAGAAGTTGATTGAGTATTAACATGCTGCTGTAGTACAGAGGATGGAGACGCGTCTTCCATCTCCAGCCCAGTAGTTCTGTCTGTACAACCAGGCTATTGTTAAGAGGGTGGGGAAAGCCTTCCTCCTCCACTGCACCACAGGCACATACACAAGCACAGAGAGAGAGTTCAAACAAAGATAATGTACAGTTTACTGTAAGCGAGATAAAACAACAGCTGTTAGTTACTCATTTTAACTTTCCCTTGGCTCGCTGCCATGAAACTTTCACAGTAACCTCCTGCTCCACAAACACGTCATCCTTTATACAGCCTGAGTTTAAACTGGTTTGTAGGTTACAGATTATTTTTAGTGCTACAGACTCATTTACCAGGATGTACATTTGCAATGACACAGCAGTCACAATGTCTAGTTTCCCTCTGTTCACACTGCTTTATATATAGCAAAAGTTTTCTCTGCAATTAAGTGCCATATGGTCCTAAAGGGACAGTTTACCTAAAATGAAAATTACCTCACCATTTACTCTCTCATTTGGTTTTAAACTTTGTGTTTCTTTCTTCTGCTGAACACAAAAGAAGATATTTTAAAGAATGCTGATATCCGCACATCCATAGTAGAAAAAAATTGATATAGAAGTCAATGGGTGCCAGCTCCCAGCATTCTTTCAATGATCTTCATTTATGTTCAACAGAAAAAAGAAACTTAAAAACGTTTAGAGTGAAGGATGGTCAATTAATGACATTTCATTTTTGGGTCAACTATACCTTTATATACAACCTTTACCTAAATAAGAGTGTCATATGAGGCACAGCACACGCAGTAAACGTAAAATCTGACCTTGTTATGAGATATAAACTGATTAAGTTGATCCAATATCACAGTTTAGCAAATAATTCTCAGCTAGGAAATGTTTGCAAGTAGATTTCTTGGCAACCATGAAGGAAATGAAACCAGTCCACTGAGGATGCAATTTTTGCCTAGTCATAAACGAAACAGAAAATATTAACACTAAAGCATTTGGGGAACAACCATTTAAACTAAAAAGGAGAAATAAAGATTGTTGCTGACTAAATTATTATGCACCATTAGCAAAAATCTTTTCCCCTGTTATTATAACCTCAAGAACAACCAGATAGGTTTAAATGAATGCATGAAATTGCAAACGTCATACGAACATGCTTGTTCATGAAGTTAAATTAGAAGCCAGATTTACTACTGAATTCCCTTAAACCTGCAAACCCAAAGGGCAGCTTGTTTGTGAGGTGACCAAGATGCTGACAGACGTACATGGACAAATACAACATAAAGGTTTGGGTGTTAGACGTAACCAAAAATAAACAAGACTATGAACAAGGAAAAGTATGATAGTTTATCCCTAGAGGAAATCATATAAGCTGAATGTTGTTTAGTTTACCCTGTCTTACTGCGCGGAAGAGAAACAAGCAATATATTTAGCTTTCCAAAATCTAAACAATCTTAATGGTGCTCAGTTATGAGCTATTTTGCTTCGTCTTTTTTCAGACTAGGTGTATTTATTGCATGACATTATGGTGCATATACATAAATGCTACCAAACTGTCACATATGAAAAGTGAAAAAAAAATTATTGTACATCATATTGAGTTTCTTGTTAATATTACGAAATAACATTGAGCTCAATATATCAGCAGGAGTCATGTGTACCAATTAAACTTTACCTGTATATGTTTTTCTTAACTCTCAAGTTCTATTGACAATCAGAACAAAACTTAAATGGCCTGAGAGTGAGTAAATCAACAGCAGATTTACATTTTGGGTGTGAATGGCACTTTCAGTCTTCGTTTACTTTCATTTCATGGAAAAAATATGCAATTGAAGTCAATGGTGAAATAGGCTTTAATTCCGAGCATTAGCATTACTTATTCATAAAGGTTAAATGTTGATAACTGGTAACAGCATGTTGTTTATAACAAAACGCGAGTATTTCATGACACAATCATTTAATTACCGTTTAAACGCGATGTCACGTCTTTCAAGTGAAAGCTAGCTTATTTTTCAATAAAGCTAGCTTTAGCACACTCAAGCCGGTTGTGTTTTGGCAGCTCGAATACGGACAACCACAACCACACAAACATTATTGTGTGTCATCTCTAATCTACTCTGCTAGTACCTCCACACACAAGTAGCTTCAGGACTTCAGGTACAAAAAGTACAAACGAAACACACACTTCTGTTGGGATGACACAGTTAGCCGGTACAACACAACACACTCCACCGCTGTCAAAAAACTAGCGACCCGCTTGCCCAAAGGACAGTTTCGGGCTTTATATGCATATAAACTCGAAATACCCCCTCGAATACCCATGATGTCACCCAGAAACACTAACGTTAACTTATCCAGGCACACACACTTCACCAACGTTAGGTTTTGAATCACAACCACAGATGGAGATTTGTGATGGAGTTTAGAAAAGGATACTGTGTCTGCGGATGCTGTTGAGCCACCGGCTGTAACGGGACTGTGGTGAGGGTGGCCCGCAGTTGGCTCGCGGATAACGACCCGGTTCCAGGTCCAGTTCCAGCGGCGGCGGCAGCGGCTGGTTTCGGCACCGCTTTCGGCGGCAAACTCATCGCAAATAAAAAAACAAACGCACTGATTTACAGATATTTACAATAATAAATAAGCTAGCGGCTAAACAGTACACGTAAAAAATATTGCTGGCGAGTTATGTCAACACCCGGCTTTATAGGAGCAGGTTGCCGGTGTCTGAGCGGATATTAACGCGTGAGCTAACAGGCTAGCTAGCTTATTGATAGAATAGCAGGCTAAAGTTAGCCGGCTAGCGCTTATTGTGGTTTATCTTCATTGCTGAAGGTTGGGGGCTGTTCCCCCTCCCCGGCCGGGGTTTCCGAGGATCTAGTTGGCCTCTTCTTGCCAGGGCGATCTTGACAGGTGTACCCCCTTTGGAAAATAAATAACACTTTGTTTACAACTGCTCTTTGACGAGAGTATCTTCACGGAGTGTGATGATTCCGTTCAACATGGCGCTGTGGCCGCCTCTAGCAGTCCTACAGGACCTACCTTTCGTTTCACTTCGGGTGTTTCCGTAACACTTCGGCGGGTGGAATTTTCAACGAGTGTATACGGAAGTACGGAATGCGCTTTCCGGAACTCATAATAACCTACTTGGATGTCAGCCAAATAGATTGTTGTAAACGATGTAACGGCCAAAAAAAGAGTATGGCATTAGATACATGTTGTTTTTAAACGTCACTGCTATATTTCTATATAAAGTATGTAAACCTTTCAATGTTTATGTGCGCGTTAGAGCCGATTTGTGATGTTACAGTGACACCATGTGTCCACACATGAACATGGCTGTTCAGCTCTTCAGAAATTAGTAAAACTTGGAGACTGATAACAATTATCATACTGTTAAATAAAAACAAATGCTCTTTTTTAAAGCAAGCACATGTTCAATATAGTTTTATCCCTAAAATGATTAAAATAACCAATTGACTCAGTGATGTGAGCTTTATCGCATAGGCTAACCTACCTTACGAGAATGGATGGTTTTGGGCCTGTTCATTACCGGAACAGTATAATGCATGCGATTGCTGAATTCCAGAAACAATAAAACTAATAAGGAAAACCTAAGGGTTATAAACAAACATTCTTCAGTAACACTGACAGAATGTAATGGTATGAATATGGTCTTTAATAGTGTTCTAAAACATTAGCACAAAACATTACACATAATTATTGCCTAATAATAATACATTTAAAATTAAATACTCTAATCCCTATTTGAAGAACGTAAAGAGATATCATAACAATGTTCCATTATACATTCGATAAAATAAAACGCTTCTCAAGTTATCTTAAAGTGCACGTAATTAATATTTTTTAATCATTTGAAAAAAAGACATTCAGAAATTATTTTGTCAAAACTAAACAAATAAATATAATATATTACAATATTATTTCACTTAACTTTTAGTAGCTTTTCGTTTCCTCTGCAACAGCAATCTAAAAAAACATTTTATTCTTTCTATTTTAAATTTTGCATTATTTCTAACATTATGCTAAAACTCCCAATTAAACATTATTTTCAATTGTTTAAACAGTAATCTATCCTGCTCCACATTTTTAAATGTATTCATTTATTTAGATTTACTGGAATAATCAAAAATTTGTTTAATATGCATACATACATACACATTCTTGGTCATAATATATTGAAAATTCTTTAAAAAAATATATATATATAATTTACATTGCTAATCAACATAATGAAATAAAGAGCATTCACACCAAGTAAAATGACTATATTTGCATCCACAGTATTATTATATTTGTGTAATGGACTTTTCATGGTCAGAATTAGAATGCTTACAAGAATTACAATAATCGCCCTTGTGATCAGGCCTTTAGAATGATCTATATAGAGTTTAATTACATGTTTTATTAGCTGCATAGTTTAAAGTAAATTAACACTTAGCAAAGATCAGGTCATAAAATGATGTGGTCATAAAAGTCACACAACAATAGGCTCTTTGGGGGGAAAAAAACAATCATACAGCAAAAAATACTGGTGTGCATTAAACTTCATTAATTCATATGTACATTCATTCATTCATTTTGTTTTCAGCTTTGTCTCTTTATTAATCAGGGGTAGACACAGCGGAATGAACCGCCAACTTATCCAGCATATGTTGTACACAGTGGATGCCCTTCCAGCTGCAACCCATCACTGGGAAACACCCATACAATCTCATTTACACACATACACTACTGACAGTTTAGCTTACCCAATTCACCTGTACCGCATGTCTTTGGACTTGTGGGAGAATCCGGAGCACCCGGAGGAAACCCACGCAAACACGGGGTGAGCATGCAAACTCCATACAGAATGCTAACTGACCCAGCCGAGGCTCGAACCAGTGACCTCCTTGCGGTGAGGCGACAGCGCTACCCACTGCGCCACCGTGCATTAAAATTACATTTTTAAAATTGATCAAAAATGAGAATAATAACCAACATGAACACAACTGAAATTTGTGTGGAGAACTTATTTGCCATCATGGGAAACTCCGGATCATGCAGACAACCAGATCTTGCATGAAAACAGAACTATTTTAAGAGGTGGTGAAGAGTGTTTGATTTTTAGAAAAAGAAACTTGAAGGTTCAATTCTACCCACATGAAAAAATACTGCAGAAAATATTAGTAAACTATAGACTTTGAACCATAATAGTAAAGAATATTACTGCATATATTGTAGTATTTTTCAACACTTTGTTAATGAATGCTACAGCATAATGTATATTTTACTACAGTGTACTGCGGTGTAGTATAATAAACATTAGAAAACATAGAGCAGTATTAGATCATTTGTTTATATTATTATATTTGTTAGTTGGCAGTTGGAAGTTCGCTGGTTCGAGTCCAACTGGGTCAGTTGACATTTCTGTGTGGAGTTTGCATGCTCTCTCCATGTTTGCGTGGGTTTCCTCTGGGTGCTCCGGTTTCCCCCCACAGTCCAAAGACATGCCCTATAGGTGAATTAAATAAACTAAATTGGCTGTAGTGTTTGTGTGTGATTGTGAGAGTGTATGGGTGTTTCCCAGTACTGGGTTGCAGGTGGAAGGGCATCCGCTGTGTAAAACATATGCTGGATAAGTTTGTGCTTGATTCCACTGTGGCGACCTCTGATGAATAAAAGGACTAGCCGAATGAAAATGAATGAATGAATGTTACTGTTTACATGGCTAAGCATACTGTATCTGTCAGTGGGTGTCAGCAGATTGTACACAAACATGAATGAGATTGCCACGCCTTTATTAATGGTTTTTAATGGGAATGACAGAATTTCACTTATGAAATCTCACCAAGCAATGATAAAAGTGACTATAAAATTAAAATCTTTCCTTCAACTGCTAAAAATAGGTCTGCGGAATATCCGCGTGACTTTATACGTGTTTAACCCTGGGACATCAAAACCAGATGAGAGCCCCTTTTTGTTGAAGATATAGAAGTTAAAAAGTTGCCCGTCCTGAGATTCAAGAGACACAGAGGCAGCATTGACTTTCAGCTGACACGGATACTCCTTCTCAAATACCAACCTGAAGACCCTATCCTGAAGATAAGTGAGTTTTAAACTCCGGTACTTCACAGGAACCATGTCATCAACTTGAGGTCCGAACTGCTCCAGAGACAGAACTCCATCTGCATTGGCTTTGATCTCATAGAACGTTATATTACTATAAGTAAAATACCCAATATAGGGAGCAGGGTCTGGAGGAGGAATGAGAACACGAGGTGTATCTCTGAAGGCACTTTCCATGGCAGGGATGATATAACTGTAGGTTTTGGCCACAAGATCCTCATCTACAGGTTTGCTTCCAGCCATTAGGATGACCAATCCGAGCTTCAAGCGAGGAACAAGGGAAATCGAAGCCGAATATCCATCTAGATCTCCATCTTTGCGTATAACATCATAACCCAACTGTTCATTCACCTCCCATGGTGTGCCTGTTTGATTGGCAAAGTAACTGTTCTCACATCGAAACAATGGAGTCAACATGGTTTTAAGGGTATCAGGTTGGAGAACCTGCCAGTAAAACGCGCCAAGCAGCATCATTACCAGTTTGGCCATGTCAGCTGGTGTGGAGTACATTTGCCCTGAAGGTCTGTACCAGCCGAGGTCATAGAGAGGTGCGGGACGCCCGTTTGAGTAGACACCTACTGCCATTCGTTTCTCAATCTGTGGAGTGATTTCAAACCCGGTGTCCTCCATTCCCAACGGTTGCAGGATATTTTCAGTCACCCATCGCTGATAATCTATGCCAGCCACCTTCTCCGCCATCACATGGGCAAGCAGCGAGAAAGCCAGGTTGCTGTAGTGGCATCTGAGGACAGCAGAGGACTAGAATTACTTCCTTTAGGGAGAATCCACAAGTGCATTCATTGCATCCGCTCCCGTCAATTATTTACAGCTCCTCTCATTCATTAAACATTCTCTTAATACAAATTTGAAGAGGGAAATATACTATCTTACTTGGTTCCGGGGTCGGCCACGAGAACATCATCTTGTAATAAATCCACTGCAGCTTGAGTGTTGCCTTTCCAGAGTAGCGTAGTCGCCCTAAGCCGCCGTGGTAAACCTGTAATATGAATGGTCCAGATTTTGGTATGTATTTGATATATCAGATTTATCAAAAATGAATGATCAAAAGCATAATTGAATATTCTGAAGGTTCCAATTTGAATGTAAAATAGTTGGGGATATACAGATAAAAATGTTCAAGCTGATAATTGTACTTCTTTTATGATTGAAAACCCTCACTCACTTTATTTCACCTTATTCACATTTTATTTAAAGATTTACAATGATTTCTGAAAAAATTTCCTTTTTTTTTGAGACAAACATTACAGAAGGAATGTCTGCTTCTATTCTTTGGGAAACCCTCAAAGCTTATTTGCGCGGAGAAATAATTTCTCGTTCTGCTTATATAAAAAAATTGCGTAGCAAAAAGCTGAGTGATCTTTCTGGACAGATTGGCAAAATAGATCAGAAATATGCAGAGCGTCCAACTCCATCCCTTTATAATGAAAGGGCTCTATTACAATCTGAACATAATCTTCTTTCCTCTCACCAAGCAGAGCAGCTCTTACTTAAGTCACGACATCGTTTTTATGAATTTGGTGATAAACCAGGCAAAGCTCTTGCACTGCAACTTAGGCTTCAAACAGTAAATAGGTTTTATTGCTCAAATTCAAGCCCCAGTTGGAAATGTTGTATCGCAACCTCAAGACATTAATAACCAGTTTAAATTATTTTATTCTTCTTTGTACCAGTCTGATTCTCTTAAAGACACAAATCTTATAAAAGATTTTTTTAAAAATCTTGATATCCCTCAAATTGGCAACGAATCAAAAACCAAATTAGATGACCCTATTAGTTTAACTGAAATTCTGCATGCGATTTCGCGGATGCAGAGTGGAAAGTCCCCAGGCCCGGACGGGTTTCCAACCGAGTTTTTTAAAAAGTTTTCTCTTCAGCTTTCTCCACTACTTCTTTCGGTTTTTGAAGAATCTTTTGATAACGATAGCTTACCCTTATCCATGCGTCAAGCATTAATTTCATTGATCTTGAAACCCAATAAAAACCCACTTGACTGTGGGTCTTATCGCCCAATATCCCTCCTTAATGTTGACGTGAAAATTTTGGCCAAGGTCCTTTCTATAAGATTAGAAACTATCATACAAAACATCATACACCCTGACCAGACAGGTTTTATAAAAAACAGGCAGGGTTTCTTCAATCTTAGAAGATTGATGAACATAATTTATACCTCGTCAGACTCATCAATACCGGAGGTCTTAGTCTCTCTCAATGCGGAAAAGGCTTTTGACCGCATCGAGTGGGACTATCTTTTTCTTACATTAAAAGAGTTTGGGTTTGGAGATAAATTCGTGGGTTGGGTAAAACTCTTATATTCTTCCCCTTTGGCATCTGTGAAAACAAATGGTATAAATTCTGAATATTTCTCACTTTATCGTGGAACAAGACAGGGTTGTCCCCTGTCCCCGCTTTTATTTGCTATAGCTATTGAACCCCTTGCGATAGCTTTTCGTTCTAACCACAACATAACTGGTATTTTTAGAGCAAATAAAGAGCAAAAAATATCTCTCTACGCTGACGATATAGTTCTGTATATCACAAACCCAGAAACCAGTTTCCCCTATATTTTGGATATTTTGAAACAGTTCAGAAGCATCTCGGGCTATAAATTAAATTTAAATAAGAGCGAGCTCTTCCCAATTAATTCAGCTGCAAGGGCTCTTCCATTATTAATGTTCCCATTTAAGCTAGCCTCAGATCAGTTTCGTTACTTGGGAGTAACAGTAACGAAGAAATATGTAGATCTTTTCAAGCATAATTTTATTCCAATTCTGGATCAAACGAAACAAGATCTAGCTAGGTGGACGACTCTTCCATTATCGCTTGTGGGCAGAATTAATGCCATAAAAATGAATATCTTGCCAAAATTTCTTTTCTTATTTCAAAACATTCCAGTGTTTATACCAAAATCTTTTTTTAAGACTTTAGATCGAATATTTTCAGAATTTATTTGGAATGGAGGCCCAGCAAGGATTCAGAAATTATTTCTCCAGCAACCCAAAAGACTAGGCGGATTTGCTTTTCCCAATATTTTATTTTATTACTGGGCAGCAAACATTCATAGCATCTTATATTGGAGCCAGTCCCATTACGGTCTTTGCCAATGGGTTCCAGCATGGGTTGTAATGGAATGTGATACTTGTAGCAGAGTTTCTTTACATTCCTTACTATGCTCATCATTGTCTATCAAATATTCTTGTTTTTCTTCTAACCCCCTAGTCTTACATAGTCTAAGAATTTGGAAACAATTTAGAAAGCATTTCGGTTTTCAGGCAATGTCGTGTTTGTCTCCTGTATATAAAAACCCTTCTTTTTTGCCCTCTATATCAGATGGAGCATTTGCATTATGGTTTAAAAGAGGTATTGTAAATATTAATGATCTCTTTTACGAGAACACTTTTGTAACCTTTTCATATCTTTTAGAAAAATTCAGGCTTCCAAAAACTCACTTCTTTAGGTATTTGCAGACTCGTGAATTTATCAGAAATACATTTTCTCACTTTCCCCATGCACCTCTTAAACAAGAGATTGATCAAATCTTGGAAATAAAAGTTTCCAAGGGTGCTGTCTCTAACATATATAAAACAATTTTCTCATTCAATACAATGTCAGACTCTTCATCGTTGTCTAAAATAAAATTAGACTGGCAATCAGATGTTAACCATGTTTTTTCAGATGATGAATGGTCAAAAGTTCTCCGTCGCGTACATACTACTTCTATCTGTGCTCGCCATTCACTGATACAGTTTAAACTATTACACAGAATTTATTGGACAAAAGTTAAACTATCTAAAATAAACCCAGAGATTGATCCCATTTGTGACAGATGCCGACAAGATCCAGCTACCCTCTACCATACCTTTTGGCTTTGTCCAGAGTTAATCTCTTTTTGGACGTCAATCTTTAAATCAATCTCTGATATTTTTCTTCTAAAAATTGAACCATGTCCTTTAGTGGCACTGTTTGGACTCAATCCTACAAATGTATCGCTGTCTTCTTTGCAGTCAAATGTATTAGCCTTTTGCTTAATAATTGCTAAAAGAATTATACTGTTGAATTGGAAAAATCCTTCTCCGCCCAACTACTTTCACTGGATGTATGACCTGTTGCAGTTCATTCAAATAGAGAAAATTAGATATACAATTAATGGCAAAACAGAGGACTTCTATACAGCTTGGCAACCTTTTCTATTGCATTTTAAAAAATAGCTTTATATATATCCCGCCTTGCATATCTAACCCTGTCTGTATCTGTCTTTTTTTTTTTTTATCTTGCTTTTGAATGATACAAATCTGTCTAAGAGTGTATTAGGAAAAGAAATTGTGTGATATCTTACATTTAACGGTAATGGCCTACTTGGGTGTCATTTGTCAATTTATTATTATTATTATATGTGTATGTATGATTTTTTATTTATTTATTTTTTATTTTATTTATTTATTTTTGTTAGGTTTGTTTTTTGTTTTTTGTTGTTGTTTACTTACATTTTCATCTCAATATAGTTCAGAGAGTAAGGAATGTGTTACCACCCAATATTTCTTCCCTCAACATTGTGAAAATAATGTATTATGGTTTTTCTTTCCCATATTTGTAATACCCCTCTGATTGAGAATTGTCAATAAAAAGAGTTAAACTAAAGATTTACAATGACAGAACAGTAGTATAGGTGTCTCATGTCATCATATACAATAACATAGCCATCTATTATACACTCGTCCATCGGCTAGTAATTCAAGTCTTTTGTGAAGGGTAAAATTAACCAAAAAATAAATGAATTAAAATAAAATAAAATAAAAAAAAAACTCTAACAAGATACATTCTCCAAAAACACCCAGAGGATTCCAGATATTCCAAAAATCATCAGATTTCTGGCGCAAGTCATAAGTCAGTTTTTCCAAGGGTAAGAAAATGGCAATCTGATTGATCCACATATTGACAGAAGGAATGTTAGGAGAGGACCACAGCAAAAAAAATATTTGCAAGATATGTACAAAAGTGTAACACAGATTCTAGTCCATGACTAAGGTGTAGAGCAGTTTTACAATTCAGAAGATAAATAGCTGAATATATGGCAAAAGGTTTACCTATAATCTTCTGAACTAGTTTGTGGATTTCTTCCCAGTATGTCTTAATCATGTCACAGTCCCAGAATACATGCATCACAGTACCAACATTGGATTAGCACTTAAAACAACATTGAGAAACATTAGGAAATATATTATTTAGACGAACTGGTGTTAATTAAGTTTTGTAAAAGAATTTAAATTTTTGCTCATGGTTTGATATTGTGGCACCTTTTGGCAGAACAGACCGAAAGCCATTCTTCTTCACTAAAATTTGTAAAAAAAAAAAAAAAGATATCTTCCCTTTGAGGAAAAATGAAAAGTACAATTGTTTTTACATGTCAGAAAGATCAAGACGTATTCTGCCATCCTTAAGGGATGATTCTAGAAAATGTCGTAATTGCAAAAATTTGTAAAAGTTGTTTTTTGGTAAATGAAATTCCTGTTTTAATAACTGAATTGATTTCAGGTTCCTGTTGTCAACATTTATCACATTTATTAACAATATTTATTTAGCAAGATTGAAAACCAATAAATTTTTAAAAATATATTTTCTTTTTGTTATGTTAATTAAAAAATAAATATAAATGAAATTAATATTTGCTATGTTTAAGTCAGAAGTTTGGAACAACTAAAATAACGTTTACTGGTTGGCGCCAATAGCCTAGTGGCCTAGTGCGCCGACATACAGTGTAGCACCATGGTGCTCACGTTGACCCGAGTTCAATTCCCGGCTCGAGGCCCTATGCCGATCCTTTCTCAGCTCCCAATGCTTTCCTGTCTGTTCTCCACTATCCTATCCCAATAAAAAAGGTAAAAAACCTCTTAAATATTAATGTTTACTGTGCTAAACATATTTAAAAACACATACACACACTTGTTTCCAGGTTCTTCATTGGCATAATGTACTTTATACTGTAAAAAACACTTATTATATCGCCCTCACAAAAAAACAGTGGCAAATTTTGAATGTAAAAAGACCCTGTTAAGTATTTTTAACAGTATTTATTAACAATATTTATTAACATATTGACAATTTTTACAATTTTTGTATTACATGGACATGTTATGTGCTTATAAACCACCTCAACATTTTAATACATTGGTCATACCTGTCATTATACAAATGTGTGTTTTCATAAACCACCAAAACTAGTAAAAATGTGCACATTTGTTTTAAAATTGTGGGTATATTGCATATTTGTTTTTATTGTTTTAATGCTGTGCAAACTTGAATTACCCTACCCCAACCCTCACAGGAAACTATGAATTTTTACTTTCTGAAATAAATCTGCATGGTTTATAAGCCTTTTAAAAAATGGGGACATGAGAAATTTCCTCATGAGTTAACCTCTTGTAAAATCCGTGTAATACCCATGTCGTTATAAAAGCTTGTGTTCTAATACGGCACAAAAACACACATGCATACATACCGAAAACAGGACTATTCCACAAATTATTTATTACCTAACACTTTAAACATAGGTAGGGTGTTGTCTGAAAATAATATCAACAAGTGAAATAAAGTTGCAATTGTGAAAATGAAATGCACTATTATCAGAAATGGTCTTTCATTAGATTGAAATGGTTGAAGGCAGAACTTTCACTGCATGGCAGATTTCCATCTACATGACTTTAAAACTGTTTCTGAATAAATTTAGGTACACCAAAATAATCAGCACTGCTATTTCTGGCACCCTATATAAAGAGCAGCTTGGAGTTAGCTGAGTACAGTATGTTAGGGCCACTCCTTCTGCTCTAATCCTAGACAGAGGCAAACTCACTTAGTCATGTCGGACAGCAGAGCTGATTATTGTAGCCGTACTCTAAAAACAGTTGATCTAGTTACAGGTTTCACCTTCTTTATTTTTACAGCACGACCATGGAATGCACTAATTATATGCATGCTAATCATCTGTCACTGATCTAAACAACGTATTGAGGTCAGTTACAGGTACACGGTGCTCACCTGACAGCTGGCTGGCCATCCGTCTTAGAGTAACTGAAGAGATGTGGACTTCTTTACCGCTCCGGCTGTCAGAGACAGACTTGGGGTCATGATCTCTTCTCTTCCCCAGAGGGTTTTTTATAGTGAAGTTCTTAAGATATTTCCCCAGCGGGTCGTCCAGGGAATCCACTTTTCCGTCCTCCCAAAGTTTATACAGCATCAAGGTGGGGAAGATTTTGGAAAGGCTTGCAATTCTTTGGTTGTATAACCAAAACAAATAACAAGGACAAAAAAATTACAAAAACATTTAGATATGTATGCACAAATGTTGGATTCCACATAATTTGTGTTGGAACAACACAAAATAATTAAGTTAACTTATTATTTTTTTACAAATTTAAGTGGATTGAACATAAAACAATTAAGTTGTCGCAAAAAAACTCAAGATTTGTGTGGTTCAGCTCATTTCAAATAAGTAGTCTGTACAAGGAGCAAATCTCATTTGTTGAGTGTGCGTATTGTGACATAGTTATAATCTAAATATCTAAATTTGGGATTCAGACCATTTTCAAGTGTTCAAAAAGTGCTCCAGTGTTCAAATTGAGTTTTGAGCTGTATTCCAGTCCAAATTTGTATGGCCTTCACTTGTTAACCTCCCTCCATATAAGTTATTGTTTACGTTGCACAAATAGCCAGCACTGACAGAACATTTGAAATGGGTTCATATGAAACACCCTAAGACTAAGTACTTGGAAACATCTATGAACAGTGAATGCAAGTTGCTATTGTGATGTTACAATCGCATTGCATTGTGGGACATAAAGGTGCTGAAGTCTAAATATGAAGCAGACTGGCTCCCTCGGTCAAAATTGAAGGGTTGAGGGTCTGATCTAAACTTCCCTTATCCACCTGACAAAGTGGAACGTGCTTTAAATCAAGGTGTTTTCCCATGGGTTTTGGCAAACAAAATTAGAAAATCAGCTCTTGAATGTGCGCTTGTAATGCAGTGATAGAAAGCTCAGATAGAAAGCCATAGCAGGGGTCCCAAACATTTCAGCCTACAACCCCTAAAATAACAATGCCAGTGACTCACGACCCCCAATATCCTCTGAGGTAGTTATTAAAATATAAACCTTGCACACAACGGAGTACACATACCAATAGGCTCAAGTCTTATCAACCTTTAATTTTGGAGAATGCCACTCGGAGACCATCCTCCATGTTGTGGTCTGTATTTATTTTTAATGTACGTGAGTGCCGTAAAGGTGTCAGAAAGTTTAACCTGGTGCCATAAAATCAATGTGTTGTGTCTTTAATATATCGATATCACCCAAGGGGTCGCAAAAAAATGAAAGGCTGATAGTTTTTTATTTGCATGTTGTTTTTTAAATATAACTATTAACTACTATTTTTTTCTTCTGTAGGTTATGGATAAAATATGGTAATTCTAATAGTTTAATAAAATTAATTTGATTTTTGGAAATCACCAAGCGACCCCCCCTCATTGTCCCGTGACCCCCACTTTGGGAACCACTGTTCTATAGTAAACGGTTGACTGTGTGATTTGCATGTTTCTGGGGGATCTCCATTGCCTTGCCTTTGTGATCTAAAACTGAAATTTTGTCAATTACAGTTTAGAAATTTTGCTCAAAAAATTGTATAATTTGCTTGTAAAATGATGAACAATGATTATTGTTTCCTAGACGTCATTTCACAAGACAATAAAAGCAAGTAAATAACTGAATAAATGTGTAAATATCCTAATTAGAAACAAAAAGTACCATGGAAGTCAATGGATGCTGCTTTCCACCATAATTCTTTTGTGTTCAGCATAATAAAGAAACTCATACAGGTTTGGAAGATGACTAAATGATAACAGTTTTCATTTTTGAAACAGTTTTCTATCCCTTTAAACATAAAGCTTTAAAGCACAAACAAAAATCTCCAAAATCTGTAACCCACCTGTAAACTGTGTACTCATTTGTTAGGGAAGACGTAGGGTCACTTCCATTCATTCTGCCAAAGTTCCCATTCCACAATACAGAATCATTAAATATTACAATGGCAGAAATGGCGGGCAGCTTTGTGGCATCAATGCTGTTCCTCAAAAGCACATCCGCCTAGAATACAGCATATTTGTGAAATTGAACCAACATACATATATATATATTTTTAATTTTAAAAGTGATTTTCAGTACTCCCAAAAAAGAAAGAACTATTTTATACTGACTTTATCCAGTGCGTCCATGAGGACAGGAATCGGGTGCACCAAAGGCACAGGTTCAGGAAAACGCGGGCACATTATCTCATCTTTCACTTCTTCCGCAGCCTTTACATCCACTGTATAAAAACATATTCAGCTTATGTGTCATATATATACAAACATCTAAATCTTTAAGCGTGACCCACTTGAACTTATGTAAGCCCAACAAATATGAAACATAACAGTGTAAAACAACATTAATGTCCATCACTTCGTATCTTATTTATCGTTATATAATCCTATGCATTTGGCGCTTAATGGAGCCAAGAGTGGGTGTTTGCTCCATAATCATGTATTTTACGCTAAGTTCCCTTCCCCCAAGTGATAATCAGGCTTTACAGCACACAATAATCTACAAGCCACTATGTCAAGCTCCGGGTAATCCATGGTCAGCTCCTGCAAACCATTAATTAAGCATAAGGAGATCGAAAAGCCAAATGTATAAAGATGTTCTCCATGTGCTGTCTAGGCACATTTACACACTAAACAAACACAAACTTTCTATTTCCAGAAACACACTGCATAATTTAATATATATAAGGATCCATTCATTGATATTTGATGACTACTTTCTTAGTTTTTCTATAGTTGCCTGTTTTTTGGGAGTCATGTTTACCTGGTTTTGCTTTGGGGAGCCTATACTGCCATATGAAACAGCCTGTCATTACACAGAAGAGAAGCAGAAAGAAGACCATTCCCAACTTGGTCCATTTCACTTTCATTTTTGCAGACTAATGGTCTTCTTCCCTGACAGGCTGAAAAAGAAAATACAGTTTTATATATTCTAAAAAAAAATCTGTTATTAAAATTTTTTTCCGGCAGCTCAGGTGCCAAAAAACATAAAATAACGGCCGTTAAATTACAGAAATTTACTGTAAAATAACAGACCATTAAAATTACAGAAATTTACCGTAAAATAACAGACATTAAATTACAAAAATTTACCGTAAAATAATGGCTGTTAAATTAAAGAAATTTAACGGAAAATAACAGATGTTAAAGTACAAAAATTTACCGTAAAATAACAGATGTTAAATTACAAAAATTTAACGTAAAATAACGGCCGTGAAATTACAGATCTTTACTGTGAAATAACAGACATTAAACTACAAAAAATTACCATAAAATAATGGCTGTTAAATTACAGAAATTTATTGTAAAATAACGGACATTAAATTACAAAAATTTAACATAAAATAATGGCTGTGAAATTACAGACCTTTACCGTAAAATAACAGATGTTAAATTACAAAAAATTACCACAAAATAACGGCTGTTAAATTACAGAAATTTAGCATAAAATAACAGACATTCAATTACAAATTCTTTATGTAAAATAACGGCTGTGAAATTATAGAACTTTACCGTAAAATAACGCCAATTAAATTACAGAAATTTACCATAAAATAATGGTCGTGAAATTACAGAACTTTACCATAAAATAACGCCTGTTAAATTACAGAAATTTACAGCAAAATAACGACCGTGAAATTACAGAACTTTACAGTAAAATAACGGCTGTTAAATTACAAAAATTTACAGTAAAATAACAGACATTAAGATACAAAAATTTACGGAAAATAGTGGCCGTGAAATTACAGAACTTTACTGTAAAATAACAAACGTTAAATGACAAAAATTTACAGTAAAATAACGACCGTTAAATTGCAGAAATTTACCATAAAATAACAGACGTTAAATTACAAAAATTTAACGTAGAATAACAGCCGTTAAATTACAGAAATTTACCATAAAATAATGGACGTTTAATTACAGAAATTTTCTTAAATTTTAATTTCTGGTAAATTTCTGTAATTATTACACTTAAAAAAAAAAAAAAAAAACGTAAAATAACAATGGATTTTTTTAACAGTGTAGGCTAGTCACAGAAGTATATTCTGTGTACATAAAATAAAGTATACATATATTTGAATTAAGATATTCATAATTAAATAATAACTTGTCATTAATAATTCTTAATGGTTATAGTTTTATGAGCTTATTCTTAGTTCACTGAGTAGGTGACATTATTTGTGCACTTTTGGTTAAATATCACAAATAATTTGTCTGATCTGGCTACATAGGCTACATCTAAACAACTAATATTAATATAACCAATAAACTACACTAATAAAATATCATTGCGTACTGCTCAAAACATGAACTGAAATATATATTTTTCTAGGAATATACAGTAATTTCAGTAGGATAAATGATAAGATGTCTTACCACAGGCTCTTACTACTCCTTTAAGTTAAAATCAGTGTTCCGTATGATCCTGCCACATCGCATTGCTCTCAGCTGATTTGCCTATCCATGCAGAGGCTCGATTAAAAAAAAACATTGAAAGTGGAATTCCATTAATGCTGATAACATAGAGGCATAACCAGAGCTTACCAGCCACTCAGCAGCCATGCTTTAATCTTTACAATATAACCCGTGCACTAACTTCTCTGCATCCTCTCCACCAACTGCAGGCCTGCACGTCATAATCTGAAGATATCCTTCTTAAAGCCTCACTCTTGATCTTTGCACATCCGTTAATCATTCAAGTTTACACTCATATATTTTATATAGTCTAATATCTTAATATATATTGTTATTAAATTTGCATGTTGTTTAATTGAAAATATTAATTGAGATTAATTCATTTTCCTTCAGCTTATCCCTTATTTATCAGTGGTCGCTACCACGGAATGAACCGCCAACTATTCTGGCATGTTTTATGTAGTGGATGCCCTTCCAGTTCCAGCCGCAACCCAGTACTGAGAAACATCCACACATCCTTACATTCACACAAACACTCGTGCACTATGGCCAATTTTTGTTTACCCAATTCAACACCGCATGTCTTTGGACTGTGGGGGAAACTCACGCGAACATGGTGAGAACATGCAAACTCCACACAGAAACGCCAACTGACACAGCTGCTACCACTAAGTGCCAGCCCATTAATTGAGATAATAAAATTAAATACTGTATATATTGTCTAACCCATTATTGGGTCAAATATGGACAAACCCAGTGTTGGGTTTATTTTTAGAGTTGATTTTAAATTACGCTTTTTAACACTTTTTTTGTCCATTCTTGATGCAACTCTGGGTTCCAACAAACCCAGCATATTTTAGAGGGCAATATGAGTTCACTTAATCTGAAAAATACATGTATTAAAATCTGAATGTTTTATTCAGATTTGAATTAATTTAAAAACTAAATTAAAAAATAAATATATCGGAGTTGAATGAAAACTTGTTAAATTCAATTCAATTCATGTTTATTTCTATAGCGCTTTTACAATGTAGAATGTGTCAAAGCAGCTTAACAAAGAAGTTCTAGTAAATTGAAACTGTGTCAGTCCAGTTTTCAGAGTTGAAGTTCACTTTAGTTCAGTTCAGTGCGGTTTGTCTTAGTATTGTTATTTTAGTTACACTCTAAAAATGCTGGATCATACTGAATACTTTGTTTCCAAAGAACAGAATTAGCTATTATTTTAAAAGAACTTCCTGAAAGTAAGATAAACAACAATACATAAAAAAAATGCTGGGTTGTTTAACCTAATGTTGGCTCAAATATGGACATACTGTACACAACCGCTGGGTTAAAAAGTGTCATTTAAATTTAATTGAAAAATGGAACCCAATGTTGAATTGGTCCATATTTGACAGATAGTTTAGTTAAAACAACCCAACATTACTGTATATTGTTGTTTATTTTAATTTGAGCAAGTATTTTTATACACTACATACCACTCATTATTTCTTTTAAACATGCTAATTCATGCTGATTCATTGTTTCACAAAACACAGTATCCAGCATGATTTTAATGGCTGCATATATTATATTTACATTTAATACATTTAATTTGGTAGAGGCTCTCATCCAAAGTGACTTACAAATGAGAACAATAAAAGAAATTAAAGCAAAAAAAAATGCAAATAATATGACAGATAATATATTGGCTCCCTGTGTTTGTGTGGGTTTCCTTCGGGTGCTCCGGTTTCCCCCACAAGTCCAAATTGGGTAAGCTAAATTGTCCGTAGTGTACAGTATGTGTGTAAGTCCTGGTCCTCCAGGTTGTGGGTTGAGCATTGGGCGAACAACTCACCTCGTAAAAGTTAGAATTAGAAATACCAACATGGTGCGGCTAAATATCAACTTCGATATAAATGACTCTGGGAGTAAGTAAGTAAGTAATATATTGGCATTGGCATTAATATTTAGTAGACATATTATTTTTTCAACAGTTGTCAGAAGAGGGCAGCAAATTCTGCTGGGGGCAAATTGCAGGCATTTAAAATGATGATTCAGAATTACAGAATCAAAGACTAATAATTAAGTATGATTACAAGAAAACATTGCAATCTTTCAAATTGAAGTTTTCACATTAAATTTAGTGTGTTTCTTGCATTTACATCATATACAAAACTGTTTGTATACCAATTGTTTCTTTTTAATCGCTTTGTTGATGCAATATTAGATGCATTGTTTACGTGCCCGAGAGTCAGTTCAATAATGAATCAGGCATGAAGTGGATATCAGTACCGTAAAAAAGAGAATTATTGACTGGTGGCCATTTGCTAGACTGAACTACTCATTTGATCTCGTTCTCTTGGTTTTGAAGCGTGGCAGAGAGCTTTTCCCCAGATCCCTGCCCTTGGGCTCCATGTCTAAACCCATAGTGAGATCAATACCATCAGCCTGTCTGCACAATCTGTGACTGCACCATGCTGGTTTTATTGGCCCCACACGAGCCCATATCTAATAACATAAACATATGTCGAACTGTTGATTAAACTTGACAAAATCAATTGTGTGACACCTAAAGCCTGCTTTGTTTTGTCCCTGTTTACACATGGTATTGCACTTGGTATTTTTGTCAGTGATCACAAGTGGACACTGCAAAATACTGGTCTACATTAAGAATGAAATTTTCTGAACTTGTCTGCTTCAACCATTTCCAGAGGTAGTTGAAAACTAAAATTCATGTGGATATATAGTGTAGAATGTAATGCAAATCTGAACACAATTATGGTATAGGAACTATTTCACAGTTCCTAGAACTATTGGAGGCAGAATCTGTTTATGCTGAGTTTGTAATACAGGAACAGTACTGTGAGTTACTTAAGTTCTGGAAATATCATTTAGGGAAACTAAATTAGCTCCTCCTACTTCAGAGCAGAGTGTAATCGAACACTATAGACCTTGTTCTTGGCTGCTGCATGGAGGGCGCCATAGCGACCGGCGTCTTCCGGTAGAATGGTTAGAACTTCCGTTTACAGTGTTTACAACTGGTAATTTGCGCTCCGAAAATGGGTTTCAATAGCATTTTGAGTGGATTACGGAGTGTTTTTGTGACACACAACTTTGAAAGGTGTGTGTTAAAGCCGTTATAATCTGTAAAGTGTGGTTCAAGCGCGAAAGAAAAACGTTCTCCTAGTTCACGTGTCTGCCGTCAGAAAAACAGTGTGTGTGTGTGTTTCCCCGGCCTGTCAGCTGTTATCTCAGCGGCTCTTTAGCACACACACACGCACGCAATACTTCACTGCATCATAGAGCAAACCAGATTACTGGCATGAAACTGAACAGGTGTGTAAGTCATGCATTTTACAAAAATGACCAATAAAAAGTCTGTTACTGATACTCTGCTGGTTGATTTGCTGGTCATTCTAATCGCGAGCCGTTTATGTTTCATTTAGTGTGTAGTATTTACCACGATTTGTGTTTTTCTGTCATTTCAAAACGTCACTTTATTTTCACTTTGTCACAGTTATTAAATCAGTGTGTTAGTGGGACAGTACAGTAGGCTACGTGTGTGTGTCAAACATTTTGGTGAACTATATTTGTTTGGATTGGTTATATATTTGAAAGAAAGAGAAACTGTTGACTTTAGCGGTGACAAGGCTTCATTTAAACGGCACAAGATGCCGTCTGACAACGAGGGGAAAATGCCTCGCAGCAGTTGTTTTCCATCCTATTAAATCACATTTTTTTAAATGATCAGTCCAGGAGGTGGCGCTGATCGACAACAGTATTAGTTTAAAGATGATAAAAGCAGGTAAAATAGATTAAAACTATCATTTCAAAGCTGTCCAAATGTGACGGTTTACACGCATCAGCTGCCGACCGGAGGTTCTTAGCATTCTCCTTGCGCATACACGAAAAGCATCATGGGTAATTTTGCGTTCCAAGAAAAAGGTCTATAGGAAATATTGACCAATGCGGAAGTGTGCTCGTTTTTGCGTTTTACTTTAGAAATTCTGATTCAGTCAATAGTATCTGGATGCAGCCTTTATGATGCAAGCTGGGACTGCATATCTCAGTGATGCAATGTCAGACACTATACACTCAATGGAGCTAGTGACGTCACTGTGCGGGGAGGGTTAGGGGTGGGGTTAGGTGAGCAAATTAAAAAGCATTGGATGTAGCTCAAATTGCACTGCACCAACTCTCCATCCAGACCCCTCTCGATCCAATTGTCTATGGACAATGACTAGGAAATGACTAGGAATAAAAAATGGCAAAAACGGTCAAACTGTTTGCTCTACAAAAAAAATTAGTTAATGACTATACATAAAAAGAAAAAGAAAATATTTAGAAAAGATCAGCTAGCAACATTAAGCAGCATATCAAGCTGTTTTTAACATCTAAAAATCAATGGAAGTGAATAAAACTAGAAGTCATAAGCCAAAATGATTCCAATGGCTGCACCAACTCATTATGAAGAATAAGGTCAATGATGTATACTTTGTTTACACTGACAAATGCATGTCATCATACAAAATACCAACATCGAATTTGGAAAGTTTGAGGGAAGTAGTTTCCTTGTAGCTATTTCTTATAACCTTTACTTTGTGATGTCATGTAAGCTTGGATATTAAGTCAATTTTGCCATCAGTATGATTGTATTGTATGTAAAGAGTCTAAATCTTTTAAGCTACATACTGTATGATGTATGCTCAGTTCACATGTGTGTTTTAAATTGTTTGTGCATTAAATAACTTGTTTACATAAGTCAACCATCATTGATTGGATACAAAATGATAAAACAAGAACACAAACTATTCAAGCAAAAACAACAGATAATAACCACATAGACAAGTGCATGTGTGAGGAGATAAATAGATATTTGCAATTCTATTTTAATTACAAAATTTTTATTGTTATAACTTTTGGGGGAAAAAGGCAAAAAATATAGGCGGGTATGAATTATTTTTGTCTTCATATGTCAAGAACTTCTCGACTTCTGGAGGCCCTATTTTGTTAAAATACAGTGATATACCCCCAATCTTTTAAAGGTGCTGTATGTAAGTTTTTGACTCTTCTAAAGCATAAAAATACAATAATATGTGTGCAGATATTTAAGAAACATCCCAAGTGAACATACTTGTTTAACTGGCAAACAATGCTGAAGTCAGATATTCTGCTTTGAAAATGTTTTTTTCCGTGCCAGAACGATGTCTTTGTTTAGGTAATTTTCACATGCACATGCCAGTTTAACCAATTATAATTCAGCACCCCGGGTTGCCTTGTTGGAAAACAGCATATTTCATTCATTCATTCATTCAGAAAGACTCTGAAAGCATGCGTCCATGAGCGAAATGCTACAGTGTAGTGGAAAGTATCAGATGTCAAAATGAGACAGATTCAGTTCCACATGACATTAATTAGCAAATGACATAAATATTAGGAACGTGAGCAGGTTACATCGCGTGTCCTAACAACACGCTGTGACGAGATTGTTATGAGTGATGAGCCATTTGGCTGTTTGCACCACAAAACACGGCAGAAATTTAAATACAGCCTTTCAGAAGCACAGAATATGCACTCACTCACAAAACGGTAAGGTTTAGAATCTATTTAATACATGTTAACCCTCTTTAACATCATTAAAGGTGAAGTGAACTTTCTGCTTTCAGTATATGGTAATACACGTCATGTAAAATGCATTCAAACTCGCATTGTTAGCATTTAGCACTGAATAAAGCACACGAGGCTTACCTGAGGTGATCTGTCATAGGTTTCTGTTGTTCAGCTGTGAGAAATAGAAGCCGCTTCTAATAAATCAATTCGAGGTGTTGGTTAGAACCAAAACTCCTTTTAATATGGAGAATATTCCCTCAATCGCGTGTCGTTGCTTTTATTTAGAACACAGTTTAAAATCCCTCAAACTGGCAACCCGGTGTACTTTTATTATGATTCAGGACTGCAATACCTAGTTCAACCACTGGGTGTCAAACTTACATACTGCACCTTTAATCTGTTCTTTCAGAACAACTTCACTGTAAACAAACAACAAGAGCAACAGTCAGTAATGGAATAAAAAGGTCAATTACAAAATAGACAAAAATAATAATTCAATATTTTAGCTTATAAAAAATAAGCCATTATAAAATGTAATTAAGTCATATACCCTTTTTCACATTTTTTTCTCAGCAGTGAAAGTCATTATATGGTTGGGTAAACTTGGAGAGCAGTAACGAAAGAGTATCAGATAGCCTAACAAAAAAAAAGTGTGATCATAAAATCCTTTAGGTTGGTAAATGTTTACGACTGAATAACTCATTTTGTCGGTGTAAAATAACACTGAAAACCTCTGTGAACATTTTGGAGCATACTTGCAAGTTTGTTAATCCTCATCGGATCCCTGGTGCTGTCTGTGCCTCACACATCCTGAAAAGCGAAGTTGCGGGCTCATAGATCGCCACTTGGAGGCTGTATGCAGTAAGTCTGCCTACCCAACCACACCCAAAAAAATTACACTTCCAAAAAAGGTTTTCCGAAAGATTGTTCATATCCATAGAGATAGGTCCAGTTGTTTATTTTTTTGTGATAAGTTTAATTTTAGCCAGTGGCTAGAGTAGGCTAGCTATAAAACGGGGCGTGTCCATTAATGAGTGGGCGTGTCGTTAAGATAGACCGTTGTGATTTACAACTTCGAAGCAAACTGATCGGAGCTTCAGCAGGAGATTAAATCTATAATCAAATAGGCCTAAACTGCATATGCTGTGCTATTTTACTCTGACAAAGAAAGTTTGTTTTTTTCAGCCATAAACATTTACCGACATACAGGCTCTGATGGATGAAGCATTTTTTCGGTAACGTAAATGTGGGACTAATAAATGTTTTTGGCTAAGACAACACGCCAAAATTAACCTTGACATTAGCCATGATGGGGAAGAGCAGGTGATCGTTATCTGGCAGTTACTAGTTATTTTTATGTGTAGCCTATAACATAACAAATAGGAAGACACAAGTTGGACCTACCGTGGACCATGGACCGTTGGCAGTAATTTCTGGCATATTGTTGAGTTTATCTAGCCTTCTCAATTTGCTTTTTCAAAAATATCAATGATCTAGAAACAAACAAAAAAATAGAGCTTTAGTATAATATTTATATACTTTAAATAGGCTACATCATTTACGATCACTAGTAAGTTATATTTTGTTTTTGAAAACGTAAAGTTACAATGAATGTACATTAATTAACATTCCGCTTAAACTAAATAAAACATTCGACATATCCCCGCCCGCCCAGAACAAATCCATACAATTAAATCACAGGAGAGATTAATTATAATGTTTTTACACTTTCTTATAATAATAAAGTGATAAATTACCTTTTAAATGTATCTTACATTTATTACAACTTAAAAATAGTAAATGATTTAAATTTTCATACTTTAACAATGCCGTTTAAAATATAATAAAAAATATAATTGTAAAAAAAATTTAAAACATTATTTTTCTCAATTATTCTCACTAGTTTGGTAAAAGCATAATTGTGTGTTAACGGGTAAAATCGTGGTGTAAATATTATTTCATTTGCAGATGTTATTATATCGTTATTATATTTTAAAAATATATGGAAAAACTTAATTATATAAATTATATAGTATAAAATGATCTTAAATATATATATATATATATATATATGTATATATATGTATATATTAATATTATATATTAATATATATTAATATATTATATATATATATATTAGCTTTTTTATATTTTGTTCAGCCTTGTAATTTTGTGTAAGTGAACTTATGTTATTTTTCTAGCTGTTTTGTGAATGAATGTGTCACATATAAAATATATGTTTGACATTTTGGCTATTTTCATTTTATGTGAGGAAACTATAAGCTGTTCATTTACTTTTTTATTGACTAAAGCTCTTCGTTTGCTTTTCATCATTGCAAATTGTGTTTTAGCTTAAAATACATGTATGTGCAGTTTTTAAAACAACACACATATCTCTCGGATTCTATTTAGAACGCGTTCTAATGACGTGAGAGACGCGGCAGGTTTATATGAACGTTCTTTATTAGAATTCTTTGTTGGGTGTTCAGGCGTTTGTTGGTTAGTGGTGTTTGTGCGGTTTGCGATTTTTGCTATTGATTACGGTTATTGATTCTCGGTTTTTGACACTTTTTTCGGACTTCGACTACGGCTTTGGATTTGCGTTTCACTCGGTTTTGGATTCCCGGTTACGACCCTTTTCTGTATTTGACTAACGGCTTCTGACACCCCTCGGATTGGTTCATACTCGGCAAAACCCCCATAATGGGAGTTTTATCAGTGTGTGTAAGTATTCGATATACACACATATAGACCTAATAGTAAATTCACAAATGCTTACTAGTTTAGTAAAGAATTTGTATTAAAAAGTATTAAAATCATCAACGTATTGTCTTTATTATTAAGTAACTCATCATTACTTGCCCTGTAAATGTGTGTGTGTGTGTGTGTGTGTGTGTGTGTGTGTGTGTGTGTGTGTATAGAGAAAAATAATACATTTTATGTTTCCTTATACACTCAAAGTTGCACATTTATTAGCCAGCTGTGTAAGTACACTATTTCTCATTTGTAACCCTCTTTCTTGTGCAGGAGGAAACACCTAGCAAGGTGTTTGGTGTGCCCTTGACTCATCTAAGGAAGACCGGTCAGATGAGGCAGGGTCTTCCTTTGTTCCTCACACATTTAGTGGGCTTCCTGGAGAAGCATGGTGAGCACTGTGTGTTTGAAAGTGTTTCCAAGTCACTATACGCTGACACTATTTGTAAAATATGTGTTTGTGTTTAGGCCTTAGTACAAGCGGCCTGTTCAGGGTTGATGGTGCAATATTGCGCCAGTACGAACTGAGGAGATGCTTTGATCACGGAGGATTTCCAGAGCTGAACATTGAGGATGTTCATTCCTCAGCCTCTGTTTTAAAACATTTCCTCAGAGTGCTTCCCGGGGGTCTCATTCCAGCACCACTCATGATCGAGCTGCTGGAGGTGTTCAGGAGTAAGTGAAGTTCAAATGCTGATTAGTGAACATTTTATGTACTTGCTCCATCAAATTCTTGAATTCTTTAAATATGTTATCTTGCAGTCTTCAAACTGAGCAAATGTCACAGAGCAGTGAAGAAAATCCTGGACCGCCTTCCAGAGGAAAATTTTAACCTCCTCTGCTATTTGGTTTTCTTCCTGTCCCATGTGGCTGCTGAGAGAGGTGTTAACAGGATGAGCACCACCAATCTGTCCTTAGTGTTTGGTCCAATCATCTTTCAGTAAGTGTTTGTATATCTGTATTCAGCTGATGTTGTCTGTACTTCAGAGGACATTAGACATATCTTAAGGACTGAAGTGTCTTACATGCCCCAGTATTTAAGATCTGAAAAGAAAGTGAGCAGTCTGATGGAGCTGTCAGCCATAAAAGAAAGATGGATGTCTGGTGCATTTATTAATGTGACATGTTTTGTTATCTGCGTGTGCAGTGTTCCTCAAGGCCCCACAATGCTTGAGGAGCAGGAGATGTGGATCAGCTTTACTGAGTACATGCTGGACAACCTTAAACATCTACTTCCCAACATGTACACTTATGAATCTGCCAGCAACTCACCAGTGAGTTTATACGTTCAAATGATAGCATCTGTGTGTTGAAAACAATGATAGATAATTATTTTGGTTTGTGAGACACATAGAAATGTGTTTTTGTGTTTGAGGAGGCAGTCAATGTGTTTGAGGCGGGAGGAGACTTCACTATTGAGTGTGTCCAGCAGCTGCCTCTCACAGAGACCAGGTATAGATGTTAAACAAAAACACACACAGCAGACTGATGCTGGTCAGATCACAAACTCCCACAAATTGTTTATGATAATTAACATATTGTGGAGTGCTTGCTAGTCATCCATATTCATGCTTGTGATGTGTATGTCTTTGAAAGATCAAAGCCACCAAAAATTGGACGACTTGGGCGTCTAAGACGAAGAATAACACATTTTTGGAGAAAGTTTGGCTCATGCACTGGCAAAGTGCAAGAGATTGAAGAACCCTATGGAGCTGGAGATGGTCTACAGCAGACAGTGAGAGTTACTGGAAGAGAGTGAGGGCTGGTGAGGTCACCAGAAAACAATGGGGCTGGTGAAGGGTTGATGAGGGTGACCAAAGACACAGGGTTGGTGAGGGTCACCACAGATGATAAGGGATGGTGAGGGTCACCACAGATGACGAGGGATGGTGAGGGTCACCACAGATGACAAGGGTTGGTGAGGGTCACCACAGACGATGAGGGATGGTGAGGGTCACCACAGATGATGAGAGCTGGTGAGGGTCACCACAGACGATGAGGGTTGGTGAGGGTCACCAGAGACGATGATGGTTGGTGAAGGTCACCACATTTGATTATGAAGACAAAGAAAATGCAAATGCTGATTCTGACTCTGAAGCTGATTGAAATAAAACTTCATCTTCATTCAATTAGTGTCTCTCTCCTTTTTTATGTCTGCATACTGCATAGTCTTTTGTGTTAAGTAATGCAGCAAGTTGTTAATTTTTTTGCACTCAAACCTTATCATCTTTGAATACATTCACAACAAAATTAAACATGTATTAAAAAATAGTTAACATCAGATCTTTACTCACAATAAAACTATAAACACGACACATTAACAGCAACTTACTGCACTGTAAAAATTGCTGTTAAAAAACGGTCAAATTCTACAGTAAAATAATGTTTTTTTTTACTAAAATATTAACGTTCTGTTAAAAACAATGCATTCTGGGTAACATTTTTGTTTTCGAGAAAGTAACCAACAGCAGTAAACTGTATTAACAGAGCTCGGAGTCGACATTTGAAGTCTGTGTTTGAAATCACATTTTGTGCCCTTGTTCACTATTATGTACACTAGTTCTCTAATATAGTTCACTTGACAGAGTTAATGAACACAAATGAGTGAATTCAGACACTGATGAACACCTGCTGTTAATAATCACAATCAATGAAGGAAAGAAACAAGAAACACAAACAGAGACTTCAGTTACAACATTAAATAAAATCAACTAAAATAAAACACTTTCAGTCTCAGCAGAGGATCATTAAATAACTCCACAAACAACAGCAGATACACTAGGCCCACACGGAATCTGCGCGTGCAGAATTCCGCAGATTTTCCGCATAGATTTTTAATCTATCATTAATTCTGTTTATTTACTTGAGTAAATGTGTGTAAATCTGAATTCATTCAGATTTTAAATTACACATATTTCACATATTAAGCTTTTAGTTATGAGACTCCCAAAATAATTCCTCAGAAATCCGCAGATTTTTACCAAAATTGTCCGCAGTTATTGCAAAAAATGTCCGCAGATTCCGTCTGGCCCTACTTATTACTAACTCCTTTGACTTCCATACCATTCTTATTGAGAACCAAAAGAAATTTAGATGTTTTTTTGTGTCGCCGTAATATGAGGGGCTGGTTTAGATGGGCTCCTCACCCTCGAATTTTTAAATTTAAACTCTTCAGATGCTGTAATACAGAGTTTGTAAAACACTTTTATTATAGCAATAAAGTTGGAAAGTCAAAAGGTAGATGAATCTGTTTGTCTGAAATTTGATCTGATAAATGTTTTGATAAAGGTCTGGATGACTGGCCTCATGCAATAGTTATTATGCTTAGTTGCAGATATTATTTTATTAATGAGAAGTGGAAACAGGAAAGAGGTAATTCCTTTACAGAGTTAAGAAGTAACATATAAAAACAGTTAAGTTATTACAACAACACACTCAGACCTTACAGTTTTCTTTATTTGCTTTGATTCTTCTGTTGTTTATGTTTAGACTTTCAGTATCCTTTCAGTAGCCAGTTTGTGAGTTAAACTGTTAATTTTGTTACCCTGCACCGTTGTTGAGGTGTATTCGCTGATTATTGATGTCTCTTTGAGTGCAAATGCCACCATAAAGCAAAGTGTTTTTGTCCAAGATATTCCTAAAAACTTCCAGAATTCAATGCCACATACAGGCATGCTATGTTACATTTAACAATAGATTAAACATTGGATAAGAGCAGTAAATTATATTATATTTAATTAGAACAGGCTCTGCCTCATTAAAAACATTATTAACATCAGCAGATCATATTTAGTTTTTTGGCTTGCCTGACATATCAAAAGAGCTTTTTAAACAAAGTTCTTAACAATTGCAGTAGCCAAAATAAATTAATATTAAAAAATGTACGGGCTAAGAGACCAAATTAAGCAACTCTATTCTCCATGATGGTGACTTAAATTGTTAAGTTTGGACCACAGTCCAAAGACATGTGGTAAAGGTAAATTGGGTAGGCTAAATTGTCCGTATGTTTGACTGTGAATGAGTTCCTAGGGATAGGTTGCGGCTGGAAGGGCATCCGCTGCGTAAAAACGTGCTGGATAAGTTGGCGTTCATATCGCTGTGGCGACCCCGGATTAATAAAGGGACTAAGCCGAAAAGAAAATGAATGAATGAATTTCTTCATTTGTTCATCGCAAATCCTCAATTATCATTTAATTAGTCATTTAACTAATTCATTTACTTCAGCTTTGCTCCATGTTTCTTGAACACTCAGAGATATGGGCACTCGGAAGTGTTCAATTAAAACTGAGGTATTTGCTCTGGGGTTTAAAGTGTTAAAGGTGTGAGAGGTAAAAACACAGTGTAAAAATGTATTTTACCAGTAATATAATGTCAATTTAAATAACGGAGGTAGACTGTAAAAAAAACAGTAGATTGCTGGCAACCCAGCTGCCAGTAGTTTCCTGTAAAATCATAAAAAAATGGTATCTTTCTCTAAAACCTGAAGCAAATTTCTTCTGTGTGTCATCTTTGTGGAGGAGAGTAGAGCCAGTGTTTGAGTCAAAGATGAACAATGAAATGTTGATGTTATTCTGCATGTTTCTTTATTTAAAGACAGAGGCGGTTTAGTTGCTGATGCAGTAAGAATCTCTCTGTTAATTCCAGCTTTACATGTATGTGTGCTGCTGTGAAATTTAAGACATAAACTTTTCTAATGAACTAAAATAAGTTATCATTGTAAATATGCTTATAAGCATATATAACACATTACTTCATAAACTCATACAGCAGTTGTCCAGTTTGAGGCAGTTGCTTTCAGTGAAAGTTTACTTGAGTATTGTGTCAATGTAGTCCATGTATTTTTACAGCAACATACTGTAAAATAACAGTACATTGCTGGCAACTGCAGCTTTCAGCATTTTACTGTTAATTTACAGAGCAACAGCTAGCTAGATGCTGTTAATTTACAGTAACTTGCTGGCAACCGTGCTGCCAGTTTTTAACAGTGTGCATATTAAGTGCGCACAAACGCAACATTTTTTATTTGACACATAAAAAAGTCAATTAAATATATAATAAATTCTAAAACATCCCACTGTAAACTTAAATGGCAACCACTACCTCAAGTACAGTGAGTAACATGAGAGACACTCAATCATTCTCAGAAATTCAATGTGTAGATTGTTATATATAATAATAATAATAATAATAATTCCTTACATTTATATAGCGCTTTTCTAGACACTCAAAGCGCTTTACATATTGGGGGGAATCTCCTCATCCACCACCAGTGTGCAGCATCCACCTGGATGACGCGACGGCAGCCATTTTGCGCCAGACCGCACACCACACACCAGCTGATTGGTAGAGAGGAGACAGAGTGATGAAGCCAATTATGATATGGGGAGGGTTCGAAGGCCATGATGGACAGAGGCCAGTGGGCAGATTTGGCCAGGATTTGGCCATATATATATATATATATATCATGCTTTGTATAGATGTTTTTTTCAATTTCAAATGAAATGTAAATGTATAATATAGAAATATAGATATTTAAATTTAAATTTATTGCTAAGTATAATATATTATTAACAACTAAATATATTTTATATACATTAAACAATTAGCTATTAATTTAATATATTTATTATATTAATTATATAAATTATATTAACATATATAGTATTTTATGTAATTTTCTAGATACTGTATGTAAATGTGTATTCAATGTAAAAAAAAAAACCAGCATATTTGTAAAGGTGTGGTTTACAAATTGCAGTCAATACACTAATGAATAAATAAACATGGCTACTACACCTTTAATGTAATAAATGATAATTCGATGATGATTTTTGTAAGGCAAAGAGGACAAATGTAATGTTTGATAAAGCAAGGCCAGTTCCAGAATAAAATCACTGAGGGTGCTTGTGGAATGAGTGATGGTGCTCTCTTTGGCCATATGATACTTTTGTTAAAATATGTATATTAAAATCTACACCTTAATGACTTCACCAATATTGAAGACATGCTGTCAATTGATACAGTGCAGTTATATTTTTAGGATCTAATTCACAGAGGACCATGTGCGTGCTCCAGATATTAAATTACTCATGAAATATACGCTCGTCCTCCAGGCCTTGTTCATCTTCACGGGAAACTCTGTTAAGTCCTGGAAATGTCAAAGAAAGCAAATTTGAGTCACCTCTGTGAGCAAGGTCAATTTTTCCAATTTAGAGCAGCAGGATTAGAAAGCCAGACCCGTATCAGAGTGTGTTGCTATCAGAAGCCATCAAAATGGTACAATGGGGTGTCATGTTTGTTTCTACACTCACAAAAGAGCATTTTGTGGGTCTGTGTTCTCACAGGAGAGGTTAGAGCAAGGGTCGCTGACCTTGTTTGAGCTTGGTTAGATTCGGAATTCAGAGTTGAGTCATTAATAATATCATCTCAATATATTGATCATGCAGAACTTTAAACACTTTTATACTTCATCAGGGTTTCTGCAGGGTCTTATAAAGTCTTAAATTTACTGAAATATTGTGTTGTAGGTCCTAAATCTTTTTTAAACAGGTCTTAATTTTCCTTTGTTCATGTATTGCTCCCCAATCTGGCCAAAACACATACAATCACCAACAATCATCTCAATAAAACTTTAATCTTTTTATTTAATTCTTTTTATCATATTGGTTTAATTATTTTCCTTACAATAATATTTGTTTAAATGTTCTCCATGTATTTGCTGCTGAGGACACCGACCTGGACAGATTGTTGTGCATAGATTTAGTTTATCATAGTTTTTAAAACTTTTAAAACATTTGCTCATTTTTTTATTTTAAAGAAAGTTTATATTGGGGAAAAAAGTGTATGCATACAAGTAGAGCTTGCTTTTTTTACACAATCGTATAAATATTTTGCTAAGGAATATCTAAAATATTTACATTTTTTATTATTAATTTATTATTGTATTATTAAATGTATTAAATTATATATATTTTTTTTTGATAGGGCAAATAAAAAATCTTCTCCATCTGGGCCATTTAAAAAAATCTTTAGCCTTTAGCCCTTTATGAAAATTGTATTAGTTTTATTATTATAGTCTTTAATTTAACCCTGTTTATATATATATATATATATATATATATATATATATATATATATATATATATATATATATATATATATATATATATATATATATATATATATAGTTTTATAGATAGGTTTTATATTCAATTTTAAATATTATGTAAATATTTTAATATAGATATTTACATATGAATGTATAGCACATTGTAATATATATTATTAACAAATAAATATGGGGTGACATGGTGGCTCAGTGTCGCCTCACAGCAAGTATGTCGCTGGTTCGAATCCCGGCTTGTCAGTTGAAATTTCTGTGTGGAGTGTGCATGTCCTCCCCATCAGGGGCAGATTTAACCAATAAGCGAGGTAAGCGGCTGCTTAGGGCTCCAGGAAATTTAGAGGGTCCCAATAAATATCTAGAAGTATAAATTATACCTATAAACTATATATAACATCGTTTTCTACCATATTTTGTATGGTGAGAGTTACATATACAGTACAGTTTTAACATAACTAAATATTATTTAATATACAATCAAATATAATATTATTATGCTAAAGAAATGTTATGTAATATTAATAATAATAATATTACAAAATAAATGATCCATCATGGAGCAGTCCAGCAGTAAAATTATGTATAAAAAATATTTATTATTTTAAGTTGTAAATTCATTTAAAGAAAAATAATCCTTTAAAATGTAGAGATTGCATTAATTTAAAATGTTGAAAAAAGATTGAGTGATATTAAAAAAACTGCAATATAAATAAAAATTAAATAAAAGTAGAAAGGATGCATTTCAGGACTTGGGCCCTATGGCTGGACGTGCCAATATTGACGTGCGTTTCCTCCAGGTGCTCCGGTTTCCCCCACAGTCCAAAGACGTGAGCTATAGGTGAACTGAATAAGCTAAATTGGCCGTAGTAAAAGTGTGTGAATGAGTGTGTATAGGTGTTTCCCAGTACTGGGTTGCAGCTGGAAGGGCATCCGGTGTGTAAAACATATCCTTGATCAGTTGGCGGTTCATTCCTGATGAATAAAGTGACTAAGCTGAAGGAAAATAAATGAATAAACAATTAAATATATTTTTATATACATTAAACAACTAATTAATTTAATATATTTATAAAATAACTTATATATTTATATGAATACATATAATATTTTTACTGAATTGAAATATGGATTTAATGTAAAAACGTTGAAATTACTTACTGATTTACCATAACTGTCCATTTTTAAGTGAAATTAAAATACAACCCAAAAATAGATGTTGAGATGTTCATTCATTTTCTTTTCGGCTTAGTCCTTTTATTAATCTGGGGTTGACACAGTGGAATGGACCGCCAACTTATCCAGCACATTTTTATTCAGCGGATGCCTTTCCAGCTGCAACCCATCTCTGGGAAACATCCACACACACTCATTCCCACTCATACACTACGGACAATTTAGCCTACCCAATTCACCTGTACATGTCTTTGGACTGTGGGGGAAACCGGAGCACCCGGAGGAAACCCACGCGAACGCAGGGAGAACATGCAAACTCCACACAGAAACGCCAACTGACCCACCCGAGGCTCGAATCAGCAACCTTCTTGCTGTGAGGTGACAGCACTACCTACTGCGCCACTGCGTCGCCGTGTTGAGATGTGGCTAGTTAAAATTATTAAGTTATATAAACAAATTATTCATCATTCAGTTAAAAAAGAGTCAATTATTTTTCAGTATTATGGCTGTAATTATAGAGTGCAGCCATATGATGTCACTGCCCTCTTGTGTATCTATTTTAGCATACACAAGGATCTTTTTGTCCTCCTGTGAACAACACACCCAACATCCCTTTTAAAAAAATATTAATAACCACTCTAGCCCCTATTGGCTTACAATCTTTCACAATCTCATATTAACACAAACGATATAAATCTATGCATAACAGTCAGTGATGTGAGGCAGAGTAAAAACCAGTTTCATGGTTCAATTCATGACCCACAAGTCAAGACAGATTAGACCTGATTGGGTTGTTGGTGCCATATGTGACCTACAATCTGCGCTCTGCTAGCATTAGTAGACAGGAGGGTCGCCAATCTCCCTGGGCAAAGGTTGCCATGGAAACGACCCCTGGATTCTCCAGTCTGCCGTTTTGCAGTCCTCACTCTTCTTGAGGCTGAATTATCCTAGATTCCTTTATGTCACATCCATATTCTTCTGCTCTATTTCCTCCCTCTCTCTTTCCCCGACTCTCTCCGTCTCTCCCCGTCCTGTGGTCTCGCCCTCTTCTGCTCTTACTAACAGCTCTGCTGTGCTCCGTTTGGAGAATTTTTTTTTCTGCAGAAATGTGTATGATCATGTTTTGTTTTTATCGAGTCATTTGATTTTCAGCTTTGGTTGTTTGTTTGTAGATACAAGCAGATGTTCATGTAAATGATTTCTATATGTTAGCAATACACAGCATATTTACTTGATCTATTTGAATCTATATGCTTTTTTATTCATGTATTCATGTAAAAGTAAAACTTTTTGGATGTGAAAGGCAAGGGTCATTTTTAAGTAAAATAAAGCTATGACCCAATGCAATATGCAAAACAAAATCAACAATAGGAAAAACTGCAGAGTTGGAAATATATGTAATAGTAAATAAATGCTATAGGCTACATTTGAGTTGAAACATACTTCATTACTATTAAAACAGTATGCTCTATTTTTGTGTGAGGGAATGAAAGCCAAACATGCTACATCTGCCATGCTGTCATTATCTCATGACCTACCAATGTTATTTGTGTTGCTTCACTTTCATTCACAAATCCTCTCCTGTGGCCTCATGGGATAGTAAAGTGTTTATCAAATGTGCACTCTTTAATCTCACTGGAAATAGTCAGCTGGATGCTTCTTGCCCACTGGACAAAAAGTACTTTTACACCTACTATAGTAGGAAGATGAAGGAATGTTTGGATGCAGTGCTGATCTCATCACATGTGCTTGTCAGAGAAAGTGCTAAAATGAGTATTTCACAGAAAAAAACTGTGGTTTCACTACACATAAAAAATTAACAAACAGGGTTATTGTTATTAAATGGGGTAACCCTAAATTAACCATGGTTTTGACTGTAACACTAACTGTAATTTAACAGTGGTGTTTGTAGTAAATTGTGACTATATAAATTATAATTAAGACACATCTGAAGAAACTTGAAATAAAAGTGCAACATTTAACAAATCACAATTTTACAAATGTGTTTAATACCATCCACACATCCATCCATCCATCCATCCACTCAGCTATCCATTCATCCATCCACTCAGCCATCCACTCATTTACCCAACCATTCATTCATCCATCCAGTCACTCATTCATCCATCCATCCATCCTCTAAACCATCCACTCAACCGTTCATCCATCCATCCATTCATCCACCCACCCTCCCAATCATCCACCCACCCGTTTATTCATCCACCCAACCATCCATCCGCCCAACCATCCATCCATCCATTCTCTCAACCATCCACCCACCTGTTCATCCATCCACTTGTTCATCCATCAATCCATCCATCCATCCATCCATCCACCTAACCATAAATTCACCCATCCATCCATTTATCCATCCATCCACCCAACCATGCATCCATCCATCCTCTCAACCATCCACCCACCCGTTCATCCATCCACCTGTTCATCCATTGATCAATCCATCCATCCATCCATCCATCCACCTAACCATCCATTCACCCATCCATCCATCCATCCATCCATCCATCCATCCATCCATCCATCCATCCATCCATCCATCCACCCAACCATGCATCCATCCTCTCAACCATGCACCTACCCGTTCATCCATCCACCTAACCATTCCTCCTCCCATTCATCTGTCTATCCATCCAGCCATCCACCCAACCATCCATCCATCCATCCATCCATCCATCCATCCATCCATCCATCCATCCATCCATCCATCCATCCATCCATCCAGCCAGCCATCCAACCATGCATCAATCCATCCATCCACCCATCCATCCTCTCAACCATCCACCCACCCGTTCATCCATCCACCTGTTTATCCATCCTCCTAACCATTCATCCATCCATCCTCCCAACTACCCATTCATCCATCCAGGCATCCATCCATCCATCCATCCATCAATCTATAGTTCACTCATGCAATAAATCATCTTGCAATAGATTCTAACACCAGAACAGTAAAAGGACAGAGGACACATTTTATGAAACAAGTCTTTTAATGTTTGTTGTGTTATGTCTATTTGTATTGCACATGCAGTGTATGAACAATTCTGTACAGTATATTAATTTCCACAATTTGTTTGCAGAATTAAAAAAAACATAAAAATATAAGAATGATGTATACTGATAAAGGGTAGAAAAGAAATGTTGAAATGTAATTGTACTAATAGCTCCATCATGCAGGATCTATATAATGATCCACTGAAAATACATCCAACATCAGTGCACGAGAGCTGAAGCACCGCATGGAGCTTCTCACATGGGAGTCAAAGATCACGAGCAGTGGTGTTGAGAAGCGAGGCCATTTGTCTTCTTCACACCAGCCCCCTGTGTGATCTGTCAGCTCTGTAATCCTCACAACAAGAAAACTGCAAGTGACTCAAGGGATCAGAGAACTATTTGATAGACGATCACCCCCATCACATTATCAGTTCACCCTTCTGCACAGACAAAACACATAACATTTATTTCCCCATACTCCAGGGGGCACTGTTGATGTAACATGAGTTTTTTAAAATAATGTTATTGATCTTCAAACAAGTGATTCCTGGCTAAATTAGTTATTTGAAGTGTGTGTGTGGAGTCTGCATCAAACTAAATTAACAAAAAAGTTTTTATGTTTATATTGGAGGAAGATTAATTGCAAGTAAAGTAGTGCTTTTAATGTTTCTAATAACTTTTGTTAAAAATAAAATGTCAAGATATGGGCGAAATAATATTTAATCTTCATTCAATGTAAAAAAAAATGTAATAATTAAATAACATATTTATCCTGATATTACAATATGTCAAGGACTAAATTTTATTTTAAATGATTATAAACTTCTTGCTTTCCAAGTACTGGGTTGCAGCTGGAAGGGCATCCGCTGTGTAAAACAGATGCTGGATAAGTCGGCGGTTCATTCCGCTGTGGCGACCCCTGATAAAGGGGCTAAGCTAAAGGGAAATGAATGTATGATAAACTTCTTGCTGACAAATTGACAATAGCTAATGGTGTGAAGGTTAATGGTAAAATACAAAGATTTAAAATGACAATGAGTATTTTGTGGGCTGCACTATGATCCTTTAACAGAATTAATGTTTCATGTCTTGTAGTAAATATGCCTAAAACAAGCATTTAAATATTAATAGTAAATAATAAACAACTTGAATAAATAATAAAGATAGTAGTAATTATAAGTGAGCAACCAAACAGACAAACAATTAAATAAATAATATATTTTCCAGTGTTCTACTATTTTATTGAAATAAAATTTCAATATAAATATGTATTATGGTGAATAAAGTGTCATCGTTTATTTGTAGAATTTCTTAAATCCGTATTACATGACATACTTTATAATTACAGAAATTATGAATATTAATTTAAATAAGATTTTTTATATAAATTTGGGTAAATGTTTTATTAATAAACAAATTATTGCAGAATTTAGTTTTTTTATTGTTAAACTGTTTGTGTTAAATTGTTTCAAGTATTACTTAATGAATTAAATTATTTATATTAAAATGTAAATGCATAGGCATAATTAATATAATGTAATACAATAAAACATAATATAATATAATAAAAAATAATAAAAAATAATATAATATAATATAATATAATATAATATAATATAATATAATATAATATAATATAATATAATATAATATAATATAATATAATATAATATAATATAATATAATAATCTTGTAGACACTATCGATTATCTGAGCATCATTGTCATACTCACATTCCCGCCCCCTCGTCTGCGTTTCATTGGTTTCGTCCAAACTTGCTTTAGTTCTTCCAGTCCGATGGGGTTTATTCGAGTGCTTGTGATCATAGTGTGTTCACAGATGGCCCGCCGAACAAGTTTTCAATGAATATTCTGGGTCTTTACAGTCAAATGCCCAAATTTACGGCAATTATGGATATAATTCGTTTGTTGTGGATAATACGGCTTGTGTGGGCTGTTGAAGGTAAGAGCATGTGTCTGTGTCAAGCGTGCGTGCTTTCAAATGTCTGTTACTGTACTTTTACCGCTTCGTTACAATGATGATATTAATCAAAATAGGGTGATGAAAGCCATATAGTAGTGTTTTACAGTCCTGTCATATTGTCTTAAGTTAAAGGCTTTCGTTTGCATTAAAGTGGACCGAAAACAGGTGCACTGCAACTGTCTGTGGATATAAATGAGTTGATTTGGCTTTCCATTGGTTAAACGTTATCTTTACAATCAACACAACACTGTTCATTTATAGCAAAAGTTTAAATGTTAATGTAAAAATAAAAATTCTGTCACCATTAATTCAGACTATATTCCAAAACTGTATGACTTTTTTCTGTGTAAAACAAAAGATGTTAGGCAGTCAGTTCCATTCACCTTTTTTTGCACTTTTTCCACAATGAAAGTGAATGGTGACTGAGGCTTATGCTATTATCTTTTGTGTTCCACAGAAGAAAGCAAGCCACTGATTTGCACAAGGGTCTAAAAAATGATGTCTGTTTAAGCAGCATTATCACGTCTCTTTCTGTCTCACAGAATGGTACATCTTCAGTAACAGTTGAGTTGAAACATAGACATAAACCCAGTGACCTCCCAAGTGCATAGACCTCAGTGGGGGTATTTTATATGGCAAGCACAATTGCAAATAGGTGTCTAGTTAGATTTTAAGAGCTGTAGAATAACTTTGAATATTACAATATTTTAAAAATCATCTTAAAAGTATTTGATAGTACATTTTTTTTGCCTATCATCCAACAGTCTGTTATTACACGTGGGTCATTGTCTCAAATCTCCAGCTGTAGATCAGCATCTGCACCTCATCATTCAAGAGACCTTCATCGCTTTTTAAACTCCAAGATAATTAATGCTTATTGCTTTTAATATATGTTAAAAAATAACATCCTCTGAGAATTTGGAAGTCAATTATGTCATTATATATAGGATGAGTCAGAGTGGCTCTAGAAGTTCCCATTACATGCTGGAGTTGGTCATCGTTGAGGTGATGGACCTGTTGCTACAAGAAATGGGAGGGCAAACATTACAATATTTACTTATTTCTTTTAAGCATGATTTTATTGGTAATGTCGTCGTATTATTCTTTGCTATGAGTGTTCATGATTAACAGTTTTTATGTTTTCCCACAGCAATGTAATTGAATCAATTAATTTAGTGTGAAGAATAGGCATGGGGCGGTATAAGTTTCTGACTGTAGGATAACCTTGGATAAAAATAATAAGGTTTCACGATATTGTGATTACTGCTCTAAATTATGTTTTTTTTAAATGTCTGGGTAAAAAACAACAACTTTTTTCCAAATTAAACAATATATTTTATTTTAGGAAACATTTTTTATATTTTGGAGAAGTAAACATGTCAGGCTAAATAATTTTAATAAATCGTTGAGTTCTGCTCTCTTCATTAGTTTCAAAAACACAGATTTCTTTACAACACATAAAAAAACATAAAAAAAACTTTCATATACCTTTGGAACGGTATAAGAGAAAATTCTAGTGATTTTAAAACCTTGACTTTTCCAAACCGCGGTAAACCTCGAAACCAGTTATTGTCCCATGTCTAGTGAAGAATGTTGTAATGATATAAAACTGGGTTTTCATACTGGGGTTCATATTGGGGACTTAAAAGGACTATGGGGTCTGTGGAAATTTTCAGGGGAAAAAAGAATAATGTAATTTATAAAATAAATATTGTATTAAGATGAATAAATAAACACATTATTATAATAAATACATTCTTATTAATTAATATTCATATCTTATGATCATAATAATACTAAAATGGCTTGAAAACCACATCAAAACAAATAAATACAATACATAATAAAAATAAATAATAAATCTGTAAATAAATAAAAAATAAATCTACACTGGGTTGAAAAAAATGAAACATAATAGAAATGTAATTTTCCAAATTATATTTTGGAAGAAACTATTCAATATAAACACAATATAAAATGGGACTTTACACAAGAAACGAATTGTCTTTTACATATTAGGATTGGTGTATAAGTACATTCTTGTGGTACAAGGATGATCCTATTTTTTGGTTTACTCCTATAAATACAATTTCTTCATTGGCATTAATGGCTTCATAAAGAAACTTTTAATTCTAAAAAAACATTTATTTATATTAAAATTGATCTGTAGATTATTAAAATGTTCATCAAATCTCTTTACATTCTTCAAATAGGAATTAAAGAGTATTCAATTTTAACTTTTTTATTATGCAATAATTATGTGTTATGTTTTGTGCTAATGTTTTAGAACACTGTTAAAGACCACGTTCATAGCATTACGTTATGTTAATGTTATGTTAAGTTTTAACTTTTAGGTTTTTCAATTTAGTTTTATAGTTTATGGAATTCAGCAATCGCATAAAAAAATAGCAAAAAATGGTTTCCAAGCATCATTTAAAGAGATCATCTAAAATTGTGAAAACCCCTGAAAACTTCCACTATAAAGAACATCATGTGAAATGGGAAGGTTAAAAAAAGGTTTCACTGTGACTCAATAAAAGAACCATTTTTGCTTCTCCAAAGAATATTTCAGCCAGAGCAGCAGTTCTTAAAAGAGCCACAATTTTTTTTTGTGTCAACATTTTAATAATCTTAAGAATCTTTTTTTCCACCTCCAAGAACTTTTTGTGGAATGAAAAGATTTTTATGGATCCAAAGCCAATAAATAATTTTTATTATGTATTCATGCATTTTTCACTGTACTGTTTGTGTAGAAACTTCTCTGTGGACCTTTAAATAAGAGTTTAGCTCTGTCTGGTGTTCTATTCTGATGATAAACCATCTGTTTAGAGTGATGCACTATAAACAATGCTTAAATGAAGCTTAGCCATGGCCTGAAAAGCCCATCGTCCATTTTCTGTTTGTTTGGTCTGCCTGATGGATGTGAGGAGTAAGAGCTCATTTATCACACCTCAGAGCAGATACAGATCTTTGGAGAGAAATAATTGTTTACAGCAGTGAGACACGCATGGCTTCCACTGCGAGTATAAGGACATGGATATTTCCTCAAGTGAGTGCGGATGTCTGTGTGAATTAGACCTCGCTTTGGCTAATCTAATGAATCCATCCTGTTTCAATTTTGTTCGCTGGGTTCTTCGTTTGGCCAGGGGCGGCGAGTAAATGATTTGCTGTAATGTGAAGAAAATACATGGCTGGACTGCCACTTAAGCTCCTGTTCTGTTTTGTTCTGTCAGTCATGTTGCGAGCTATAATGACAGGACTGTGCTGTAAAAGCCGACCCCCCCTAAGCTTTTATAGAGAAAGTAGTGCGCATAAATTATAGTAGCAATGCATTAGAGGCTGTTTGTTGTGTTAGAAATATGTACACTCTTTGTATTTTTCACAGAATGTAGCAAATCTGAACCATATATCAGTGCAGGCTTTTATTGATCTCTAGTAAAGTGCTAATATTACTTCATTGAATCATAAATGCATGAAAATGTTGCCTTTAAGGTTATATAATATAATCAGTTTATATTATGTCAGTTTATCATGTGACTACACTCTCAGAAATAAAGGTACGTGAGCTGTCACTGTGGTGGTACCTTTTCAAAAGGTACAAATTTGTATCCAAAAGGTCTATATTAATACTTCAAGGGTACATATTAGTACCTAAAAAGTACAAAAGTGTTCCTCTTAAAATTTGTAGTTACTAATATATACTTTTTTGAGGTACCAATATAGACCTTTTTGAAAAGGTACCACCCCAGTGACAGCTCACGTACCTTTATTTGTGAGATATTGTGTAGTATATTAAAAATAAATCCATTACTTGAAACTAAATAAATATAACTGGCACAATACATACATTTCATTTTTATTAAAAATGAAGGTAAACATACACTACCTGACAAAAGTCAAAAAGGTAGTACACTACCTGACAAAATAACTTGACTTCTAGTTGATCAGTTGGTATCAGAAGTGGCTTATAGGCAAAGGCCTCTAGATTCCGCTTCATTCATTTATTTTATTTTCGGCTTAGCCCCTTTATCAATCAGGGGTCGCCACAGCAGAGTGAACTGTCAACTTATCCAGCATATTTTTTATGCAGCGGATGACCTTCTAGCTGCAACCCATCACTGGGAAACATCCAAACACTCTTTTTTACACGCATGCACTATGTACGAGGTGGAAAAAAAGATTCTTAAGATTATTAAAATGTTGACACAAAAAAAAAAATTGTGGCTCTTTTAAGAACTGCTGCTCTGGCTGAAATATTCTTTGGAGAAGCAAAAATGGTTCTTTTATTGAGTCACAGTGAAACCTTTTTTTTAACCTTCCCATTTCACATGATGTTCTTTATAGTGGAAGTTTTCAGGGGTTTTCACAATTTTAGATGATCTCTTTAAATAATGCTTCAAAACCATTTTTTGCTATTTTTTTTATGCAATTGCTGAATTCCATAAACAATAAAACAAAATTGAAAAACCTAAAAGTTAAAACTTAACATAACATTAACATAACAAAATGCTATGAATATGGTCTTTAACAGTGTTCTAAAACATTAGCACAAAACATAACACATAATTATTGCATAATAAAAAAGTTAAAATTGAATACTCTTTAATTCCTATTTGAAGAATGTAAAGAGATTTGATGAACATTTTAACAATCTACAGATCAATTTTAATATAAATAAATGGTTTTGTAGAATTAAAAGTTTCTTTATGAAGCGTTAAATTATACACTTATACACAATACACGTTACCTGCAGTGTAGATGTAGGTGAAATTTAACTTTTTATAAAATATTAAAATAACAGCTTATTAAAATTTTACTAAGAACTCTCAAAATATCTCATACAGTGATACTAAAATAACACAGCTCCCTACAAATTTAATGACCATTATGTTACACATTTTACAGATGGGACTAAATAGTTTTTGTAAATATAATAAAAGTATAAAACTGTAAAAAAAGTACTTTGACATTCATTATGAAACATAATAGAAAATGAAAATGAAACATAAAAAATGAAACATAATAGAAAAAGAAAATGAAACATAATAGAAATGTAATTTTCCAAATTATATTTTGGAAGAAACTATACAATTAGTTTTCCCACAATATAAAATGGACTTTACACAAGAAACGAATTGTCTTTTACATATTAGGATTGGTGTATAAGTACATTCTTGTGGTACAAGGATGATCCTATTTTGGGGTTTACTCCTATAAATACAATTTCTTCTTTGGCATTAATGGCTTCATAAAGAAACTTTTTAATTCTACAAAACCATTTATTTATATTAAAATTGATCTGTAGATTATTAAAATGTTCATCAAATCTCTACATTCTTCAAATAGGAATTAAAGAGTATTCAATTTTAACTTTTTTATTATGCAATAATTATGTGTTATGTTTTGTGCTAATGTTTTAGAACACTGTTAAAGACCATATTCATATAGCATTACGTTATGTTAATGTTATGTTAAGTTTTAAATATAATAAAAGTATAAAACTGTAAAAAAAAAGTGAGTAAATGAATTAACAAGTACTTTGACATTCATTATCATAAAACATTTATATAAAATTTAGCTATTGTTGAATGTTTAAACATATTAAATGTTTAGAGTAATTACATTTTTATACTGTTATCTTAAAAATGTCTTGTTTTTAAGCCACATGACACTGTGATAAATAAATATATAAATGACATGATCACAATTTTTTAAATAAGAATATTAATCTTATTTATTGTAGATCCTTTGCCATTAATCTATGTAGAGTTTATTTAAACTTCTAGAGTCTAGTCATAACCATTGCAATGTAAGCAACGTTTTTAATCCCATCCCAAAAAACAGCAGCCATGTATCCCAGAAAGCACCTGGGTTTGATGCTATGACGTGTGTGTGTCATGCAGACCTCAGTTCCCGCTGCACTCCTGTGTCTTTCTTTATTAGGAGCAAGACCTGCCTCTGGCATCTGTGACATCTTTTTTCCGAGGCTTTACATAAGCACGGCAAACCTGACCAATTTCAGTCATGTCAGACACAGTCGGCTCTGTGGCCCGTCAGCTTTTCACAGTGACAGACAGAACAAACTGTCTCCGAATCAATGAATTTATGGCTGATGGGAAGCTGGGAGTTTCCATATGGCCCTTCGCGAAGTGACAAGATTTTGTCCACAGGCTTGTGAGGGGGGTCAAAATGGTGAAATTATCAGGTATCCAAGAGGGACTTGCCATCTGCTTGACAATTTAATTATCCATCTGTCTCTCTGTCTTGTTGAGCGATCATTTCGAATAAAATGAGGTGTAATGGATTGTCCTCTTAATGTTAATTATTAGCCGGTTTGACGGGTGCCATCATATTGATTTAAATTCAGGCTATTTTTGAGTGCAGAGATGAGGGTACAAAACAACTTTTTGTGTGTAAACACTCAGAATCACATCTAACAAAATGTCAAAGTGTCAGCTGTTATGGAGGAGCATATTTCTCTAACTAGCACACATACGTGGGCAGACATGGTCCGCTTTTTAAATGGAGAGCGCAGGCAGGGTTTAGTGGTCAGTGAGAGGAAGCAGAAAAGAGTTTAAAGTTGCCGTCGTTCAGTTTTTTTTAGTGATTTAATATTTATTTTGGTTCTGAATTTCAGCATGTGAATTTGAAACATGAGATGCTGACTACTACAGTTGAATCTTGAACTATTCAATTTTAAAAATGAAGTCAAAAACATCTCATTAAACATTTTGAAAACTTTTTAATTTAAAAATGTTCTGTTAGTTGTCAAACAAAAATACATTTCAATAAAACTAAGCTCAGAACAAATTATTTTTTTTATATCCATGTAGGAGAGCGTGAATAAGGCAAAAGTTTTAAAGTGAATATATACATTATATACAGTATATACAATATTTGCTGCTTGTTCAAACTACTTATTTAAAATGAGCTGAAACAACACAATTCTTGAGATTTCTTTGGGACAATTTAATTGTTTCATGTTCAATCCACTTAAATATGTAAAAACAAATAAGTTAACTTAATGGATTTGTAAACTTGAATGAATTGTGTGTAACCCAGTAATTTTTACAGTGTGAACACTGTAATAAATGCTGGGTTCCACACAATCGATTTGTTTTGGGGCAACATAAACAAACTGAGTTAACTTGTTGGTTTTTACAAATTTAAGTGGATTGAACATAAAACAATTAGGTTGTCTCAATGAAATCTCAAGAATTGTGTTGTTTCAGCTTATTTTAAATAAATAAAAATATTTTTTGAGTGCATGTATAATAAATGTATATGGTATATAAATAAACGATTTATTTTGTACACAATTAGTCACAATTAATCGTTAAAGGGTCACGAAACCCCCTGTCTCAGCAGGGTGTTTTCACAACTCTGTTTTGAAAAAAGTCAGGAAAGTTGGGCGTGTCCAGCTCTGGGAGTGTGGGAGTGTCGGGGGAGGGAAAGAGGATAAGATTTTGCATAGAAGGGACGCGCTAAGTTTGACAGGAAAAACAAACACACAGAGGCTGATTTGTTACGGCGAATAAGAGAAAAAAATCCTCCGCATTTCTCTGTAACTTATGTACTCGGTAGGTAGCGTCAGAAAGCCGTGTGTGTATAGACTATCCTGTCACAAAATGCGGCGAAAATCCTGCACGACGGAAATAGTTTGTGTTTACATGTTTACACTCGGAGAGCAGCATTTAAACAAAGGGCAGTCCACTGCAAACACTTACCAAATCTGTAGACAGACAATCAAACTGGAGCTGTGTCTTTTTATTAAAAGTAGACGAGCGGCAAATCCGGATTTCACCATTTCCAGATGAGAAAAAGCTCTCGGGTAAAAATGTTCCTTACAAACGCGTTTCTGTCGCGTGTCGCGTGCACTGTAATCCACACGTGAGTCCAGCTGCTCTCCCATAAAGGGAAAATGAAAACAAAACCTTCGTTGCAACACACTAATAACACCTACGACTCTTGTCTTGAAATTCTTGTACTTTCACTTGTTTTGGCAACACAACGTGGCGTCTCTCTGCCGTCTGTACAGTGTAAACTGGTAAACAGTCTCCGGAGCTATCATGCATATTAATGAAGTTTCGCGTCATACACAATAGAGCGCGCTGATTGGTTTGAAGCACGTCTTCTCATGAATTAATACTGCACACTCAGATACGTCAGAACGCCCTAGAAAAGACAGACAGCCACTGTACTGCTGGATTTACACCTAAGTATCTCATGGCCGTGACGTAGCTTCAAAAATTCGTTTCAAACCGGAAGAACGAATTTGCTCAAAATAACGCAAAAACAACCAATTTTCACTTTTTAGTGCAATATATGTGTCCTAATAGTGTTTATAGCAGCGTGGGACACATATATGACTGTCAACAGCTCAAAAAATGTGTTTTGGTGTTTCGTGACCCTTTAAACAGCACTAGATGCAACTGTCCTGATATATTAAAAAATATATTAACAGATTGAAAAACTAATGTTGGCTTATTGGTTTCAAATACACACTTTTTGTGTTTCTATTTTTATTTTTTTATTTTTCATGTCATGCACTTTGCTATATGTCTTTATAGTAAGCTAACATTGATAAATTGAAGACAGTTGTTTCCCTTGTACATATCTGATAAAGATTTATTAGAGTATGTGACTTTATTCTGCATTGTTGTGCTGTTGCGTACTTGATGAAGATATATTTGAGCACATGGTATCATTGAGGATTATTGTTTGTTATGAAGACATATTGGATCATATGGTACATTAAGCATTGATCTGTATGCCAGAGAAACTGGAGAGATGTTTATTTCACTACTGAAAATACCATATTGTCTACTATCTAGTATCCATCCAGCCCTAAGTGGAATGTAATTTTGCAACCTGATGTGGTTCAAACGCTCACAGGTGTCTAATGGATTGTGTTGAACTGATTTTTTTTTAGAAAAAGATGGATATAAATTATAGTCATTGACCCAGAAGCTTTACATTCCGAAGTGAGTTTAATGAAAAGAGAAGAGAGATCCCTGAGCTAAAGAATCTCTATTCAAAGTGATTAAAAATCAGATGAAAAGTTAATTTGCTTCTGTAGCCTGAAGCTGCTAATTTACTCTGATATCCACAGAGAATTTGATTTGCCAATGGATTGTTGTCGAGTGATCGTCAGTCTTCAGTCAAAACCTTGTCAACTGGAACCATCTGGAATCGTTTTAACCACGTTCCAGATTTGTTACTTGATTTGAAAATAGATTTATGTATATGTCATCTTTCTAAATGGACACAATTTGCCTCGGGAAGCTATGCATATAATTTTGATTATGCTTCATTATGTTTTCTCTCCCTCATTTCCCAGTCATTGAGCATCCCAAAGCAAGTAGAAATGATTATGAATAGACATACCAGGTTATAAACTGAAATTGCGTAATACTACTATCCTAGAAACAGAAGTCAAAAGCAGTCAATACACATTGGTTTTATTGTCAGAGCAGAAGCGCATTTATTCCGGCAAGAGCTGACATCAAATATTGAACTTCAAAAAGCTCATGACCTACTTCTCCACTATCCTCGATTTTGAATTTATAATTATCTGAAAACACTAGGGTAAATGTTTGGTTTAATTTCATTCGATTATTCGTTGTCCTGATTATAAACAAGACTTTTATGGTTGCCGTCACCTCAACTGAACATGTCTGGATAGTCACACATTCTCAGGATGCTTCTTCTGACTTCCGCCTCCTCGTACATTAGTCATTCAGACTGTATTTGCATTTAGTGAGTATTTATGGACTGGATTATTTTTAAGTTAATGTTTTTCTCATTAGTAATTTATGAATGTAGTCTCTTCTCTCTCCATTTATATTTGAGCAGATTTTGATTTATATTCATTGATTGTTGGAGTATACACTGCTGTTAAAGAAATTATTTTTAGTTTCAGCAAGAACGTTGGACTTATACTTGACTTATACTTAACAGTATTGGTATTTCGCTGTTTTACAGTTTTTCTCCATTGGTTTGGCTCATTTCTTGAAACAGAAATTACATTCTCAAAATTCTAAGATAATTTGGCAAAACAGTGTTACGGTTTAGCACAACACTATAGCTCACTTGCAAAAGCTAATATCTCTCCAAAAACAGTTCACTCATGCATCAAAACTAAATTCCTTTCCCATATAAAAAGTCAGTGCCACAAAAATGGCAAATATCCTTCTCAATTGCTTTGGCTCAATTCTTGAAACAGACCGGACATTCTCAACACTCTTGGTGTTTTTGCCAAAATAATGTGGATGGTTCAGCACAACACCATGGTTCACCTGCAACAGCACAAACCTTTCCCAAAACAGTTCACTCATGTGTCAAAACTAAATTTCCTTCTCATTTAAACAGTCAGTGCCCCCAAAATGCTTCATCTTTTTGCCAATGTGTAAGCACTGCAAGTCAAAATGTTTAGATGTTTTGTCACTATGGCAAAGGACCACTAAAATATCATTCATGTCCACCTTACAGTCTTAGCCCAGTCCTTCATTGACAATAGTTACTGTACTGTTTTTGTCTAGCTAACAGAATACAATTGTGTATAAAGCAAAAAAGAAATAGGATTTTAGGGTAAGAGTAGCCTCCAAGGTTTGACGTCACACATTGCACTCTGCCAAGGAAATGGTAACTCCTATTTTATTGTAATGATCAACCACACACAATGTAACTTCCATATATCAAAGCAAAAAGAAACAGTATACAGCATAATAAACTGTAATATAAACACACAAACAAAAAACTAGAGTGCTATAACTTTCCCTGCGAAAGTTTTGGATGATGGAGGAGACTGTAGAGCGAGGCACATTTAGGCTGCACTCGACGACCTGCCTCTGCCATTGTGAGACCATGGTTTATGACATGGTCTATAACTGTGGCCTGAATTTCTTCCGGGACAGCACGGTGTCTTCATGCACCACGCCTCTTCCACCTATTCCACCACCATACACCCTTACTCCTCCTCGTCCTCCTCTTCCTTGAGCAGGCAGCTGCCCTTGTTCATTTACTTGGCCAAGTGCCTCTATGTTCAGAAATAGTGCTGGTCCTGCATGGTCAAGCTCTTTACATACATTCACAGTCATGAGCAGCACCTAACTACATAGGTAGCTAACTAAACATACTGTTTGATTGGTCATCTGAGATGTGTGAAACTTCTCCTTTATTAGTCAAGTTCTAGTTTCACCTGACTGTCAATTGCTGTAATAAATTGTAATCAAATGTTTCAAGGATTCACCTACTGTATGGTATTCATGGTATTATGGTCTTGGCTAATTTTGACAATTGAACAGACTATTGTGCATGTGATGACTTATACAATGAAATGACGCTGACACATTTTGGAGAGAACAACCATCAGACTGAGAATTAACAATCAGTTTAGATCAACGAGATCTATTCACTTGGAAATTGTGCTAAATGTAGGCTAAATGTACTTAATCATTCGCAAAGATGTACTAAGACATTTGCAATTTGATGAAATGAATGAGAAATTCAATTCTGTTGTGAACAATTGCCAAGTGGTTTGGAGGTTTGTCCATGTTGTTTTGAGAATGTAATTTCTGTTTCAAGAAATGAGCCAAACCAAAGGAGAAAAACTGTAATGTCTTTACGGTTTAATAATACAAAATGTTTTTTATTTTTAAAATAACTTTTTATTCATCAAAGGATCAAGAAAATCAGAATTTCCTAAAAAAAATAAAAAATAAAAAAATAGACAGCGCTGTTATTTTAAACACTGATTACAATTACAACACAACTCGGGCTAATTGGAAATATGTGTATTCAATTTGCTGCAATGCCAGGTGACATGTCTATAAGTGGTGTTATAAGTAGGCTTGTACTGATTTAATAATGAAATTTTGGCAGATAGTTAAAAATAGATTTATTATAAACTTAAGCTGCAGTTTATTTTAAACTTAAATTTAAAAATAAGCATTAATCAGTCAATACTGAATCCGATATGCCAGCCAATATATTGTGCATAACTAGTTATAAAGTATGTTTTTTTTCCTCTCCATTGAGGTAAAATCATAAAAAAGTGTCTCTTGATTGACACAAAATTATATTGCATTGTAGTTCTGCTTAATTATGTAGAAACAATATCTTAATATTGTAATCATGATTATTAAAAATTATGAGTGAACTATATGACTATAGGGATGCATGATATTGGAAAAATCTGAGATTGCGATATCTTGTTTTTCTGCAATATATTTTGCAATAGGGGTGGCTCAGTGGTTAGCACTGTCGCCTCACAGCAAGAAGGTCGCTGATTCAAGTCCCGGCTGGACCACTTGGAATTTCTGTGTGGAGTTTGCATGTTCTTCCAATGTTTGCGTGGGTTTCCTCTGGGTGCTCCAGTTTCCCCCATTCCAAAGACATGTGGTATAGGTGAATTGAATAAACTAAATTGTCCATAGTGTATGTGTGTGTGTGAATGAGACTGTATGGGTTGCAGCTGAAAGGGCATCCGCTGCATAAAACATATGCTGGATAGTTGGCAGTTCATTCTACTGTGGCGACTTCTGAAAAAGAGACTAATCCAAAGAAAAATGAATGAATGAATAATATTTTGCAATATATGCAGTTTACAGTTTCACAAGATGACTTGAATAGCACTATTTAGAAAGTATTTATTAATTTAACATTGATTGGGGTGATTTTGTTGGAGAGTCATGCATAACATTTTAATAAAAATTTTAATAAAACAAATATAGAGCTAATATAAACGTGAAGTGAACAGTGTTTTGTGGTTTTCAGGGTAGTCAAATCATTTTAGGTGCAAAAATGGAAAAACTTTTACTCCATTATGGTTAAACAGTAACGTGTGTATTCTCAACTGTGACCATTCTGAACAATACCAACAACTCCACATTGTATATCATGAAAATTGACTAATGTGGATGGAGGCTCACATTGCAATATCAATGCTGAAACAATAATATTGTGCAGTCCTACATATGACCAAAACTTTGATAATTGAATTATTTAAACATTTATCAGGTTATGATTATTATCATGTCATCAATTTGGGTCAATTTAATATCACAATGCATTGATTATACTTTCTATCCAAAATTTAACTTCTCAAGAATACAATTTTGTCACAGAAGACAACAGGAGCATTTAGAGCAAATACAATAAAAGCTAATTATAATCCTACTTGCTTTTTGAGAGCTGTCGAGCGAGTTCTTAAACACATATGGTTGGCCATTGTGTTCACATGCTCAACACAAATGGCTGTGATTGGCTTTAACGGTCAGTGCCGTTCACCGAGCAGTGACATGGACAGTGAAGAAAGCTGCGTCTATCAGCTGATCAATTAGTGGCTATCCATATCTGCTCTTAGATGGATCCTTTGACAGACGCAAAAAAAAACTTGCTCTGCAGACAGACTTGTGCCTGGATCCACAATTACCGCTGTAACTACTGAGAGATGAGAGGAAACGTTACCTCACAGATATGCCACCAGGTCAAAGGGTTCACATAGAGAGAGAGAGGGCCAGAGATGGAGCTTTAGAGCTTCCATGTCCTACTTAGCAATGACATAGGGTAGCTTGGGTTCTGCTGGACCTTCAGTGACAATTAAAGAATGTTCCAGCAAATTCAGAAGCAGTTTTCTCTGAATAAGGTTGATATTACACCTATACATTTCAGAGATCATGAAACTTCACAATACCAAAGCAGAATGAATAAGTAAAAGCAAAAAGAGCAAGAGCAGCGACTGATATTGTCTTTGTTTTTTGGTTGATTAATATTGATGAGCACAATTGGGAGCAAGGAAATGGCTCACTCTCACTTTAAGAGCCACATGGACCTAATTTACAGTTACAAATGCATTTTCATTCTTGACTTTTTATGCTCATTATTACATAATAAACTAAGGTTTAGGTGAATAATCACTAAGTGCCACATTTTGAGGCCTTTTTGCATGTATATGACCATGTTGGCACTAGGCATGGGCCGGTATAAGTTATAATATCACGGTTTCATGTTATCACGGTATTGTGCTCATTGCTCTAAAATATTTATTCATTCATTCATTTTCTTTTTGACTTGGTCCCTTTATTAATCCGGGGTCGCCACAGCGGAATGAACCTCCAACTTATCCAGCACATGATTTACGCAGCGGATGCCCTTCCAGCTGCAACCCATTTCTGGGAAACATCCATACACACTCATTCACACACATACACTACGGACTATAACCCCTACCCAATTCACCTATACCACATGTCTTTGGACTGTGGGGGAAACCGGAGCACCCGGAGGAAACCCACACGAACGCAGGGAGAACATGCAAACTCCACACAGAAGCGCCAACTGACCCAGCCGAGGCTCGAATCAGCGACCTTCTTGCTGTGAGGCGACAGTACTACCTACTGCGCCACTGCGTAGCCTGCTCTAAAATATATTCTTTTTAAATGTCTGGGTAAAAAAACATAAGATTTTTTTCCCTTTGAACACAATACTTTTTTTTTGTTGAAAGATTTATAATTTTTGGAGCAGTAAACATGTCAGGCTAAATAATTCAAATGAATCATTGACTTCTGCTGTCTTCTTTAGTTTCAAAAAACAAATTTCTTTAAAATTTAAAACGGCATCTTTGGATATTTTTTCTGATGGAGATACTGTTGTTGTTAATAACCTTAAACAAAACATAAATAAAAAATCGTACACATACCTTAGAAACGGTATAGCGGAAATTTTGTCGGTTTTAAAATCTTGACTTTTCCAAACCGTGGTATACCTTGAAAACGGTTATCGTCCCATGCCTAGTTGGCACACACTTTGAACTAAAGGATTGCTTTACTTGTCCATGTTCTGTTTTGTCTGTAAATGCTCATTTACATCAATCATGACAGCTATAAAGATAACAATAGAGCTCTAAAAATCGTTCTAAATGTAAAACAAGAGCAGAGTTCAGACTACAATTATAATTATAAAAATGTAGAGAAATTATAATTAAAAATGATAAAAATACATTGAAGTTATGTAAACCATGCAGCCTAACAAATTGAAGCAAAAATAAAAGTACCTCATGTATCCAGTTTCAACGTTTTTGTATCGCCTGCTTTAAAAATGCTGGAGGAAATAGTTTCTGTTATTTTCATTCCACTACATTGACTGTGATCACTAAATTATGTTAATTGGATAGATTACAGGAGCTGGACTCACTTGTCAGATGCGATAGTAGCTTACTGAGGACACCTGCTGGTTACAAGGGGTAATGCTAAATGGAAAGCATACACTAAAAATATACAGGTTTTTATTGTTCATCAGTGTGCACTCAATTATATTTATTGCTATATTTATAATTGTTGTACTTATGTACTTATGGTTCTCTTTTGTACTTTAAATATACACTATGAAATACACTTCAGTAAATCAAGCACGTCCTGTGTTACATTTTACTGATTTCCATGTGAAATTGGGCTTTGCAGAGGAACAAATGCAGACTGCTGAAAAGGGCAGGATGTGATGCAATAAATGTTCTATCTTGATTATTGTTTTTTCATAATCATTGGAGGCCAAAATGGGAATGAAATTTTAATTCATTGTGCAGTCCTATTGCATTGCATGCAGAATTATTATAACATGTTCATGGCAGTTTCCAAGAGAAAAAATGACCAGTGTGTACGCAGCATGATTAATTTCTTTCAAAATTTGTAAAAGATGACAGTGGCAAATTCTGGCAATGTTTTATTAAGGTGTTTATGCATCATGGCAGTTCAGAAAGGAAATGTCAAGTGTAAGGTACTTAAAGGTTAATGCTGATTTTTATGTTTGAAAATATCATAGTGCCAATAAACCCTACCCTAATCCTAACAGGTAGTATTAACAAATACTATTGCTGGAGCAACCATGCTTGCTTTGTTTTTTTTTTTTACACAGATTTGACCTACAAAACCTGTACACAACGCTCCTTACAAAAAATACAGTTTGCTACATAACACAGTATGTGGGCTACTGAGCCAGTCATACATGTGAAGATGGATTTAGGATAAAATTGATAAACTGTATTTGTTGTTACTATGGTAAAGAATTTAGCAGGGTTATTTAAGTAATGAACCTATTGGTGAAAAAAACATTTTCGTTAACTGAAATAAAATAAAACAAAATTCACAATAAATGAAAAAAATTAATCTAAATGAAACTAACAACAGTCATTGAAAAACTTACTGAAATAAAAGAATAATTAGCTAAAACAAAAACAACAAACTCCTGTAGATGCGTTTTTTTCAGCCAAACATGTAAGTCAGGTGCATCATTAATAAAATAGTTCGATTCTGATAGTTTATTGTTAAAAACAAAACATCTGTTTTACTTTTTTGCATTTACCAGTAAGTGTAAGCATATACAGTAAAGAATTTTGTCTGAGTTCTTCATAATTATTACTTTTATTCTCTGCTTTTGTGTGGTTTTGGATTCAATGTCTGGCCAAACTGGTGGCTGTTTCAATTTTATTACTGAAATCAATATATAAAAACTAAACAGAAATGTCTTCCCAAAATAGAAATATACTAATGAAACAAACTAAACTGAAATGTACAGCGAATGTCAAAATAATATGAAAATAATAAAAACTAATTACAAATGTAAACTATAATAACCTTGGTCTTTACATTGCATTATGCAAAAGTTTCCACTGAAGGAAACTGCAGTGAAATGATTGTAGCGGTTTTGAAGAAATGAAGGCAAAGTATAATTCCAGTTAACTTGGATGCCAATTACTATGCATTTCTAAATGATCATGTGATAATGAAGACTGGTGTAATGGCTCCTTTATATGTTGAAAAAAAAAAACATTGTAAAAAATATTAAATTTAGTTTTTGTGTTAAACGTAGTTCAACTTTTTACAGTTTATATTTTTAATCAAATAAGCTTTGCAGCTTTGGTGTGCATAAGAAATGTTTATAAAAATATAGATATTTATCACTTATCACAGATGCCATAATCTTTGCAAGTATCACTCAGTAAGCTTAAAATCTGGATAAAATGGTTGGCTTTTAAATAAAACTCAACAGTTTTTCGGTACCTTGTTTCTAGTCCAAATATCTAAAAAAATTAAATCAAAAAGCATTTTTAGACAGGTAAAAACTTTATTTTAATTTCAGAAATAATATCTCAAAATTAAGTGAATTTTTTTCTTAAAACAAGCAAAATAATCTGGCAATGGGGTAAGTAAAACAAAGCAAAAACAAGATTATGTTGAAATAAGTTTGCTTACCCCACTGGCAGATTATTGTGTATGTTTTAAGGAAAAACTCACAGAATTTTGACACATTATTTCTGAAAACAAGACATTATTTTTTACTTGTCTAGAAAATATTTATTTATTTGTTTATTTTTATTTGGACTAGAAAAGGAAGAATAATAGGTTTATCTACAGTTTTTTTTTATTAAACTCAACAAATATCACACAAATATCTGTAATGATTATTACATTAATAAACAAATACAGTTATTTAAAATTTACTCTTATTGCTTGTGCATGCACTCAGTGCCTGCCTAATTTTGGCCACCGAATGCTTGTGTTCAGGGTATGGCTAGCCCGCTTCAGGCTATTTTGCCAATTCTGGCCCATTTCACCATGGAGATGGGAGTTGTAAATTGGGAAAGCAGGGGATTATCATTGGGTCTGTAAACTGTGAGCAGGCTGCTCCACTGACCCACTGCTCATTCAGCGCCATCACATTTGGCTCCTGTCTGTGAATGTTAGACACACAGCTGAGATATGCAGGGGTTTATTATGGCAAAACATCTCTCTAATGTCTGCTTGAAATCCTGACATAACAAAGAGAGACAAATCTCTTGTTGGATTGCACAGAATGCTTTACTGCCACCACACAGACATGTTTCATCAATAGCTTTAGTAGGTCAGTAAATCCCAGTTGTGCATCCAACAGTGGATTTAGGAGGAATATGCTTGTTTGATTTTTGAGAAGTGAAAGATAACCCACCCAAAAGGAAGATTTTGCCAGTGTTTTCTCAGAAAAGCATCGTCAAAATGACTAAATAAATAAATAAATGAATAAATACAAAAAATAATATTTGAAAAAAATAATATATAAAAAAAAAATCAATTGCGAAATCCAATGAGGATTATCTGATCCTGATGTACCTTAATTGTGTCAACAAAAACAGTCCGAACAGTATTCAGAATACAGTGTTGCTATTGAAGATAATTTAAATACATTTATATAAAATAAAATGTAAAATTTCATTAAAATATAATTAATTTTATAAAAATTAATTAAACTACAATGAAATATTTACAATTGTTGTATTTTAATTTTAGGTAAATTTTACTTGAAACTATAGTTGTTTGTTGTTGTTTTTTTGTCAGTAATTTTAATCTTTGTTTATTTACAATTTTTGCAGTTACTGTATATTTTTTAAAGTAGCAAAAACTTTGGACTTTTTAGCCTAGTTTTAGTTTAGTTTAGGTAAATGGTTTTAGTGTAAATTAACTGTAAAATAAACTTTGATTAATAAATTACAAATATAAAACAATACTGATTAATAATCATTGTAAAATTAACTATAATTTAAATCTAAATAACAACGCAAAACAAGTCATCACCACACAGCAGTGTCATTTAGATTTAAATTATAGTAAATTACATTTTACAGTTATTGTAAAAATACAGTACAATAATATATTTGTTTTAAGGAAAAACTCACTTAATCTTAACGCATTATTTCTGAAAACAAGACCAAATTTTTAACTTGTCTAGAAAAAGCTTCTTGATTTACATTCTTTTATATTTGGACTAGGACTGCACAATATATAATTTGAGCTTCGATATTGCAATGTGTGTATCTGCAGTAGTCACATCACAGGACTAGATTAATTATTAAAGATTATAAGATAAAGTTATTCATAAATATTATTATTTAAAAAAAAATATACAATGATGACCATGTTGTTTATTTATTACTTCTTACTTTATTTCAGTACTATTTACTTTATTTATTTATTTTTTACTTTATTTATTTACTTTATTTATTTACATTATTTATTTACTTTATTTCTACTATTACTTTATTTATTGCTTTATTCACTAACTGCTATTTGAAAAATAAATTTATTATTTGTTTTTTGTCCTGTCTCTGTATTTCTGTTGCACTGTAGAAGCTCTGTCATGAAAACAAATTCCTTGTGAAAAAAACTGTAATTTTACGGTTTAACCATTAATTTTACCGTAAAATAACAGCCGTTAAATTACAGAAATTTACCGTGAAATAACGGACATTAAATTACAGAAATTTCCTTAAATATAAATTTCTGGTAAGTTTCTGTAATTCAACCTCTGTTATTTTGCAGTAAATTTCTGTAATTTAACGGGCGCTATTTTACGGTTTATTTCCGCCATCCCATCAGCTGAAAATTAACCGTAAAATTACGGATTTTTTTTAAGTTCTTTCTCATTCTGATTTTATGTTTGATTGTTCAATTTCTGTACCCGAAGCTATTAGAGTCTCCAGAAAACCATAAATCACTGTTTATTTCCCCTTTATTTTTCGTATTTATATATGCTTGTTATTTATCATACTTTATGCAAATGCACCGCATAGAAAAAAGACTATCATTCCAGTCCATCTAAATAAATGAAATCTTTCCAAACAGAGCTATTCAATTCATCTGGTGAATTTATATTCATATCCCAATGTATATCGCAGAAAATCAAGATATCACAATGTCAGATTTTTACAATATCGTGCAGCCCTAATTTGGACTAGAAAAAAAGACAAAAACTCAAAGTAAGAAAAGCTTTTTTGCAGTGTAAAATATAGTTTTTGTTTAGTTTAGGTAAATGGTTTCAGTTTAAGTTATATATACCTGTAATTTAGCAAATTACAAATCTAAAAAATAATGCTGATTAATAAACAATGTAAAATGTAATTTACTATCATTTAAAACTGAATAACACTGCAGTGTGATGATGAATTGTTTTGCGTTCCATGGAAGAAACCTCTTGCGTGAGTAAATGATGCCACGATATTTATTTTGGGGTGGATTATCCTTTTGAGGTTTACTGCGAAACTATAAAACTATTTCCTTCCTTCTATATGTCAGACTTGTCATCGCTTGCAGACTGGCGCTATTGTTCTTTGAAGACGGATTGTGAATTTACACAGTCAGACACACACTGCGCCAGTCCCCGTGGTCTAGTGAATGTTTTAGCATCCCACCCACAGGTTGACTGACAGATCTAGAGCACAGAGGATCAATGTTCTCCATCCTCTTTCTGGATGCCCGATTCTGAGTATGTCCTCACTCCAGTTCACGTTCATTATGTCAAGTCAGAGCTGCTCATCGTAGGACGCGGAGGCTATTGATCAGTTTAAAATATCGGTTACAATCAGCGCTGTTTGAATCTATGTAGTAGGACACGTTGGTTCAGTTGCATAACCCATTCTTATGGTAATTTGCTAGCACTAAATTGTGGAGCTTTTGCTGGTGTATAAATGTTGATTTGATCAGATTCTTTCTTAACTGTTATTTTCATTATATTTCTTCTTTATTGTGTTATTGCGAGGAAAAAGCACAGCATACAGTATGTTTGCATCTAAATGTCATATGATGGGAGTCTGGATGTTATCATTATGTCATTGTAAAGATATTTCTAAATTCTTTTTCTTCCTAATTCAAATATATTTATATAAAAGAAGTTTGCCATGAGTATATTTCAATTCAATTAATGTTTATTTGTATAGCACTTTACAATAGCAATTTTTACAATAATTATTGTTTCAAAGCAGCTTTGAACAGTCCAATTCTGAAAATTATTAGTTACCATTACTTCATTAGTTACTAATAACTAATTATTTAAAACTGATAAACTTATAGCTTTTAACTATTGTTAAATTTATTATATATAAACAGTTAATTTGCAGGTAGGGCTGCACGATATTGGAAAAATCTGACATTGCGATATTTAGTTTTTCTGCGATATTTATAGTAATATGAGTACAATTTCACCAGATGACTTCAATATCTCTGGAACTAAACTGGAACTAATTTATAAATTTAGTTTTTTAGTCAGAGGAGTCTAACTATATTCAGGAATACAGTAATTGAATAATCAAATGTAAAATAAAACTGCATAGTCTTCGTGTTATAAATAATTCAATAAAATTAAAAGTTCATTACAAACTGTAAATTAAAAATGGTACAATTTCTTTTGAATTTGAATTTATTTATTAAATGGCATAGCCTGTTGAGATGAATCATCTCATTTTCAAGGGAGTCCTTTTCAAATCCTCATCCTCCCAAAAACCCATCCAAATGATAAGTGTAATCCAGACTAAACATTGCACCCTGTGATGAGACTATTGCCAATGTTCACATTGAGGTATCAATACTGAAACGATATATTGTGCAGCCCTACTTAGTTATATAGTATATAGGTGATGTATATACATGTTTGATGAAGTGTATTTGTGTATTAAGTGTATGTGTTGTCTTTGAAGTCTTCGAAATTTGGGGAATTGTGTCACGTTCAGTCTCTTGTATAATACTTGGTGGTCATGTGTTGGCACAATAGTACATTTCTGGCTGCAGTTCACTTAATGGCTACTTAATTGTCAATGTGAACAAGGGTATTCTGAATTCTTCAGTACATAAATTGAAGAGGGCTGCATGGTGGCGCAGTGGGGAGCACATTCGCCTCACAGCAAGAAGGTTGCTGGTTCAAGCCTCGGCTGGGTCATTTGGCGTTTCTGTGTGGAGTTTGAATGTTCTCCCCGCGTTGGCGTGGGTTTCCTCTGGGTGCTCTGGTTTCCCCCACAAGTCCAAAAAACATGTGGTCTAGGTGAATGGGGTAGGCTAAATTGTCCGAAGTGAATGAGTGTGTATGGATGTTTCCCAGTGTTGGGTTGCAGCTGGAAGACCATCCGCTGCGTAAAACATATGCTGGATAAGTTGGCGGTTCATTCTGCTGTGGTAACCCCAGATTAATAAAGGGACTGAGCCGAAAAGAAAATGAATGAATGAATGAATGAATGAATGAATGAATGAATGAATGAATTGAAAAATTTTATTGATTTGCGATCAAACTAAAGGACAGTCCTTACTTTTTAAGATTAGACCAATATGGAAATTTTGGCTTGTACTGATATTTGAAACTAATAACTAGGGCCAGACAGAATCTGCGGATATTTTTTGCTATTTCTGCTGAGAATTTTGTAAAAAATATGCGTTTTTTTGTAGAATTATTTTGGGAGTATCGTAACTAAAACCTAATACATGAAATTAAAAATAATAGTTTTTAACGTAGTTTACAAACTGTATTGTAAATACATCAAATGAACACTTTCATATTAGTCAATAATGTTACTGAAATTAATAAAAAAACTGAATAAAAATACATTTACACACATTTACACAAGTAAATAAATAGACTCAAAGATGCAGTGCAGATTCCGTGTGGGCCTACAAATAACCAATGTATAGCCACTGGTATAAATATAAATATTGATTTTGAGCCTGATAACAAAATGCAAACAAATACTATTCCTATTTTAAAACATTAACTGCACAAGGAAACAGCATGTAAAAAGGCACCAATCACAGGGTGTCTGCGGGGTCTTAAAAAGTAATAAATGTTGATAAATCAATTTGGAGAAATATAAGGCCCTTAAAAAGTATTAACAAGTCTTAAATGTTATTTTGCAAGGTATTCAACTTTCTATAATTTTTGATTCTATAATGTATAGTTGTATGCTAAAGTTTGCCTGAATTTAATCAGTGGATATTGGGATGTTGTGTAGTTTATGACATCACTATAAATACTGCTAGATTTGACATCACGCTGCTTTGTTTACTGCAGTAACCAAGGCAACACCATTATTTCTGCAGTTCTATAGGTGCCACCTGCTGGATTAGCACTTTATTCAGTAATTGAATAATGTTTTAGGTTAGGATTAGTTTCGTACAATAAGTATTGAGTAAATGTACTGTAAGTTAAAATGTCGCCAATGTTACCAGTTGAAAACAAAAGTGGTTATGAAGTATTAAAATGTATGAAAAGAGTCTTAAAGGTCTCAAAAGGTATTGCATTTCACTCTCTGATTCCTGTATATACCTTGCAATCAAAACCTTCATGGCCAGTAGCACAGATATGAAATAGATAAACTGGTGGAAATAAACAATAATTAATAATTAATAATATAAGCCAGTAATACATTTTGTTGGGCTAATAATAATAACATGTAAAAATAAGCATTTATTGACCAACTCCGATTTGGCCTCCAATATTGTTTTTCTTGTTTATAGGTTAATCCCATATATTCAAAGTGCTCTGATATTTTTTCTTATTGTATATCAGTATTATTGTTTGCTGAATATAATATCAGTGTTTCATGTGTTTGTCTGTTGTTAATATGATATAATGTAAGACTGTAGGGATCTGCGTAGTTTGTGAGGAGTTGTTGTGTGCATATCGTGTAGGATCAAAGCTTGATTTAATTAACTCTACATTAATTTTTCAGTATGTTTCAAGGGCAATCTTTCTTCTACTTCCATTTGGTTAAAACTAACGTTGGAGATCCAGACAAAGGAAACATCATGAAATGAGAATGTATATATACTGTATGATGTAATGTTTTCGTAAGAATATTTCTACCTGTTTGAGGGGAGAAATTAAATGTTGATTTTGTTTCTAACATGTCTTCAAAAATCTCATTTAAAAAAAGCTCAACTACTTTCTAAAATGTTCTTGATTCAGTAAGAATCAGTTTGATTCACTCTCTGATTTGTTGTACTTAAGGGGTGGTTAATTGTTAAAACATTTCAATAGATTGAGAGTCAGACACTAACACAATCTTTTTTCTAAATGACCGTGATTCATATGATTGTTAAACCTTTGACTTGTAGATCATAACAGACCCACCTGACAGCGTTTGACCCACATAGAGCATTTCATGTGTATAAAACCGCTATAGTCTGTAGTCCTTTCATCATCTAAACTGTATCTTTGTCTCTTTGATACAAACTAGGGCTGCACAATATATCATTTTAGCATCAATAATGTGTACATCCGCAATAGTCACATCACAAAGATATGCAATGTCCAGTCTGAATTATAGTTGACCAGGAGCTACAGAATTGTATTTAATCACTGTATTTATATGGACTTTATATGATTTATGCAAAAAAACATTCTTACTTAGAATTTTTGTCTTGTTTCTAGTACAAATACATGTCTTAGCAAAAACAAGATTATTTCACGTACTCCACTGGCAAATAATTTCCTTAAAACAAGCAAAATCTCCTAATTTATACCTAATTCTTCTGATGGAGAAAACTAAACAATATTTTTACTTGGTCTAAGAATTTTTTTTTAATATTTGGACTAAAATAGACAAAACAAAGAATTTATTTTTGCATTGTGATTATTAATTTTTAGTACATGACTTCTGTTAGACTCCAAAGAAAACCGTCAAATAGTGCTATTAAAACCAATCTTTATTGCAGAAAAATAAAATATCGCAATATCGTATTTTTCCAATATCGTTCAGTTCTATTACAAACAATCAAATTATAACAGAAGTTCTGGGATAACTGTTTATAGTTTGGATATAAACATTGTAGTGATCAAAATCTAGTAAATCACCTTTTGAATGTAACTTTATACTTCAAATCACGATTGTCAATAAGTATGTATATTCCACCAAATTACTGGTTCAAGCGATTTGCTCAAACTGCTGATTCATCAAGTAATAAAGTGAGCGAGTCATCATTGAATCATTGATTAAACCTGAGTTTAAAAACTAAATGTATACAATTGAATAATGTTTTAAAAGGCAGACTGCAGCAAATAAAACTGTCACAACATCTTGTAAATTATATCTTTGTCAATTTTTTTAATCAGAAAATTATAGGAGAGTCGTAATTTGTACTCTAATGAAAACATATTGTGTTCTCAATTTATTCCGAATCTTGTAGCTCCGAAAGCATATTTACTGTTGTTTGGCACATTGCTGTTGGTGTATAATCCAGTAATGTCAGGAATCTGGAATTTCTTATGAGAGCAAAAAAATAAATAAATAAATAAATAAATTAATATTCTAATTTGAGGTCATGCGAGTTGGTCATGTTGTAACTGAAGGAGGCTTTCACCGAGGAGCGAATCCAAATGCAGGTTTATTCAACATAGAATGGTTAGGCAAGCAACGGTCAACACAGGAGCAAACAGATGTATACAGGCAAATGGTCAAAACTGGAGGAAGTAGGGCTGGACTATATGGCAAAAAATTATATCACGATATATTTCTTAATTTCGGTCGATACGATAGAATTCCGATATCAATATAAATAATATTAAAAAGCCAGGAAAAAAGTAGCAAGAACGCACACAATGAATGTCTGTACCTACAAATGTCTGCAAACTGAATTTGCAAAGTCTATAATAACATCCAGGCTCTTATAACTTAAAAAAAAAAAATACAAACAGTACAAAAAAATTAATGTTCACTTTTTATTTGTATTTAGCCTTTACAAACAAGAAATGTGAAATAAACTATCAAATAAATAAAACTCTCAGACTCCGTTATATATATATAAAAGCTGAGGTTCTATCTGTCTATTTATATTTGTGTATAATTACCTAATTAAAGCATTAACATAAAATATTTCTTATATATTTTATACAGTCTAATTATATCGACTAATATTTTATATTATTTTATAAAACACATTTTCATTATTTAACAGATTTAACAGCTCTATTAATCACATTCTTTCTATTTCATCAGCTTTGCAATAACCTGATTCCTGATAAATATGTTTGTCAATTGTTTTTTTGTACGTTTGCATGAGTGCTATATGCCAGCATGCAGCGAGTTTGTGTATAATGTGAGTGTTATTTTGGGTGTTTATGCGAGGATCGATTATATGGAAGGATCGAATTTATATGTACGTGTGTGTGTATGTGGGTGTATGCATGCATCAAGTTTATATGTATATGCGCAAGTTTCATACATGTTTTGAACATTCAATAGCATAGGTGTATATGCACTTCACGTGTTTTATGTATGTGTTGATAAGCGAAGTTTGATTTCAATCCTACACGGCGCCTCATAGCCATCTGGGTTTGCTTCATTGCTTTCTCTTCTGACACCGCTGGTTTCGGTGTCGGGGAGGTTGGCTTAAACTTTTATGATGCCTCATCTTCTCACTCTTAGTATGTTTTATCGGCTGAAACAGATTTGATGTGTTCCCGCTGCTAGTTGGCACCACTCTCCTGCACATTTTGAAGAGCAACGAAACTATACATTTATCGGAACTTAAAAAGCTGAACCACTTCCACACCACTGCATTAGTCTTTCCTCTCTTATCAACTATTTCATCTGCATTCTTAATTGTGGATGCTTGTTCATTCGTATCTGTATTCAGGGCACTCATTTTGTAGCTAAAACTTTCTGCAACGGTCACGGAGCTTAACCAACTGTTGAGCGCTGGCAGCGCGTGTCTGTGATGTACGTCATCACGCAAGTGACATCACGCTCTTTCTGACGGCTGAGCACTGAACGTCATTTAGCGACAAATGATAATATATAAGATATTATACATATAACAAAATATATATATGCAAATTTATATCGAAATACCGGAAACGGGTTTAAAACTCATATCACCGTTATTGAAAAAAAATCTACCGCAATATATATTGATATCGAATTATTGTCCAGCCCTAGGAGAAAGGTAAGATAAACAAGAAACAAGGCTAGGAATAGATTACATGAAACATAACAAGGATCAAAGAACACAACTACACATGGAAATGAAATGCTACGTAAAGTTACAGGTTCGTCTTAACTGACAAAACAAACAAATAACACTCAGCAATGTGTGTGAGCAAATGTGGTGTATAAGTAGTCTGTGTAATGAGTCCTTGAGCAGCTTCAGCTGTGAGTGTTTGCAATCAGACGAGATTAAGAACCGGTGTGTGTGTGTGCGCGGTGCATGCTGTCATTTGTAGTCCATTTGGTGTCAGAGTTGTAGTTCTCCAGCTATTCACTGTAGCTAGATCGCTGGTGACTGTAACACATGTGAATTGTTGCTTGGGCTTTAAGGTAAATTCTGTTGGGCTGGTAGTTCACTTAGCCATTGAAAATAAACAAGCAAGTTATTTTTTTGTCCATAAATATTTACCAAAATGTTACTGTGATGGAATTTTTCCAAGAATCTTTTTTACTGACTCTGTTTAAAAGAATCAGTTCATGAGTCCTTTACTAATGAATCAGACATCACGGCTTAAACCTTCCAACCAATCATCATTTACTGTCATTAACAATATGCATGATGTCATCAGGAAGCGGATTTAGCAAGTTATTTCCAGAAACAAGTAAATAAACAAGCTTTGAGGACAAATCCTAAAGGCATAATGTTGTTGTAGCTCCACAAACCTTTCCCTTGCCACACAATTCAGTCCAGCAGCATTAATACTGTCATCTTTATTTTGTTTTGCTATCTCTAAGGTGTTTCTATAGGAACTATACTGTGCTCCTGTTGATCATCATAGATGCAACAGAGCCCGGCATTAAGTGAACTCTGACCTGCAAATTCATATTACATTTGAAGCCGTGTGACCACTAGAAGAGCATCAGGGCATTTGCTGAATTAAAAGAACACATGCTAGAAGTAGTAGATCAAATAAATTACCTATTTGCATGTTTGTATGATAAATGTTGAAATATGTTTTTTTTAAATGCTGCAGAGTCTGCTGCGCAATATATCGATTCAGCATCAATATCGCAATATCCTCATCCTCATCCTCATTGAGGATCTCAATGTCAAGCATGGATTATTGTTGACCAGGAGCTTGTTGTTTAATCATTTAAAGTGTATTAATTGCATTTGTTTAGTTTTTTTCCATATTAAACACATCAAGTTAGTTTAAAGCATTCAGGCACAAAGAAACAATAGCTTTTGTAGCTTTAACAAACATAAATTTTTATAGTGAAGGCTACCAAGTGCCATTTTACGTTACATTTTTAAATAATTGTGTCCAACTGCTATTAAGAATTACCAGACAAATGTAAAGCACTTTTTTCTGTCATTTGTATGATTAAAAATCTAGTTTGAAGTTAATATTATTAATTTAGAGCTTTAATAAAAAAAGAGGTGGAGGTAGGGCTGCATGATTCTGGCTAAAATGAGAATTACAATTTTTTTTTGCTTAAAATCAAGATCACGATTTTCTCACGATTCTGTAGATGTAAAATAAAGGTTAATATGAGTAGGCTATTATTAATTTTATTTCTCAAACATATGGTCAAATAACGATAATAATATTAGGCCAATGTGTTGGTCTACTGTTGGTTAAAATGCTACATTTTGTATAGTCTCGGAATGGTGGACTTAAACAGACTCTTTAAATATGTCCTGGTTGCTAATTCACAGTAAAGTGATGACATCAACATACATTCATTCCTTAATTTTTTTTTTTGGCTTAGTCCCTTTATTTATCTGGGGTTGCCACAGTGGAATGAACCGCCAACCTATGCGGATGCCCTTCCAGCTGCAACCTATCACTTGGAAACATCCTCATTCACACACATACACTACGGACAATTTAGTAGAGGTGTCAAATTTAATTGTTTCTTCAGTGCACCGCAATGCAGACGAGGACAATTCGATATCGGTTCAGTAATAATCATAACCGGTTATTACGTACTGACGTGATTTATGTACTATGCGTGATGTTGTAGTAGAATACTATGGCGAAGGAAAACGCTCCTACTACTTAAAAGGTAGATAATTATGCACAATTCAACTGCTTGTAAGTTTGCTGGAAAGTCTTTCGTTGACACTGAAGATGGTACAGGACACGACCCGCTATTTCACTACTAGGGAGAAATGCTGTAAAACTCCATCTCTGCCTCTCTCTCTTTCACTTTGGACATTTGACCTGCTGGCGTGTTTGTGAGGTAACTTTTCCTTTCCTCTTGGCTGTTAAAACGATACTTGTGGATCCAGACATGAGCGTGCAAGTTTTCTCCACTGTGTCTATTGTGGATTACGTGTGATAACCGCGTATTATGCGCATTTAGACTGTAACCACGGCTGCTCTTCCCGTGTCACTCATCGGTGAACATCGCTTTCATTTCTAAAGCCAATCGCAGCCCTTTCTGTTGAGCGGGTTAAGACAATGACCAGTCATAGGGGTGTAAGACCTTGTTTGACTGCTCAAAAAGCAAGCGGGATAATATTTACATTCGTTTATTTGCTATAAATGCTCATGTTGTTCTGTGCATGTTATATAGTTTTGTTTGGTATAGTTCATATGTCTTACTGCTAGTATTAAAGGACAATATTGTATTACAAATAGTATATAAATATTAATATATTTATAGATTTTAATAAAAAAAAATTCTTGTGTTGTGAAGAAAAAATCTATTTATGTATGGAAAGCATCGTGACGCACCGAGATATCGAATTGAACCAAATCGATGGCATGATAATGGTAACCCAACTGAACCGTGAGACCAGTGTAGATTCACAGCCCTATAATTTAGCCTACCCAATTCACCTATACCACATGTCTTTGGACTTGTGGGGGAAACCGGAGCACCCGGAGGAAACCCACGCGAACACAGGGAGAACATGCAAACTCCACACAGAAACACCAACTGACCCAGCCGAGACTCGAGCCAGCGACCTTCTTGCTGTGAGGCGAACATGCTACCCACTGTGCAGCCCATCAGAATACAACTATTCATAATTATTAAGATGAATTATTATGTTTGAGACATATGCTTGTCATTTGTCATTTACATCATTATTAGACAATTTTTTTCACTGGTAAAATGAGACATTTGTCATTATCAGATTCCCTCTTGCAATATATTTAACATTATATAGACTACAGTAGTTATACTGACCCAGTAAACATTTATTTTCATGCACAACACTTTGTGTTTGCTATGAAAGAAAAAACATATCAAATGTTTGTCGTAATCATAACTCTAAAATGCAATATGATCATTTAAATGATGTGCGCACTTTCGGTTTCACTTTCACTGCCGAGTGCAGCTCATAGTTGCCATCACTTTGAGAGAAAAAAACATACATGCAAATCATACTTCCAGCGCGGCTCCCAAACTATCAGTGACTACGTTTACAAGGACATCAGTAATCAAATTATTTGCTTTAATCTAATTAAGAGAATAATAAGACTAAGGTGTTTACATGAGTTGCTTTTTGAATGTTCCTTTCATGATCCCATTTTACATGTTATATCACATAATTCGATTAACGTCATTGCGTCACCGCGCTATCCGCATAACCTCCAGAGTTTCATGTAATTTTGAGTGTTTCATTTTTAATTTGTCGACTTTAACTGCAGTTTGGCACATTTATTCACGAACATTTCATGCACGCCCTTGGTAACAATCAAAATATTGGATGCAACTATGAACTGCTGGAATTCTTGTTTTAATGGAAAGTCATACCGCATGCTGAATGGAAGAAAAAAAAACCTCTGCGCGGTGTGTGTGTGTGTGTGTGTGTGTGTGTACTATCCTGTCGCAAAAAGCGGCTTAAAGTCCTACATGACAGGAATAGTTCGATTAAGGTGTTTACATGTCTGTACTGCACTTCAATAATGCAACTAAAATCGGCATACTCCACATGTCTTAATTCAATTTCTCTTTAGTTCGATTATGACCTTAATCTGATTAAATTAATCAAAAAATTTCTGTTTACATGGTAGACTCTTAATCGGAGTATTGTCTTAATCGCATTAAAATCGAATTATTGGTGTCCATGTAAACGTAGTCAGTCACTCTGTGCAACAAACTGAACGTTATTTACAACTTTATTACCTGTTATTCACAGCCTATGCAGGTTCTGTTCACTAAAGTAGACATCACGTGTGCGTCCTCTCAATAGTAAACAAACAGTGCGTTAGCTCATGTGTGATTTTGCGGCCACAAATGCGTCATTACATTAGGAGAGAAATTTTTGGGTGAATTCCTGATAAATACAGTATTTTAATCTTTTAACACCATTTGGAGATGCCCATGTTGCTGAGCAATGTACATAAAATCATGTGAAGAAGACGCTTCTCTCCTGACCTTGAAAAAATAATTGGCTGAATCGTAGAAATGCTGAATTAAGATTGTGTGTAGGGTCGAATCGAGATCGCGATCTTTTTCTGATTAATCGTGCAGCTCTACGAGGAGCTACTGTATGCCTCGCTTTGTCTTCATGTTTCAGTTGAGATTACGTAAAATAATACATGTGCATTAATGTGCGTTAATTTGAATAATTTATGCAAATGCACTCCCCTAAAAATATCCCTAATCATTTTGAAATTATAAATTATTTAAATAGTTATTCAATCTATCTAATGAAGTGTATTTCATATAGCAATGTATATCGCTGAAAAACGAAATATTGCAATGTCATTTTTTTCCAATTTTGTGCAGCTCTTCTGCAGAGAATCATATTATGGTCTTTGCACCACCAAAAGAGGCCTAGTGTGGCTGTGGCTTCATTAAAAATTTGGAGTTGTGTATTAATTCATATAGTCTCATACGTCCTATACTATGGAAATGCAAACGAACAGTGGGGCTGTTAAAAAAAACATTCAATGTAGCTCTTAGATTCTCAAGAGCACCATCATGAGGAAATTAAACTTCAAGTGTAGCTTCTCAGCCTCTTTTAGATGAAGTGGTGTTTACCCTGCTCCGATATTGTTTATCAGCTTCTCCACTTCAAATTTTACTGTAGATATTTTGGCACCATTTCAGTGGTGCATTTGATCAACATTACTTAATCCTCCTTGCTTGTTGTGATGATGAGCCAATATTAAAGTATACATTGAGGTTTATTCGTCATCATGCAATTATCATTTTAAGAAAAAAAAGCACATTTTAAATATTAGCATAAATTACTGTCGCAAAGAGAGCAGTTTTGTGCGAGGAGGATGAGGTTCTGTAAATTTGGGGTGCGTGCTTGTGTTCACGGCATTGGCAGGGCCCAGCATGTGCAAACTGGGTGATGAAATGAATAAATAAAAAATGTGGGACTGAAAGTTGCGCCTTGGCATGCTGACCTAAAATCCGGTGAAGACTCGCCATGTTTCCCGTGGGATTAATCCAGTGTGGCATACAGAGTGTAGCGCAGCCTGTAAGGATTATATGTACTGGACTTGGGCTCCCGCTGCCCTACTTTTCATTAAAATATAGAGAGAGGGAGACAGAGAGGGAGAGAGAGATTGCATGAATGCCTGGACAGATGGAGTGGGGGTTTGATTAAACAGAGCACAAGTACTGGGAAATGCTACAACTTTCTCTTTCAACACACAGACAGTTGTAAAATTAACCCGTTTGCTTGATATTGTTGCACGGATGTTTCGGCGAACGCTCGGGGCTGTATTAATAATCATGTTTGGTGTGTTTTCATTTGACCCGCGTGAGCTTCTGCAGTCCAAGAGAATTGTTTGTTTCCGCTTGTATTTCGCTGTCATATTTTCACATTCACAGCCCTAAACACACAGCGACGGTGCCGTTCCTGAGAGAAATATCTTTGGTTGCCCCTGAGCTGCAGAAGCTGCTGAAATATAAATGAGACACTTAATGGCTGAGGCTGTATCGAGCCAGTGTTTACAGGGATCCCAGGATTGTGTGTCACGGGGCTTCTGGCTTTGGTCTCAGGAAGTCCTCTTGCCACTTGCCAAATCCCGATTCATAGATGCCACAGGGAGTCTGTGTGTCACACTGGATGTGTTTATGTTGCCTTGACTGGGGCCCATATGCCCGGACAGGACCCCCATATGCGATCATCCCTCAAGACATGATAAATGCTCAGTCACATTTCTTATATACAGAAAAATAAACTGCCATACACTGTACTACAGATGGTTGTACTCTAATTCTTCTAAATATTTGGGGGGAAACGTTTCTTGTCTGTGTTCTGGATATTTCCCATAAGTAACCTATAAAATCAAACAAATGTGGTTAGGTAAAGTTGTCTGTATGCAAATGTGCTCCTTGAGAGAAACCAAAAAATATATTTTAACTCTTATAACTCTTAAGCCATTAGTGAATATGCCTTTCTTCTTTTAGACTAATACAATCAGTATTAATGAATATCCTGGTCTTTGTAGCTATAGACCATTTCAATGTGGTCATGCCACTGGTCCATGAACATTTCCTGCTTGTTATCAAACTACTTCATAACTGTAAAAAGGGACAATTTAACCATAACTTACTTTTAAAACAGCTATCGTAACATTATTTATCAATATGTGGCTGTTTTTGGATTCTCGGAAGCTATAGAAATTAAAAATGTAAAACAGGAAATGTGTTGGGACCATTGTTTTTGTTTACATCTCCCAAAATGGTCTATATAACAGCAGTGGATGGTCTTTGAAGCACCAGAAGTGGGTTAATGAATGAACTTTATATTACTAAACAGTATTCATCGCTAAGGATTTTTTTAACTGGCCAGATTGTTCAGATTTTTACTTGCCCTGCCAAAATTTTCACTGGCCCCACCAAAAAAAGTTAATAGCTATTTCTTAGCCACACGTGTCAAAATCAGGTCTGTGAATCTAGAAATTAAATATTTATACATTGTTAATAAATGTATAATAAGATTAATTCAAAGTGTTATGCAAACAAAAATAGCAGTATGGAAAATGTGCAGGTATTTTATTGCAAAACGAAAAATGGCTGATTTGCAAAACTGATGGAAAACTGCAAAACATCACTTCATTTATTTCGTCGTCTTGTACCAGTGTAAATGTCTGCTTCAAGACACTAAAAACAGACAGAAAAAATAACGTGCTCACAACATCCAATCAGATAGGGAACGAAAAGCAATATGGTGTTTACGACTTTACAGAGAAGGGGCGTATAAAGACTTAAAAGCACAAACTGTATTTGCATGCAATTGACAAATAGTCGCAGACAAATAAAACTTCAGTGGCAAGACAGCACTGATCCGATTGGGTCAGTAATGATCCTGTCTAGTGTCCCGAGCGTCTCTCATGCTGACTCTGGGCCATCGGGGGGTCCTTATTGTTAAGCCCTGCTAAAGCAATGTTTTTGTATATGTTAATTAATCAAAGTTAAAGTGCAAACATAATTAAGCAACGCTTATTTGACATGCACATCTTATCAGGGAAGCATGGATTAGTAGTAAACCTCGTCTAAAGTCCAGAGGTCACTCTCATGCGATAACGCCAAATACCCACGAAGAAAAAACCCAGGAAATTCCCATAATGTTACTTAATAAACAGAAGATTTAACTGCTTTCATTGATTCTGCGTGGCTAATAATTAGACAACTACAAAATCATCTGACATTGATTTTCAGCCATTTGATACTGTAGAAGTTATGAAGTGAGTTTGGATTAAAAAAAGCATTTTATTTAATATGATATTTTCACATACTTTCACATATAGCAGAAACACAGAGCCTTTAGTAGCTTTAATGACAAAATTCACATGAAAATTGATTTTGAATAATCGGCAATCTGTTATTTCACATTTTATAAACCATTATCACTGGCTTCCTTTGTGTTACTTACAAGGATATAAACATAGAAGAAGCTGAGGTGAGATAATTTTCTTTTTTGTTATTATTAACTTTTTGGAAAGAGATTTTAAATAGACCAAAAATACTGAAGACTCATCTTTCATGAATAGATTTTTGTCCAATAGCAACTATTTGGGAATGAGACTGTACCACCTCCTGCATTCCATACTAACTAAAAAAGCAGCAAATCATGGCTGTAACTTACAAATAAAACATATGGGCATATACATAAAAAAGAAGGGGAACTGTATCCCTAAATAATTACAAAAGGTTAACAAATTGGCAAGTGCTGCATTTTAAAATACATTAATTTCATTGTGGGGCGGCACAGCGGTTAAGTAGTTAGTATGGTTGCCTCACAACAAGAAGGTCGCTGGGTCGAATCCCATGGGGACCAGGAGGCCTTTTTGTGTGGAGTTTTCATGTTCTCCCCATGTCTGTGTGGGTTTCCTCTGGGTGCTTCGGTTTTCCGCCACAGTCCAAAGACATGCATTATAAACTAAATAGGCTGTAGTGCATGTCAATTTCACTTCCGGTTTAGTATGCTGTGGCGTTCCCTGAAAAAGGAGGCACCAAGCCAAAGAAAAGTGAGTGAGAGAGTAGTTTCATTGTCGTTTGATGGTTATTTTTAATTGCGAAATCCAATAAAATGTTTTCACTGAGTACCTGAAATAAAAATGTCTTTCTTGTGATTTCCTGTTTTGGAAACTGTAGCAATGCATTGTCAGAAGCTATGGTATAATAAGGTGTTTTAAATTTTAAAGGTAGCAATGTAGTTAATTGAGCTGTCAAACAATTAATCATGATTTAAATATAAAATGAATGATATAAACATCTGATCTACTGTGTGTTGCAAAGTGAAACACAACATCAAATTTCCTTTATATGTGAACAGTGCATGATCCTGAGCCGTAAATGCAGCTCTCTGTTTGTTTTCTTGAATAATTGTCAATTGGCTATTAAATGGCACCAGTAAATCTATACTGTAAGCTAATATTATGCATTATAACATTTCAATAACTAAACTCACTTTCAGTGCCTACAACAAATCTTTTGCACTAAAGCCCAATTGAGTCTCCTGTAATTATAGTGCTTCTGGCAGCGTTCAGATTGCAAAAAAAAAAAAAAAGTTTTACCTGGCTAAATAATTAAAAGTGTCAGATCAGAATCATATTTCCACAGTCTTTGTGCTATTTGCCATATTGAATAGACACATACCCTCTGTCATCTGGGGCAGTTATCAACTAGATGTGAAAGGAAGCAGATGTTTGACCATGATGTGATCTATCATCTGTGATGGATAACGCATCCAATCTAGTAATGGCCATTTGTAACGTTTGATTAACAATAAGAGTCAAAAATGGCGAGCTATTACTGCTGCAAAATGGGCAACTGTTATTGTGCATCTCGCTGCGTGAGTCATCCTTCATTTAGCATTCAGAAAAGCTATCCATTATGCATCATAATTACTGTTAAGAGACTCCAAGAACAATGACCTCACGAAGGTGCCGTAAAAAGCTTTTAGCACAAGAATTTATACTTACAGCTTTTTGCCATGCGTTTCGTTTCAGATGTGTTGATGGACTCCACGACGGCGACTGCAGAGCTGGGCTGGACGATATATCCATCATTGGGGGTGAGCCTCGTTGAAATAATTTAGATGATCATCAAACCTAGCATAAATAAATAATACACCCTGACTCATGTGGTGCAGAAATAGACTTTGAATGAATTCCAAATCAGATCATTTTTAATGTCGGTTGTTTCACTAATGCACATTTTTACCTTAGATGTGTCTGTAATGGTGTGAAGCCAGAATGAATGTTCCATAAATATGCAGAAAGCACAGTTTTACTATTAACTGAACACATTGCTTATTTAAACATTATTATATGTGCTTCTCTCTCAGTGGGAAGAAGTGAGTGGATATGACGAGAACATGAACACCATACGCACCTACCAAGTGTGCAACGTCTTCGATGCCAACCAGAACAACTGGGTACGCACCAAATACATCCGGCGGCGAGGAGCCCAGCGGATCCACGTGGAGATGAAGTTCTCCGTTCGAGACTGCAGCAGCATCCCGAAAGTTCCCGGCTCTTGCAAGGAGACGTTTAATCTGTACTACTTTGAATCAGACTCTGATACAGCCACTAAGGTGTATCCTGCCTGGATGGAGAACCCTTGGGTCAAGGTGGACACCATTGCGGCCGATGAGAGTTTCTCCCAGGTGGATTTGGGTGGTCGAGTGATGAAGATCAACACGGAGGTGCGGAGCTTTGGGCCGGTGTCTCGTAGTGGCTTCTACTTGGCCTTTCAGGATTACGGAGCATGCATGTCTCTCATCGCTGTTAAGGTTTTCTATCGTAAATGCCCCAGAATTATTAGGAATGGGGCCATCTTTCAGGAGACCTTGTCAGGGGCGGAAAGCACCTCTCTGGTGTCCGCCCGGGGCACTTGTGTACCTAATGGAGAGGAAGTGGATGTACCCATTAAACTTTATTGCAATGGAGATGGGGAGTGGCTGGTACCTATTGGGCGGTGTGTGTGCAAGGCCGGACACGAGTCTGTGGATAACGGGACTATGTGTAAAGGTGAGCATTGTGGCTTTTTTTGTTTGAGTGTGTGTTTTGAATAATTAGATTCTGCTCTTAAAGGAACAGTCCATAAAAAAAAAAAAACTAAACAAAACAAAAAATTTTTTAAATGATCTTCCATGTTATATTACAATCAGTTTTGAACATGCACCATCTGCTTGCTAAGTGTGATGTCACGCGAAGCGGATTCCGGGTCCAAGCACTATATCAAACTGTATAGGGAGACTCAACAAATGGTATTAATGAACGTTAATTCACAAAGCGATGTAATACTTTCCAAAATCATGATCACAATATATACAGTTGAAGTCAGAATTATTAGCCCCCCTTTGATTTTTTTTTCTTTTTTAAATATTTCCCAAATGATGTTTAACAGAGCAAGGAAATTTTCACAGTATGTCTCATAATATTTTTTCTTCTGAAGAAAGTCTTATTTGTTTTATTTAGGCTAGAATAAAAGCAGTTTTACATTTTTTAATCACCATTTTTAAGGACAGAATTATTAGCCCCTTTAAGCAAATTTTTTTTTTCGACAGTCTACAGAACAAACCATTGTTATACAAAAACTTGCCTAACTACTCTAACCTGCCTAGTTAACCTAATTATCCTAGTTAAGTCTTTAAATGGCACTTTAAGCTGTATAGAAGTGTCTTGAAAAATATCTAGTCAAATATTATTTACTGTCATCATGGCAAAGATAAAATAAATCAGTTATTAGAGATGAGTTATTAAAACTATTATGTTTAGAAATGTGTTGAAAATATCTTCTCTTTGTTAAACAGAAATTGGGGAAAAAAAAAAAAACAGAGGGGCTTATAATTCTGACTTCAACTGTATATCCATGCCCAATATCTGATGACCAGAAAGTAATTTTTTTAATAAATTGCAAAAATTTTCGTATTTGTGATGCAGCAAGCCCAGAGATTAATGTGTACACAATGATTTTATATAAAATTCACTTTAATGTGTGATATAGACTAACAAGTGGTCATAAACTAATATTTTCTCAATTCAAATGAGTAGCAGCTTGGGACCTGGTCACCGATACATCACGACTTAAATGGATAGACAAGCTGTCAAACTCCTAACTAAAAGCACCATAAAAGTCTTTCCCTTATGTTTATGTCATTTGTGTGGTACACTGAAATATAAATGATTATTTATTGATCATGTTGTGCTTTCAAAGCAAATATGACTCCTATGGTGCATGTCAGAATTCATCATGACTTCATATGCCTGACTTGACATATGCAATGTATTTGTTGTGAAGGCTGCAGGTGAAGTAAGTCAATTTATGACTTTTAATTAGGACCTGTTCAGAAATTTTAGCCAATACCAACAATCTGGAAGCTGTAAAGATAGTAAGCTGATAACTTATGTATTGGCATATAAATGCAAATCTTGGTATTATTATTATTTTGAGACTTATAACAAAACCAAAATGGAAGCAAAAAGAATGGATAACTGATTTTATTTGTAAAGTAAATTTGATTTTGAAATCAAGGAAACCGCAAGTGAATTAAATCACTATTTATAGATCTTATTATTATTATTATTATTGGATTATAGGTCCCCCACACTTTCCATTACCTAAACTCTTCTGAATTGCTCATCTACTTTGTGCGATATGTCACATTATATGTCAGTTCACAATTTATCATGGCCGATAATGTTATTACCACACATATGTTGTACAACTTTTAGACAGAATGTTTTGTTTTGTTCATAAGAAAAGTTCTTGAAATTCTTGAAATGCACATTTATTAGAATATTCTATATATTGTATCCTTAGAAGTAAATGGAAGGAAATATTGGATTGTACAGTCAGCCTATACTATCACTGCTTTCATTGCAGCTGGCTTGCAGGGCCGGATTAAGAACACATTGGATAGGCTTTTATTAATAATTTACTAATTAATATAATGATCAAATTTTCCACTATGTTTTTTTCTACTTTATTAAAATAGATCTGCAAGTATACAAAATTAAGTAATGTCATTATGAACTTTAAATGCTGCAAAATCAGCAAAACAAAAACATTTGCAATACTTTCTAAATTAGTGCTTTATAATAAATACTTTAAATAGGGGATTAGCTTTAAAAAGTTTCTCTAGAATTTTAACTGACCATAACTGCCTAATGATAGGATATCTTTAAAATCCATTCTTTTAACATCCAAAAAAGTGTTTTTTGAGTTACAGAAGGCTAGCATTCTTTTATTAATTATTATTATTTTTTATCAGATATATTGTCTGTAATATTTCATTGCTTCTTATTATTACTGTCATATTCATAAAAGGGGCAAAGTAAAGTTTCATAAAAAGTTTGCTTTATAACTGGTTCAGTTATACTTACTGTAAACCATAGCCGAGTGTATTTACTTGAGATACACACTCCACAATGATGGACATATGGATAACTGCTTGTGTAGGTTATTTGATTTGTTTGCACACTGTCTCGGTTATATTGTGTGATGGAAGAATTGCACGGACGCGTCGGTTACTTATGTCCAACTGTAACCGCCACATGGCTGAGACTACGCTTCAGTTATGAGTCCATTCAGGATGATTTCGCCTATCCCAGCTTCTGTTACATGCACAGTTTAATCAATGAATACTCGTTGAATTTTATTTTTGGTTCTACAACGAGCTTGGTTAGCCTACCTTTGACTGGACGGTTCTCATGGTAGTGCCGAAATAATCCTGGGAAAATTGGGACATTATGGATGACTAAAACAAGGCTATTCAATATTCCGATTGGGCTACAGCCACCCCGAGTTCCAGTTTAGCACTGGTGTCACTGTTTTTGAACAGCAGCGAACCGAAAGGAAAAATACACTTTATCAACGTGCCAAAGCATACCGCGAAGAGGCGTTACCTGGCAACATGGTGCAAATTAATTCTTCAGCCAATCAAGGGCCCCCTTCTTCCGCGAGCGCTGGGGCTTTAGCCCCACCTAGCCCTAATGTTAATTCAGCCCTGCTGACTTGAGTTCAGGGTTTTCAAGAATTCAAATTCTTTTGACAACTTTTTGTGGAACAAAGTTGATTGTTAAGTAGGTTCTTAGGTTCTGAAGCTGCTTTGACACAATCTACATTGTATAAGCGCTATACAAATAAAGATGAATTGAATTGAATTGAATTCTTAGGATTTTTGATATTCTGAAGTTTTATCATTAAGAAGAAAACAGTAAAATACGTCTTATTATTGTTAATGCTTTCTGAATCTTTCCAAGAGGACATTAAATATTACGCTTTACAAAGTTTATGGTGCATAGATGATTAATCATATTTTATGTTCTTTTTGGAGCTTGACATAATTTAAAAAAACTGTGTCTAAGGAAAATGTAATCAAAATGAGAGTTTGGAAGCACATTAGGCTGAGTAATTAATAATTCATGGAAAAATGATTTTCATTTTTGGATGAACTGTTCTATAAAGTCTGCCAATCTCATTTATGTCTGGTGTGGTTTAACTGGCACGCTAAAAAAGTGAACTGTCGTTGTTACTTAGAGCGATTTCTAGCGGATTTCACCCTTAAAAATGACTTTCATCGGCATAACAGGATGTTGTCAGGTTGATTTAGATGTTACCATATGAAGCACATTTTTAGGTAGCCTGACAAAACATTTTTTACAGTGCCGGATGCCAGCAGTGCTAAATAAATAATGAATAGCCTCAGCTTCAGCCTCAGATTTCTGCACCCACTTAAAACACCATGAAATAGAGATACATCGCCAAATTTAAAAAAAAATCTAGCATGCATATCTTAGTAATTGCGCTCATTTTGATGATTTTGTATGCAATGGTTGAAAAGAAGGACTTAATGGACTTCCTACATGCACGCACACACATACACACACACACACACACACACACACGTACATTACAGAGTCGGACTATTGAGAGCTGCCCTGCAGGTACAAAACATTCACTGGCCCTCTCCTTATGAAAGCCAGTTGAAAGACATCGGCCTGTTATGTCCTCCAGCCTGTATCTGTCCATGTGCAGCAGTTACAGTTAGTGTTATTTCAAACTAAACGCACACCCGCACATGCACACAAGCAATGACCCTTAAAACTGTTTTTATAACATGAGATTCTTGACAAGGAAGTAGCTCTCTGTCTGCGAGAACAAGGGAGCCGTAATGAATAGAAATCCTCCAGTCAGTTGTAACGCTGCCTTGATAGGATGGAATGAATAGAGGGATTTTGGTAGAAAAAAAAAGGTGTGTTTTTTTCACCCTCGCTCAGCACTCGGCAGATATGATTACATTCAAGGAGAGCAGGGCGGCGGTGAGGGAACGATTTTGGCAGGGTTCTCCAGGGTACTGTTGACAGAATCTAAATTACTAATATCCCCCCATCTGGAGCAGCTGATGGATGGAAATCGGCAATATCCTGGGTGAGCACAAGGCAGACCGTCTCTTTTATTTCCCCTGGTGTTAATCCTCCTCGCTGCCACCACTTTAATGACACTCCTAATTGACTAATTTGGAGTGCGCAGGGGGAGCTGGGTGGACGCTTAGACGCTGCTCTCCCTGGTGAGTCCATTCAGAAATCAAGCACAACTAATGAATCCCCCCGTGGTTGTTAACCAAGGCCTGCATGTAGACAAATGGATTTATGAGTTCCATTCTCTGCCTCTAAAGGAAATATGCAATAGCATTACTCATTAAAGCCAAGTAGAAGCATAATGGTCTAATTGATGGCGAGCCTGACGTGTAATTCTCTTATACTGTAATGCTGCTGGAACAATAGCACAGCACTGCATGCTTCAGGTTGATGCAACTTCAAAAGCCTGTGAGTGTGAGTGGTTTCTTCTCAGCAGCTGTGTGTTTTCTAATGCCTTACAGTGTTCAACAATTTGTTTTTGTTTTTTTTGACTCAGGCCAGTTGTATTTTTCTTGATACTATTCATTCATTCATTTTCCTTAGGCTTAAGACTGGTTTATACTTCTGCGTTGAGTAATTTGTACTTCTGCGTGCTGTTTGTGTTGCTCTGCAATAACACTTCAGAAACACTAGCTGGCAGTAGGTTTTTATGTTCCTTCGTGTCGAGTTTCTTCGCGGGTGTGTTGTTTTTTTCTGAACGCTACCTTAATGTACAAGTAGATAAACCTTGCTCATTCAGAGGTAGGAACCAGCGGACGTGCTACAACTTTAATCATAAGGTAAACAACAGTTTTCATCTGGAGCTCCTTCAGGGTACTCGACACTTGTAAACACTCGCACCAACCAGTATGTGCGGCTCTCAGTCCCACCCGCACTGCTCACAGCTACCAAGCCGACCAATCACAGAGCTTGCGCTACGCGTTGTTGTGACGTGTAGTTAAATTTTTTGAGAGGTGCGCATCAGCGTCAGCCAGGGTGAGGGCTTTGCGACTGCGTGAAGGCTGCGCCGAAGCATACTTGTGCACTTGACGCAGAAGTATAAATCAGCCTTTAGTCTCTTATTTATCAAAGGTCGCCACAGCGGAATGAACCGCCAGCTATTCCGGCATATGTTTTATGCAGAGGATGCCCTTCCAGCTGCAACACAGCACTGGGAAACACCCATACACTCTCACATTCACACATGCACTCATACATTACGGCCAATTTAGTTTATCCAATTCACCTATAGTGCATGTCTTTGAACCATGAGGAAACACACGCGAACACGGGAGAATATGCAAACATCACACAGAAATGCCAACTGGTCCAGCCAGGACTCGAACAAGTGACCTTCTTGCTGTGAGGCGACAGTGCTAACCACTGAGCCACCGTGAAGTGGTTTTTGGTCATTTGACAGACGAAAGCAGCTATATTAGGTTGATGCACGGATCCAATATTATAATACACATGCGTTCTGTTCTTCATGTGTTTACTTTCACTCAAAACAATCAACTGTGCTTACTAGTGTACCTATTCAACAGCAAGGTGACACCCTTTTCTATGTTTTTTTTATGTTTCTATGTTCACACACACACAGGCACTATTACACAAGATCTCTTGCGCTTTAATGTTTGCACCGACTAAACGCACATTAGAGATGAACTATGTATGGAACTGTGATGAAAGTTCAAAAGTCTTTACTATTACTTTCGATCAATTTAATGCATTTGTTTTCATTTCTTTTAAAAATAATAATAAAATAAATGTTCTGACTCCAAACAGTGTATAGGCTACTGAATAAATGGTAGGCTATAATCTTATCAACAAATTTATTTAACAAATAAATGTTAAAAAACAAACGTCCCGACCAGCAAATCAGCATATTGTCTAGTTTTTTAAGGATCCTGTGACTGCAATGGTAAAACTGGTGTAATGTCTAAGTAAAATTTCATTGCCAACACAGGAATACATTGTACTTTAAATGTAGTAGAACAGATTGCAGTTACCTTTGCAATATGATAACTGTGGTGTATGTGAAAAATCTGTATTTTTTATTTTCTATTATTTATTGGGATTTTTTTTACATATTCTTTACCCAAAAGAAGCTAAATAAATAAATAAATAAATAAAAATCAATGATTTATTAGGAGCTCAGGCAAGAATGACCACACGAATCAGCTTCTGGGTCCAAGCGCTCTATAAAACTGGATGTGGAGGCTCAACAAATGGTAATAATAAACGTTCACAAAGTGATGTAATACTTTCGAAAATCACAATTGCAATATATATATCCATGTCTAATATCCAATGGCCAGAAAGTGATACATTTTTTATAAATTGTTAAAATATTGAGGGTGACGCGGTGGCGCAGTAGGTAGTGCTGTCGCCTCACAGGAAGGTCACTGGTTTGAGCCTCGGCTGGGTCAGTCCGCTGCGAAAACATGTGCTGGATATGTTGGCGGTTCATTCCGCTGTGGCGACCCCAGATTAATAAAGGGACTTAGCCGAAAAGAGAATGAATGAATGAATGAATGAATGAATGTTAAAATATTGGTGTCTGTGATGCAGCCAGTTCAGAGACTGTTGTGTACACCATGATTTTATATAAAATTCACTTTAATGAATTTAGATACCAATGTGTGATATGACTAAAACGTGGTCATAAATGAATATTTTCTCAATTCAAATGAGTAGCGGCTTGGACCTGGAAACAGTACTCCATACGTCACCACTTAACAAGCGGATAAAATTATGTTGACCCAAAAGTCTAATCCACTGGCCCCAGGCCAGTAGGCCATTCTTATTGTTGAGCCCTGTCTTTTATTTAACCTACTGAAACATGACTAACCATCCTTATGAAAGGAAGTACAGGAACAGCTTGAGAAATAGCATCTCAATGTGTTTTGTGCCAGGAACGCCTCTCCTCTCCACAGCCAAGAGCTGAGAGTCACCCACACCTCAAGTAATTATAGTGGTAGCACTAATTTAGTTAATCCACCTGACCTTCTGACCCCTTCTGTCCTACTCTCTAGATGTTCTTCAGTGTCTTTCAGATGTGGTTTGTGGTAGACATTATCGACTAGCCTTCTAGATTGCATTTCATAAGTAATTACATAGAACTTATGGCGCAGTCTCTGCTTGTTTTAATGTTTAATGATTATAAATAGAGAAATTCAACCGCCGCTGATGAATTACCTCTACTGTATGGAGCTGGACTGTAGCCAATCCCTCAAGCCAAGCCCGCCTGGGTCTCCAAACAAGATGGATGTTGGCTGGTTTTGCTTATATTGTGTTATGGCCAATCAATACATTCCTGCACGGACAGTCGCGATGTGCTCTTGTTTCAGTATGTCGACCTTTCAATTAGAAGTAATGGTTTTGTTATCTTGTTATCTTTCAGTATGGTATTTTATTATCTAGGGAGTACCTAAGCCTAAATCTTCATTTCTGGTTTGTTGGAGTAACCTCAGAGTAGTAAATCAAGGAAGTATGTTATGCAAATATCATGTATCAAAAGTGTCACGTTTGGTTAATTCTACAATGCATGTCTGCTAGAATGTCCTATTTGTCTGTTAATTTTTCATGGTCATTGGTGAGGGCCGTTCAGTGAACTCCGTGCAATGCTGTCGCTGTTTAAAAGCTCTGGTTTCATGCATTTACTGGCTGGGTAATATGTTCAGATGAGTACTAATATATATCATAATGTATCAATACTCTCTGCTTTCAGCACATGAGGGTCACAATGTTGATTTTTGTTTTTACTTTCAACTGTCATGACTGTAGACTTTTTTTTTATATGCACTGAGCTATGGCTGTGTTTGAACAATTCTTTTAGTTAAGTGATTTTACAAGGTTTTTTGTAATGTAGGAGGAGTATAGAGATGCAACAATTAGCCGATTTCACTATTAACCGCATTTTAATTCGTCACAGTTAATTAATCGTAAAGGCTTCTCAACACTGTGCTTCTGCATGGAACAAAACTGCTGCGACTAAACAAAGTTACTCCAACTGTGAGCTAGTTTAAAGTTCTGACCTTGTACACTGAGGCTAATACGCACGCACAGTGGTTTAAAGGCTGATTTTAACTATGGCTGAGGCTATTAAGTAAGGGTCGTTCACATATTTTGCGCTCGCAAGTTTGTTATTTCCAATGGAGGCACTTGGCAGGACCGCAAGTCACGTGACAAGAACTGACCAGTGAGCTTCATACTTTGTATGGAATATACACATATCAACTCCAAAGAGAAAAAAATACAAAAGGAAAATACCAAACAATATTGTAATATAGTTGATCATCAGACAGAGGTTCAGCAGTCTTTGACCACATTTGTTCTCTTTAAAAGGAAAATACTTAAGCTGATATGTAGCTTAGATTTACATTAGACACATTTGATTTATTTATTTATTTATTTTGTCATTTATTTTCAGTGTAAAATTTATTACTTGTTTAAATGCCAAAAACCTTTTTCGGTTATTTTTAAGTCAAAAAAAGAGAAATTGATTATTGTTTTTTTTTGTTATTATTTTGTGCTGTTTTCATTGGTTACTGAGCAGCAATAAATAACACTTTAAAATATAATGAGTTTTCATGTGATTTACTAAACTAGTAGTGTTTTGAAATGAATGAATACATAATAATCAAGATTACCGTGAAATCGTGATTATTAATTGTTTCTCTCTATAGTAGAGGAGTATATGAACAAATGACTCTAAAGAATTGACTGTTTTAGTTTATAACATACTTTTGAGGTTTGCAAACATATAAACAAATTGCTTTACTAGTGTAGCTCCATTCACACATACATGATTCTTTGAGACAGTTCTTTTTAGTGAATTTAAATATTAAATTAATATTTTGATTTGTGAACAAATTAATCTTATGAACTGTTTTTTAGTGCATTGAAACATAAAAATAACTCTCAAGAATTTGATTCACAGACTTAATTTTAGTGAACTGAAACTGCTTTACCAGTGTAGTCAGATTTGAAAGCAAATGATTCTTTTGGACATTTAGACCTGTGTAACATACCATGAGACCAGTGTATCCCTATTTATAATATATATGCTGTATTTCAAATCCATTGTTTTATTTCTTGTTTTAATGAACACTGAATGAGTTTAGAACTCTGTATCAATAATACCCAGCGACAGAGAGTACAGTTCAGTAGATCACTTGAGCTGCTTCATTGTCATCACATTGAAAATGGTTCTAGGATATCAGGCATATGACACACTCACCGTGACACTGGGTATTGTAAGTGTCTGGATGTAATTATATATGGCAGTGAGACTGCACTGTGAATGTGGGCTCTGGAAAGTCCCAAGATGAACCGTGTTATTCAGCATGGCAGTAAAGAAGGGTGCTGGAGTCTGTCTCCTGGGCTGACTTTATCAGGTACAGCTCTCTAATCCAATCTCAGCAGCACACTGCTGCAGGGAGGTCGTCTGCAGCCTTATTTGTTCCTGTGACACAGGATGTATTTCAATTTGTTTCACCGCAGCGCTGAACGTAAAGACACTGTAGTCAGGCAATACAAAAACCAAACCAATTTGTTTTTCATCCATGCAGAGGAAACTACACAGAAATATACATCGCAAACACACTGAAAGTCGATGGGTCTTAACTGCAGTTATATATCTTTACTTTGTTTGACAACTATTCTTTTTACTAATATACTTACATAGATTTATGCCTTAAACAGTAATGTCAGAAAGATGTATCGTAGGGTCATAGTGAGTGTTGGGGTAACGCATTACAAGTAACGTAAGTTACTTAATTATATTACTTTTGTAAGTAACGAGTAAAGTAACGCATTACTTAAAAAAATTAAGTAATAATATTTGAGTTACTTGTTTACAAATGTAGCTTGAGTTTTTTAGATTAATTAATACGCTTTTAAATATAGTTTGCTGAATTAAAATTAGTGTAATCATGTTGAATCACACTCAGTGAGAAAATGTGCTCTGCGCAGGAACAGACAAAAACCAAGATGGCAGAGCCTTACATTTCTGTGATGGAAGTATTCTCATTATTTTAAACACATGGAAGAGACGGAGATAGTCGCAAAGGAAAGTGATTTTACTGAACTAATAAGACAAAAATACAAAAGTAGCAAATACATTGCTTTCAACTTTCATGAATCTGTATACAGCATGTATAGCGTCAAGAAGTTCTCAGAAGGTAACATTATTCAAAAAAAAAAATTTTATTCGTTTTTTTTTTTAAGCTAAATGTAGGTTATACAGTCTGTTGCTAATTGCAGAGCTCCTCTATTTAAAAAAAATTCCCTGCAAGTTTTGAAAGAGATCAAGCCTCAGGCAGGTACTGTATGAAAAAGTAACTCAAAAGTAACATAAAGCATTATTTTCGATAAAAAAGTAACTAAGTAACTTTTAGTAACTACTTTTTTGTGGAGTAACTCAATATTGCAATGCATTACTTTCAAAGGTAACTTTCCCCTATACTGATCATAGTAAAGGTGGCACAAATTATAAAAGCTTAATTTTCTTAATGTGATTTGGCCATAAATTGACCTGAACGCCTTTTAACATTTTAGAGATTCAATTTCAGATTCCAAATCAGAGGTGCTCTCTTATCAGTACAAGATCTTGGGACAAAAATGAATGAATCTTGATAGAAATTCACTGTGACATGTTGTCAGAACTAGGGCTGCACACAATTTATATATCAAAAGGGGATCATTACTGCAAAAATATCATGTGGAATATCTGTATCCATGGTGCGATAAATAAAAACATTTGTGTGTTGCATGCATGGGTTGTTGAAACAAATTTGGCCAATCGTACTGGGCCTTACTATCTTTATACCCACTTCCCTCAATAGGTGCTATTGGCTAGATCGAGCCCAAAGTGAACTTAGTGTTTGAGAAATGAAAATAAATACTAATGGTGGAATTAGAGACAAGTCAGGATATGATGAGTCAGAATATCAAAATTTCAGAATATAAAAATAGCATTTCTCTAGGAAAATGTGTAGGTGCGTCCCAAATTGCATACTTATGCACTATTCTACGCCATTTTGTAGTATTAATAGTGTAAGTATCGTGCAACCACACTGAATACGTTAAAAAGAATACTTTAAATACCCGGATGATGCACTTATTCAACCGTTAAAATAAAGTGTGGAATGTTGGACACTTCACGCACTCAACAACCCCAGCTTTGCTCACGTAGCGGAAGGGGCGGAGCTTTCGGGCACTGATGTTGGATTACTTTTATTTGTTTTGGATCGTGAAAGCACAATTCTCTTACGCGAGAGTGATTATACTGCCTCCCGACCGTGAATGCGGTTATACTCATGGAAGGTATTATTTGTTACTTTGGCCATTTATTTCACTAATTTGGCAACCGTCAAATGTCATCTGGGAAACTCAATCTGGGAATTTCCGCTTGGTAAAAAAATTGTTTGTGTTCCATTTGGCACTGCATAGGTACATAGTGGATAAGAGCATAGTGTATAGTGTGCCATTTGGGACCCAGCTAAAGTTATATTGCAAGAAATACTGGACACTTTTTCACAATTGGGCTGAACGGTTCTCTTTGCTTAATTGTTCTGTCTTTTACATTTCGATCTTGGCCAGACTGCAAGGATACAATAAAAAAAAAATTCCCACTGTATTGCTAATAATGGGGATAACTGGAATGGAATACAAAGGAGTCAGTCATTGTGTTGGTAACGCAAGTGTAATGTTAACAGTGATGTGGAAGATGATCAGATATTTATGTTTTGGAGACTGACCCTCTCTGTCTCACGCTCTTGATGTTCTTCAGGCCGATCAACAGTTTGGCATAATCGTGGAAAGCTGCAATTTGTTAACACAATACCCCAAAACAATATCACGTGTTGCATGTTTCCCCAGTATTGTGAAACCCTGTTGGGGACAGTACAATTGCAAATGGACTTTGTAGCCAATGACAAATATGCTCCAATGAATTATTAGAGTGTGCGACTTTTCATTTTTCCCAAACAGGGTTTTATAATTCAATTGCACAGTGACAACAGATGTTACATGCGCCTTTTCCACAGGTCGGAGGGTTATGTTATAGCCCCCAGATACTATAAAAATATGAAGCAAACACTTCTAAAGAAAATTAAAAAGACAGTTTACTCTTTTGGTTTATTTTTCACCAAACACTAGTTTATACTCACAGAACACTTGGAATATACAGCACGTCATCTGAACATTCTGTCATCATTTTGCATCTTTTTTTTATTTCATAGTTTAAGACTGGTTGTTATTCACTGTTATTATGGATAAGTGCAGGCAGGATATTTTCTTTTTAAAATTCTCCATTTGTGGTCTGAAAAAGAGAGAACGGGCTACAGCTCAAACTAAACCAATGTAAATAATGACAGAATTTTCATTTTTAGACGGATATCCCTTTGGAGTGGTCGTCTAAGGCTGGACCATTAATCCACAGCTTTTGTTTTCTGTCGTATAGTGGATTATTGAGGATTTGTTTGGATTGCTTCTTCATTCTGCATTTCTCAAAACACTGATGTTAGCGTGTTGACTGATGGAGACCATCTGACTGTTTCTTCACTGCCTTTTTTTGTTTTGCTGAGAATGCAGAAGATGGTAATAGGATGGTTCTGTTTTCATGGTGTTGTGGCTTGCTGTGATCGACACAGCAGATGCTGAGATGCAGGAGCACTGACATTCACTATAAGGACGGTAGAGCATGTGACTTACAACTAGCTTTGGATGAGTAGTTACGTGTGTGACGATGATTGTTATTGATTTTTCTTACCAGTCTAGTCTTGCATCAGTGCTTTGATCTTTCTCCTTGCTGTGACAAACCTCCATGTGTTCCAAAGCACTGATTTATATACAAACCCTGAATTTCAGGCCTTGACACCTGCATTACCTAATACTTGCACTGTTACATTCTACCTGAAAGTGCTGCGTTTATTTGCTATTGTTTTGTAATTTGTAAATTCTCTAAAGGTGCGTATCAAATCTGATACTTGTGCAATATTCTACCTAGGCCTGGGCAATTAATCGAAAAGTAATCGAAATTGACATTCAGAACCTATAATCAATCTAATTTTTCCAGGTAAATTTTTTTTATTACTTGCCCTACCGAGTTACATGTCACGTGACCCCGCTGGACTGATAAATGTTCACCACTTTGCAGCCAGATCTGATCTCTATGGTGTTATTTTAATTACAAATACCGTGAGCACAGTTTTAAAAGTTGAGAGCGCATTCATGTGATACGAGTGTGTGAACTCTTTACTCGCGTGCCGATTTCTTCTGTTCGTGCACAAAACTGCAAATTGCAAGCTCTCAAATATTCGCCGCTGATTTATTTTCACTTTTTCATAAGAAAAAAGTGACTGTTGGTTTTAGGCCATGTGTGTTTTAATTTCAGTTGTTCAATGTTGATGTTCAATACAGTAAATAATCTAATGTTTCCATCAGTTATTTTAAAGTCAAGTAATCTCACTTGTAATATGTGTGCATGTTTACTGTACAAGACTTGTCAGTAAACTATGAGGAAAAAAACCAAAAATAAAATAATCGCTCATTAATCGTAATGGAATTAAAATGTACAATTAATCGAGATTTGGATTTTAGGCTAAATCGCCCAGCCCTAATTCTACGCCATTTTGTAGTATAAATAGTGTAAATAGTGCATTCACATTAAAATGTTTATTTTATTGTAAATAGAAGAAGTGCACTTCAAATACCCGGATGATGCACTTATTTAACTGTTAAAAATAAATGTGGAATGTTGGACACTTCGCACACTCAATGGAAGGGGCAGAGTTTCGAGTGCTTTCGAGTCACTTGCTTCAGCATTTTCAACGTGCTTTGCGCTGGTGTTCCTTTGTCATTTGTCAACCTTTGTCATTTGTTGCTGCAGCTCTGATACAAGTTTAATTTATGGAGAAAATGAAAAAGCACTGCAGTGTTTGGGTGTCCTGTGTTTGCCTGAGGTAATTGGTCTACTGAAATGTGCATATTCCATACAAAGTATGAAGCTGATCTGTCAGTTCTTGTTACGTGACTCGTGGTGCGACATTCTGAAAAGTTAAATTTAGAGTTTGTCTGTTAAGAGATGTTTTCAACTGGGTCACCTGGAATACGCGAGCGCGTTGCTCTCAATATGCGCGCGCAAGCTGCTTGCCTCCGGACTTGTGCTCGCAAAAGACACGATATGTAAACAGCACCATCACAAGGTTTTTTGCCTTATGTCTAATTTAGAGACATGTTACAGGTTATGTTACAGATAAAGATGTAACTATTTTCCTTCAGGAATATGTTTAAGATTTACACTCTAAAACACTGATCATCAACTGGCGGCCCGCGGGCCAAATCCGGCCCGCTGAGCCGTTCAATCCGGCCCGCAACTGGATTCCAAAATTGTGAGGATCTAAATGAAAATAGTGGTTCACACTAGGGCTGTGCAATTAATCGAAATCGAATCACAATCGAGGATGCGATATGACATGTATATTATTTAATCTCCCCCGCTCAGAACAAATGCATGACTGCCGTCTGTATGTGACAGTCGTCTGTGTGTGACAGCCTTACTAGCCAATCGAGTGAGCACACTTTCGTACTGCCCAATCAGAATTGTGCAACCGAACTATGCGGAACGCCCACAATAACAAACAGGAAAGCATGAACGGCTACATGAGGAGCCTCTTACTAAAAAGCAGGGGCGTAGATTTAGCATGGACGAAGGGGACGCGGAGGGGGACCAACTATTAAAATGTCCCCACCAATAATTTAATTCACTTAAAAAAAATCACGCTGTCAATATTAACCTAGACATGTTAACCTAGAAAGGCTGTGCCTTTCCTTGCTGTCATGTGAGAGGCTGTAGCTGCGTTCAGGAAAGCAGCGCCTAAACAGCAGGCGAATTTCCCGTGCAAGAATTAGGTGTGTCAGGTCTGTGACACACAGGTGAGGTTGGCGGCAGCAAAAAAGGACATAAAGAGCTTTTTTCAACGAAGTCACATAAACTCGAGTTCACTACTAAATGAGTCCATCATGATAATCATGGCGTTAATGCTCGTGTTTTCCCCGCTTTAACGCAGAATAAACAGCTAAATACAAAAGTATATGATCCCTGCCTGCCAGTTCTCATGATCTCTCCGAGTAGCATGTGCAATTTCGGTTGAAACAGTTTGTCAAAAAAGCTACAGCCTGTGCTCCATCTTACATTACTACTCATGAGACATGTTTCATTTGCACTACGGCTAAAATAAACGGAAGTCTTTATTAAACTTTCTCTTTATCAGTTGATAAACATTCTTTTAACGTTACACTGTCAGGCCTGTAGCCAGCTTTTTGAATGTGTTATTTTTGCAGTTATTCGCCTGATTTTCTATTTAATTATGAGGTATAAATATTACATTTTAGTGACCTTTTAAGAACTCATTTTTACTGCATTATCTTGTTGGATGGTTATCGTAACCACACTTTTTGATGTACCAAAATATATTTTAAACCATTTTGTCAAATTGCTATCACACTATTTTACTATTTTAACTGTTTCAAGAGTTCACACTTAGATATTGCTTGACGCTAGTAGCAGGTTTGGCATGCTGTCCCGGGAGAGAACCCTGAGCTTGGAGATAATTGAGCCCAGGGCTCCCGCCTGGTCAATTGAGCATGTACGGGGAGTACGAGATCAGGTAGTTCTCGAGAGCTCCCCGTGATAAAGAAAGAAAGGTGGAGAAGGGGTGGATGGGGGGTTTCTTCGGAAAAACGAAGATAAGGGAGTAATGTTTGCTAGGCTATTTATAGTGAGTTTAGATTACTCTGATTGGCTAACTAGTGATTGTAGATGAGGGACCAGCTGTGGTCAATTATATCACATGCTCCTCTCGAAATTAGTTTGTGAAACTTCACTTATTTACAAATGTGCATTTAAACTGTAAGTTTAATATTACAGTTTTATAAAAATAATGAAAATTTATAATAAACAAATATGAAAATATACCTTTAATATACAAATTTATTATCTTTTATATTACACACACACACACACACACACACACACACACACACACACACACACACACACACACACACACACACACACACACACACACACACACACACACACACACACACACACACACACAAATATATAAGTACAATTTCAGAGATGTTTGCTAATATAAGTTACTATCTTTTAAGCTCCTTTTTTAACACTCACTGCATTTTAGCAGTAAGAAGCTAAAATACAAATTATTGAATTATTGACTTGACTACAAAATTAAATCACAAATCAAATTGAAATCGCAATATCTGTCAAATAAATCGCAATTAGATATTTTCCCTAAATCGCACAACCCTAGTCCACACTATTAAAGCAACTAAAAATAACAACAACTGAGTCTCTTGTCAGAATAACCACCATTTATGACTATATTTAGGCTACACTTCGAAATGAGGACAGACTTTGCGGCGTTAAGCATTTATTGTTTCAAACAGATGTTCTCAGATTTTTATTAGATTTTCTTCTTGGGGGTACGGCCCCCAAGGAGACTGTCTAGGAAAACTCTGGCCCTCTGACAAATATAGTTGATGACCCCTGTTTTAAAACGTCTGTGTGTGACAAAATCATGATTAAAATCGAAATTGCAGTATTGTTCAAGAAAATCGTTATTCTTTAGCCCTTATCGCACAGGCCTAGTTTGAATTTCTGGTTGGTAAAAAAACATTAGTGTTTCATTTGGGATGACACTAATTGTATACTTTGTGTACTTTGCTGTTGAGTGTTGAGTGCATAAGTACAAAGTGCATAAGTGCATAGTGAATAGTGTGCCATTTGGGACGCAGTGTAAATTTACAACCTGTGGGGCTGTTTACAACTGGTCACTTCAGTTGTTTTTTCAAATTGGATAACTGTCAGATCATGAAAATGGCAGGTGATATTATCTGAATGCGTTCGAAACAAATCTAAATCTGATCGCTAAAACTACTTCCAAAGCTGCATTCCAGACAAAACTGGACAGGTAAATGCATTTAGTTGTTGAAACCACAGATGTCAATTTTACCCCTCTCAAAATGTAAAAAATATATAAACGTGATGGGATGTTTTTTTTTTTTTTTTTTGTCAATCAATAAACGTTAGAATGTTGAATAAATTTCAAATGGCAGCATTGACAAAAGAGATTGGCCATACACCTGTGGAGCCTCTGTGAATAAAGATACAAATAAAATGTCACAACGTTTTGGTTTTGGGAGAATAGGTTATCCACAGGTTAATGTAAACCTTTTACAGTTTTGAATGATGTCTTGCGTGTATCTGTTCAGCAAAAATAGATAGTTTCATTTACCATAATGACAGTAATCGTGGCGCCTGCCTTGTGTAATTGTGATAATGTTTTACTGGAACATGAGTGAAACACAAAGCCTTCTGTAGCTTACATAAAAATCTTTTGTATGCTGAATAGAATATCTAGCATATAAATTTCTGTAATGAATAGTAATAATTAAATAAAATTCAATGTCTCTGACGCTTTAGTCAATGTAACCTAGTTTAATTTGCATATAACGCAGGATCTGAAGTTTGGATTTATATGCGTTTAACAGAGACACACATTTATTATCATTTTTCAAAAATCATATAGCTGTCAGAGAAAATGCTTTCAAAATGCAAGTGTTTAGGTGTAAAAAGACCTGTGTGAAGTCTACAACACCACAATTTCTCTCTTTTATTTCAGCAGATGGCAACTGAAATTGCCAAATTAAGTAAAATATTATTAAACACATTAATAAAAAAGCATTGTTTTGTTAATTTAATAAAAATATATAAATCTATATCTTGTGTCTTTATTAAAATTATTATTATTATTTTAATATTGACATAAATTATAACATTATTTTCTCAATAATAAATGTGTGTCTGTTTTTATTGTAATAATACTATAATAATAATAGTAATAATAATAATGATGATACATTTTGTATATTATATTATATTATATTATATTATATTATATTATATTATATTATATTATATTATATTATATTATATTATATTATATTATATTATATTATATTATTATTTAATATCAAAGTTCATTACACATTATTTGTTGAATTATTTAGAATTTTAACCATAATCTAATAGTGGTAACATTTTTTTTATTCAGATGTGTTTTTAAGGCAGTGACTGTAAAATTTAAAGCAAATTTAAACCATTTGGGATCAAGAAATGATAATGTTTGCTGCTTTACCAAAGGTTAATTGAGTTTATCAAATGAAGACTATACAGTGTTGTTTTAGATTTGGTAATTAAATTTCTTTACATCGATATTGAAATATTTTACCAAAAACCATAAAGCACTGTTTATTTCTTTTTTTATCTGTGCTTTAATTTTTTAATTACATTTTTATATACATTTTTGGATATATTTTATGCATATGCACTTACAAAATCATCCGAATCAATGTAAAATTGTGAATTCTTCCCAAACAGTTACTTAAGTCATATTGTGAAATCATATTCATATCACAGTATATATCGCAGAAATACAAAATATCGCAATGTCAGTTTTTTCCAATATTGTGCAGCCTTATTATATTATATTATATTATATTATTCATTCATTCATTTTCTTGTCGGCTTTGTCCCTTGCGGGGTCACCACAGCGGAATGAACCGCCAACTTATCCAGCACGATTTTACGCAGCGGATGCCCTTCCAGCCACAACCCATCTCTGGGAACTTCCACACACACATTCACACTCATACACTATGGACAATTTAGCCTACCCAATTCACCTGTACTGCATGTTTTTGGACTGTGGGGGAAACCGGAGCACCCGGAGGAAACCCACGCGAATGCAGGGAGAACATGCAAACTCCACACAGAAACGCCAACTGACCCAGCCCAGCCGAGGTTCGAACCTGCGACCCAGCGACGTTCTTGCTGTGAGGCAACAGCACTACCTACTGCGCCACTGGGTTGCCTATATTATATTATATTATGACATAGGCAACCCAGTGGCGCAGTAGATAGTGCTGTTGCCTCACAGCAAGAACGTCGCTGAGTCGCAGGTTCGAACCTCGGCTGGGCTGGGTCAGTTGGCGTTTCTGTGATGAGTTTGCATGTTCTCCCTGGGTTCGCGTGGGTTTCCTCCGGGTGCTCCGGTTTCCCCCACAGTCCAAAGACATGCAGTACAGGTGAATTGGGTAAGCTAAATTGTCCATAGTGTATGAGTGTGAATGTGTGTGTGGAAGTTCCCAGAGATGGGTTGCGGCTGGAAGGGCATCCGCTGCGTAAAATCGTGCTGGATAAGTTGGCGGTTCATTCCGCTGTGGCGACCCCGCAAGGGACAAAGCCGACAAGAAAATGAATGAATGAATGTTATGACATGTTAAAATCAGCAGCACTGTCATGCATAATGTTTAAAAGTTCTAATACATTCTCTCATACACCCCTCTGCATTTATTGGGTTTAAATAATGTAAGGTTTATGTAATCATGCAAATGAATGTACAGTAAGTGCATTCCTTTTTTTTTTTTTTTTTTTTTTTTTTGGTGAGGTTGTATGTTCATGCCACTCTCTTGTTTGTTGTCAGCTTATGTCAGCATTCAGTGTGTTTTTATATTTAAAGGCTTTCAAGGCAGAAGTGCTTTGCGTGTGTTGGACTGTGCATCGAAGCGCACTGTCTTAGCGCTGACCTTTGTGTCTAAAGATGTTAGGCTTTAGGATAAGGGCAAGTCTGAATTTTAGCTCTTTGAGTTTGTCGCTTGTTGTATTAAAGTCAAAACATTGTCATAAACAAATGTAGTTGTTTTATAAGGCCTTTTTATGGGCTCGACAAGTTGGTTCAAATACTAAACTCACTGTTATAAGCGAGTGCAAATTGCCCCCAATAAGTTCCCGAATCGTCCGAGAGGCTTGAAGACTTGTATGGAGATAAAAGATGAGGCTTGAGTGGAGCGCTGGGTTAATCAATGCTGAGAGCTGGATGTCCACACCGGCGCTGCCTGACCCTCATCTCTTTGATGGGAAGCAGGTGTCCTGTTGTCATCGATGAGGGGCTCATTGATCAAAGGCTCTTCAGGAGTCCGGCGCTCATCCATCAGACTCCAGCGGCCAGGCAATGTCACCCAAACGAGCTCTGTCAGAGCCTCTCTTATCCCACATCACATGAAAGAAAGCGCTTCACTAGACGAGCAAAAAAAGTCAACCGATAGGGCTTTTTTGATCACTTTTAATGTATCTCCAAATCTAGAATTTGTCACATTTTACAATAAGGTTTCATTAGGTAATGTATTTACTAACATGAACTAATGATGAACAATATTTGCAGAGCGTTTCCTAATCATCATTCACCATTTACTAATGCATTATTGTAACATGCAGACAATGGAGTTAAGGATCCACGTGTAGTACTTTATTCAACAGAGAATGGTCAGGCAGGCAATGGTCAACAAAGAAGCAAAACAGGAGCATATAGGCAATCCGAAGTCATAGTCTAAACAGGCAAATAATCAGGCTAGGCGGCAGAGAATCACAGAAAACAAGGCAAGGATCCATACTGGGAAAGACTAGACTGAATAACATGCTTAGAACTGCTACCGGAAACAAGACTCAGCCCTGATGTGTGTGTGTGTAAGATGGGATTTGTAGTTCTTTTGGTGGCAGATTTGTAGTTCTTCAGCGATCTGTATGGACTAGATCGCTGGTGATCGTGACAATTATTATCGTCCAAAGTCATGCTTGTTAACATTAGTTAATGCAATGAGTTAACATGAACAATGAACAACTGTATTTTTGTTAACTAATGTTAACTAACATGAAAAATACTGTAATAAATGTATTGTTCATTGTTCATGTTAGTAAGTGCATTAACTAACATAACCGTTGTTTCTTTTAGTGCAATTTGCAGCATGAAACTGAATTTGCCTTGATTAAGGTATATTAACTTGTTCTGCTACTTGAACAGCTGTATTTAGAAACAGTCAATCATCTTTTAACAATTAGGGTGATTTTGTTGGGGAGTGCAGTATGGAAAAATCAATGGGTTTAACACTGCATTTTTTTATTTTAGAATGTTTCATACACTGTAAAAAAATTATTCATGAAATTTACGGTAAAAACATGCGATTGCTAGGATTTTACTGTTAAAAATAGGGTAGAAACTGTAAAAGAAATGGAAGTTTAATTTACAGTGTTACACACCAATGTTTTTAAGTATGAACACATTGTACCTTTGTTACACAAACACAAACTAAAAACATTAGCATGTGGGGATGAGAAAGTCATATGATGTTCATTGTAAACCAATGCTCATTGCAAACTCCTATTTGCACAAGCAGATAAATACACTAATATATATAGAAGGCATTCGGTGTCAATCACATAGATACTAAACACTATCATGGTAACACATACAATTATAATAATGCAATACACATACAGTAATGTATCAAAATTACATGTAGCAAAACTCTAATATCTCAAAACTCTACATAATAATGAGAAAGAAAATCCATTCTAATAATAATCTAAAAACCATAGTAATATCAACAAAAAATCATAAAAAGTATGAAAATAAAATGTACAAAAATTTAATGTATATATTAAGGAAATCTACTGTTTTTTTACAGTTGAAATCAAAGCCATTTTTACAGTGTATCGTTCACTCATAATCCTTGCAAGATTTAAACATACAAAACATCATACATTACAGGTAATACACTGTATGATGTCATTAATTTTGATTTCATCTATAAAATGTTTAATTTTAGAATATTTTAGTCTGATATAAAGGAGAAATGGATTTGCTTGTCCACTTTAATGCCACTGATGTTGACAGCTAGCTTTTCTGATAGTACACACCAGCACATTTCCACTGTAAACATTGTGTTTGGAAAACAATAAATACAATATAAGATAAACTGCCACAACATGGCACTGTACAGTGTCTCAAAATTCCCAGATACATTGCTGGAGTTATTCTGTGCTTGCACGTTTCTCATATTTTCTCGCTCCCTACTGCATGCGTGAATCAGTGGGCAGAACTAAAAAGGCAGTGGGGTAGAAGTAGGCGCTGACCTTCTTTTACAGAGACTGTCTTCTGTTAGACTATGAAATATATACTTTAGCATTATGAGACAAAATATAAAATGAACTATTTTAGCAGCTTAGCCTTGATGCAAGCTAATGAGACAGTATTACGTTCTGAATGACCCATGACCCATTTAAAAGAATACAAAAGTGTTGAAAAAATGTTTTTACTATCAAGAATTATTTTTAACTTAAAACTAAAACAATAACTTAAAGGCTTGACATAATGATTCAGGAAAATAGCACCTGCTTCAAATGTTATCACTCGATTGAATGGGCGTTATCAGTGGTTATCAGCTGATAGATATGGGCCAGTAGGTGCCTTCTGCGCCTACTGGTAGGCTCAGAAGGCTTTTAGCATTCATCCACATAGTTAATCAGCTATACTAATAGAGAAGACTCCAGATCCAGATCAGTTTTTACATTTTTTACAATTTTACAAAACGAACCAAAATGCAGTCATGTGACAAAATCTACATCACTTACTGTCCAGATGTTATTGAACGCATTTCCTAAACTGCTTTTCAATTGGTCAGAATTAACGTGGAACTACCGCAAATAAACAATCCGGCAGACACACAATGTCGCTGCGCTGGCTGACGCAGTATCCCTGGTCATAGTATACTATGTAGTTTGTATGCATTACTTTAGACAAACTATTCATTTCGAGAATGAAGGGCGGCTGGGGCTGGAAAACAATGTTTTAATGCATTGCAATCGGCGAAAGCATTAGGAGAAGGCGTGAAATAATTTAGCTAAACTGCGACATGGTCATCTTTCGGAAATATCACCAATGATCCATCAGATAATGTTTCTCCCTCTCTCTCTCTCTCTCTCTCTCTCTCTCTCTCTCTCTCTCTGTTTAAAACTGTTGGTAAAGCACTGTCAACAAATATTTTTCCTCCAAACCCCATAAGATAGACAGCACATTGCACTACGGCAGCTGGATTAGTCCAAAAAGGCGCAGTACTTTTTGCGGTTGGGTCTGTTTTAGTTTTGATCACGTTCTCACCACAAACGAACCGCTCCAGGGTTCGTTTGAAAGCGTACCAAGACCACCTCTTCAAGCAGGTCTCGGTACGCTTTTTTGGTGCGCTTTTGGTGCGTACCCGAGTGCGATTGCTACGTTCTCACCTGCGCAAACGAACCGCACCAAGAGGGAAAACGAACTCTAGTGCGATTCAACCGAACTAAATAAGGCAGGTGTGAAAGCACCCTTAATATGACTATAAGATGCTATTTGTTGTGATTCTTTTTTTGATATTGAAACAATAATATTTTTTATATATATATATTTTTTTTTTTGGCATACCTTCATTCATTTATTTTGATGGTTTGCCAGAAAATATAAAATATTTTGTGCTACTGCAGAGAGAAGGCACTGTATCTTTATCTGTAGCGTTATGTATCTAAATGAATAGTTCAGACAGAAATGAAAAACTGTTGTTAATTTAGTCACCCTCAGGCAATTCAAGATGTAAAGTAAGTGACTTTTATTTGTCAGTAGAACAGAAGAGAGAGGAAATCTTTGATCCTTGGGGACTTATAAAAGGCAAGTTAGTGGCCACCGATTTTAACTTGTTTATTTGACCTCTATATGCTTTTTACTATCCCTAAAGTAACTCTTCTTAATTGAGATTGAGCACATAATTGTAATCTTTTAATCTTTTAAATATAGGTCTTTTAAATAAAGTACAATTTTGATAAACAATACACATATCAGTTTGTGTTTGCACTGGGGGGTGAATGATACATGTGATCGCGTGATGATCCCATTGAACCATTCAGACGAGGCTTTCAGTTTATAAACCAAACGATTAGCCATGGATATTTGGAAAATAAGGAGCCTAAAGTTTGTGAAACATACTGTAATGTTCTCAGTACCTCTGCGCTCAACAAGGCAGCCCAAATTGATGTACTGTAACAGGCAACGCGCGGTCTGAAAGAAAAACACCAGTCAGTCAGTCAGTCAGCCATATGCTGTACAAACTCATTGAAATATGACTCGTAACAATAATGCGATTACCAGAACATAATAACTAGATTAGGGTGCATGTTCACTGATGCTGGAAACAGTGCTCCTCCAAAAAAGCTCAGATGTGAGCACCTGAGAGAGCATCTGCATTATGCATTTAGCTCATTTTCTAACTGTCGGCGTATTAATAAAAACGTTGAGCAATTATTGCTACACTTGAAATTGATGTTCAGCTCCTCATCACACTGTTCTCGTTAGAATTATTCACTAATAGCTATAATTGAGCCCTGTTACATTACTCCTTCATGAGCCCATTTCAGCCAGACCTCATCCTGGCTGTGCCTGAAACCTCTGTCCCTATAGCCGGAGGCTATTTTGCACTGCAGGTGACATTAAAAGTCAAGTAAATCTGTGCTGTCCACAGAAAATGCAGACACTTACTGAGTAAAAACATACACCATAAAGAGTTCCATAGAGATTTTAAAACATTAGCTTTTCATTTGTTTATATCTACTGCAATATTACATTCCTTTTTCTATATAAGGAACTGTTTTTGCTTAAAGGTGCTGTATGTAAGTTTTTGACTCTTCTAAAGCATAAAAATACAATAATATGTGTGCAGATATTTAAGAAACATCCCAAGTGAACATACTTGTTTAACTGACTAACAATGCTGAAGTCAGATATTCTGCTTTGAAAATGTTTTTTTCCGTGCCGGAACGATGTCTTTGTTTAGGTAATTTTCACATGCACATGCCAGTTTAGCCAATTATAATTCAGCACCCCGGGTTGCCTTGTTGGAAAACAGCATATTTCATTCATTCATTCAGAAAGACTCTGAAAGCATGCGTCCATGAGCGAAATGCTACAGTGTAGTGGAAAGTATCAGATGTCAAAATGAGACAGATTCAGTTCCACATGACGTTAATTAGCAAATGACATAAATATTAGGAACGTGAGCAGGTTACATCGCGTGTCCTAACAACACGCAGTGACGAGATTGTTATGAGTGATGAGCCATTTGGCTGTTTGCACCACAAAACACGGCAGAAATTTAAATACAGCCTTTCAGAAGCACAGAATATGCACTCACTCACAAAACGGTAAGGTTTAGAATCTATTTAATACATGTTAACCCTCTTTAACATCATTAAAGGTGAAGTGAACTTTCTGCTTTCAGTATATGGTAATACATGTCATGTAAAATGCATTCAAACTCGCATTGTTAGCATTTAGCACTGAATAAAGCACACGAGGCTTACCTGAGGTGATCTGTCATAGGTTTCTGTTGTTCAGCTGTGAGAAATAGAAGCCGCTTCTAATAAATCAATTCAAGTTGTTGGTTAGAACCAAAACTCCTTTTAATATGGAGAATATTCCCTCAATCGCGTGTCGTTGCTTTTATTTAGAACACAGTTTAAAATCCCTCAAACTGGCAACCCGGCGTACCTTTATTATGATTCAGGACTGCAATACCTAGTTCAACCACTGGGTGTCAAACTTACATACTGCACCTTTAATGTGCTGCTAAGAAGACACCCCAGAAGATGGATCAAGTATAGCTACATCATTGTTCCTAGTAAAGAAAAGATCATGTTTTATGATCTTAACAAATTTGAAACTTAAACTTTAAATAAATGGGTGGCACAGTGGCTCAGTGGTTAGCACTGTTGCCTCACAGCATAAAGGTTCCTGGTTCGAGTCAGAAGCCCAGGAGGCATTTCTGTGTGGACTTTGCAGGTTCTCCCCATGTTTGTGTGGGTTTCCTCCAGGTGCTCCGGTTTCCCCCACAGTCCAGATACATGAGCTATAGGTGAATTGAATAAACTAAATAATGTATGATAGCTGTAGTGTATGATTATGTATGTGAATGAGAGAGCTTATGTATGTGTTTCCCAGCAATGGGGGTTCACGAGTTAGTGTACTATCAGCAGTGGTGGAAAGAGTACTGAAAAATCCTACTCAAGTAAAAGTACCATTACTTGCCCAATTATGCAGTGCAAGTAGAGTAAAAGTATCTGTTGTAAATGTTACTCAAAGTATGAGTAAAAAGTAGCCCTTTTAAAAGTACTCAAACAGTTTGTTGTATTTATAAATCGCCCATGTCTTGAGGTTGTTCAATATGATGCGATTTACTTTCTATGTGTGATTTGATTGGACAGAATTCACAGAACTGATTTTTCTATTCCCCATAGGCAGGAAAAAATTAAGTAGTGACTGCAGGTTCAAGGCAAATTACAATTTCTGAAAAAAACTACTCAATTACAGTAATTTAAGTATTTGTAATTTGTTATTTTACACCACTTACTATCAGTGGGTTGTGGCTGGAAGGGTGTCTGCTGCATAAAACATATGCCAGAGTAATTGGCAGTTGATTCTGGTGTAACGACCCCTGATAAATCGGGGACTAAGCTGAAGGAAAGTGAGTGAGTGAGTTTTAATTTTCAAAAATTAGAATCATGGATAATTTGCTGTATTAAAATAACTTATGCGTCGGGAGGCTTGTGCTCCAGATTGATACAAACATGTTCAGGACCATTTGTTGACATTATAAATTAAAGGTAATTGTTGTATAATAATGTTGTAAATAATGTATTGTAATTTGCCAAGACAGATTGATTCACTTCTTAAGTCCTCAATGTCAGCAAGAGCCACAGATATTAATTTTGCTTTGCATGTAGTGTTGAAGTCAGAATTATTAGCCCCCGTTTATTTTTTCCCCCAAGTTCTATTTAACGAAGAGAAGATTTTTTCAACACATTTCTAAACATAATAGTTTTAATAACTCATTTCTAATAACTGATTTATTTTATCTTTGCCATGATGACAGTAAATAATATTTGACTAGATATTTTTAAAGACACTTCTATACAGCTTAAAGTTACATTTAAACAACACAGGCTCATTCTGAAAACGTAGTCCCGTGGATGTTTCTGGAGACAGCGAATTATGTAGCAGGAGTTACGTCTGGCTGCATTTCATTTTTTAAGCGAATGCTACGGGGCGGTATGACGCAGTTACTTTTGGCGCTTACCGGCTGACCGCTTACCTCCATGTGGAGGCCTTTTCCGCCGCAACCAGTTTGTCCCGTTAGCTCGTCGTGTACGTCGGCGGACTTGAGACGCAGAGAGGAGTTGACCACGACGACGACGACCGGGTTCGAGTCCGGGGAAGAGCAGTTCCAGAAATCAGGTAAGACAAAAACAGAACCGCACTCGCGAGAGACGTTTGATATAGCCTAGGAAAAAAGCACACACAGCGGCCTCTCGCAAAAACTGCAAAAATACGTACCTCCCGGGACGTACTGTATGTCGCGGTCTCCAGAAACGTCCACGGGACTACGTTTTCAGAATGAGCCTGGGTTGCATTTAAAGGCTTAACTAGGTTAATTAGGTTAACTAGGCAGATTAGGGTAATTAGGCAAGTTATTGTATAATGATGGTTTGTTTTGTAGACTATCGGAAAAAAATAGCTTAAAGGGGCTAATAATTTTGTTCCTAAAATGGTGTTTAAAAAATTAAAAACTGCTTTTATTCTAGCCGAAACAAAACAAATAAGACTTTCTCCAGAAGAAAAAAAATACTTTCAGACATACTGTGAACATTTCCTTGCTCTGTTAAACATAATTTAGGAAATATTTAAAAAAAGAAAAAGAAATCAAAGGGGGCTAATAATTCTGACTTCAACTGTACATGTTTAATTGACTCTTAAAGTTCTAGTAACCATTGACTTGCATTTTATGAACCATTTCTGTAAGTACCAATTCTTATTTTTTAAAATTCTAAGAAAATGGATGTCCTGAGTAGATCAACAACAAATTATTCTTTAATGAGCCAAGCTATTTTAAGTGACTGTATAAGGTACAGTGCACGTGTATAAATGCACTTCACTTTTAAACTTTAGCACCTATATTTACCGTATATCTTAGGATTTGACAAGCGCAATATTGGTTCTAAGACACAGTATAGTTCTACTAGTTCTATAGTCTTAAGGATGAGTGATTATAGATTGGGGCAAGAAGAGGATGTGCTGCACACCGTCACAGAGGTAATTTGGAAAAGTCACAGGCCTCCAGCATGTCAAAGCACAGCTAATTGACCTACATGGGCATTTAAATGGTGCTTCAGACAGGCCGCCCGTCGTCGCCTCTGCTCACACATAGGCACACCTGCTTAAATGAGTGACAAAAGGCACATGCAGGGGGTGCAGAGAAATAGGGCATGTAAGGTCTCTGTTGTACAGCTGTGAAATGAGGCTGGATCCCAAACTCAGCCAACGGCCGTTGAATTGGATAGAGTGACTCTGGAAATGGGAATTTATCAATTTTTTAAATCTGTTTTCTTGACATAAAAATGACCAATAAAAAAAGTTTTATAAAACCAAACATGAACCAATTTGAGTAAAGCCATTAGCATTAAAAACGAGTCTCAGCTTTATGTAGTTCTCATTTGGATGTGGGTGGTTGACATTTAGGGATGAATATTTAGGGAGGAAATGCGGAGAACAAGACAAGAAAATTATATAGTTTGCACATAACCGTGTCTACTTTGAAAAGTGTATAATAATTGGATTTTTTTTCTTTTCTAACATATCTTGTTTTTGTCACAGTAGGATTTAAGTAACAGCAGACTTTTTGAAAGGCATACAGAAAGAAACACTGAGTATTTATGCACAGGTCCATATAGCAACAGTGCTTTAAATATTATGCTGACCAAAGGCATTAATGCAGATTTGTGTGTGAGAAAACTGACCATAGATCTAAAAATAGGCCATGTCATGAAAAAGTTACAAGGCAAAAGTCTCTTCCTCGCTTCCAACGTCCTTCAGAGATGTTATCTGTTCCTCCTGGCTGAGCAAGGACTGATTCCCCATAAAAAAATATATGAAGCACGAAAATATGGTGTCACATCACATTTGATTTTTATCTCTCTTTTTATAATTGTATATATATATTTTTTATCTTAAATGGTGCTATTGTCTGTCTGTTTGTTGTCCTTTTTGTTTAAAAACACAAATAAAAACTAATTGAGACTTGTCATAGGATCTAAAAAAATAAACAAATAAGTAATGTAAGCTGTTAGACAAACGTCAACATTTTTATTCCAATTGCTTTCATCAAAAGCAACTTTAATTGCATTTAGAGTATAAAATAGCATTTTTAATAGGTGTTTTTCTATTTATTTTTTATGTACAGTGCTGTTATTATTGCTTTTTTTGTATTTTTTTTTATTGCCAATAACAGGCAATTACCATGAAAATATTACTTTTTGCAGAAAAAGAGAATGACAAATTTTAAAGAAGTATTACAAAGAGAAAGATAGTGAGAAAGAAAAAAAGACAATAAAATAATAATAGTAATAAAATATAAAAATAAAAACAAAAAGAAGAGAGAGAGGGCACATGAACTTTCAGAGCAGCAGAAATCTTTCTGTAATCTTCCCCAGCCTTGTGCCTCGTGACAATTCTGTCTCGGAGGTCTACAGACAATTCCTTTGTCTTCATGCTTGGTTTGTGCTTTGACATGCACTGTCAACCCTGGGACCTTATATAGACAGGTGTATGTCTTTTCAAATCATGTCCAATCAACTAAATTTACCACATGTGAACTGTGAAAAGAGAAAGATAGTGAGAAAGAAAAAAGACAATATAATAATAATAATAATAATAATAATAATAATAATAATAATAATAATAAATTAAAATAAAAGCAAAAAGGAACGAGAGGGCACATGAAAAAAAACTAATTAATGGAGAATATTAAATAAAGCAAATGTTTTGGAAGTTTTTATTGCTTACTTGTTATTCGACTCTGAAATGGTACAGATCAAATTCTTGTTTAAAAAATACAAAATTTGGTTTGCATTTAGTATATTTACACTTATGTATAAAAAAACTTTCCAATAAATAATATTAGTTTTATACAAAAACTTGAATTAAGGAATTGTTTTTTTCTAATGTAAAACCCCAAAATAATATGTCTATAGCTTAAAGAAAAATCACCACAAATCTTTTGGACAATTAGAGTATTCACATCAGACCAGAACGACTTAACAAAGGGACATTCTCAAAATAAGTGAGCAACAGGACTCAGAAGAAGTCTCAGAGAAAGAGCAAGAGACGTCAATGTCATTTTTGAATTTCTGTAAAAATTGTTTGACTGGTAAAATCTGTGAATAATTTCTTTCATTTTATTTGTAAAAAAAATCTGAGTGTTAATATGTTTGCTGTTGTTCTATTATAATTTAATTATTAATATTTTTGTTATTCTTGTATTTGTATTAATGTGTTGTTTTTTTTCATACGAGTTTTACTTTGACCTCTTGTGCTTCAACTCATTATACTTGCCAAAATCATACATGTTTATGTTTACAAATGACAGATTTTTTTTTTTTTTTTTAATAAAAGTGTCTTTAAGTGCTGAAGCAATAGACACCAAAACCAATGCTACATTAGCTGCCATTTTAAATAATTTTATTTACCTACTGCTAATACTGCTAATTTTTCTTCTTTCTCACCTCCATAATCACTCCATAATTCACTCTCCGGCAGTACATTAATTTAGCATTTTATCAATTTCCTATTATCTAGTTTGACACAAAATGCATCAGTTTTGACTTTGCATGCTGACCCAAGGGGAAGCAGAGCACTTTGATTAATGTATATTCAACCACTTACTGTCTCTCTTTTTTTGTGTCGGCAAAGGACAAGATTAGCATTATTGACTCATTCTGAACAATTAAGAGGTTTAGCGAGCAGCCACCCTGAATTGATTTATTACTCCGGAACGTTGTTTAGATAATGCTGTTTACTTGTCTGAAGCAAATTTACCTGTGTCACTTGGATAAGTTGTTTATCAAGCCTCTGAATCATCGTCTGGATTCTTATACAATCCACCCTGAAGACCTGAGATTGAAATGCCCAATCTGAAACTCTCATCGCTGTCGGATCAGCTTCATTGTTCGCTGCTGTGTGCCGGTTCTGTCCCCAGCAGTGCCACTGAGTGACATATTCAGATACGCTTGACAACCTTACAAAAGGAGCACAGAACATCTAAGATGCATGATGTTGACACCAACACAGTCAGATCTGGTCCGGGTGTCATAACGTCGCATAAAAGATCTTGTTCTATGAACATGGAGGTCTTTGTCTCAGGTAGAGGTTAGCAGATGGAGCTGACACCATTAATATTTACAACTCTAAATGAAATGAATACATTTGGACTGTCAGTCAGGGCACAATGGAGGCAGTCAGCAGAAAAAAGCTCCCTGGAGAGCTGAGGCTAAGGCGTCTGAGAGCAATGAAATATTAACACCAAATACTAGGGATGAATAAAACAAAATCGCTTTCTGAGGGAAATAGTTTTGAAGGTGTACTGGGAGTGTTAAACCTAAAGCATACTGTGTTTTTTATGCGTAGACAAGATATGTAATACTATCAGTGCGTGAAGCCTTTTAATGAAACTTTCATTGTCAGAATGCACTCATCAATAAAGCACAACAGCCAATGAATGTCATGAGACTGTATTTGCATTTATGATGCAATGGTTTGTTAGGATTATGCACATACATCTCAGACATTATGTTGTCTTCCGTTAAAAAAAGTGTGATTGCACTTAAGAAATCAAAAAAATTGCTGCCTAATGCTGTGTTCACACCAGACGCGGAACGCACGGCTAAATCGCGCTATTCTCGAGTAAATAGACGCGTGAACATTTGAGTTTACTCGCTTCATTCGCGCGTCAAACTCCGCTTCATTCACGCGTCAAATTCACTTCAGAACAGACGCGGATTCGCGTCATGGGCAAGGCTTCTGTCTGCCCGTTGACTGTAGCTTCATTGCTAAATGGCTAACATGGATTTTATTGTGAAAATAACTGTGTTCATGTGCTTTATGAAGGCTGAAAAACAGCGTCGATACGTTTGGACCAGTGTCTGAGTCCACTAGATACTTTCTGAGGTGCACCCAGCTCTGTGAGCTCATAAACTCCTCCAGAAACTTATCCTGTATGACGGAGGCTTTCAGCGGTGCTTCTGACTGAGCCAAGCCCAGTTTGATGAACTATTGTCGGTGTCGGCTGAAGGATTTCCCCCAGGACACCAACAACAGGTGCTACTTCACAATCATGCCCCCACAAGAGCAAGCTCCTGATTGGTTAACGCTGCGCGAATGTCCGCAGAAGTTCAGATTTTTGAACTCGAGCGATTTGCGCGGTAAACGCGCAAAACGATCAATTCGCGCCCGCGCCATTCGCGCAATTTGCGTCATCCGCGCCGCGCCATTCACGCAATTTGCGTCATTCACGCCGCGCCATTCGCGCAATTCGCGCCGCAGAATGCCTATTCACGCATTTGCATTGCTTGCATTGCGCATTTGCATTGACTTAACATGTAAATCACTCGCGATTGACACTTCTTCCATGTCTGGTGTGAACGCAGCATTAACATGGTCAAAATATGTGTGTTGAAACAATCAATTTTGCATTTAAGGGATGCAAACTAAATTTTTAAGTGATTTTGGCCCTGATTGCCTTCCATACCAAGTATATGTGTATAGTACAATGGGGTTTGAATTGCTTTTATACACACAGAATGGTTTTCCAAGAATTTTCAAAGCTCTTACGTGCTTTTGAATTGTTTTTGCACTACTAAGTTTGACCATGAGGTGAACCAGGCGGTTGTCTAACTGTCACAAAAGACAACGACCTAGACTCATTGGAAATATGCGCCCAGGACTAGATTTTTGAGAACCAATAAATATGTATCCAGTTTTCTTGCAGTTTTTGTTTTCACAAATCCACTAGAGGATTGTATTAACTTTCTTGTGCACTTCGTTGTGCATAATATATCAGCTTTATATCGACTGACTCACCCACATTTTTCCCTAAACCCAACCAATAGTGTTTTCAAAAGCAAAGAGGAAGACAAAACATCCATTGTGACCGCATGCTTTTTCTACGACTTCATAGGCTCCTTTTTTGGGTTTCATTTTACCTGGTGTTTGGAACCATCCTTCGCCAGACTAAAACCCCAGTCCCGCTCCACCTCCCAAGTCTGGCACTGCCGAGCAAACCAGTCATTACAATTACATTTATTCATTTAGCAGACACTTTTGTCCAAAGCAGCTTACAATTCAAGACAATTATACAAAGTAACTTGTTTGTGCTCAGAGAATTTAGTGCTAGAGTAGGAGTTTTTTTTAAAGAAAAATAAAGAGAGAGAGGCAAAAAGGGCTTTTACAGGTCGTGGTCATGCCAGAAAAGCCATTTATACAAAGGTAAGCAGTCAGAAGTACCTCCCTGTAGCATTCATTTTACACATAAAAAGCAGCCATATGTTCACGCCAGCACATATCCTCAGTTCTCAAAAATGTACATCAGGGCACATTTTCCCAATATACCTGTGTTGAAAGACATGTAGGAGTGGAAACACCAACAAATAACTGAAGACTGCAAAAACAATGTGTGGGTCCTGTGGGGATTATATATGTATATACCTGCAACACTTTTTAAATAAGTATTAAAACATGTCAGTCAATAACAAAATATTGATTCCTCTATTCTAAGGCGTTAAGAATAAAAAAAATCTGATATAAAGATTGGAAATTATTTGATCAACTCCTCTTTAAGTGTCTTTCAGCAAACTATTAATTTGACTCTCGCTTGCTAATAATGTTTGGAAGTCTGATGCGTTTTGGCGAACAGGTTCATTCAGAGTGTTTGCTTCAGAAAACTGGTTTAAAGAAAAATTCAAATAGTCAAATGTGAATGCATATTGTTGATAATAAACTTTCGTTTAAGTCAATGGTGTTTGTTTTCGCTATTTTATTCTGTGAATCTACATTAGGTCAAATAGACTAAACTGCTTAGACAAGATTTTTTACACAAGGTTTGAACTTAATGCACACAATATAAAAATTGAGACACAATTGTGGATTTGTTTTTATCTCTTGTTTTGTCTCGAGTTTATGTAAAAATTATCCAGTCATTTGCAAACCCATTTGTCCACCACTGTAAGTTTTGTGCACCACTCTGTCTGAATGCATGACAATATAAGAGGTTTATTTTTATTCTTCTGAAAAAATAGTGCTGAAAGGAGGCTGTTCCATAACACGACGTCCACCAACATCTGATTGACAGATACAAAGTTGCAATTGTATAATTATTTCAGCATAACGTTTGCTGTTTACAATTTACATTTTATACAACTGCACTTTAGTTATGGTATGTTGGAGCGCCAGCCATCCAATAAATTATGTGATGGAAAGAGCTTATTTTTACTGCATACTGCCACAGTGTGAGAAGATGAATAAAAAAAAAAAAGAGTTGCAACAACAGTGTGAAATCAATTCCAGAACCAGCAGTCAGAGTCAATTCCAAAACAGCCCTAACTGTTCGTATGCTAATGTAAGTGTAAAGTAAATGTATTTTTGGGAGGCTTTAATGGTTTTTTGGACTTTAATACCTTTTTCAGTAATAACTATGCACTGAGCCCTGGTATGTAAGTATATACAGAGTATATATTCTTTAGCATTTGGGGTTCAGTAGAGCTCACAATACAGTAATAGTGAGGTAAGATCAATATTGAGGTAGGTAACAAACCATGAATCTGGCCAGAAGGCTTTTTGGTGTCTACCTCCTGTATTTATCAGTGACACACACAAAGAGCTGATGTGCTCAAAACTGAGTAAATTGGATAAAAGAATAATAAAGCTCAGAAAGAAAATGAATCCATGTTGGCAGTCACAGTTATGCAAGGTGTCTGTGGGTATCAGGTGCAGGATGGAACGGAGATCATTTTTATTATTATTTTTTTAATGGTTGTTTGTTTTTTGCTGCCATGCATTTGCTGCCATATTTATCTGAATGATTTGAAAGCATTGCTGTCAGGTGGATGTTTTGCATCTCCTTATTTATTTATTTTTTTATAAATCAATGCTATCAGTCACTCTGTCTGTCTATGGACATGGAAAATGTAACCAATGAAAAGTATTAAAAAGAGGTTGTCTGTTGTTACCACAGTCCTCAAACACCAAAACAGTCTTAGTAAAATATAGCACTGAATTCAGCCATGCTATTTAATGTATGAATGAGTCTTTTGGAATGAAATGATTATAGTTTTTGTTGGTAAGATTATAGGTTGAGAAATAATCACGGTTTCAGGATCACAATAATTATGCATTTATTAATTTCACAACACTATTAATTTATAAAATCCCCTGAAAACTCCTTATATTTTAAAGAGTTATTTATTGCTGCTCAGTAACCATGCAATCTATTTCAACATTTCAAAAATGGGCGTTTATATACAGTTGAAGTCAGAATTATTAGCCCCCCTGTTTATTTTTTCCCCAATTTCTGTTTAACGGAGAGAAGATTTTTTCAACTCATTTCTAAACATAATAGTTTTAATAACTCATCTCTAATAACTGATTATTTTATCTTTGCCATGATGACAGTAAATAATATTTTACTAGATATTTTTCAAGACACTTACAGCTTAAAGTAACATTTAAAGGCTTAACTAGGTTAACTAGGCAGGTTAGGGTAATTAGGCAAGTTATTGTATAATGATGGTTTGTTCTGTAGATTATCTGAAAAAATAATTTTGACCTTAAAATGGTTTTTAAAAAATTAAAAACTACTTTTATTCTAGCCAAAATAAAACAAATAAGACTTACTCCAGAAGAAAAAATATTTTCAGACATACTGTGAAAATTTCCTTGCTCTGTTAAACATCATTTGGAAATTATTTAGAAAAACAATTTAAAGGGGGGCTAATAATTCTGTCTTCAACTGTACAGTCAAGCTCGAAACTGCAGAATGTCTTGTTTTTTAAATAATATTTTGCACTGTAGCTACTGGAACTTTTAGATCATGGAACATTTAGATATGATCTTTTAGCCATTTCTTGATTTGTGAGAAGCCACAACGCACAGCCACTTGTCCTCACTATGCTTCTTTGTCTTAGCCATGACTGTCCACAAACCAACCGAAGAGAGCTTGTGTTTTTCACCTGTTGAGTTGATTTAAACAGCTGTTCCACAATGGATGCCTCTAGTACACAGTCTTATAATTTTGTGGAAGAAGCCTGTGTCATTTCCAGTCAAAAAGAAAAAACTAGCTGGTTGAATAAAAGTAACTTTAGGTCAGAATTTGCCAGGGGTATGAATAATTTCGGGTGTGAAGTGTGGAAACTGATTTCCATGTACTCTTTTGAGAATGTTGTACTGTAGCCGCTGCAATTTCAAAACATTTATATATGATCTTTTAGCCATTTCTTGATTTGTGAGAAGCCACAACGCACAGCCACAGGTCCTCACTATGCTTATTTGTCTTAGCCATGACTGTCCACAAACCAACCGAAGAGAGATTCTGTTTTTCACCTGTTGAGTTGATTTGAACAGCTGTTTCACAATGGATGCCTCTTGTACATCGTCTTAAAATCTTTTGGGAGAAACTTGTGTCATTTCCGATCAAAAAGAAAAAAAACTAGCTGGTTGAATAAAAGTAACTTTAGGTCAGAATTTGCCAGGGGTATGAATAATTACAGGAGTTACATATAAAGACTGCTCTCCATTTACTCATTTGAGAATGTTTTATGTATTTTAAAGCTAGTTCTCTGTGGCTCTGAACTAAAAGCAATTCCAATATGATTTTCAAATATAATTTTGATATCAGCATTTATGGTTGAAGACACTACCAACAAAGCAAACCAAAAATATAGTGCTTTCTTTTTTCTTCTTTTTCTTTAAATAAGGACTGTGAATTGTTAATGGCTCTTTGTAATCTGCAGTTTCACGGAGTACGATTACATAGACAACAATAATCTGATTTTATTATGATTAAGACAATACTCTGATTAGGAGTCTACCATGTAAACAGTGATTTTTTGATTACCTTTAATCGGACTAAAGTCATAATCAAACTAAACAGAAATTGAATTAAGACATGTGGAGTATGCCGATTTTAGTCGCATTATTGAAGTGCAGTGCAGACATGTAAACACCTTAGTGAAACTATTACCGTCATGTAGGACTTCTGCCGCATTTTACAACTGGATATTCTATACACATACAGCTGTTTGACACTATTCTCTGCACCTATCGACTCAGTAAAGGACCACAGACACCTGCAGTTTTTTTCCCGATACGGCGTGCGGTATCATTAAAACTACACAACATGCTTCCAGCAGTTCATACTCACATCCAATATCTCATTTGTCATGGGGAGCATGCATGAAATGTTCCTGAATGAAAGTGAAAGTGCCAAACTGCAGTTAAAGTCGACAAATTCAAAATAAAACATCCAAAATTACATGAAACTCTGGAGGAAACATGGATAGTGTGATGACGCAATGACGTTAATAGAATTATGTGCTATAACGTGTAAAAGGAGATCATGAAAGCAACATTCAAAAAGAAACTCGTGTAAACACCTTAATCATATTATAGTCATATTCAGATTAAGGCAAATAATTTGATTACTGATGTCTATGTAAATGTATGTTACATGTAGTTTCAGAGCCTGTTCATCCTGATTATACCTTTGTTAATAAACTAAATAGTATTTAACATGCCAGTTACTGTAGATTCCAATCATAAACAACAGCAAAGAAATTTCAGTTCTGGTTAAAATGTAAAGTTTGAAAGATCTTTTTGCACAGATGAAGAAATTGGAAAAAATGTAGGTCAGGAATCACTTTGAAATTGGATCATGACTCCTGGAATCAGAGTTGAATCAGATTGTGAAGTCTATAAAGATTCCCCCCTCTTTGTAGTTCTGGTCTGAGCTACCTTACTTAACATTGTTTTTTCTTCTGTAGTGTCTACTTCATCACAAAATAAGTATTATCACTGTGAGTAATGAAATCCTTCTAAATGAAATCCAACACAAATAGTGAATGCTCACAATTGTGGCCAGCAAATATTTTCCATAGACAAAAGATAAATGTAAAATATCAGTTTTTGTTATTTAACAGCGCCTGTCCGATTTTCAAGAGCTTGTTTTCATCGCTCTGGACAGCACAGCCTAAAATGTCCTTCAACTCAGTCAGGCTAAGGTCCATAATTATTCAGATTCCAGACATTAGTGATGATAAAGGCATGAAAGAGTCTGTTAATGACTGAACCCTCTAGAGCTTTCTTCCTGCGGTTTGTGTTCAGATCTCTCCAGCATGTGTCTGTCTTGGCCAGTCGCCCCTCAGATTACACTTCTTGTGTAGCTCAGGATTCCTGTTTTAGTGCCTCTCAGGCTCCGTCCTGTCCTGCCGGGTAATCCTGGCCGTCCCGTAAGAATTTAAGATTAATCTGAATCTTCTGTTGCTCAGCCGGGGTGATGAAAGTCGGCCATGAATTAATGACCTTGTCTGAGGATGAAAACAAGATGTTGGCTTGAGCTGGTACACGATACAGCTGTCCGCATTGTTTTGTAATCGTGTACAGTACAAGACTTTAGTGTGTAACAGGCTGTAAGTGCATTAGCGGGCTGAGTTTTTGAAGAAGTCACTCAAGCTGTTGTGTCTTGATTTTTTACAATGACATATGCTGTTGGAAAAAGGCTTTCGAACATTTCTAGACCAAACATAGCGGATCCAATATTAACTTCTCACGCTATAAAATGTATTTTTTCTATTTTGGGACTATTAAAATATAAATTATTTCAGACAAAATATAAAGAGCCCATTTTTGTTCTATTTTGAATCTATTTAAGCATTGATTAACTTAATAAAACATTAAGAGCCCCGTTTTATTTTTAAAATTTAATTTAAAAAAAACAAACATTTGGCAGTATGTTGATGAAAAAGAAACATATTTAAAGTATATTTTCTGATGTACATTTGAATGTATATAGTATAAAATTTAAAATACATATAATACATGCTTTTCAAATTAATAGAGATAAGTATGCGCTATTTGTATGCTTTAAGTTTAAATCTATGTTTAATAGTTTTCTCAAAAGTAAAAAGTGTCTTCATTTACTTACCCTTCACTTGTTTAAAACCTATTTAATTTTCTTTTTAAACCCTAACACAAACACAAAAGAAGATATTTAAGATATGATAAATGCTGGCACCCATTGACTTGCATAGTAATTTACACTCACCGGCCACTTTATTAGGTACACCTGTCCAACTGCTCGAAAACGCACATTTCTAATGAGCCAATCACATGGCAGCAACTCAATGCATTTAGGCATGTAGACATGGTCAAGACAATCTGCTGCAGTTCAAACCGAGCATCAGAATGGGGAAGAAAGGTGATTTAAGTGACTTTGAACGTGACATGGTTGTTGGTGCCAGACTCTGAGTCTGAGTATTTCAGAAACTGCCGATCTACTGGGATTTTCTCTCTAGGGTTTACAGGGAAGGGTGCAAAACAGAGAAAATATCCAGTGAGTGGCAGTTCTATGGGCGCAAAGGCCTTTTTGATGCCAGAGGTCAGAGGAGAATGGTCAGACTGGTTCAAGTTGATAGAAAGGCAGCAGTAATTCAAATAACCACTTGTTACAACTGAGGTATGCAGAAGAGCATCTCTGAATGCACAACATGTTGAACCTTGAGGCTGATGGGCTACAGCAGCAGAAGGCCACACCGGGTGCCACTCCTGTCAGCTAAGAACAGAAAACTAAGGCTACAATTCTGAGGCTAACCAAAATTGGACAATAGAAGATTGGAAAAACATTGCTTGGTCTGATGAGTCTCGATTTCTGCTGCGACATTCAGATGCTAGGGTCAGAATTTGGCATCAATAACATGAAAGCATGGATTCATTCTGCCTTGTATCAACGGTTCAGGCTGGTAGTGGTGATGTAATGGTGTGGGGGATGTTTTCTTGGCACACTTTGGGCCCATTAGTACCAATCAAGCATCATGTCAACGCTACAGCCTACCTGAGTATTGTTGCTGACCATGTCCATCCCTTTATGACCACAGTGTGCACATCTTCTGATGGCTACTCCCAGCAGGATAACGCGCCATGTCATAAAGCGTGAATTATCTCAGACTGGTTTCTTGAACATGACAATGAATTCACTGTACTCAGATGGCCTCCACAGTCACCAGAGCTCAGTCCAATAGAGCACCTGTGGGATGTGGTGGAAAGGGAGATTCGCATCATGGATGTGCAGCTGACAAATCTGCAGCAACTGCATGATTCTATCATGTCAATATGGACCAAAATCTCTGAGGAAAATTTCCAGTATATTGTTGAGTCTATGCCACAAAGGATTAAAGCAGTTCTGAAGGCAAAAGGGCATGGCAACCTGGTACTAGTAAGGTGTACCTATTAAAGTGATCGGTGAGTGTATTTTCCTTCTATGGAAGTCAGTTGGGTGTCAGAAACCAGCATTCTTCCAAATATCTTCTTTTGTGTTCAACAAAATCTTCTATTCAGGGAGAATAAATGATGAGGTCCTTTTCAAATTTAGGATGAACTATCCCTTTAAGGTTTTTCACATCATTTTATTTCTTATTTTAAATAAACTTCCATGCAGTTTGATGGTCTCATTTTCCTCCAAAAACATCAAAAACACATCTACTTAATGTGCCAAATTTTGCTCTATAAAAGCTTTGTTTTCAGAGAATATCTTTGAAAGTTTTGTTTCTCAAATTTGTTTGTGTGCAGTTCCTATTGATCCAGATCCAGCAGTGATTTATCAAATGATGATCATTAATGTAGAAGTGCATCATAACTGGGCATGTATCCAGATGTGAACTGTAGACCTTGCACTTTTGCTGTTTTAAGAGCCAAAGCTGAGGTGCTTTTGCAAACAAAATTGCAAAAAAAAAAAGGATTGTTTTACTTTTCTCTCATTTATTTTCTCGATTGACTGCAGCAACGCAAAAAGCATGTGCAAATAAATGATGAAGTTAGTGGGTGTAATTCATTTGTTGTGTTAACAAGCATCTCTGGCCTCAGTGAAGTGTTTCGGTGGAGATTGTTTACACATTCTTGAGATGAGCTCTTCATAGTTGTTTACTGACAGTTGTGCTCTGTGAAGCCGCTCTGCTCTGCATCAGCACATACTGTCTGACTGTTTGTGCCTCTTTCTCTTTCACTCTGCTGATATTTTAGGTTTTTGTGACAGTGAAGCGGCCCAGCAAAAATATGACTTTTTTTATTACTTTTTTCCTCAAACTATTTTTGAATAAACTTAAGCAAAATGTGACAGTTTGAATATATTTACATATTTTGTTTCACATTATTATTTAGAAAATAATAAATGTAAATAGAATATGTGATAAATATGTGATAATAAGATAAAAACTCCTTCCTCTGATAGTAATTATATTTTAAACAGATTTATTTGCTTATTTCTTAAATATTTATATATATAACAAATTGCCAGTGTTATTTTAACATCATTAAAGTACTATTGTAGTTTTAATTAATAAATGTTTTTTTTTTTTTTTCATTATTATAAAATCTACAAAAACAAACAAGTTAGTTATTTTTTGCACACGATGTACTAAAATTAGACAAAGAAACTTAATGGTGCAACTAGCATATATATCATGCTAGAATCAGAATTATATAGTAATAACTTGCATGTATGTATATGCTATCCAAGAGCTTGTTAATTGAAAGAAATTTAATTTTTAAAACATATTTGTAATAACTAATTTTTGTAAACATAATAATTAAACATAATATTTGTAATATCTAATAACTCTAATTTCTAATCTATTTTGTCTTAGCCATGATCAAAATAATTTATATTTTTCTTGTATATTATTATATAATTTTTTGTTCTATATATTTAGCATGATACTAGTTAATATTCAGCTTAATTAGACACGTTGAACTGGAAAATACTCAGTTTAACAAGAAAAGTTAAGTTAATTAGCCAAGTCATTTGGAAATGTTAGATTTGCAACCAAGTATTAAAAAGTGAAAGTTTGACTTATGATTATTATTCTGTCCAATTACTTTTGGACCCTTAACAAGTGGGAGGCACATATGCAAACTGTTGTACTTCCTACACTGTTAGTTTAATTTCAAATCCATTGTGTTGGTGTATAGAGCCAAAAATGGTAGAATTGTGTCGATGTCCAAATATTTATGGACCTTACTGTGTATATCCATAATATCAGATGGCCAGAAAGTGCTAAATGTTTTTATAAATTGTTAAAATATTGTTGTCTGAGATGCAGAAAGTCCAGAGACTCTTGCGTACGCCATGATTTTATATAAAATACACTTTAATGCATGATATGACTAAAAAGTGGTCAAAAACAAATATTTTCTTAACTCAGTAGCGGCTTGGACCCGGAAACAGTATTCAATATGCTACCACTTAACAAGCGGATATCTTAATCATTTTTTAAATTATTTATCATATATATATATCATGTTTTTTTTAAAGAAAGTATCCCTATATATGAAGTCATAATATTTGATTAAGGTTGTTTTTGGTAGTTATCTACAGAAATGTATTTTATTACAGCAACATTTGTGGAGGATAAACTTTACATGCAAATTAGGTTATTTCCTTTGAAGACTTCGCGAAACACAAACGCTCAAAGAAAAAGCTCATTACCATAGTAGCTCCTTAAATTCTCCATTCACCTTGATGTGAAGATGACAGGCAGTCCAGCACAGATGAGCTCAGTCCTTCACCCCCATTAAACAAGTGAACTCCCCAGTGTGAATCCTGAGATGAGTTCAGCAGCTTGACACGGCACCTCTAATGGATATTAATGTCTTTCCAACCGCCTGCTTCGCCAACCAGGGTTACAGACACATCTGTGGCTTCAAGTTGGCCAAGAAAATTGTCGGAGAGAGCCTTACAAAAGACTGCATCCATATCTTGCCGCATGAAATTATGTCCGTCAATGAAAAAGGCCCACAATGTCAGTCTCTGCATTGTCTGAGAAAGAATGGACCTTTTTCTCTCCTGCGGATTTAATTTCCTCACTGTCAACCGCTGTGATCTCAGGCTGGGGTTTTTTTTGAGCTGAGCAGCTTGTTTATAAAGCGACAAAGTATGTGCAGATGGAGTCATACGGTGTGATCTTGATTGATGGAGATGCAAAAATCTCTGTCATAAAAGCTTCAAAATATAGCTAACATTGCAATTCTGGAAAATTTAGCTAAGGCGTTACTTGTCTTGTTTTGAAAACGCTTTGAGAACTGTTGTTTTTAATGAATCTTTTAAATCATTGAATCATTCCTGTTCTCCTCACTAATCTATCCCATTTACAGCTAATTTGTAAGTTTTAACTGCTCTCAAAGTCCGACTAACTGAGCAAATACACTAAATGTCTCCGTGTTTCGAGTCTGAACGAGACTCTGAGTGGAGAAACTGAACAAACTGGGGAATCTCATCAGCAAATGAACAAATCTGGACGTGTTGTTCGTGAATGAGTCTTGAACTGGATGATAAAGGAGCATGTTGCTCATATGCAATCTGAGTTAGTCTTGGGTGGAAGACTGATCCAAATGAATTATTATATAACAGATAATGAATTTATTTTGGTTATTTTATGCCTTGCTGTCGCTTTGTAAAATGATAAAGCCATTATTTGAATAATTATGTGAATCACTGTGTTTTTGAACTATTACATTGAATTATATTATGTGTTTAATGACTGGTTATGGTGTAACCTTAAGCGAAGGTGTGGTCACATTGGAAAATATGAGCATGGTGCAGAAAAAATGCTTTGATCCAATGGGAAATTCCCATTTGTGCATTTTTCTATTGAAATGACCGTATTGAAATGACTGTCAAATTTGACCAATCAAAAGATTGTTGCTGCACCTAAAGGCTTACTTAAAGCTGCAACTTGTATATTATGAAATTTACATCAAGCAAGCTAAACAGGAGCAAAGAGACCAAGATACATGACTATTTTATAGCCAATTTTACACATGCTGCTAGTTTCAGTTGCTTTTTAAATCATTTAGTTAGGCTTGACATTTATTACAAATATAAATATTTATAATTAATGCAACTGTAAATTGTTTTAATTTTGTTTGCTATATACTTCCAGGATTTTCTTCTGTTCTGAATAGCATTCCAGTTACATTTAAAGACATATGCACTAAAATACATGTTTGTAATGCCCATACTATAAATATTCCATGTTATTTTGTGCTGTTGGTGGTTTTTTCCATATTTTCTGAATGATATTATAACATTTCGACTTTTACACCAATGTGACTTATTCTCATCCATCCATATACAGTATCCACCCATCTATCCACCTATATATCGATCCATCTGTCCGTTCATCCCTATATCCAAGGATCCATCCATATATACGTTCGTCCATATATCTGTACTTCCATCCATCCATATATCCGTCCAATATTTCATATATGTGTCCATCCATCTGTCCATATATCCGTCCATATCCATCCATACAGTACATATATCCATACAGTACATCCATCTTTGTATCCAACAATCCATCCATCCATCCATCCATCCATCCATCCATCCATCCATCCATCCATCCATCCATCCATCCATCCATCCGTCCATTCATCCATGTGTTGATCCATCCAAATAGCTGTCTGTCTGTCTGTCTGTCTGTCTGTCTGTCTGTCTGTCTGTCTGTCTGTCTGTCTGTCTGTCTGTCTGTCTGTCTGTCTGTCTGTTCATCCATATATCTGTCCATCTGTTTGTCTATAAATCTGTCCCTCCATCCATATATCCGTCCAATCATTCATATATTATACAGTATATCCAACCATCTATCCACCTATCCATCCATCCATCCATTCATCCATCCATCCATCCATCCATCCATATACCTGTCCATTTGTCCATGTATCCATCCATATAACTGTCTGTCCTTCCGTTCATCCATATGTTCATCCATCCATCCATCCATCCATCCATCCATCCATCCATCAATATATCCTTCCATCCATCTATCCATCCAAATATCTGTCCATTCATCCATGTATCTATACATCCATATAGCTGTCCGTCTGTTTGTTCATCCATATATCTGTCCATTCATCAATCCATCCATATATCTGTCCATTCATCCATGTATCTATACATCCAGATAGCTGTGCGTCTGTTTGTTCATCCATATATCTGTCCATTCATCCATCCATCCATATATCTGTTCTTTTGTCTATCCATCTGTCCTTTTACCCATTCATTAATATATCTGCCCATAAATCTATCTGTTTCCATAAATCCATCCATATATCTGTCCATAAATCTGTCTGTTTCCATATATCCATTCGTATATCTGTCCATAAATCTGTCTGTTTCCATATATCCATCCATATATCTGTCTATATATCCTTCCATCCATCCATATATCTGAGAATCCATCCATATATCCATATGTCAATACATCTGTCCATCCATCCATATATCCGTCCAATCATTCATATATCCATTCATCCATTTGTCCATATATCCGTCCATATATCTGTCATACATTTGCCCATATATCTGTTCCTTCATCCATATATCCATCCAATCATTCATATATCTATACAGTATATCCACCCATCTATCCATCTATTTGTCCATCCATCAATATATGTATTCAGTCGTCCATGTATCCATCCATATAACCTCCGTCTGTCTTTATGTCCATATCCCTCCATTCATCCATATATCCTTCCATCCACCTGTCCATCCATAATTATGTCCATTTATACATATATCCATCCATCCATATATATGTCCATGTATCCGTCCATCCATATATCTGTCCATTCGTCTATCCATCTGTCTTTCCATCCATCCATCAATATATTTGTCCATACAGTATATCTGTCTATGTTTCCATATATCCATCCATATGTCTGTCCATATATCTTTCTATCCATCCATATATCCGGGGATCCATCCATTTATCCGTCCATGCATCCATATATCCATCCAATCATTCATAATGTATATTTGTCCATCCATCTGTCCATATATCCATCCATATATACATCCGTCCATTCATTCGTCCATGTATCTGTCCCTCCATCTATATATCTGTCGAATCATTCATATAGCCATACAGTATATCCACACATCTATCTACCTATCTATCCATCTATCCATCCATCCATATATCCATCCATTCATCCATGTTTCTATTCAAATAACCTCTGTCTGTCTTTTTGGCCTTATCCGTCTATTTATTCATGTATCCATCCATTCATCCATATAGCCGTCTGTCTGTTCATCCATATATCTATCCATCCATCCATATATCTGTTTGTCTATATATCTGTCCATCCATCCATATATCCGTCTAATAATTCATATATTCATCCATCCATCTGTCCATATATCCAGTGTTGCCAGATTGGGCGGTATTGTAAAGGTACGCCCGCCTGCCCGCGATCTCCCGTAACCCCCCCACTATTCGTGAAACTTGGGACCGTTCCCCCCAACCCCCCCCCCCCAAACTTTTTGTAAAATCGAGGTTGTTGGGCGGGTGTTTTTGCACTTCGGCGGGTTTTTGGGCTGGAAAAACTCAGTTACATCTGGCAACACTGCATATATCCATCCAGTAATTCATACGTATATCCATCCATCCATCTGTCTATATATCCGTCCATACATCTGTTCATTTGTCTATATATATATATATATATATATATATATATATATATATATATATATATATATATATATATATATATATATATATATATATATATATATATCTAATCACTCATATATCCCTTCATCCATCTGTCCATATATCTGTCCATTTCTCTGTCCGTTCGTCCATATATACTGTACATCTGTCCATACAACCATCCATACCCATCCATACATCCATCCATTTAAATATCCAGATTTATTACATCAGTTGCAATGTAAAATGGAAAGAGCACTTTCACACTGAAAAAATGACAATCTTTAATGACGCTCTTCAAATTAGTGTTTGTGTTTAAGAGGCAAGAAAATGTCTTTCATCAAAGGATAAGCTGTTATACCAAAGCAATAAAGCATTTACTGTGATTTCCCTATTATAAAATGTGTCTCATAAAAAAAGTACAACTGCTCACAGAAATGAAGATAAACCAGTCTATAAGATTCTAAAAAAATTGTGCTGTGCCACAAAGGTCTTTAATCAGTTTCTCCCAGAATTCCATTAGCACCTACTTAAATACTCCAGTCATGTACAGTACGCAGTGCACACATCTAATATGTCGCCGGGATATTGTTCTGCTGTCGTTCTCAGCACGCTCTCTATTGTGGAGGCCTGTGGTACCACAGATTTAATTCCACTCCTGTACAGTGTCACTCACACCCACTCTGCCTCATTCAACTGTAACCAACACCTCATTCACCACGTCCAGCGCTCTAACTCACTGTGATGTGCGAGCGTGTAAGCCTTATATTCCTTCTGGCAGAAAGAGAATGTTCTGTCATCAATCATAGGTTGAGAGCGCCAGCCGAGAGTAATGTTTTACTGTCAAAGCCATTTGGGGTATTAGGCTAATAGAATGAGTTTCATTGTACTTCCTAGAACACACTTTGCTCTTGGTAAGTGTTGATTGCTTTGCACCTGCAGATGATATGTGACACATATTACATTTAGCCTCGATTTTTAGATTTATGTCCAGTCCGAGTCAGCGGGCTGTTTCCGTGTGCTGCAAAAAGTCGTATTGGGCTGTTATGAACGTGGAGGTTATTTTGGCCGAGGGGCAAATGTGGCAGCTGTTGACTGATTTGGTGAGAAGGCAAATAAAGGATGCTCTCTGTCTTGCAGTCTTTTGGCTTTGTCAAAACACTGAATGGCTTTAACATATCATTTTCTGCAGTCACTCACATGACAGGATGGTGTAGTCTAGATTTTTGGTAGTCTAGATCATTAATCAGTCAATTAAGCTTTATTTATACAGTATAGCACCTTCCTAAAACAGTAAAGCACAGTAAATTATCAACAAAACTTTTTGCAAGGCAAGGCAAGTTTATTTATATAGCACATTTCATACACAGTGGCAATTCAAAGTGCTTTACATAAACAGGAATAAAAAAGACAAGTATAAGAAAAAATAAAAAACAGATAATAAAAAACAGATAAAAACAGATAAAAATATGTTAAAACAGGTTGTAAAAGAATGAAAAAGAAGAGAAAAACATAATAGTGCGATTTGTCGGACGTAGCACAGTGCTCATTCAGTAAAGGCACAGCTAAACAGATCTGTTTTCAGTCTGGATTTGAATGTGCCTAATGTTGGAGCACATCTGATCATTTCTGGAAGTTGATTCCAGCAGCGAGGGGCGTAGTAGCTGAAAGCCGATTCACCCTGCTTTGACTGAACTCTTGGAATTTCTAGTTTATATGATCCTAAAAACCAATAAATATTATATTAACAATAAAAAAATTTAAAATTAAAACAGAGAAAAGTGTTTTAGTGCTACTATGTATCAAAAGGAAAGTTAAATAAGTGGTTCTTAAAGGAACACACCACATTTATTGGAAATAGGCTCATTTTACAAGTCCCCTGGAGTTAAATATCCATTCGTATATCTGTCCATAAATCTGTCTGTTTCCATATATCCATCCAAATATCTGTCTATATATCCTTCCATCCATCCATATATCTGAGAATCCATTGAGTTTTAGCATTTTTTAATACATTTAGCCAATCTCTGGTTATTGCAGCAGCACTTTTAGCTTAGCTTAATATAAATCATTGAATTGGATTAGACCATTAACACCTCACTCAAAAAACTCTGAAACGTTTAGATAGTTTCTTATTTAAAGCTTGACTCCATGGCACAAGCATGCAGGCACAATGAATTTATCAGTGTTATCGAGCTAGTTATCTAGCTGGGGACTATTTTTAAGTGATGCGTGATATAACTGCACCTGCTCCCGCTATGTTATGACAGCAAAGTTCCTTGGTCATTACCTGAGAAAGAGAGTATACTGTAGTTCTTAGCTATATCAACCTAGAAAATATTAAATTTTCTTTTTTCTGTCGGTTTTAGTACACAATGTAAGTAACCACTAAGTCTTTTTTTACCTTTTGTATCTTAAATTTTGGTCTAATCCGATTTAATGATTTATTCTAAGCTAAGCTAAAAGTGCTCCCACCAGACCAGGAGATTGGCTGAATGAATTAAAAAATGGGGGAGTTGTAAAATGAGCCAATGATCTTCAAAAAAATGGGGTGTACCTTTAAGTTTGGCTTTAAACAGTGGCAGATCAGTGATTGTACAGCAGAGCATTCTAAAGTTTAGGACACGTCACTGCAAAGAGCAATCACTCCACCGCTTGTAGAACCTTGATTGTGGGACTTCTAGACTAAGTTGACCAGCAGAACGCTCTAGAAGGCTCTAGTTGGTGAATGTGTAAATAAGAAGGTGCACGGCCATTAGTTGCAATAAAAGCAAATAACAGAAGTTTAAAATCAATTAAATTTAGATTGAGCCTGTGGAATGACTGGAGAAGAGTGTGATATGTTCATGTTTATGTTTATGACTGTTTGTGAATGTATAAGTTGTTTGTACTCGTTGTAAATTATTCTTTGTATTACATGTGAAAAAATGCTTGCTTGTCCATGTTTGAACACGGTTGCTTACCAGAAGTACATCTTGATACTAGGGGTGTAACGGTACATGTATTCATCCAAACCGTTACGGTACGAGACTCACGGTTCGGTTCACGCTCTCCCGCGACAACTACAGTCAGTACAGATGTGCAGTCACTGTAAGACAGAAAAGACCATAGCAGTCAGTGCAACAACTGAGGAGCTATTCACAAAGAATGCATATGAAAATGTGAGATGCTTTTCTCAAGAGTGGTTCCACTATGTTGCCATTGTAATGCCAACTTCCCCGTAAACAGAAGCGCGGAACACTAGTCTTACCTACTAATTGGTCGACTTCTCTGGAACTCACAGTATGTATGACAAATAATCACTGCTGTGGGTGAAAGTTGAAATCATATTATCTTCACATGACATGTAAAAACGATGCTGAATATGCAGTAGGCAAAAGACACAAGTGTTTATCGGTCACACACGTCCATCACACAATGGAAATAAAAGATATTGCCTCATCTTGTTAGCTTTTAAGTCAGTCTGTGAGTAAGTGAGTGCCTTCTCACACACACACATAATATTGAACAGTTGTCCGCTGCATCTGCTGTTATGGATAAATACAGTGCTGCATTTTCATTAAAAGAGATTTCAGTTTTGAAGCACACTGAATCTTAAATTTAATACACACTCATTGTTTTTCTGTTCTTTTATAAAAGGGCTGAGCTTAATCTTTGAAAGTTTAGTACACAGTTTCCTAATTATAAAGTTTTATTTTTCATTATTGTGTTTATTTTGTACTTTTGCATCACAAGAAGGTCTTCATGTCTGTAGCTGATTGTGACAAAATCCTTCTGCCTGTTTAAAATAAACAGAAAAAGCAAGTATTGGAGATTTGTTATTATATCTGCTGTACTGTACCCATAACCCAAAACCGAGGTACAATACAGAGGTAATACACATAACAGATGGCAAAATCCTATCAAAACTGAATGCATACTGTACCAGCAATTTTACATTTAAGGGTAATATATTTTTAGGATATTGATATACAGTAGTGAAATTGTCAAGTATTCGTTTGGAGGTTATTTCGGGCAAACTTGGCAGCTGTTGAAGGATTTGGTGAGAAGGCAAATAAAGGATGCTGTCTGTCTTGCAGACTTTTGGATTTGTCAAATACTGACTGGCTTTAACATATCATTCTCTGCAGTCACATGACAGGATGGTGTAGTCTTCATTTTTAAGTATATTCTGAATTATGAATATGGTAATGTTGAGCGAGTCCCAGTTTCGAGAGATGTGTCCCGACTACTCACTTAAAATGCAAGTATGTCACAGTTTTATCTGCTAGGATCAATTATTTACAATTACAGGGATTGTTCACCCAAAAAACGTAAGATCAGTCATGATTTTGTGTATAGTTACATGAGAATGATGTATTAATAACTTTTGTGTTTTTGGAAAGCTTCATGTTGTCAAAATAATCCCCGTTCACACATATCCACGGGAATAACTAAAAATGCTGTATTGTGAATGCTAGGCCAGTGTTTGACGATGACACTTTGTACAGAAATACACTGAAAACGATGTTTCATTACTTTTTTTAAGGTAAATGGTTGCATTGGCTGAATTTAAGCAAACAAATTAAGATGAACATTACTAAATGCAAAATGTTTGTTTAAATTCAGGCCATATAAATAGTTTGCACCCATCCACCTACCATTAAAAAATTAGAAGTTATTTATTTTTTCAGTGAACCACAACCCATAGTAGCCATTGATTAAACTGGAGTAGTGAGCTTACTGCACTGTGGAGGCATGGTGAAGGAGTAAATCTCTCAAGTGCTTAGTCAGTCTGTTCAACAAAAGATGAGTGAAAATATATGTGATAAACTCAATATAGTAGGCAGAATTTTTAAATTTAAAGAGAATTAACTTACATGAATACATAGAAAGGCTTTCTCATCCATCTTTGAACACAGTTGTGTATGAAAAGTACATTTAGATATATTCACTTAGCATGTCAAAATTCTGTGAAAAGCTGGACGTGTCCCAACATCTATTAAAGGTTATAATTTAAGGGATATTAATATACAGCATTGTCACATTGTCAAGTATTATTTTATCTGAAACATTCATTCATTCATTCATTTTCTTGTCGGCTTTGTCCCTTGCGGGGTCACCACAGTGGAATGAACCACCAACTTATCCAGCACGATTTTACGCAGCGGATGCCCTTCCAGCCGCAACCCATCTCTGGGAATTTCCACACACACACACATTCACACTCATACACTACGGACAATTTTAGCTTACCCAATTCACCTGTACTGCATGTCTTTGGACTGTGGGGGAAACCGGAGCACGCGGAGGAAACCCACGCGAACGCAGGGAGAACATGCAAACTCCACACAGAAACACCAACTGACCCAGCCCAGCCGAGGTTCGAACCTGCGACCCAGCGACGTTCTTGCTGTGAGGCAACAGCACTACCTACTGCGCCCTTCGTTGCCCATCGTGCTTCGCATCCGGATCAACTGGGCGCATCAAGTGCCACACATGCGCTTAACCGTACCCTTCCGCATGGTGGGGAGGGCCGGGGGCCGTTATCTGAAACAGATTTCTGAAATTGTCCCCATAACTGGTAATATAACAAGCCTATAAAGAAAGCTTAATAGTTATATACCAGTTTCACACACAAAACTTCAACATTTTTGTTTGAGTCAAAATACTCCCACACCTTGTCATTTTCTGAGTCCGCTGCGAGTGACAAGGAGAACACTAATGCATGTAGTTGCTGAGGTAAAATGCTTTTTTTTTTGTAGCAGTTTTAAACATTTTGTATTCATTTAATATGTAAGGTCTGTAAAACCACAATGCAAAAAATATGTGCAAAAAAGTTTAGTCTTGTTGTCATGTAAATTGCCGAAATGGAAGTTTGCAAATTCAAGGTTTGTATCATATGTCAGTCATATTAACTTAAGTCGCGTTCAGTACACACACAAAGTGGACATTTAAGGGATTTAAAACCATTTTTATTGCAGCTGTCACTCCTAATACTTTTCATATGGTTTAATTGTGTGAAGTTTCTGTCCATTTTACAGCTTGAAAGTCTGAACTCCTAGTATTGGTTGAGACAGAAGGATATTATATTATATTTTTATTTAAACAGCTATTCTTGTAATCTGTATTGTTTCATGACAGTTTTACAGAAATGTAATGTTTGTAAGTAATATTAACATTTTATTATTTTTAAAGTAAATTTGACACGAGTTTGCATGAACTACTACTTTCTGACATAATCTCAATGCCGACAGCTTGTCATGTTATTTATCAATCAAGTCCCCCCAAAAAATGTGTAATTACATTTTAAATGTTTTAAAGTGTTGTTAAATACATTTACTTATTTATTTTTTTATTAATATATTACAACTTTTTTATTTTTTATTCAATTAATCTGAATGAAAATTTACATTTACTTGCTTTTAAGAGTTTGAGGGAAATTAATAGAATTGAATGATTTACTAGGCGTAAACGTGAAACAACATAACCATGTTATATATACATGTATAATACTTAACATATATTGATTTACAATTTGAAGAATTTATCCATGTTATTCAGAGAAAAAAATGTCAGAAAGAACCAAAATGGGTTGTTAGCAGTGTTCCCATCGAAAATCTTAAAAAAAAAAAAAAACATATTAAAAAATCCTCAATGGATCAACTTAAATTTCAAACTTAAACTTCTTTGACCCAAAAAAATAAAGTTTTTTTCCAACCTATTTATTACTGAAAACCGTAATAAATTAAGTGGAAACTAATTAATTCATGCAGTTGTAACAAGCTGAAGTAATTTGTTTAAGTTTTCACTTTTCAGAGTGTGTTTTATAGTGTGAAGGACATTTAACCATTAAGAACCTTTTGGTGATAAGAAAGTTTTAATGATGCAATAAAAAAAACTTTTAAGACTATCCCTATTGCTGTTATTAAATGCTGGGTTCCATGCAATTCCATCACGTTGTCCCAACACAAATCGATGAAGTTAACTAAATGGTTTTTCCAAATTTAAGTGGATTAAACATAAAGCAATTAAGTTGTCCCAAAAAAACTCAAGAATTGTGTTGATTTAGCTCATTTTAAATAAGTAGTTTGAACAAGCAGCAAAATGTTTTTTTTGAGTGTTCTTTATTTCAAGGGAAGGTGGGTGAGTGTACGTATATATCCAGATATGAATGTTTTTTTTTTTTAAATTACCTAAATGAATTGCATAAACATCTGTTTGGCAACAATCTTGATAAAGCAGTTGAAGAATCCTAATCAACATCTTTATGAATACAAAGCTTTCAGAAAGTAATTAAATTCTTTATTCAGAAAAAAAGAATAAGCCGTGAAACAGCAAGCACATTTGCATTTTGTTTTCATGAAGACGACGAGACAGCAGGGAAAAACTGTGCTGTGATTTAACTAGGTCTTTGTTAGTTTATTCCACAGATATATCTGAGTGCCATTCGCCTCCTTTGTGCGCCAAACAAAAGATTATCAGTGCGAGACCAGCCTTCAAAACTGCACTGGAGGCCCATCAGAAGGCATTATGAGGGCTTTTACGTCCTACGTTTTCCCTTTGATTCCAAGCAGAAATGTAAAGGTGGCTGTTTTTATAAGAAAATGTGCTTGTGGGGAGACATTAATGTGATAATAAAGAGCTCTAGATGTTTGTGCATGTCTTCAGAGGAACAAAAAGGAACAATCTTGAAATATTGAGCTAATATTATACTTTCTTTCTTTCTGTTTTTCTTAATGCAGCTTGTCCGTTTGGGTCCTTTAAAGCATCTCAAGGGGACCAGCAGTGTCTCCAGTGTCCCATCAACAGCCGCACCAGCAGTGAAGGAGCTACCAGTTGCGTGTGTCGCAATGGCTACTACAGAACCGACTCTGACCCACTGCAGATGCCTTGCACCAGTATGCCATTCTCTTACGCTATTTTATGCCATTTACTGTGGTTTTGACTCTCTTCTTTGAAAATCAGGCAGGCTTTGATCCTCCAAGCAGTCAGAAATAAGATTTTTTTTCACAGTACAGATGGTAATTTGTGTGACGATATTACATATGTTTTTAAATAATCAGTGTTGCTTAAAATGGCAGATTTTTACGTATTTATTAGTAAAAGTAAATTGTGTGGCTTATTTCCTTTAGGTTACCTTTATCATTGTCTAATGCTGTCTAAAAATTTTACTCTAATCATTTTGAGTTAATTGCATATTTCAGAATAATTATAATGTTTTAGTACTGTATGTTGTTATACAGTTTAAAATAGCGTTTAATGCTGTTGAATTTGTTTAGTTTTCTTTTTGAGAGTGACTAATTAGAGTTTTACTACTCTATTTTTATCATTAAATATCAAATTTATCATAAATAATTACAAAATGTAGCCACACTAAAAAATATCACTATTTTGTGATTCACAAGTGTTCATTTTCTGTTGTGAATTGCATTATGAGACTTTGATCTCTGCTCTGTCGACTTTAATTGTTGAAAATTCAACTCTACACTTCAACAAAGTGACTTTTATTTAAATTTTCATTCTTTCAATTATTTTCTTTTGGTCGCCACAGCGGAATGAACTGCCAACTTATCCAGCATATGTTTTGCGCAGCGGAAGCCCTTCCAGCCACAATCCAACACTGAAAAAAACCCATACATTCTCGCATTCACACACATACACTACGGCCAATTTAGCTCATTAAATTCACCTACAGCGCATGTCTTTGGGCTTGTGGGGGAAACCGTAGCACCCGGAGGAAATCCACACAAACACGGGGAGAACATACAAACTCCACACAGAAATGCCAGCTGACCTAGCCGAGGCTTGAACAAATGACCTTCTACCCACTGCGCCTCTGTGATGCCCTTTATTGACATTTTAGTATTTTAGTACATTTAGTTTTGAATTAATATAATGTATAACAGGGTGTCCGCAGGGTCTTAAAAAGTCCTAAAATCATTGAAATATTGTCTGGTAGGTCTTAAATTTCTTTTGTTTATGTAAAGCTACCAATCGATTTAACACGTATCCAATCACCAACAGTACATCTCAATAAAACTTTTTTTAACTTGTTTAAACTATTTATAACTAATATTATAGTTTGTTGTGCATATATTTAGTTTATTAAAGTTTTTATTTTTAAAGATTTTTTTAAATTAGTATGTACACAACTACAGTGGTGTAGGCTTATTTTGACACATTATTTAAAATATGTGGCTAAGCAATAACTAATTAGAATTTGTTTTTTGATGGGGCAAGTAAAAAAAATCCTCACTGTTTAGCCCTATATACGTCTAAAATTTCATTCTTGATGGTCCTAATAAGGTCTTAAAATGTCTTAAATTTGACTTGGTGAAACCTGCAGAAACCCTGTATAAGAAATTATATAAAGAGAAATATGTCTGTAAAAAAAAAAGAAAACTAATAAATACTGGCAGTTTATTACAAGGTTGTTGTACCGTAATATAAAACACCAACGCAGACAATATGTAACTTTAAACTAGGGCTGGGCGATATTGCAAAAATGCAATCTTGTTTAATAATTTTTCATATTGAACAATAACGATATATATTTCAATATCAGTTGTTAATGCTTCCAGATTTAAAGGAGTATCCCAACAATGACTGAGGCCACAAAAATTAGAGGGTCCATGTAATGGACAGATAATTGAGATAATGGAGATAATTTTTATTCTCTAATATCAATACACTTTAAATTCCCATTGTTGCATATTTCTGCTGTGTGATTGACTTTTAGATCAATATAAAGTAAAAAAGGTCCCAAACTTATCATTGTTATTGACATAAATTTTATGATTCGATATAATAATGTTTATCAGCCCAGCCTTACTTTAAACTATTAAAAATGTTGTTAAAAGTCACGTTTTCAAACTTTTCAAGCTTAAAAGTTGTTGGAAGAAAGATCAAGGTCTCAATGCAAATCAAAAGCATAAATAAATGAGGGAAAATAAAAACATGAATCACAAATTACAGAAAACTGCATATATTTATTTACTGTGCATTTATTATTTATCTTCTATAACATGAAAATGATGATTCATTTATCAGGCTTCTTTGAATTGATTTAAACAGAAGTGTTGAATGTATTTCAGTATTTATATATTTCATAAATTTATTTTCAGTATTATTAGAGTAAGGCAAACTTTTTTAGTAGATAAGTCATTTATTAACAGTAACTAGTTAACACAGAAAGTTAAGTTGATACTGTAGAAAGACTGCTATTTCAATATAAAGTTTTATTGTAGTATCAATCTGCTCACAAAGTACCTGTCATTTGACATAATCAGAAACATGACTTATTTCAGTCCTGAAAAGTCACAATGAGCCTGTAGGCAGTCTTTTGATGAAGTCTTTCGTCTTTCCATTTTTCCTTGCAGTTGGCCCTTTCAAAGCCCCAGTTAAATGCAGCAAAAGAAAATGAGTGTGTAACTCACTGAACATTCATTCATTGCTGGAACTCAGTGAGCAGTGCAATTGATTGTCCCAGTGAGATTAACATAATGCTCTGTCTTCTTGTGGGGAGGTTGAGTAGTGCTTCACACTGTCAGTACTCTGAACTGCTGCTCTCCGTCCAGAACATTCTTCCCTTTCACTCGCGTTTTACATTACAATAAACCACTTCTCTTTTCATCTCCTGTCATTAACCATTAGGAAATTATTACTTTAATGTTGCTTGTTAGAAAGCTGGGATTACTTTGATCCAGTGTCTCTTTTTTTAGAGGAACAGTGATAACAGGCTAATGAATAAATTGAAATCAGATCTTAAAGACACGGAATGGAGCAGTTAGAGTGTGCTGAATGTGCAGACTGCAAAGGAAAAAGACATGGGACAGGACACAAATTTACTTTACATTACATATTTAGGTGGGGAAGTGCCCAGATTCAGTTTCATGACTAATAGAACATTTTCTAAATTTATGCTGCACTGTAAAAAATTCTGGGTTCCACACAATTCCTTCATGTCTCAACACAAATTAAGTTAACTTAATCATTTTTACAAATTTAAGTGGATTGAACATAAAACAATTAAGCTGTTCACTAAAGATGATTAAGAATTGTGTTTTTTCAACTCATTTTAATTGAGTGCTTTAAACAAGCAGCAAAAGTAATTATTTGAGAGTGTGTTAACACCAAACTGCCAACTTGGCCGCTTCCCAATCCAGTTTTGCTATTTTAAGGTGGGAAAAATAAGGTTTGCGTCGCGGCGCATGGTCTATCAGGGTTGTGCTAATTCTTTTAATGAGTTATGGGTGTGTTTTGAGTATAACGTGCATTAATCCAATCAGATTTTCATCTCCTATATTCCCTTTAAGAGTTGCGCCACTGAAGACACCCATTAGCATACAGTATTTAATTTCTTTGTTAAGTGCAAAGATTTGTTTCAAAGCGATTTCTAAATTCAGTTATAATTTCCCAATAAATTTAACAAATAAATGAACAGTAATGTCGAAGTGTGGTCAAAAAATATTTTTATATATTATATTCAAACACACTATTCTTATGCTCCATATGGTAATGCATATGTCTCCAAAACCTGACAGGTGGACACATCTGAATTTTTTTGAAATAAATATAAATATGCATATAATAAATAATACTAATAATAATATTAAAATTATAAAAATGTATTATAAATTAATTATAAATTAATTATAAAAATGCTAATTGTCATGAATAAACTGAAGAAGGCATTGAGGCAGTGATTTTTATAGAAAATAATACTTTTTGTAACATTTAATGTTTTTATTTTGTTCATATGTAAAGATATTTGTGTATTGCACATCTTGTGTGTATTAAGCAGTGTGTGCCCAGGCGCTCTAACTAACGCGCTCTGTGCTGGACTTTAGACCAGCTTTTATTTCGTCAATAGTGTGGTCTATTTCAGTTTCTCAAAATAGCAATGCACCAGCAATGTGCCTTAACACACCTCCTATATAGACCGGAACACCCATGAGTCCACAAAGTGGCGCAAATGGATTTGCTATTTAAACAGCGTGGTGCAAAACTTGAAAATTAAAGTTGCGCTGGTCTGAAAATAGCCACAAATTACTCCAAACACGTCTTGCGCCTTATTGCGCCGGGTATATGATAGGGCGCTTTAAGTTTATGAGTATTACATACAAAGTCAATGCAAACGCACTAATAGGGCGAATTTGGCAAAAATGATGTGGAATATGTGACATATTCCAGTCTCCGCTGGGATTGTGAACACTGTAATTTAGTAATAACTGCATTAGATTTACCAATTCAAACCGGAGTTTGATAGTGAAAAATTTGAAGAAATGTTTGAGTGGTAAGTTGTAAGAAGTGTGAAGTGGCAAGACAATAAGAACACTGCCGAGCTTCTGAACACAATGGCCAATCAGTGGCATTTAGATTTTGATCTGCTACTCTTTTGATGAGCTTGCATGTAACTGAATTCTGCACAGATACAGTAAAAGAAAGAGATTAAATATTTTATTTCAATAATAAATGTTTCTCAACATTGTGTTGACAACCTGAACTAGCCAAAGTGTTTTAAGGATGGGTCAAAGAGTAGATGCTGTACACGGGCAGCTAAAGCAGATTTACAGATTCAAGTTTAGTTATGGAAGTGAAACTGAGTTACAGACAATTTGTTTCCACCATTCAATATCGACTTTTTATTTTAGGAGACCGTAACTTTACTTGTTGTTGCACTTTAATCTTTCAAACTTTGCTGACCTTTTTCATTCTGAAACATCTACATTACACATTGCATGAAATATAAAATATGAAAAGGCTTATTAGGGGAATTTTTCAAGAATTGTTCAAAATAGTTGAAATTTTCCATATGTCCTCAGCAGCTGGCCATCCAGGGTGTACGGTGTATGGCTGATTCGCTTCAGCCAAAGGGAAATCAGGTTTTGGAAAAAACATTTCACATAGGGCTGGCACACTTTATTTTAATGTACAATTAATGCTTTTTAACAGACCATTAAGAAACAATTAACTAAGACTTTTAGCTCAATAAACTACTAATTAGCCGTTTATTAATAGTTATTAAGGTAGTAGTTGGGTTTAGGTATTGGGTAGGATTAGGGATGTAAAATAAGATCATAATTTATAGGTAATACGCCAGTAGTAAATGATGTGAATTGTTACTTAATCTAAAGTGGTACCAAAAAAGTGGTCCATATCTGTATTTGGTAACACTTTAGTTTAAATAGTAGTTTATTGAGCTTAGCTAAAGGTTTGTTAGCATGAATTGTATGTTTAAAATGAAGTGACCTTGTATTTTTATTATAGGTGGGCATAGATAATTTCTTTAAAATTTAGATTAATCTCACTTTAATCTTGGAATTAATCTAGATTAATCTAGATTAAAATGGCTCATTTGAATTCTGCCGAAGGCATTCAGAATTTTGATTACCTTAATCCGACTTAAGTCAGAACTGAACCAAACAGAAATGGAATTAAGACGTGGAGTATGCATATATTACTGGCATTATTGAAGTAAACACCACAATCAATTATCATCATGTAGGGCTTTTCGCCATATTTTCCGACAAGATCCACACACAGGCGCTGTCAGTAAAGGACCGTACACACACACACACACACAGAGACACACACACACACAGACACGCACACACACACACACACACACACACACACACACATCGCAAAATGGGGAAGTTTTTTTCTTTCCATTTGCCATGCGTTATTAAATACCATAACACTATCTCTAGTCCTTACTCCTTATTTGCGTTTAATACCCCAGTTCGTCACGGGGGCATGAATGAAATGTTCATGAGTGAATGTGAAACTGCCGAACTGCAGTTAAAGTCACCCAAAATTACAGAAAACTCTTACATGAAAGCACTTCACGTAAACACCTTAATTATATTATTGTCTTTTAAGGCAAATAACTAGATTACAGATGTCCATGTAAGCGTAGTCAGTAGTGTCTTTGAAGTAAGTGAAAGATCCAGAAGGGCATCCTGCTGATTTGATTCAGAAGGGCACTTTTTTTGTCATACGGCTCACCGCTTTGACTTTCATTCACCGTCATTCATTTTAAAAAGCACCCGCTCCATTTTATTTGTATGTTTTACTCGAATGCATAAACTCTACAGGTGCCTGATAGTTAGATGTGGAGCTAACATTAATCAGATTCACTCTAGTGAACTGCATCCATGTTAGCACGTCATATTTGATGTGGTAATTTCACAGATACACACAGGTTCGAAGACTCGTTCTCGCCCCCTACAGTGCAATTCGGCCAGGTATAGTACATCCGCGCTAAAATATCAAGGTGAAAGTCTTCATAGCTTGCATAGAACAGACCCAGCTCCCAACCCAACTTTGAGAATAGATTAACGATTCATTTTTTAATCGCCTGATAAGAGTCTCGCGTTAACGCAGCACGTTAATGCCGATAACGGCCCACCATTAATTATAATTTTATGTTTTTAAATCATTCTTTGATGCCATTTTGTGGCCTTTTCAATTTATTTATTTAATTTTCAGTTCATTTGCTGAAAAAAAACAAAAACTATGCCAAGTCTAACTTGCATTAGACTCCACTTATTTCTTTTATTTCCAAGAAAGTAATTTCTCAACAATTTCTCACATTTCACAAAGAAAGACGTTCTCCACCTTGAATGGTCTGGGTGTGAGTAGATCATCAGGAAATGTATGTTTTTGGTTGAACTTGTCCTTTAAAGGTATGTATTTTCTTATGGGCCGGTATGTTTTGACTCTCCGCAGCGGTTCCGTCTGCTCCTCAGAGAGTGATTTCCAGCGTGAACGAGACGTCTCTGCGTCTGGAGTGGGACGTTCCGAAGGAGAGCGGAGGCCGGGAGGACGTGGTTTATAACATCATCTGCAAGAGCTGCGGTTCGGGTCGAGGGGCCTGCACTCGCTGTGGTGACAACGTGCAGTTTGTGCCCCGTCAGCTGGGTCTGACAGAACCTCGGATCCACATCAGCGACCTGCTGGCCCACACGCAGTACACGTTTGAGATCCAGGCCGTGAATGGGGTGTCCGACCAGAGTCCCTACTCGCCTCAGTTCACCGCAGTCAACATCACCACAAACCAGGCTGGTAAGACAAGCATAAACACGGGTTACACTTTCAGACATCGCTGATGATGTTCATGATCAAAATGTTTTCAGGTTGCTGCAGGCTTGATTCGACCTTGTGTTGCAAGAGCTTTTGTGTTTTTAGGTTGCTTGCCTGGAATTTAAAGCTGTCGACAGTATAGTAGAGATTGGTCAGGCTATACTAGTTGTGCAAATTGACTTGGGGTTGACTTTGGGTTTTGATGTCATGGACCCCTACAATTTTTTACTCTTTTGTTTAAATATTGAAGTTGTTAAGTACTTATGTTATTTAAAAAATATATATTTTTAAATATTTAATATTAAAAAGTGCATGTATATGTATCTATAAATAATATTAAATATTTATAACAATTTATATTTATTAAAAAACAATAAATATTAACATTTTTAAATATAGTTTGCACTGTGTATTTTAATGAGTGGAAAATATATATTTTTAAATGTACATGAATAAATAAATTAAGTGTACAAATATATACAAAATATTGCCTTTAAAATATGATTGTAGTCTAATTTATTTTATTATAGTATTGTTAAATCTGCTACTTTTAAACTGTCATTATAATAATATAAGGAGTGCTGCAGGGATCGGTATTAGGACCTATATTATTTTCTATTTACAGTAGTAACTTTTGCAACAACCTTCCAAATTCTTTTTATCATCTTTATGCTGATGATACAGTGATTTATTGTTGCTCTCCTTTACTTGTTCAGGCAGTACAGTCTTTACAGTCTGCTTTTAATATTGTTCAGTCTCGTCTTCAGGATCTAAAATTGGTTTTAAATGTAGATAAATCTAAATGAATCATTTTCACAAATCATTCCACCCCTTTGCAGAACCAACCATTAATTACCACTGCCCAAGGTGAACAAATAAATGTAGTGCCCAGCTACAAGTATTTAGGCTTTTTACTTGACCAGAAGCTTTCCTTCAAAGCACGTGTAGCAAATTTGGTTTGCAAATTGAGAGTTAAGCTTGGGTTTTACTATCGAAATGGATCCTGCTTTTTTCTTAAAGCTCGTAAAAATGTGTTGTCTGCAACATTTTTTACCATGGCTTGACTATGGTGATGTTTTCTATATGAATGCCTCAACCAAATGTCTTCAGCCTTTAAATAGCGCTCTAAGGTTTCACCATTGTGAACTGTATTGTGAACTCACCATTGTGAACTGTATGCCAAAGCTGAGTGGCCTTCTCTGAATGTAACTGGGCTACACCGACTGGATGACTCTGGTCTACAAGGCTCTTCTGGGTCTGGCGCCTTTATACATATGTTCCCTTCTTCATAGGTCAAAAAACGAGCATGCCCTACGTTCAAATGAAACTTATTATTTGTCTGTTCCTCAGGTTCGAACTGAAATAGGGAAGCAAGACTTTAGTCAATCCCTCATCCTGGAATACTCTTCAATCTCAACTAAAAATGTCTGAGCTTATCCCAATTAATAATTTCGCCCTATCCTTTATAACAATCAACAACAGTCCATTTCTCAGTGTATGTGTTTTAACATATTGTAATGTGGTATAGCTGAATAACTAAACTGTCTTTTTAATATTATATTTACTTTTTATTTATTTATTTATTTATTATTTTTTGCGGATCTCTTAACCATGTCACCCTTGTAAATGAGATCTTGATCCCAATGGTTTTTTTATCTGGTTAAATAAAAAGAAATATTATGATATAAAATATGGATGTATTTATTAAACATGATTAGTTAAAAGTATTTGAATTAGTTGAAGTATTTGAAAATATATATAATTAGAGTATTTAAAAATAAAATAGGTCACTAACTTCTTAAACAGGTGTTAAATTGATCTTTTGAACATAATCAGGCTGCACTAGGATTTCTAAGGCTCGCTATTCACGTTGCCCATTTTTCTCCCGACCAGATAGCTTGGACTTTTTTTTTCACGAAACTGATGTGTTTGCACCTTTTTATCTTCACCTGATCAGATTTCTCACATTTCCTCAATTTGATCCGAGAACCTGAACGCTATAGTCCACAACACTCGTCATATTGCTCTGTACCAGGATTTCAAATGTCAGTCCCAAAAGGAGCCGGTTCAAAAGGAGCATAATAGTGTTTAATAGAGCATTTTAATGAGAGCCGTGCCCCCGGCTGTGCAGCAGTGAACTCGCTGGCCCGATCACTGCAGGCTGGGCCTCCACCGGTGTGCCTGTCAGTCCACATTACCGCTTCACTGCTGCCATTAAAAGACAAAAATCCACCTCACACCACCCGTGTCCCCCTAAAAACACAGGACAATGGCTGGACCGGCTGCTTGGCCAGAGCCTGAGTGTGAGCCTCCACAGCACACGAGAACCATAAACCTCCTCCTACACTCAGAGATTTATTAATAATGGTCTTCTGAGAAACTTACAGTACAGGCTAATGGTTTTTATAAAATGCATGATGCTTACAGTATGGCAAGCTGATCTAACATTTAATGTATACACTGTACAATGGCATCTAGTTTTCATGCTCCTAATACAGTACCTATTTTTTAGATGCTATCATATTTCTAATGAAGTGCTAATGCGTATACATTGACTACGTTTACATGGACATCAGTAATCAAATTATTTGCCTTAATCTGAATACGACTGTATTATAATTAGCGTGTTTACATGAGTTGCTATTTGACTGTTCCTTTCATGATCTCGTTTTACATGTTACAGTATAGCACATAATTCGATTAATGTCATTGTGTCATCACACTATCCACGTTTCCTTCGGAGTTTCATGTAATTTTGGGTGTATAATTTTTAATTTGTTGATTTTAACTGCAGTTTGGCACTTTCACTTTGATTCAGAAATATTTCATGCATTCCCCCATGACAAACGAGATATTGGACACAAGTATGACCTGCTGGAAGAGTGTTGTTTTAATGAAATTTGAAACCGCACGCCGTATGGGAAAAAAAAACTTTGCATTTTTGTGATGCAGGTCTCTGTGCTTCTTTACTGATTGGTAGGTGAAGAGAATAGTGTCAAACAGCTGTGTGTGTATAGACTAGCCTGTTGCAAAAAGCGGCTAAAATCCTACACGACCGTAATAGTTAGTAACGGTAACAGTAAATTTCTGTACTGTACGTCAATAATGCGACTAAAATCAGCATACGCCACGTGTCTTAATTCAATTTCTGTTTAGTTTGATCATGACCTTAATCAGATTAAATTAATCAAAAATCGCTGTTTACATGGTAGAGTCTTAATAAGAGTATTGTCTTAATCGTATTAAAATCAGATTATTGGTATCCATGTAAACGTACTCACTGACTACTTGTGCTTATTTTTTTGATGCTAACAATTATTTACTTGTGCTTGTTACTAGTATTAGATACTGTTGTAGTACTTGTTTAGTAGAGATAGCACTTATTCATTAGACACTGATACCTATTATTTTTGAATACTAATACTTATTCATTACAGTAGCAGGGTTCCCACGCACTCTGGGAAACTTTAAGATTTAGAGGCATAGAGATTTTTAGTAGAGAAGTGTTCCATGCCCCACCTGTCCCCAAAAGCCAAAACAAAATAGTCTGTCTTGTTTTTCTGTTATTTCCGGTCATCATTTTATTTCATGTCACAAACTTATTTATTCCAAACTTTTATAGCTGCTACTAGGGTTGTGCAATATAAAAAAAAAAAATCTCAATATTTTCTAGTATTCTGCTAATAACCAAATTTGACATTTTCTGATATTTTATAGCTTTCTTATTGACCTTAATCTACAATGCCGAAGTGCGCTCATTTTTGCAATTGTTTTAGAACTTCCGATATAGTTGCCTATGGGAGAAATGACTAGGAAACTAACTACTTCTTCTACAAACAAGTGTGTTCATGACAACACAGACAAAGCAGAATAATATAATAAGAAAACATCAGTTTGCAACATCAAGCAGCATAACCCGCTGTTTTTAACGTCTAAAAATGAATAGAAGTGAATGAGACCGGAAGTCTTAAGCCAAAAAGATTCAAATGGCTGTGCCCGCTCGTACGTGAAGAATAAGGTCATTAGCTTTCTTTCAAAAAGTCATCCCCGATACTGATTTTGAACAACACTGTGTTAATTATTTATAACTGAAGCAGTCAAGCAAATACAAAAAAAGATTTATGACCGTACACCCCTGCCTCTCAACAATAAAGGTTTTGCTCCACTTATGACTGTTTGTGATCAACTTCTATCATGAATTACCTGAAAAACTAATGGAAATGTCCTAAAAAAGTATTTCTTAAAAAGACTGGGAACCTTGAGTAGATACTACTGACACTATCAGTCAAATATTTAGGGTCAGAAAATATTTTTTTAAAGTCTATTCTGTATGTAATTGTGAGATATTATTACAATTAAAAAGAACTGTTTCCTTATTGAATGTAGTTATTTAGGATTCAATATAACAGAATTTATTCAAAATCAAATCTTTTTTTGACATTATAAATGACGTTATTTACACTGTTGTACAATTTAATGTGTCCTCGATGAATAAAAGTACATTTTAAATTTTACTTTTGAATAGTACTGTATGACAGATTTCACAAAATATGATTCAGCTCTAAGGTTTTCCACACTTATAATAATAACAATGCATTTTTTTCTTGAGCTGCAGGCCATCACATTGGAATGATTTCTGAAGAATCATTTGACACTGAAGACTGAAGTAATGGTGCTGAAAATTCTGATTTTATTTGTTGAATAAAACCTTAATTTTCAGCATTGTTACCTTAGTCTTTAGTGTAGTAGTATAAATGTATTAGATACTATTAAATGTTTTTTACAAGAACTTGATGAAAGAGAAATGTCTAATGAAAAAGTGATCTATTTAATAAACTAATACATACTAGCATCTAAAAGATATACATGTGAGTAGCATTAAAATGTAAAGTAGCAGATTTTATAGATTATCATCAAGTTAGAAATGGTTAATATGTAAATAAATACAATTGGAATTAGAAATTAAATTGGGATATTTCACCTCAGAGAAGGAGCATGTTATTTCAAGAGCATGTGGTTAAAAAATAGTTTTTCACATCGTATAGACCTTAATTTTGGAGGCATTGGGCCCATAGATATTCCTAGTGAAGTCTTTAATGCATTGTTTTAAGCTAGGAAATTACTTTGTCATTTGCCACATTGGAAATTCTTGAGGGGGGAAAAGAATGATTCTGGGATCCATTTCAGATGGAAATGCTGGTAATCGGTTCCTCTTATTCTCCTCCAGAATACCACAAGGACATATGAATTTATGTTTTTCACTGAGAGAGTACTACTTGTATTTCTCATAAATTGCAGTCAAAGAGAGCAGCGAATGATGAAGTACCACTTACTGCAGACTCTTTGGAAAACTGATCACCTCATCAGACCAAGAGAACTTATTTTCATATATAATGACTTGCTCTGTTTTATAGCAGCATACCTTTCAGACTTTATGGAATTTTCTATAAAACAATAGTGTGTTCGAGAAACCATGGGTGCCTACAATAAACAAGACTCAGAGGCTAATAGTGTTGCGATTGTAGAGTAATTGGTTTTGTGTACAGTACACCGATCAAAAGTTTGGAATCAGTGAGATTTTATAAATGAGCAGAACACATAAAATTAATAGTTTATTTTTGTTTCAAACAAAATACATGCTGTTCTTTTGAACATGGATAAAAAGACAAAAGTCTGAAGAAACTAATGAAGAACATGATTCTGATACAGTATATACGTATACTGTTTGTATACTTTTAAAGTAATTCTAGATGTCTCCAAAACAGCACACATTTATGAAATCTATGAAAATATTTATTTCTTACAAAGCAACATGAATATTGCTCTTAAAGGTTTTCAAACAAAATAATCAATAATCAAGTCTTGCTGCATTGGTTTTTCATTAGGTGTACAGATACAAAAGTTTGGGGTCAGTAGGATTTTTAAATGTTTTAAAATAAACTTCTTTTGCTCTCCAAGGCTGCATTTATATCATCAACAATACAGTAAAAATAGTAAAATTGTGAAATTATTGCACTATAAAATAACTGTTCAAAAGCACTTAATAATTTATTCATTTATTCCAGTGATTTTAAAGCTGAATTTTCAGCTTCACTACTCCAGTCTTCGGAGTCACATGATTTTTCAGAAATCACTCTAATATTAATTATTGTTATTGTTATTATTATTATTATTATTACTATTAATATTATTGATGGTAATAGTAATAAAAGCAATAATGACTGGAAAAATCATTTTATTTGAAACTACATATCATAAGAAAGCAGTTATTTAAAAAAATATATATATATTTTTAACAGTTTAACAATTTATTTTACATTTAATAAATGCAGCCTTGATGAACAGAATAATTTTCTTTTAAAAATATCATGGAAAAAAAAAAACGATAAAACTGACCCCAAACTTTTGACCAGTAGTGTATGTCAACAAAATGTCAACATGTATGACAACAAAATTCAGTTCCAAAAGTGTGAGAGAGATGGGAAATAGGCTAAAAATGTTGTAAAAACTAAATGCACTAAAGTAACGTCATAGTTTATAAACAAACAAAATATATTTTGACATGTTATGGTGCTTCATACATATTTAAAATGACCCAAAGCTAAAACATGTCACATTTATGTAACTATAATAAAAAATATATAGGACAATATAGTGCAAAATATAGAAAAATATAAAAATAATAATAATAATAATAACATTATATAATAATAACAATCATTATATAATAATATATATAAATATTAGTATGGTAAAAATGTAGGAACATGTAGTAATAATTATAATAAAAATAACCAATTATGTGTATTATAAGCATAAAAAAACACTTGCAGTTTGCATGACAGTGTTCAGGTTTACAACAGAGCCAAATGCATTATGAGAGTTAAATAAAAAGCCTTGTTTGGTCTTTTTAGAAATGTATCACATTTCTCAGAATCTCTTATCTGTGGCACCATAAAGAATAAATCTCTTCTTGAAAAAAAAAATTTTACGACCAGGGGCACCAAAAAGCACTACGTTTGAAGTCAACATAAAGCCATATATTAGATGTGAAATTGAAATTCATTGAATATCTCACTTGTCACCACCTATTTTCATTGCACGTAAAGGAGCAGCTTGGACATTCTGTTAAACTTCTTTATTTTTGAATAAGAACTACATTCAAACAGGTTTCTAAAGACCTGATGATAAATTAATACTGACAATCTGATCTATTTTTATCTATTCAATTGGCGGCCCGCGGGCCGAACCCAGCCTCCAAGGCAATTTGTTCTGGCCCTCCAAATAGTTTGACCAAGACATCAAGAATAAATTTAGTTCAGTCAAAAAACGGCCGCTATAGTTATGAAGTGTGTGTCTCTTCAATACAGCACAGGCTGCGCAGAGCGTGAGTCACCTGACAGTGGCGAGTGGTGAGAGCAGCCGAATACATTTGAATATGTTTGTAGAAAAGGTCTTTTGTACAATGCACTGATATCGTTATTAAGGATGCAACGATTAACCGATTTCACTATTAGCCTAACTACGCTTTAATTCGTCACGGTTAATTAATCGTAAAGGCTTTTCTAAGCCGCATTTCTGCATTTCTGTTCAGCCGCACGAAACGAAACTGCTGAACAAAGTTACGCCAAGTTGCCAACTGTGCGCTAGTTTAAAGTTCCGAGCTTGTCCACCGAAGCTAATACGCACGCACACTGTAATAACTATAGCCGTGGGCCGTTCCCATATCACGTCTTTCCCGCGCGCAAGTTTGTTATGTCGTAAGAATATATGCCAATATGCGGGCGCAAGTGGAGCAACGCGCTCGCGGCTTTGGGCGCACGCAGTAGAAAACATCTCATGCTGTAGCGGTGAGAGTTGTGCTTAGCTTTCAGTGCAATGTAAACAAAAGACATGTTAGACAAACTATTATTAAAATGATTATGTATGTATGAACGCAGATGATAACAACAGTTAATCTAAATATTGGCGCCGACCTTAATAACAATTATTATTATATTATTTTCTCCCTTTCCTCTCTATAAACACACACATAATTAAATTGTGTAGCCCTGTAATCACAGAAAAACCTACAGCATAAAAACTATTACTAATGAAAATGCCTTTTAAAGCTTTTTTATTATTAGTTAGGGATGTCCAGATCTAAATCTAGCTCATATAAAGCTTAAATTTACATTAGACGTGATAACTGTGAAACCCTAATTATTCTTCATCGTAATCGTACAACCAAAATCTATAATTGTTGCATCCATAATTGTTATGCAGTTCAAAACATAACATATGAACGTATCTGAATGTAGAAGAAACCTACTTAAGCAATGCACTGATTTTGTTGTGCTGTGAAACATTTGAATGTTTGTTAAAAAAAAACTTATTGTACAATGCAGTGATATTTTATAGTTTCAAAATACAATATATTAACATTTTAATGTAGACAAATACAACTTAAGTGTCTAAAGGAGCAAAAATTCAACATATTGGCTCTTATATGCAGTTGTCATCATTTATATTGCAAGTCATGTCTCTCCGGCCCTTCGTTTGGGATGCTTTTCATGAACTGGCCCCCGTAACAAACTAATTGAATAGCCCTGCTGTAGTACAAATGATGGGGTTTAAAAAGTCACTTGCATCCAAGGAACTTAATTTTGTGCTTGCTTGGAATGCTTCGTCTTCCTATTTGGAGTGTTAGTCTAATCACATCTGTCTTCCCTGGTGTTGTTTGGACGAACCCCTCCAACATACACAACGACACGCTCAACTTCTCAACAATCCCATCATCCTCACGCACCGTCTCAACATTCATCGCTGTAAATCAAGACAAGCGTCCTGCTCTGCCTGTCCAAAGCAGCACACGGAAAAACACTTCATCAAAACTCCGGATCGAAGTTTACAGAGAAACTAAATAGCACGAGGCATATATTTTACTCAGCATTTCGTGTTCAAAATCATTGTGTATAACAACCTGAGGCCTCAAACTCTCAAAGCAATCAACCATCAACTTTATGCCAGCTATAAATAATATAACGCATAAAACATCTTTCTTTAGGCTATTACGCAGTGAGATGGCACATGCGAACGAGTATCAGTGTCAAAGCATGATTAAAATGGTTTTAAAATGCCAAGATATTGTCTTACCTATTATATTTTATTGTGCTTGTCCAGGGAATCTGTGTTTGGCTTTTAAACAAAATCACTTTCCTCAATGCAAACCCAAGCAAGCGTGCCAGAAGCAAAACTTCCTGTGCTCTGCCGCCTCTGCTGCTACATCTAAACCCACCGATTGGCTTTAAGGCACCGTGATTTGTTTGATCTTCAAACCAGAAGTGCAATTTTACCAGCAGCCATGGCGTTTGCCAGCTTTCGCGCTTGTCTTTTTACTTCTTTCAGCTTGTAAATGATAATGAAGTGTTACATGGGCTTCCAGAGTCTTTTTTTTCCAGTTAGTAGTCAGCCTGAAGCTGCTGTTGATATAATGGCTTCTCTATATCCAACGTTTGCACGGGTGCCAGGGAACTGAGAGTGCTACGGATGGAGTGGCCAGTTAGCATTTGAGCACTCGCTTCAGAACTATAGACTTTATGGCTGGTCGGAAAAGCCTGTTGTGCTTTGGGAGAAATTTGTATGCTCTTCCAGATGTCAAACATAGTGAAATCCCGTCATTCATTATTAAAAAGCCAGAGTTTTGAAGGTACTCTAGGGGTTCTGTTGAGGAGAAATATACAGTTCAGAAGTTTGGGGTTGGTAAGGTTTTTGAGTCTTACAAGTGAGACTTAACAAGTGAAAGTTTTATTTTATGTAATACATACATGTTAGTTTATTAGATATGTAGGTTGTAGTGAAGTTGCGAAATTGATGTGACAATTTAAATAACATTTTTCTGGTTTACATTTGAAAATGTATTTTAAAGGGCACCTATGATGAAAATCAACTTTTGTAACTGTTTGGACAGAACTGTGTGTAGGTATAGTGTATCCACTGTCATTTCAGAGTGATAGAAACCCAACAAGTCTCTTTTTTAAAATTTGAAAAAGAGACCCAAAATATGACGCAAATCCCATTGATTTTGAGACCCACCACAACGTGACGTAGGAGTGCCGTCCATCGAGCATTTTTCTGCAAAAAAACTGAGAGTAAAATATTTATTACAACTCTCTGTGATTTTTATAAGTTTTATAAGTTTAAAACATTTTTAAAACAGAGCATGTTTGTAATGAAGACAGTAAAATCGCTGTAATTCTTAATCATTATAATCACCACGGCCGCATGGTGTCAGTAAACGCCCATACTGTATGTGTGTGTGTACTGCAAATGACATTTGTGTGAGACTCTTCATTTCAGAATGGCTTGAATAAACTCCACCACAAATTCATGAAATAAACTTGGTATTTTTGACGAATGAGCTGTATTTTAGCTTCATCCGAGTCTGCCCCTGTCACTGACTGCTTTTTATCTATGAGTAACGTATGATGAGAAGCAGACATGCACGTGAGAAAGGTGAGCAGAGACAAGCATTTAAAGCCACAGGCTACAAAAACAGCTATTCAGACACCAAACAGGTATTCAGACACCAAAATGGGCAGATTCTGGAGGCTATAATAAATTATCTGATGGGTATTTTGAGCTGAAACTTTATAGACACATTCTGGAGACACTAAAGGCTTATCTAACATCTTGTAAAAGGGGTAAAATAGGTGCCTTTAAATGATCTGAATAGAGCAGATTTGAACATTGTTTTTTTTCTTCTTTTTAATGAGTCAATAAAGACAATGTTTATAGTGAAATATAATTCAAATGTAAAATAACAGTTTTCTGTTTTAAAACATTTAAAATTGTATATTTATTTCTCAGATGGCAAAACTGAATTTTCAGCGTAATTACTCAAGTTGTCATTAGTGTCACATGATCATTCAGAAATCATTCTAAGATGATGGTCTGGTGCTCGAGAAACATTCATTGCTATCTGTGTTGAAAACAGTTGCCTCTTCAAACATTTGTAGGAACTGATACAGTTTATTTCCGAGATTCTTTACTTAATATAAAATTGAAAAGATCAGAATTTATTTGAAGTACTAGATTGTTTATTGTCACTTTATTCATTTATTGCATTCTTAATAAATAAAAGTCTTAGTTTTGCTAAATATTAAATAAAATATATCTGGAACATCGTGATTTTCATAGTTCGATCTAATGAACTAAGTAATTTCTAACTGTAATGTTCAGTTTACCCCAAAATAAAAATCCTATACTCACTCTCATGTTCTAAAACCGATTCAAGTCCAAAAAACAGTTCATATTTGAACACAATGTATAATCAGATTTGAGAAATTTCTGTCTCTCCATTGAAAGTCTATTAAACCAAGTAATGAATGCATAGGAGGGCAACCCAGTGGCGCAGTAGGTAGTGCTGTTGCCTCACAGCAAGAACGTCGCTGGGTCGCAGGTTCGAACCTCGGCTGGGCTGGGTCAGTTGGCGTTTCTGTGTGGAGTTTGCATGTTCTCCCTGGGTTTGCGTGGGTTTCCTCCGGGTGCTCCGGTTTCCCCCACAGTCCAAAGACATGCAGTACAGGTGAATTGGGTAGGCTAAATTGTCCATAGTGTATGAGTGTGAATGTGTGTGTGGAAGTTCCCAGAGATGGGTTGCGGCTGGAAGGGCATCCGCTGCGTAAAATCGTGCTGGATAAGTTGGCGGTTCATTCCGCTGTGGCGACCCCGCAAGGGACAAAGCCGACAAGAAAATGAATGAATGAATGAATGAATGCATAGGAATCATCAAGCAAGTTTAATCCAAGACTTTTGAAGAGACACCATTACTTTATGGGATGAAAACACTAGATGTACATTTAAAATATGTAAAAATATTTTATTTACACACGTATTATAAACAGTGAAGGATTTTTTTACCTCTGGGTCATACCAGCATGCTTGGTTGATATGCAAGAACCACTGAGATTCATTCTTGCATGTCATGCTGCATGTTTGAACTTCTGTAAGAACAAATTAGTTTTTTTAATTCAGTTTTTGTTTACAGTATGCTCACTAAACAATGAAATTTAATTCAATAAAAGCCTAAAGGGCATGTGGAAAACAAATATTTCATGTCTGTTTAAAAGACTTTATTTTAAGGGGAAACTGATTGAACACTTTATTTATGATAAAAGTCATTATAAAATGCCTTTATTTTACACTGTTGGTCTTTAGATTAAGACTAAGATCCAGTGTCAGAATTGAAAACCAGTCTACTATAATCTTTATTTTGAGCTTTTTAAAAAAAAATAAATATTAAAAATAATTTTTCTTACTCATTTCTCATGTGTTTTCTTTGTTTCATCATTTCTCTACAGCTCCATCTGCTGTGTCAATCATGCATCAGGTCAACCGGGCCGTGGACAGTATCACATTGTCCTGGTCCCAGCCTGACCAGCCCAATGGAGTCATTTTGGACTATGAGCTGCAGTACTACGAGAAGGTAATACTTCCTCACATACTGTACTAAAATACAACTTTTCTCTCAATTTACATTTACTGACCTCAAATTGAACTGAGCTGAAAAAATAAAAAAAATTGTTTAACAGCAAATTATGCATGTTGGTATGAATTTGTTGTTCTTGTATGAGCTTTAATGAATTTATTTCATGATGTTTGATGGAAAAACTGAGTGCAATTTGAAGTCGGGCCACAAGCAGTGCATCAGACCACATGCAGGGCTTGTGATCCCCTGATGAAGTCACTTCAAAGAAATAAAGAAATAAATTAAATCCACTACACGAAAGAATGATAGATTAAAAAAGAATAACAATTCCAATAACATTTCCAATCTGTGATGTTCTGGATTTCTGTGTACTATGAAGTCCCAACAAACTTTCAATTTTCTCATTTACATTATTATTATTTTTCGTGAAATTAAGTCACTTTAATGTCAAATCAGCTTAAGAAATAAGTCAGATAAGCCATATTAGTATATAATAAGACACATTTAATCATTTGATTCAGAAAAAATAGGTTAACATTAGCCTTAAATAAGTCAAAACATTTATAAACATAATTTTTTAATTAAAAAATGTTTCGTTTCTCTTGTTCCTCTGTAAATCATTTATGTTTACACATTCAGAGCAGACAAGAAATGAAAAATAGAAACAAAACCAGCATGTGGTGTTTACTATCAACTGAATTGACATATAGAGGTAACATTTATACTGTACATATAGACTGTGTTAATTTCATAATGTAAACAAGGGTGAAAAAGTTTGTTGCTGACCTTTTTCTTCCCAAGACTAAGATGAAATGAAGATGGAAGATGGAAACGTAGTCAAAAAGATCAAATCTAACCAACATTAATGTTGTTATAAACTGTTATACCACTGCATTGCGCTGTTCCTTCAATAGATAACAGAGCACATGCATTCAGTTTTCAGTCACATTACTGGCATAGAAATCCTGTCAAGTTTTTTCACGCCATAGGCAACAGACATTCTTTTATCCTTATTTCCTTGACAAAATTAACAATGTTTATAGATCAAATGAATCAAAAGTGAAACTGAAACCAGCGCTGATTCTAAAATGTAAATGCGCTATAAAAATACTCTTGTTTTTTCTTATCACAAATCCAAATGTGTGGATTGTTTACAAGTTGTTATATACGGTAAGTCACCTTGGACTGTATTTTGCAGCATGTTTCAGATGAAGGGGGAAAAAAAGGAAAACATGGTAATTGTACACTGAAATTTAGCCCAAAATTTTACTTTTTCTTTATTTGTATTTTATTTTAATTTATGTTACACCTTATAGGCTACTTCATTTGATAGCATGTACAAACAGTCACTTGTTCTTTTTGCTGTTTTTTGTAGTCTTGAGTAGTTATTGTTTCATCTCCATTTCATTTTGGTTGTTAAATAATGTCCTGGTTTTGAATATACACATTACAGATAACTTTATGGTGCAAAACCAATTCAAAGTGCACCCGTCAAAATTATCATCACACTTTATGCAAAACCATGAGTAGGAGTTTACATTGTCTGTGATTTAAAGCATTCAAGAATCGCAATTATTAACAGTATAAAATCACTAAATATAACTCAAATAAATCATTGACATTTCACCTAAAATGTGTAATAATTTATTATTCGTTATGCATCATTATATTGCATAATGTTCTCTGATATTTGTTCCATATCTAGAATGCGGTTGAGTCAAACTCGTCTCTACTGCGAAGTCAGACCAACACAGCAGTGATCCGGGGCCTGAAGTCGGGCACCATTTACGTGTTTCAGGTTCGGGCCCGAACAGTCGCAGGCTTTGGACGTTTCAGTGGGAAAATGTACTTCCAGACAATGACTGAAGGTATTGGATTTTAACTGGATTTTTACACTAGAGACATTGATTTTTTTCGTTCTGCTTTATGAAATAATATTCTGATTAATTTTGTATAAGTGTAAGAAAAAAATGTCACACAAAATTATTTCTGAATGTCACAAAATGTGAATGTAAATGTTTATCATTAATAAATAAATAAATAAAATTAATATATAGACAATGTATCTACATATAATTAATAAATAAAGAATATAAATTATAAGATATAATAAGAAGTAAATAAAATATTTTTTATTAGAATATAATAAATATAAAAAATGCAAAAATTAGATATAGAAATAGAATTTGTAGCTGTAAAAAATAAGAACAAATATAAAATATTTTAAAATTTAGATATTAATACTATAGCTATAGAAAATAGAACCCCTGCCTAGTTAACCTAATTAACCTAGTTAAGCCTTTAAATGTCACTTTAAACTGTATAATATCTAGTCAAATATAATTTACTGTTATCATGGCAAAGATTAAATAAATCAGTTATTAGAAATGAGTTATTAAAACTATTATATTTAGAAATGCGTTGAAAAAATCTTTCTCCGTTAAACAGAAATTGGGGAAAAAAATAAACGGGGGCTAATAATTCAGGGGGGCTAATAATTCTGACTTCAACTGTGTATGTGTATATATATATATATATATATATATATATATATATATATTTATATATATATATATATATATATATATATATATATATATATATATATATATATATATATATATATATATATATATATATATATATATATATATATATATATATATAGCTTAGCTACAAGCAAAGAAAACATTGAAGTGTTTCTAACAAAGTGCCTGGTGCATAAACAGAGGAAAGAGTGTATCCTACATGTGATTTGTCAAGCCCACTCACCTCCATAGCACACTGGGTTGTGTGCAAATGTGCATAAATAATTTCCCTGGTTCCTCAGTAAACTCTTTAAATCTACACACATTTAGAACCGACAATGAGTGTCTTGGGTTTTGACTTTAAATGTATTTTCCCAATAGACACATTGATTTTGCCTTTCTGCATTCCTAAATAATAGTCTGATTACATTTGTTGATGAATAAGTCAAGGGTTGCAGTCTAGCAAATAACACTGCTTGCCTGTTTCTGAAATGTCTCAACCTCAGTCATTCTAGATGATCTTTAGATCTCTGTCAAAACTAGAAACCTGATAGTGGCCAGGCCATTACAGCATGCTGCTTATTCCCAATACTAGTGTGAAACGTGTAGCTGCTTTCACTCTCACATTCACTCTGGAAACATTTGAAAGCGTGGAGCATTTCGCAGCTTGGAAAACTCATTTATTTGTGTTTAGCTGGCATTAGAAGATTTGATGGCATGTCTGAAAAAAGCCAGAAGCTGACTGTTGACAAATAATTATTAAAATGTCACGCATGTAAGATGTGTTGACAGTCAGTTGCTGAAGATGAATCAACAGCTTAAGCGAGTTTGTCAGCAACTCAGAATTAAGAATTCAATAACTCTGTGATCGAAAATGTGGCAGCGGAAATGTTGGAGAGAAATCGAGTCAGTTCAGTTCATATGGTAATGCATTAATGTTAACTAACAGTGAGCAACACGTTTGCTACAGCAATAAACTTGAACATAATAAACATACTGCTGTTCCATTATTAGTTCACATTACTTCAGTTCCATGAAATGTTTGCTAATACAGTACATTATTACATTCAGCATTTTTTGTGGGTGTTAATGTTGAACTTAATGTTATTTTTAAATGGAATGTTCACCCAAAAATCTAAATTGCCTTATCATTTACTCTCCCTCCTGTGGTTTTCTTTCTTATGTTAAACACAAAAAAAGATATTTTGAAGAATGCTGGTTACTGGGACCTGTTAACCTCCACTATAGGAGGAAAAAATTCCTGGGGAAGTCACTAGGGGCCAGCTACTGTACCAGCATTTTTCAAACTATTTCAAACTTTTGTGTTCAACAGAAAAAAGAAACTCTTAATAGGTTTTTAACAAATGAAGGTGAGTAGATTATGGCACAATTGTCAATTGAGAATCTTTTTAATGTTATCTTATGTATTTAACTGATATAAATGTTAGTTTATTGTGCTTCAATTTTAATTAAATAAACAGTTTAATATAACAAAGAGACTTAAAATGGTTTATATAGCAGTAAAAACGGTTTAAAATGCTTTCTTTTGAGCAAAAAGGAGAAGAAATAGAAGAATAAATGTTTCCTAAGCAGCAAATTTAAAGCCTTAAAATGTCTTAATTTTCCAAAATAAAATTTTAGGCCTTAAATTTACTCTTAAATTTATAAATCTTAAATTTACTGAAATATTGTGTTGTATTGTTTTAAACAGGTCTTAATTTAATTAATATTATAATTTAATAAATGATATAAAAAAATTTTGTTAACTGCAGAAACCCTGGTATGTTGTCTAAAAACCATTGGTTTAGTTTTGATATCTGACTGTTGTAGGCTATGATATTACTGAAATCATTCAGCGTATTGATATAGAGCTGTAATGTGCTTTCATCTAGCCTGGAACTACAGTACTATAGCTATGCGGCTCCCTGAAAATAACTCGACATCGTAGAATGTTCATCAGCCAATCAAAATCAAACATCCAACAGGCCCATTAATCTAAATGAAAATAGAAAACAGTAATAATGTTTTTCAATCTTTGATCACAACATGCAAATTTATTGAGCATAGGAGGGCTATTTTAAAAAAAACACTTGAATGATGGTGTTTTATTCTTAAGAGTGCATTCTTGTCTTTCTTTCAAAATGTATACAGTATGAATATACTTGTGAATTTCAAATGTGAATCTCCATGTTTAAAGTTTTTCCTTGGTTAAAGCAGGAAAAATTATTTTTATGATCTTTCATTCAGATGTGCTAAAGCCTGCAGGCAGATTTGTATGTTTAATTAAGACAGTATGATCTTCAGTGATTAAAGGATTTGTCTGACTGATCTGATGTTGTGTTTGTCATGTGTGCACCTGAAGAGGAGTATAACTCCAGTCTGCAGGAGAAGCTGCCTCTCATTATCGGCTCTGCTGCTGCTGGCGTTGTTTTCCTCATCGCTGTGGTTGTGCTCATTATCGTCTGTAATCGGTGAGTCTGTTACATGTAGCAAAATCTGGAATCAATTAAACAAACTGACCAGATGTTTTATTCCCCCTTCTCTTACAACCTAAGAAACAGCCTGTGATAAATAAATAAACTAAGAAAGAGCTTCAAAGCTATCTTTCTTCTGAATAACTTTTTTTTTTCTCGTGTAGGAGAGGCAGTGACAGAACAGACTCTGAATACACAGACAAGCTTCAGCATTACACCAGCGGCCACAGTGAGTAAACCATTCAGTCACTCATGCTATTTCGTCTGTGCTTATAATATTAACTTGATCTCTTTAAACACAGCTTTAGCCTTTAAATGAAAACATTAATTAAATAACTGCTGCTAGGCAAATTACTATACAGAAAACATAACATCTCAGCTTTTGGAAGAACTTTACCAAATAATACCACTTTTTAAAGTGTAATTTATCAGCACAAGGGCGCAGAATTGGCATGGATGGAGGGGATGTGTCCCCACCAATTACTGAATATCCCTACCAATAATTTACTTGACTTTAAAATAAAGTAATGCTCCGTCTACTCTTAACCTACACGTGCACCAAGTCAAGTTCGCTACCAGTTTACAGAAATACTGTTAACCAAGGCAGTGCAATTAATTAAAATTCAGTTTTGATTTGGACCTCCATGATTATGAAAGACAATAATCGGGATAAAACTGTTAAATTGCGTCACACACCTCTCTAAATTCTCTACATTTATACTTCCTCAAAGCCCGACTGCAGTAAAGTCATGTAAATTGACTGTTGCAGCATGTGACGGGATTGTTATTAGTATTTTTAAGTGTTTATTTTATATTATTAAGTAAGTTTAATCATGTTTAAAAAGCGCGAAACAGAATTTGTGCTGTTCAATGCATGCGCTCTAGGGATGTATGTCCCCACCAATGTCAAGAGTCAATCTACTCCCTTGCATCAGCATCCAAACTGAGGGCATATTGTATTGTTACAATGCATGCAGAAACCACAATTGATATTCGCTTCATGCACTCTCCCAGATGTACTTGCATTGTCAGAAAACATCAAACTATATTTAGTTTGTTTGCAGTGTAATTCAGTGTCATTAAGAAATAGAATAATATTTGCAGATAATTTACTGTTTAAATAATTTGAATATACATGACAAAATATTGAGACAAAAATATTGGTAGATGAAAAAAGCAGATTGTTTAAAAAAAAAAAAAAACTATTTTAAAATTGAATGTATACCTCTATAACTGTTTTGCAATGTTTTTTCTTCATGATTGAGATTAAATAAGCTCAAAGAAAAGAAAGAATAGTTTAGTGTATGTCTAGCTTGTTTGAACACAATTCTAGCATGTTTCAGAACATTGCAAGCATGTTTTAGCACACAATTACCATTAATTATTATGTTGTTAGCGGTTCTTGCACATAGCTAATATGTTTTAGAGTGTATTTTTTAATATGTTGCTAGCATGTTTTAGCACGTTGTTACATGATTTTACATTGACACATTTCTAGCATGTTTCTAACATGGTTTACTACATGGCAATGGGGTATATATGCACAGCTAGTGTTTTTCAGCCAATGATAAACTTCCAGTGAAAGCTTTTTTTCCCAATTTAACAAGGTTCCTTTTACAGCATCAATGTTGTAATGTAATTACAATACATTCAGTTAAATAGACTTAAGCGTTCATTTAGTTGCTCAAGCAAAAAAACGAGATGAAAGACAGCGTAACCACTAGCGCCGTCAGGATCAGCAGGTGAGCACAGAAACTCCATTGAAAATACTGGGGTAAAATAAACCGTCATATTTTAAAGACATGGCAGGGGAAAATGGAATTTAATGCAGTGCTTCTTGTCCGGTCTGAGACCCAGTTTATATTGTATATGTCTATCAGGCAGTAAAGATCACTGATTTTGAAAGAAATTAGACCTTAAACAAAGCAATTTTATAAAGGAAAGACAGTTCACTGGAAGCTCTGATGCTGGCTGCCTGAAATTAAAAGTCTGTGTGCATATACCTCATTGTTTTAGTATGTTGGTAAAATATTTAATATTTTTCTAGCATGTTTAACATATTTTTAGCCAATGGCAACCTTTTTTAGCAAGTTGCTAGCACATTTCTAACATTTTATACCATTTTTAGCATTGATTATTATGTTGCTTGCATATTTTAGCACATGGCTAACTTTTAGTATGCCTTTAGCATAAAACCCCATGTCCAACATACATATGTTCTTAGCATAATTGCATTGTTAAAAACAATAATAGTTGTTTCTAGCATGATTGAGGAAGTGTATAGCATGCTGCTAGCATGTTTCAACACTGTGGAATAATGAATTAGCTGGTTGCAAGCATAGGTAGCACATTGGTAGCATTAATGAGCATGTTTCTTGTATGTTGTAGCATTATGCTAGCACAATGTTGTGTTGAGTCACTAATATTACAGTATAAGCTGTACAGTATGTATCTTTGCATAAACTGCAGCTCCTGTTTCTCTTTCCAAGTGTCTCCAGGAATGAAGATCTACATTGATCCTTTCACATATGAGGATCCCAATGAAGCAGTGCGCGAGTTCGCCAAAGAAATAGACGTGACCTGTGTAAAAATCGAGCAAGTCATTGGTGCAGGTGAATGTCACTGTTTACGTCAATTAGCAATATTTTAATCTGCCTGAATTGCACTGAGTGCTGATTTGTAGTCTCTTCAGCGTCTTAGCATCTCATCTAGTCAGTCGACTGCATGTAAGCAAATCAAGCGTTAATTAGAAAGCAGCCGCAATCTAGCGAAAGCCTGAAGCTCTTGATGAATTTGCACCTTTAATCATTGTTAAAGGAGCAACAAAGTTTTGGTAAACCAGGCTGATAATTTATTCATTTTCATCTAATTGTATTTCATATTTAATATCCTGAGGTGTGATCAGCCGGTGTTAACTACTTGGTAAACTTTTCAGGTGAGTTTGGAGAAGTTTGCAGCGGAAATCTCAGGCTTCCTGGCAAGAGGGAGATTCTGGTGGCCATCAAGACTCTGAAATCAGGCTACACTGAGAAGCAGCGGCGGGACTTCCTCAGTGAAGCCAGCATCATGGGACAGTTTGACCATCCTAACATCATCCATCTGGAGGGAGTGGTGACCAAGAGCACTCCAGTAATGATCATCACTGAATTCATGGAGAATGGATCACTGGACTCTTTCCTTCGGGTATGGTTTTCTGCTGCTGCAACTAAATAACAACTGCAACATTGTGAGTGCACATAGTCTTGGACTTACTGACACCCAGTGGTGTGGATGCAGTATCACACAACAAATGTTTTAGCTTCTGATGCTTTTAAAAACACACAATTTACTTGTGTTGACCATCAGTTTATTACACAAGGGAAATAGGCCAGTGGCTGTAAAAATCAACTGGTCATGTAATGTCAGTTTGGCTACTACCGTGATGCAACCCACTCTATGTAGAATATGAATAGCTTTTGTTATGTGCATGTAGCATTAAATCATGATTATCAAATGAGAAAAGCTACAATAATAACAGATTTGTTGAGAATCGTCCCTCTTATCTAAATCTGTTCCCACAGAAATGAAAAATAATTTACTCTACTTGTTTCATACCAGTTTGAGATTTTTTTGTTCTGTTTAATGCAAAAGGATATATATAAAGAGTTCAGATGAAAAAAAGTGCCATCTGTAATTTTCTTTTACAATGACTGTTTTTCTCAGCCTCTTAAGTTTATGTTCAGTTATTTCATGTTTAAATTACTGAATCAAGACAGGAGCCTGAGAAAAATGCTCATGTTAGAAGAAAATTTCAGATGGCACTTTCAAATTTCAACACTTCATTCACACACGCACGCACACACACACACACACACACACACACACACACACACACACACACACACACACACACACACACACACACACACACACATATATATATATACAGTTGAAGTCAGAATTATTATAATTTTTTTTCTTTTTTAAATATTTCCCAAATGATGTTCAACAGAGCAAGAAAATTTTCACAGTATGTCTGATAATATTTTCTCTTTTGGAGAAAGTCTTATTTGTTTTATTTCGGCTAGAATAAAAGCAGTTTTTAATTTTTAAAAAAACATTTTAAGGTCAAAATTATTAGCCCCTTTAAGCTATTTTTTCTGATAGTCCACAGAACAAACCATCGTTATACAATAACTTGCCTAATTACCCTAACCTGCCTAGTTAACCTAATTAACCTAGTTAAGCCTTTAAATGTCACTTTAAGCTGTATAGAAGTGTCTTGAAAAATATCTAGTAAAATATTATTTACCGTCATCATGGCAAAGATAAAATAAAACAGAAACTGGGGAAAAAATAAACAGGGGGGCTAATAATTCAGTAGGGCTAATGACTGCAACTGTATATGGAACAAATGGAAACCTGTAACCATTGACTTCCTCAGAATTTTGTTTTCTACAATGGAAGTCAATGGTTACAGGATTTCAGCATTTCAATATATCATCTTTTATGCTCAAAAACTCAAAACTGCTATGGAACAAGTAAAGGGAGAGTAAATAATGACAAAATAAAACAACTGGGGTGAACTATCCCGTTGACTAACTCTTTCCCGGCCTTTGTGTGTGTGTATATTTGTGTGTGTGTGTGTGTGTGTGTGTGTGTGTGTGTGTGTGTGTGTGTGTGTATGCGTGTGTGTGTGTGCGTGTGCGTGTGCGTGTGTGTGTGTGTGTGTATAATCTTGACAATGCACTACTTTAAAAAGAAAATGCGTTTCTCTCAGTTTTTTTGTCACAGATGTAGTTTTTTCTGTTTTGCTTGTTTAAAAGCAGAGTCTCTGTTCTTTATTTTTATTTATAATATTATACATTCATAGCAGAAAATATTGAGGTGAAAACATCTTTAGGTGAAATTGATCAAAATTGCGGTTGATGGTTTGCAACTTTTTGTTAAAAACACTGGTGGAAAGGAGTTATCGTACATGTAAAATGTGGCTTTTGGTCATCTATATGTAGATTTGTGGCACCCAGTAATGGTTTTTCCTAAACATTATCAAAAAAACAAATTAGTTCAGCTTTTTGGCTCACAAAGGCACTTGTCCTTGTGCCGCTTTTAGCTGACCCAGGATCCCATTGGGCAGAGCCCAGATGTGTCTGCCGAGAGGCACAGCTGGACTAAAGTCCAGATGTTTTGCCAAAAGATCATGACACAAACTCACAGAACAGAGATGTTTTGTTAAAAAAGCCTCACCTAATAATTTGATGTAGAGAAGAATGTATGTGCATACTTTTAATTTGGATAATTGTAATGTATTTCACAAATTTCTCTATTGTCCTCTTAGCAAAACGATGGGCAGTTCACTGTCATTCAGTTGGTGGGCATGCTGCGTGGCATTGCAGCTGGCATGAAATACCTCTGTGACATGAACTACGTACATCGTGATCTGGCTGCCCGCAACATCCTGGTTAACAGCAATCTTGTCTGCAAAGTGTCCGACTTTGGGCTCTCTCGCTTCCTGGAAGACGACACATCTGATCCTACATACACAAGTGCACTGGTGAGAGTGTGTTCAATTGGCCACATCTAACATTTCACGCTAATGCATTGTGTGTTCAGTTCATAACCAAATCAAATGTCCACACAGGGAGGGAAAATTCCAATACGATGGACGGCTCCTGAGGCCATTCAATACAGAAAGTTCACGTCCTCGAGTGATGTGTGGAGCTATGGAATCGTAATGTGGGAGGTCATGTCCTATGGAGAGCGACCGTACTGGGACATGAGCAATCAAGATGTATGCAGTCGATTCTTATATGATTATATGAATATATAGCTTTATGAAAAACTAGATAAGGCTGTCCTCTGGTGGACAAATGATGCCATGAAACACCAAGTGCATGCAAGAACAAAATCAGTCATCTCTGTACTTATCATTCCAGGTAATAAATGCCATCGAGCAGGATTATAGGTTACCTCCTCCTATGGACTGTCCAAGCGCACTGCACCAGCTAATGTTGGACTGCTGGCAGAAGGACAGGAACAACCGTCCGAAATTCAGTCAAATTGTGAACACTCTGGATAAGATGATCCGTAATCCTGGCAGCCTGAAGGCCACCACCCCTCTCTCTTCAGGGTAAGGGATTTTATTTTGGGTCAGCACAGATCAAAAGAAGAAAGCAAGCACAGAACTCTGTTATTATGTACATATATGAATATATTAGTCTGTATAATCTGACAAAAACATGAATTGAATTCAGTATCATTAGCAGTAGCAGTAGTCAGTGTTCAGAGAAGTTGTTGTAGAAAAAATTATAGAAAACAGCTGATTTATTTCAATTAAATCTAAAGCATAACACCAACTGTTAAACTGTAATCTTTATAGTAACACTTGAACATGTATCGTAACTGCCCTGTTGAGCATTTGTCCATAGGCGGCAATTAAATCAAAATACTATGGTATCAGGCACACAATTTAACCAAAGAAATTGGTCATTTTTAAAAAAAATTTTTTAGATGGGAACTTATTGAAAACTAATATAGGTATATAGGTTAAAAATCATATCTCATTGATTTTAATATGAATCTTTAAAAATGTGAAGCTAATTTTAATATGCATTTTTATTATGTATCATTAACAATTTGTATATTTGTGCATTAAATAAAAAGAAAGAAATACATTTCTAATGTTAAAAGCTTTTCTATTTCTTATTAATGTTGTTAGCTTAAACTTTTTTATTCAGAAAAATACAGAAAAAAGCTATCATGGTTTCATTATAATTATGACATGATATTGATAAAATGATAAAATCTTTTTTGAGCAAGTCAGCATATAATGATTTCAGAAGTATGTGGTACGAGAGTAATGATGTAGAAAATCCATATTTGACATAATGAATTACATTTTAAAATATATACAGAAATATAATAATATTTTATTCTAGTATAGTTTTTTTGTGGATTATGAGACTTTTATCAGTAATATTATAGTGCACTCCAAATTTCTAAAGTGTAGTGTTTAACCATTGAAGTTTGGAATTTTGAATAACTTTAAATGTTTTTATACACATCATGTTAGTTCCATTCTAGTGATGTTGATTGTCGGTGTTTTACAGTGTACATCTACCTCTGCTGGACCGCAGCACACCAGACTTCTCCAGCTTCAGCACAGTGGACGAATGGCTGGATGCCATCAAAATGAGCCAGTACAAGGAGAACTTTGCCAATGAAGACCTCACTACCTTCGAAGCCGTGTCCCAGATGACTATGGAGTATGTTTCCCTGTCTACCATGCACCATATTAAAAATAATAATTAGAAAATTATACAACCAGATCCTGTTACTGTAAGTTTAACTGATAGCCTTGTCTGTTTACATAATTTTTTGACATTATGCTTTCTGTCCTCGTAGTGATATCCTAAGAGTGGGGGTCACACTAGCAGGACACCAGAAAAAGATCCTTAATAGCGTTCAGATGATGAGAGCCCAGATGAACCAGATCCAGTCAGTGGAGGTTTGATTTTTTTTCAGAAGGGGAGTATGGGGACCAGTTTATGCACCCCACACCCCAGCGGACCTCCTCACAGAAAGACGCCCCCTCAGCAAGCCCAGCAGAAGTCACTTTCCATGGGGATGATGAAGAACAAATCCCCACAAGACCACCATGGTCTTAACACAGCACCAGCACACTGAAGGCAAGCTGAAGTCTTTCCAAAGGCCAAAACTTTCCATACACATCATTCTGGCTGCATTTACATGCACATTTATGATCCAGTTTTATGTGTTTCTTTGCAGTATTAAGCCCAAAGTATACTTCTGTTTTTATGATTATTCAATGGAAGGCTATTAGGGCCAAAATCTTTAAACAAAACGCATGAGATTTAAATTTTAACACGCATAGTTTGACTGTTTAATTCATCAACAAACACAACAGCTAGTAAAAATGGGACTATATTTGCATATGTGCATAAGTCTGTTCACTCAACAGCCATATTAGCAATGCCTGAGCTATTATGGCCATGAGAGAACAAGCTCTTCATAAACTGCCAATTCAATTTGATCAGCCATGGCGGTTAGAGAGTTGGACTTGTGATCTAAAGGTCACATGTTTCATTTTGCCACCGGCAGGGGTTGTATTGTAGGTGTGGAGAGTAAAATCCAGCACACTCTTCCACCCTCAATTGATAGTTTTCATGTGACAGGCAAAACATTACTATTTCCCATTGACCGCCAAAAAGCCAGATAATTGTTGTGCAATAAGGTATAGCGTTACTAATTGACGAGAAACAAGACTGGGCAGTTTTTTCCCAGAATTTCTTCATAGAAAGAACAGTGCAAAATGAGAAATTTAGAATTTTTTTGCCAAATGGTAGCATCATCCACCCAGAAAAATCTATGGTACCTATAACTGTCAGTATGTTTTTATGCTTTTTATATAGTTTCTATTCTAATTTGCAGGTTAAGTGCAATTAAAGTATACATTGAAGTACAAGTCAAATTATAAATAGCAGAAGTGAATGAATAGATTTTCCCTACCAGAAAATATTAATCTAAAATCTAATATTAACAAAAAAGCAGTACATATGCACCATAATGCCGCCACTAATGGCTAAATCGCTGAGGAATATCCACGAGACAGATGTAAACATCTGCGAATTGAAGCTCTGACAGGGACATGATGCTTATAAATGACTGAAAAAAGGCTGCAGATGCAGAATATGGATCGCAAGTGCCCACAATTTACAGTTTGGGATCAGATCTCTGTTTTGTTCTGTTAATATGTGTGATCCAAATATTTGTAGTTATAAATATCACCAGATTGTCCTGCGTTTTTATGGAAATCCCAGTGTTCCTGCCATTACGACCCATAGTTTTATTTTGTTTGCCAGGTTGCCGTACAGGTCACGTAACTGAAAAATATCAATACCACAATTGAAGTGAGCCACTTGAACACTGAAGAGCACCAAACCCACAAATGTTTTGGTTGTGTGTTTATGGTGTGTGTGAGTCTCTTTGAATAAAAGCATCAGCTGAATGCTAAATTAAATGTAAATTACATATTTCAAACCATCAGAAAAATCTGACATGCACTCATCGTCGTTTTAAACTATTCGCTTCTTAAGTTAATTGTTTGTCACTTTTGCGCATGTTAAGTGAGTTTGCAGTAAACAGTACTGTATTGTGATTCGTGTAACATCTCAGTGGATTTGAATTATCATGTATTCGAATCAGCTCACTGTAAATCTTTACATCCCTTGTATATTGGTACCTACAATCAGATCACCTTCCATAAAAATGATTGCCTCATCATGGTCAAACTGCCCATGTGTACAAGTAGGCAAGGAAATATGTTTAAAAAGTTGCTACCAAGCCATGGTCAGACTTTGTGAGTTGACAGTCAAATTTCACATGTTTGTTTAAATACGTTTTGGCCCTGAACACTCTCTATACTCCAGAGCAGGAGGATTAAATTAAGCATTCTTATTGCTTATAATATTTTTGGAGGAAAAAGATGCAAACACTTGACAAGGATGAACCACTCTAGTGTGTATGTGTAGTACACACTTTCAAATGGAGTATACTGAAAGAACCCATGCTTTTGATTGTGTAAAAATCTTTGGTGGTAAGCCACTTTAAAACCCATTATATCTTTTCAAATTGTTAGTATAGCTATTTGTTATTTAATGGACTTTAGAATAAATTCTATTTTAAGGTGGTCTATTTGCCAAATAAACCATTTGCATCAAAAGGGCTTATTAAATGTACATTTACAGTATGTACAGTCCCTGACAAAAGTCTTGTCGCTTATCTATTTTGTAGAAACACCTGCTATTAACCTGACTTTTAATTAATCAATTGATGTTAGAAATAGCTCATATGAAAAGCTAAAACCCTCCCAAATGATGTTTAATGCACTGAAATAAATTAGGTTCACTGAAAAAAGATTTATCATTTAATCAAGACAGAAAGGTCAAATTTTGGCAAGTCAAAAGTTTTGTCGCCTGTACAGAAATTGAACAAATTTACTGCAAATACAAAAAAATAAGTCAGCAAATTAAGTAGTGGTGCTGTGATATCCAAATTTAATATCTTGTATGACTTCCATAAGCTTGAAGGACTGCATCCATGCGGTTTGGCAAGGATTCATACAATTTATTGATGAAGTCATCAGGAATAGCAAAGAAAGCAGTCTTGCATGCCTCCCAGAGTTCATCAATATTCTTTGGTTTCTTCTTCCAAGCTTCCTCTTTCATCCTACACCACATATGCTCAATGATGTTCATATCTGGTGACTGGGCTGGCCAATCCTGGAGCATCTTGATCATCTTCGCCTTGAGGAACTTTGATGTGGAGATGGAAGTATGCGATGGAGCACCATCCTGCTGCAGAATTTGGCCTCTTTTATGGTTGGGAATTTAAGAGGTAGCTAAGATTTCTTGGTATTTTAGACTATTGATGTTGCCTTCCACCTTGCAAATCTCTCGCACACCCCCATACTGGATGTAACCCCAGACCATGATTTTTCCGCCACCAAACTTCACTGTTTTCTGAGTGAATCTCGGATTCATGCGGGCTCCAGTTGGTCTCCTGCAATATTTGCGTCGACTGTGGTGTAATTCAACAGAAGATTCATCTGAAAAATCCACCTTCTGCCACTTTTCCAGTGTCCATCCTTTTAGCAGGCTGTGGGCCTTGGCAAATGCCACACGGTTTTTTAACTGTCTTTTGTTTAGTGCTGGCTTCTGGGCACTGATTCGGCCATGGAGGCCATTTCGAGACAGAATCCGACAAACTGTTCTGGTTGACATAGGAACTTCAGGTGACCAGGTCTTGTGGAGCTCTGCTGCAGTGGAAAATGGGCTGGCCTTGGATTTTCGAGCCAACAAACGGTCCTCTCGAGCAGTTGTCTTACGGGGTCTGCCTGACCTGGGCTTGCCAAAAACGTTTCCAGTCTCTTCAAATCTTTTTTTTATCCTCTGTACTTGACGCTGAGACACATTGAAGGTGTCTGCCACATCAGCAGTGGATCTGGTCTTCAGATTTTTGATAATCAACACTTTAGTCTCAGGGTGAATCTTAGGCATGTTTGCAGAGGTCTAGTTGAAGTTGATGTGAAGGTCTAGTGTACTGGGGTTCTTTTTATACACACCTGAGACCTAATTGATCCATTATTAGTCACAGGTGAAGCTCATATGACAAGGCGACAACACTTGTGTCTTTTCAAAAATTGATTCAATGGGCTTTACTAAGCTGGGAATATTACAATACTTTTTGAAAGTTTCGTTTTGCACTGAAACATTATTACAAAAGCTGTTGGGATTAAAATAAGCCATTTCTTGTAAAAAAATCTTGATTAGAAATATATTTCAGGAGCACTTCAGGTCAATTTGTACACAAGCGACAAGACTTTTGTCAGGGACTGTACATTGTAAGCAGCTATACATTATGAAATGTGCTTTTGATCAGCTACAAATCACCTGTTAAAAATAATTTAGCTAAAACTGAGTTTTATTTGGAAAATGTAATGTAAATATTATTGTATTTCTATTGGAAGTCCATTAAAAAGATTAAAAAGTGCACTCACGGTAGTATTAACATACAGACGCTTGAAGAATGTGTCAGAGTTCTCTATTAAAATGTAGTCACTTTTATCATGGTACTGTCATACTGGGAAAACCTGAGCATTTCCTTATGATGAATAAAAGGGATATAAATGTTGTTTATGCATGTAAATGTAGCCATTATAACACAGTAGTTTTGAGAGTAAATCAGAAATCTTTTCTGATCAAAATCAAATCCAATTTTGATCATATGTGCCCCTTTACTTTTTGAAATGGTTTGGTACTCAAACAGAAATGTACTGACAGGATATACAGTATTAGGTTTTTTTTTAAAATGTGCATCTGAAATGAACTATGGACTAAAGGCAAGAAAAAAAAGGAGAAATAGTTATACGTGTGTGATACTCATGTATGATGATAAATGATCCATGTGATGGATTTTAAGGTGCAGCACTTGACAACATGAGGACTTTAATAGAAATGCAACTATGTGAATAGTAGACAAAGCAAACCAGTACTGGTTCAGTATGTTGTTTTTTTGTATAAAGTGTGAGAAATATTTTTTATTTTCTTCATGGTTTTTATTTATTTGTTTTATATATTTTTTAATACCATTACTTTTCTTTAACATTCATCATGCACCAGTGTTGTATTACAGAGGTTCTTGTCACATATCAGAGGCACATGGTGTGATTTCCAAACACAGCATGATGGTAGAATTCAATAGAAGTGCAGGCAAGATGTTTACTTTATTTATAATGTCCCTTAGTGGTCACTTTTTTTAATCTGATGTTATGTTTTCACCATTTCGATATTTTAATGAAAGTTTCTTGGATTTGTGTATATGCATATACATACAGTATAGAAATATATATGTATATATATGTATAATGGAAACTTCACAAGTAAGGTACAAAATAGGTGCTAATCCCATTTTCTTTTAGTTGTAAGAGCTGTTGGATGTTTGGGAAACCACTATCTAACATCAAATTAGCATAAATATGGCTCTTGTTCAACACATTAGTGATATAGCCCAAGCAAAATCCAATTAAAACGAGTTGAATAGCTTTAAATATGCAAAACATTGACAATTCAAGATAGTTTTATTTTAAATTCACTTTGAGACATATTTAGATACATGTGTATAAAAGTGTTGTTTATGGTAAAACATGTCAAAGCTCATATAAAACTCAATGGGCTTTTGAAAAATAAAGAATAGAATTTTTTCCTTAATAATTCCAAGCTCTTGAATTGAATAAACATGTTCCACCGTATCCTTAATTCTTATTTAGCAGATCTAGAAGAGTCATGTAAATTAATTGTTTTACTGAAGAGCATTAATATCTACAACTTTCTAGAATCTTGAAATTATTTTATTATATTTACTTTTTAGGATGCTTCTACATTCTTCCAGATGTAATCGACAATGTTTTTGTTTAAAAGCACTCTCCGTCCACACTGGTGTTTATAAGCATTTTCCAAAAGTTGCTCATCAACACTGTAACATCTGAAAATGCTTGCATCCCTGTACTGCAAAAGTTAAAAATAAGATACTTCAACATTTCACTTCTGTTCACGCCTCTGTTCACAAATCTTGCCTCCAGGTCTCACCCAAAATCTCTGTCCCATACATTCTGTAACACAATGGTCATTGTCCATACCTTATCCATCGAAGAAATACAATCTGAAGTATTAACAAACAGACATTAATATGTAACAACATTACAAACTAGAGATCAGCCAAAACAATGGTGGTACAACATCATCCATCATTTTTCTTTGGGCTGAATTAGTCCAAAGTTTAAAAATGCATTATTGTTTTTAAAGCTACAGTTTTTACAACCTATCTATAGAAACTAATTAAATTTTACTAAAGCTTGTTGGCCTTAAAATATTTTGAGCATTGTGGTGACTCTAATTTTTAAAAAGTTAAAGTTCATGTAAAGTCAGAATTTACATGTACATTCTTTAGTTGAACAATTCTTAATCATGCCTCCATTAGTTTGCTATAAGGTAAAGAAAACCCTGCCCCCTACTCAATATTCCATTGAAAATACATCAAATAAAAGTCTCAGCAACTTCCGGTTCATGCAGACTTAAGGAACCATCTTTTAAATATCTATGTCTCCTTGTTCAAATTGTGATCTGGCCTTTCCCACTTCATTTTATAGCCTTATTTTGTACCTTTTTATAGAAGTTTTGACATCCACATTAAATAGTTTCACATTATTGCCACAGAGGACGTGCTACACACACAACAAGCAGCTTATGACACTGAAGAATCAGAGGAAAACTTGAAGGTGGCTTAAGGCACATTAGAAAAAGACTTAAAGATTATTGAAAGATATGTTCCATAATAATGCATTTTAATATCAAGATGCTCCCTTATATGGTTTTGTGGAGTTGATCTGAATTTTAGTGGCATGGCACAGGTCATTTTGACAGTATGAGCTTGGACTAAGTAGAAAATTAAGTAGAAAAAAAAGACTTCAACTATAATTTGTTTTACATTAAACATACACATATTCAACATTATTGTACATTAGTTTTGCAAAATACACGCTTGCTTGTTTGTTGTTTTCGGTATGTACAGTGTTGGTTAATAAACAGTTACACAGCACAGCACATTTGTAACCCAAAATAGTTGTTAAGTTGACACTGTGACACCATCTTTCTTAAAATGAATGTGCTTCCTACCAATTTGTTGACTGGTCTTCCGTGTCTTATCACTTTACACACATGTATAGAGACTCTTGTTCAATTTCTTAAAAAGTCTGAATCTTATGTTATTTGTTTTCAATCTCTCTCAGCACTAACACCACCTATTTCCACCTTTGCTTCTTTTCCTCCCTGGATGCAGTTAGTCCTTTGTAAATCTTTGCCTGACAAACCCATTACTGTTAAGGGTTATGTGCCATGTTATTTTAGTAAATCGTATTTCATTTCACATTTTTCACTGTCGGCCAATATGTTAAACTGAAATAGCAATGTTTTGTAAACATCATTTCTTACTCCAAACCATTTCTTATTCCCTTTTGATTAACAGTTACATTTATTAAGGCATCAACTTCATAAAGGGAATCTAAAAAACATTCAATTCAGGCTCATATTTAGTTTTTTGTTTGTTTGTTTTTTATTACTATAATTATACATGGAGGACAGAATGGTGACAGAAAGGTTGTATGAAAACAATGTACATATGTTAATATATTAGAAAATGCCATCATGTATATGTTTTTCCCCATTTTTAATTTGACTGTCAAAGTATCTTTTTCATTTCACCTTCTATTTAATAAAAATCTCCATTTCTTTGTGAATATACGACTGTGGGTTAGGCCATCTACACGCATACAGAGGTATGCACACACTTTCATTTGTATTAAGCATCATGCACACCGTACTGTCCGCCATGACACTGTGAGTGAAGCAGGAGGTTCTGGATTTTGTATAAATGTACATAACTGTAACCCTGTGAATGATGTTACAGTTGAATAATTTGTAGTATTGCTATTGGTTTATTTTCTATGAAAGAACATTTGTGGCCCGTTATGTTTTTCTTCAATAAAATATGGAGCAAGGGTCAGTGTCATGGATCATGTCATAAGTGTTTATTTTTTCCTCTTGATTGTTTTGTTTGTAGATGTTGTACTGCTCCAGACCACAAGAGGGAGCAAAAGGCTGCAAAATGAGAACTGTGTTTTCTGACATTTTGTTTTTATTTTTTTTACGGTCACAAGCTTTAATGTAACACTGATCCCTACATAAAACTGTGATCTCTTCCGTACAGTGATCATCAGATTTCTTGAAATGCCTATATTTCCTCCCTTTAAAGTCGTTTGACCTGCTCTGCCAATGGAACTGAAGACTCATGCCTCACTCTTGCCATCTATTCAGCCTAGTCTTGTTTTGTTGACATCCTCCACTGTCACCCGGACACCAAACAAATTAGTGAGCTGTGTAAAAGACGCGGATAGGGAATCAGCTTCTCCAGCTGTAGTATTAGAATGATTACAAAGCTTTTGGCTGTGATCTGGGGTACTACTGTGTAGAGTTCAAATTCTGGCCAGATGGTTTTGTCTGTGCCACTAGTTGTCCTTTTTCAATGACTGTTCATTAATTCATTTTTGCAGGTGATTTGTGACTATCTAACCAATTTCAGAGTGCAGAGTGTTCTGGATACTTTTAGGTGGCTATTGTACACCAATTTTGTCCAGGAGGTCATGACAAATTGGGGTCAAGTAAAGTCACATCAACAGCCAATCTTTGAAATACGATCGAACTATGTCAAGCCCATCTGATAACTGTAGTATCAGTTCATTGGCTGTGGTGGACAACAGTGTCTGTTTAATCCCAGTGGAATTAGCAACACAACAAACCACACCAAAAGTACAATGAATTATTAATCCAGTAATCCTATAATCTGTATTAATACGTTGCCATGTTATTCTACGTATACTACTGTATGCTTAAATCTACATGAATTCAATTTGTCGGTACTGTTGTGATTGAAAATGCTTTAATGACTTGGCCCAGTTTTCTTGATCCCTTGTAGTTAGGACTTCGACGCTGTGCATTCAAGTGGGTGTCCTAGTTTCCGAGACATTCATATTTTGTGACTGTCTGTGCTTTTTTTCCCAACTCAAACTATTTATTTTGTGGCCAGTTGTCTCAGGATTGCAAAGGTTCACAGAGGTGACAGTCTCTTGCTCTTGGGCATGTTGGTGAGGATCATCTAGAATGAGGGCCTAGAATGCACCTGGAAGAAAAGTGTGTCACCATGTCCTCAGTTGAGGCCGACAGGTGCTCTGTTTTGTGAGGGGTGCTGTCATGCAGACTTCTGGCTGTGTGTAAATGTGTATATGGGATTATCTCATGTTTCTGATTTAAAGACCCTGGTGAGAGAATCTAGGCTCTACTAAGCCCTGTCATACACCTACCTTGACATGGTTCTGTAAAAAGACATGGAATCAACTCATGCCCACCAAAGCAAGGCACACAAAATTACCATCCCTTTATTTTCTTACGCGGAAGCTACATTTAGATCACAGTAAGTAGCATTACCTTTTGTTTGTGACCTTTCTTGTGATGTCCCATTGATTACCCAACTGTGACAAACAGTGTGTTGCTCATGATATTTATCATTAATTCATGTGCCAGACTTTAATTGTGAATGGAAAATCTGCACGGCACTTCCGACACTGTCAGATGCCCTACTGAGAAGATATCCTGTACCTACCTTTCTTTGCACTAATGAACTTGACATTTCTTTCTCTTACAGGGACACTGGAGGAAGTAACTTTTCAGACAAGTTTTTCAAAGATGTGCCACATGAAAAGGTCAAAGGCAAGTCTCTTTTTTTTGTTGTTGGTGATGCCTGCCAGAAAGGTCAAGGTTAGGATTTGACCTATGGGAGTATTGTGTAATTCCACTGGGCAGTGCCATGCCATTCTCCAGTGCATGTGATGTAAGAGGAAAGCTGTCTGTGGTCACAGCATGTGTTCTGTTTGCCTGGAGATTTACAGCAGCACAGGAGTAAACATGAATTCGGAACACAGAGCGACAAAAATAAACAACAACAGCTGGAAAAGAGATGAGTAATGACTGCTTTCATGGGCGCACTGGAGAAGAGGTACTGTCATAACCCTTTTGTATTCCTCTCGATGCATGTAGACAGATTTTTGGGGACAGCTGTTACATTTAGGATAGAAACAAGCATGATTGAAGTGTGTAGCTGTGATGAGGTGGGAAGGTTTTGCGTGCAATATTTGATTCGTACTGTAGCATGCAATAGACAGCAATAATCCTCTCCACTGAGGTTCACACAGTTATTCACAGTCACCATCTCTCACTTTCAGGGCAGTAATCTGCATGCACACAGCACCATGTTAATCGTCACATGCATCACCATGGCAATGGAGCCATAATATGAAATCAGACACTACGTGACTGAAATGAAGGACAACAAAAAGAAACCGAATGTCATTAGATGTCAATACTACTGCCAACAAGTCATTATTCATTAATTCAGAATTGTAACTACAGCCTTGGGTCAAATGTGCTATTAGCACCACGTTGCGACTTGCACCCATTCAAGAGCAGAAACGTTTGGACCAAAATAAGGATCCTCACATGGTATACATTTGAATTAAAAAATCCAGAATTCCCTTCCGACCGTGGGTTTACCGAGTGGGCTACACCTCCCCTTCTATCGTCACACTGCCCTCCCCTCTCGGTGCCCCCAGCGCTTCCCAGTCTGTGGTTCACTCGTCTCTGTTTACTTCTACTAATCCCTCACATCACAGTCTCTCTCACTCTCTCTCTCTCTTCCCCACATTCTCTCGATTGCTGTCTCTCCTCCCCTTTCATGCTCAGAGCTAGCGGCTTGCCACACGACCCACACTGCCTGCTACATGATCTCCTGGAAAAGAGAGCTCCGTGTTTTTGTAGCTGCTTTTCGCTGCACGAGCCTTTGTAGATTGCAATCTAGGATACAAGGAAAGATGCCTTCACGACAACCCTGACTCTAGTCATCTCCAAATGCGCCCCTGTCCCCTTTCCTAGTATCTCACCCCCTGACCTTTTACCCCATCCCCTCTCCTCTACCCTTCTCCAAACCTCCCTCTCTTAATCCCCCCCAAACCTCCCCTTCACCTCGCATCCTCTTGACAATGTTCTCATGTGTTCGCTGGCTTCAGCCTTTCCTTGCCTTGCTGTCCTCTACCTTGTTAACTTGCGGGTACAACTGTCCATCCAGCTGCTTGTGTCCGGACCATCACACCGTGGACTGCACAGGTCAAGGGCTCACCCGTCTTCCAGACTCCATCCCTTTGGACGTGAGGAGACTCCTTCTGTCTAACAACTGGATTCCCTGGATCCCTTCTGATTTCCTGGTTCTCTACAGTGATTTGGTCTATCTGGATTTGAGGAATAACTCTTTAACAAGACTGGAGCCTGGGACTCTGAGCACATCCTCCAGGTTGGTCTATCTGGACCTGGGGAGCAACAACTTGACTGAGATCCCCTCTGGAACTTTTGGGGAGTCCCGTAGTCTGATCAAGCTACGGCTGGGGAACAATCCATATTTGAATATGGTCAGCAAGGATGCCTTCTTGGGCCTCACCTCCTTAAGAGAGCTCGAGCTTGAGAGTAATGCCCTCTCTGGCCTGGACGTTGGGGTGTTGAGCCAGTTGCCTTCCTTGCGGGTGATACGACTGGAAGGGAACCCCTGGGTATGCAATTGCAACTTTGCCAAACTCTTTTTGTGGCTTCTGGAGAATCAACACAAGCTCCCAAATGGTAAGCTGCTTAAATATTGCTTTCCCAATCTGCATGAAATAGTACCCTTTTCCCTCTTGAATGAATCATTTGAATGCTCACAGTTTGTGGTGGTTCATGTGTGGAACTTTCAAAAGATCAGTAACACCCGAGGGTGAGATGTGTTAATCCATAAAACCTACTAAAATCCGACTTAGTCGTACATGGTTAGGTTATAGATGGCCAACAGCCCACTGATCACTGAACTAGACTCATCTCATTATTGTGTTAGGCTAATAATTAAATTGGTTAATGCCTTGAAACGAAATAACACAAATTGTCTTTATTAAACCCCTTCATTTCATTTTGTATTTAGCTGACTAATGCATAAATAATGCTTTTCAATCCAAGACAGAGAGTCAAACTCACTGTAGGTGATCACTAGAATATGCAGAATATTTTGTGCATAATTCATGAAACATATGCCGCACCACATGTTCCCTATTTTTTTCCTCACATCTTGTCCTCTTTGTTGACGTTAATTTGAGTGGTAACTAAAGGATGAAACTGAGGAAACTCTACCCTCTTCTATATCTACAGTATCTGTTGGTCATTAGGTCAGTTACCTCTAGTTTAAGCTTAAGGTCAATTTAAGCACTACGTTAACACCAAATATGGATGCAGGATTCTCACTGGTCCATATAAACACAGGTTACTTTTCACACTCTGTCTGTTTTAAACACTAATGTAATAGTAAGTTGCATGCTACAAAATTATATTTATTTATACAAGAAACACGTGTAGTGATGTGTTACACAACCACCTTTTTTATTTTTAAATGTAGTACTAAAAGCAACATACTTTGGAAAAAAAATACCTTACATTTTTACTTTTACAAATCCAAACAAATGGTATGATATGAACCCTGAATTCACTACTCCCTTCCTCTAATATTATCTTTTTTTGGTGTGAATCTTCCTGATTGGATTAAACTCATCATAATGGAAAGATTTGTTTAATCTTCATAGCTGTTATTTCTGTAGCTTTCTGTTATTTAAAGATGCTTTTTGTGCATAAATGTAAAAAAATGCCATGATTTTATTTTTAGACAACCACTTTTTTACTTTATAATAAAGGTGGAATAACACTGATTTTCAATCACAGCAATATAAAGCAAGTTATTCTGACCAACTGTCATTATCTGAAAAAAAAACATCCAAAAAAGCTCCAAATGACAAAATTTGAGCTTGTTGTCAGACCTTTATAGAATAAAACAAATATTAACATTTTGCTCAAACCCATACCAAAAATAACCAGTAAATCCAGAGAGACTGACAATTTTTCAATGTTTAGTATAGAAATAATATGCTCGATATTATAATGATGGAAATCATGGAATTTCCAATTTCTAGGCAACTGAAAAGATACTGAAATGACATCTGACTGTATACTTTTAAATTAGAACATTCGTAATGTACGTTAATTTTCAGATTAATAATATTAACCGTGCTCATTCATTTAGCATGAACCGGATGCTTGCTTCTTGTTTCTTGTATCCAGGAAGACAAGGAAAGTTAGTTGAATTTGTAAAGTGAACTTTCACCCAATCATAAATGTGTACCAACTATAGACCTTGCAGTATTTAATGAAGAACACTTCATCTGTATTTATAGATTAATTGCATGATAGAAGTTGGAACAGTGGTACAATGACTTGTGTAGTACATTGACTTAATACTTAATTAATGGCAATGCATTGATATAATATAACTTGGATATAATATAATTTGATATAGTTATAGAATACTACTTTTTATCCAAAAGATAATTAGATTGTTTTGGTTTAAACAACTAAAATAATAATAAAAAAAATCAAAACCATTAAAATTAAGATTTATGAAAATGTTTTTCAATTTTATGTTTATGTTTCAAATGTTTTATTTTACATTTACACATTTGGTATGAATGTGTCTGTATGTATATATTTATTTATTTTTCAAAAATTGGCATTGCAATCACAGTGTGTAGCTACATAATGCTAGAAATTCTGCCAGAACAAAACAGAAACAGAGTGATGCACATTATTTAAAATAATGCATGAAGAAAAACAACTCAAAACGCCCCACAATGTTGGTTTACTTGACAATGAACTACTTACTTGAGTATGGATGAACATGTTACATTCATTATTCAACCCAACACTGAATCTGATACTGATGATGGCACGATTTCAGTTGCCTGGTAATTGGATATTCCATGATTTCTATATTATTTATTTACTAAACAATGGAAAATTGTCAGTTTCTCTGGATTTACTGGATATTTCAGGTTTGAGTAAAATGTTAATTTTTGTTTTATTCTATAAAGGTCTGATAACAGAGCTTTTTTGTTTTTGTTTTTTTTCAGATAATGACAATTGGTCAGAATAACAAATGCTTTAATTTGCTGTGATTGAAAATCAGGGTTATTCCACCTTTCTTCTGAAGTTAAAAAGTGGTTGTCTAAAAATAAAAACATGGCACTTTTTTTTAAATGTATGCACAAAAAGCATTCTAAATGACATTTTCATCTGAAATTTGGAAGAAATATCATCAGTAGTTTTCAGAATGAAACAAAAATTACACACAACAAAAAAATTACACACATTTCTTTATTGCAATAACAATATATTATGTGACAGGCACACACGACTCTTCAAAAAAATAAAAAACTCAAAGGTCAACAGACAGAGCCTGGGAGGTTACCACGTCATATTACCTCAAATCACAATTAAGCAGTGCATATACCACAAACATACTGCAAACGTACGTTTTATCAGTCAGTCTCATGCAATCCAATGCAATACATGAACTGAACAAAGAGAGACCTAATGAGATTCATGCATCCAGCTGTATTACACAACAAAGGCTTTGATTCATTTCACCGTGGCGAACATAAGAACATGGCAGCGTCCTCCTCTCATTACACATATGTGGTGACAGCAGGCAAGACGACACTAGTCGGCTGACTGAGCTTGTGGCCACTGTGAGAATTTTCTAAATGGGCAAAAGCATGTGTGCGCGTGTTGCTGATTTGTTCTCTTGGCTCGGAGGGATCCCTGACGCTCGAAAACATTAGATAGGCAAACGGCCACGTGACAGGCAGACTCGACAAAGAAAGCTGAGGTCACTGAATCCCCTGCATGAGGAAAACCCCTTCTGGATGGAGTGACTCATGCACATTTACCGCCTCACACGGTTGATGATGATGTCAACTGACTTTGACCAATGACATGAGCAAACATGGTGGCGTCTTGTTGAGCCATGGACGGTTGTATATTAATGAGATTGGCGTATCTCTTTTGTCTTAGCATTTCCTCCAAACGGTGATGCAGAACCACAAGGGGTTTTTAAGCGTGAATGTGCTTTTTTAGAGGAGAGAGATGGGGCTCTGTTGTGTCTGTCTGTCAGCATGTCTGTATTACGTAGGCGATGTTCCGCTTTAAATCTGTCATCTGGTGGCCGCTGATCACACGGCTGAAAGGAGATTAAACCTCCCTCTGTGAAAATCAAAATACAAACCAACGAGGAAAATTTCACAAATGTTTCCTATAAAGAGAGAGAGAGAAGGGAGAGAGAGGGAAATGAAATTGGAAGGCGTCCCATCTCGCATCTTATCCTGCTGTTATGTAATGGGAGTTTTCTGAGTCATAGCTGCAGCTCGGTGTTATTGCTGGATGCAAAATGTCTAAATGATGCTATTTTCATGTTATTGCATGCTAGTAAGGCGTATTTCTGAGTACTGATATATCATGATACAATATATTTATTGTTCATTTATTTATCTCCCCAGCTTAAAAGTCAAAATTGCTTGGAATGCGAAGAGGTTATATATTTGAGTAATACCACACGAGTAGCAGACAGTGTGATATGGCTCTGTATTGGCAATGATAGGAGGCATGCTTTGGCTTGAGGCTGCAAGCCAAGTGCCTTAGTGCCCCACCAGTGACGATATACAGTCATATTGCACTGCTACAAGTGTGATATTGTGTTTATACAACAGTTTGATGGCATAATGGTGAGTTTAAAAAAAACGCATAGTCTGAAAATTCTTTTGTACAAGGAACTACTTTTTTCCGCTATTCATTCACATCCACAGCTGACCATCAGAACAGCAGAAACTGTTGCTGATTCACAAAGATCACTTTAGAGCTAGTATTTGAATGATTATCTAGCATAATATCTAAAGTGATAACAAAACCGGTGATTTTGCTCACATTTTAAGATTATAAGGCTAAAATGAAATGCCATCCTTCTACAGAGATTTCCCAGTATTTCTCTGTTGCAATCGAGAGATCACAACAAACCCCTAAAAAGCCAAAGCAAAGCAAACACTACTAGATTACTGTGGTGTAAATACAACACTAGAAAATACAAAAGAGAGATTGACTTAGAATGTCACTTAGGGTTGGGCGATGTTGACAAATTTGGCATCGTACGATGTCTAATGTGAACATCGGCGTTGGACGATGGTATCGTCGTCGTATGCGGGGTGGGGGTCTTTGTTGTTAAATATCAATTAATTCATAACGAATTTAATAATTGTAGCCTACTGTTTTCACTACCTGACCCACATGGTCTTTGCTTTACCCATACCCAAACCATAAATAAAGTTATACACAAATTACCACCTGTCAATCACTTTTTTTCCGCGGGACTCTGGCATGATCAGGCGGAGTGATCTGTGTCCTTATAATGGCTTTTCCCCACAGCTGGTGGCGGAGACGAGACGAGAGTTTGTTTGGAGTTCACTGTAATTTGTATTGTGCTTAATGATAAATTCCTTATTTTATTATAATTATGAGGACATAATAACAAGTAAAGATGCTAGAGGTCGACCGTTTTGGTCACACTTGCGCCTGATATTTTATGCGACCTAAAATATGTATTTGAAAGCATTTGTGCTAGTGCATACATTTTTACCGTGCGACCTGTTTTCACTGCAAAATCCTCACCGCGTGCGCGGATTTAGGAGACATTTATGCAGAATGCATCTTTGCACCTAAAGACACCAAAAGCAGCGCTCAGGAACAGATTAAAACAGTTGTCATGTGAACTTGCTGAAGTACAAAAGCCCGCAAAGCTTGCCCCGCCTTAGTGCTCTTCCTATTGGCCCACTGCGCTAGAACTGAACGCGAATGGATTGGTTAATATCAGCTGTCAATCACTCAGTCAACACCTTCTGCGTTCACATGACAGGAGCAACAGCCGCGGAAATGTGACGCGCTGAAGATGAGAGAATGAAAATAACACTGACAGATTTAGTTTTAGAAACCACCTAAAGTTAAATAATTGCACATCTTATTAGTGATCATGTGCTGAATGTTAATCCACCATTTACACTTTTCCAAGAGTGGATAAAAGATTTCCAGTGGCTTCAAGTCCGCTATGAAAATAACTAAAGACATTCACTGTAAAGTCTGTGGGACGGGGTTTACAGGTAACAGCGTTTGCCACTGAATCTACACATTTTAAGCGTGAAAGGTACTGTATAATCCTCACAATGTATTTAATCCTCACGATGCTGTCAGCCGTGCAAACAGCAGCTATAATATAACACAGCTCATGAAAAGACCATTATTGCTATTAAGATGACATGCAAATAATAAGTTATATATCAATATACATGTGGGGCGGGGCGATGGATCACGATGCCGGCTCAGCATCGTGAAGTTTATCAGCCATCGGCGATGGACGATGACATCGTCTATCGGCCCAACCCTAATGTCACTTACCTGTTTTATAATGATTTGTTCTGTTGTTTGAAACTTGCACCGAGAAAACGCTGACTTTTTCTCCCTCTAAGGACTTATTATGTGGTCTCTGTTGCCATCTTATGGCGAAACGTCACCCGTCAATTTTTTTGCTCTGCTCAATATTATAGGCTGATGGCCGCCGATGCCCTGAATCTCCGAAATTATAAATATTTAAAAATAGGCACTATCCTTATAAATAAACTGCGTAGTTGCAATCCAAACAACTACATTCCTGCCTAAAGCCTCAAAAGTACATTGTTGTCCAACAGCTGCAAAATATGTTAAACTCTAGTGACTTTATTCCTCTGCTTGTCATGTGGGCGGAGTAATACACAAGGGTGAAGAGGCTGTACGAGTGCTGTTATTCGGATTCAGATTCGATGGATATACAAAAATATATAAATACAGTTGCAATCAAAATTATTCAACCCCCTGATTTATTAGCCCCCCTGTTTATTTTTTTTCCCCAATTTCTGTTTAACGGAGAGAAATTTTTTTCAACACATTTCTAAACATAATAGTTTTAATAACTCATCTCTAATAACTGATTTATTTTATCTTTGCCATGATGACAGTAAATAATATTTGACTAGATATTTTTCAAGACACGTCTATACAGCTTAAAGAGACATTTACAGGCTTAACTAGGTTAATTAGGTTAACTAGGCAGGTTAGGGTAATTAGGCAAGTTATTGTATAATGATGGTTTGTTCTGTAGACTATCGAGAAAATATATAGCTTAAAGGGGCTAATAATTTTGACTTTAAAATGGGTTTTAAAAAATTAAAAACTGCTTTTATTCTAGCCGAAATAAAACAAATAAGACTTTCTCCAGAAGAAAAAATATTATCAGACATACTGTAAAAATTTCCTTGTTCTGTTAAACATTCTTTGGGAGATATTTAAAAAGAAAAAAAAATTCAAAGGGGGTTCAATAATTCTGATTGCAACTGTATATATACAGTTGAAGTCAGAATTATTAGCCCCCCTGTTTATTTTTTCTCAAATTTCTGTTTAGCAAAGAAAAGATTTTTTTAGCACATTTCTACACATAATAGTTTTAATAACTCATTTCTAATAACTATTTTATTTTATCTTTGCCATGATGACAGTACATAACATTTTACTAGATATTTTTAAGACACTTCTGTACAGCTTAAAGTGACATGTAAAGGCTTAACTAAGTTAATTAGGTTTACTAGGCAGGTTAGGGTAATTAGGCAATTATTGTATAACAATGGTTTGTTCTGTAGACTATCGGAAAAATATGTAGCTTAAAGGGGCTAACAATTTTGACCTTAAAAATGGTGAAATTGAAAACTTTTATTCTAGCTGAAATAAAAACAAGTAAGAGTTTCTCCAGAGGAAAAAATATTATCAGACATATTGTAAAAATGTCCTTGCTCTGTTAAACATCATTTGGGAAATATTTATAATAGAAACAAAAATTTTAAGGGGGGCTAATAATTCTGACTTCAACTGTATGTGTATGTATATATTGGCCTTTTAAAAGTATTCGAGTAGTGAATTGTGAGTACACTGAAAATTATTCCACCTTACACACTACAAATTAAAAATTGATTTTCTTTGAAGGGTCGTCCTTAGTGTAAGTTAAATGACAGTATTTGCCATTTATGCACTATAAATTTAAAATATGATATGAGTTTATGATAATCCGACAGAAAGCAGGTGATACATTTATATGCGGAGTAAAATCAGTGTAACCTAAGTGCAAAAATCTGGCTGTGTATATATAATAATTCTTAGATTTTTTAAACCCTGACTAACAAGCTATGAGTGTTCATCAGGTGGTGCCACGAACCAATCTTGTTCGGCTCTCACAGAATACATGCAATTTATGCAATCATGTGTTTGAAAACGTAACATTCTGTTGTGCATTTAGTTATTATTTAAGGTCATTTTGTGATTTCAGTCATCATACAGTAGGCATGCTTCATCTTCTCATCAGTGACAGGCTGTCTAAACCGTCACTCTGTCATTGCGTGAAACAATTTTTAATCTTTTTTATGCTTCCACATTTTAAATGTTTTCAAATTTTTATAAAGTGTCCATGTCTGGAGGTCAGACTGATGGAAATTTTATGCGTGATTTAATTGGAAAGGAGTCACCGGACTGAAAAATACTTATCCAATAACAGCAGACAAGAGAAAATAAACAAAGTAATACAGATACATGATTTAAACTTTTAGTAAAAGTACATATTTTTTATTACAGTAATTTGAGTATTTATAATTGGTTGTCAAACTACTGCTAATATGAAACAGAAACAACATGCGATATTTAAAATGTATGAAAAACTTAAAATTCCACCATAATGAAGTCTTAATTTAGTCAGTCAAAAAGCCTGTAGTTTAAAACTGTAACGGTATTGTCATAATTCTTACACTAGGCACACTATGGCTACATTATGATACAAGATGTTTAACACAGAATAATTTTTAAACCCTAGAGAGTTTTGTTGTGGCTGGGTTTTTCAGTTTTTTAACCTCGTCTCAAACAGACGTGTCAAATCTCATGAGTATTCAGTGCAAACCAGGAAAACAGACTCATTCTACGTGTAACTCGATCATCAGAAAAGCACTTATGTGTAATGGCCCTGAGTGCTATTACACATGTTCTGATGCTGTACTGTATATAGCCTTGGGTTTTTATGTGGGTTAATAAAGTCTGCTTGCTCATTTATTACACTTTGATGCTAGATATGAGAGCATCAAATGGCATTTAACGAGATAACCTCAATTGAATGAGAAATATGAACTTAATTTAAAATGTGTAAAATGAAAAATCAATTAAACAGCTGAAATTAACAGTAGATTAGCATTCAGAGGTTTGGACTAGTTAAGGATTGTAGAATGTAATTTATTCTTGTAATGGCCACTTTTCATATCTTTCTGATTTGCTGCTCAAGAAACATTTCTTATTGTTATTATGAATGATGAAAACTGTCTTGCTGCTTAAAATCCACATGAACCGGAAGCTGCAACCATTTTTTTCCGTAATGTGACACAGTTCATAGAGAAACAGAATATTAAATCACATAACAGTGGGCATAGCTTGTTTTTTTCTTCTGCAAGCTGATTGGATGTAGTAAAGTAGACATTTCATTCAGAAAGATCGGGTTTGGGAGAGTTATTAGAACCTTACAGACTCCTCATCACTATTTCTGTTTGTTGTCAAAACTGACATCTGGAGCAGCGTGATTAAGTATGTTAGCCACGCCCAATTCCTAAGATATACGTAATCTGACAATTTAAGTGAAAAACAAAAACAGGAAGTTCATTTTCAGATTTCAATTAAAGATTAGAAGGGCAAACTTTTTTTTTTTCCAAATGACATGCACAGATTAATTGCTCACCACAAAACTAGCAATGTGAGCTAACAAAATCATATGGTTAGTTTTGATTTTCTCGTAACTGTAATGTTTTTATGAACAGTTAAAGATCACAAATCAGTATTTTCAGGATTCTGAACTAATGCATCTTTGCTGAACAAAAGTATTCATTCATCTTTGAAACTTTTAGCTAAACTAAAATATGTACATGGGTCAAAAATGGCACATCCCATTTTGGCATCAAATTTAATCAGCAAAGTTAAATTTATATACAAAGAAAGCATACTTGCATACTAATGTGACTACAGTGTCATGGCAAATGTTTCAAATAAAAAAAAAAACTGTTAGTAAAAATTAAATGTCCACAAATGTGTGAAATAATGTCAACATATTTTAACCTGTAATAGTTAAAATATTTGTGCTTGTTGAACTGTCTGACTGTCTTTTTGGGAAGGCCAGTGAGGAGTCCATTACAGTAATCTGCCCTGCTGGTGATAAAAACATGAACAAGTTTCTATAAGTCTTCACTGGAAACAAAGTATTTAATTCTTGCAATGTTTTGGAGTTGATAGCATGCTGATTTACTTACTGCTTTGACATGACTACTGAAACTCATATCTGACTCCAGAATAACACCAAGATTATTGACGTTATTTTTTGTTGTTTGACCCCTAGAGCCAATAAGGTACGCATTCACCTTGAGAACCTCATCTCTGTTCTCAAATGCAATGACTTCAGTTTTCTCTTTGTAATGCAAGTAATTGGCACATCCCATAATGCAACTAATGAAAGTAAAGTGTCATGTCGAATGTTTCAAATAAAAACTGTTAGTAAATATGAAATGTCCACAAATAGATGAAATAACAACAACATACTTATTCTGACCTGTACTTGTTAAAATATATAAAAGTTTGAGTGATCATACTAAAATTCATTATATTTTGAAATTAAAAGTAAATAAAATGTTTTGGGGGTATAGAAACTGAGTAATTTGGTATGTGTCTTCTGTAAATCATGATATAAATGTATTATAGGCATTGTTTGCTTTTGTGTGTGTGTGTGTGTGTGTGTGTGTGTGTGTGTGTGTGTGTGTGTGTGTGTGTGTGTGTGTGTGTGTGTGTGTGTGTGTGAAAAAATACAATTAAACAGGACCTTTTTTTAACTTACTGAAATAAAAAAAAGTAAAGCTATTACACTTTTATTGTTTTGATGCTTAAAAATCCCTTTACCTCTAAATACAGTAATTCAACCCATACCTTTTATCCAGCTTAGCCTCAATCTATCATCATATGATGTGTGATATGCTAATTATTAAAGGTGTTGAGATTTAGAAAATGACAGAATATGAAATCTAACTCAGATAATGTGCGTGATTTTGTGCAACCGAGTCTGCTTGTGACATTAAGGAACTGAAATGTGAGCTGGTTCGGAAACTCATACAAGGCCGGTAACTGAACACTGGTCATTAGAGACTAAACTGAATGTTCCACCGACATTTCATTCACTGTGTTCTGTTAAAGCTGTCATATAATGAAAATCACATATTTTCATTAGAAATATTTTTCAGATACTGTAATCATTCAGAACTTCCTCTCTAGTCCAAAAAACATCTTTGTACTTTGTATTTCCTCATCGATTTTTCCATAAAATAAAACTACAAAAACGGTAAACAAGGTTTAAAAAAACACGCAGAACTACCCTTTCATAAGCTTTGACCTCAAAAAATGTGCATTTAAGGACAAAAGCAAAGCGCAGCATGTAATATTAAAGAACTACTGTTACACCTGCTGGAATGAAATGTAATCGGCGACAGGAAACATTTACTATTTTTAATCATGTTCAAAAAAAAGGATTATTTCACCACCCTATGTGAACCTGAGAGGAGGAGATATATATAGAAACTAAACTGTATTGGTTTATGTCAGACCTTTTCTGTTGCTTTCCAAAACCTTCAATCTCTCCTTTTTGATTTGCCATCACCCCAACCACTAAGCACAATTACCTCTTTAAAGAGTGCAGCTCTTCAGCTATAATTACCTCAAACCTTTATGTACAGTTGAAGAACAAACTATCATTTTGTACAAAATCAGGCCATAATGGATTTTTGATTCAAGTTTGTTTGAGGAATTTGAAATCACTGGCCAAAGAGAATTTTCTAGAAAAGTTTACTTCGGCTGGTAAACACCTTTGATACGCTATACCATTCATTGATGGTGATTATTTAATAGCTGCAGTAGGTGTGTAGCTTTGTAAATCTTTTCTGGTTATTTACTTCAATCCACAGATGTCTGATATTTTTTTGTGTTTGATTCAAGCGGCTTGATTTAACCTGCATCTATTTGAATCTACTACATAAAGTGCTTTATACATACTGTAAATGTGACATGACTTCACTGCAGTGCCAAATTGCAGAGCTTGTACAAACATCATTATCATTATAAGATGCTTCCTTAACTGCTGTTTTCTCACACTATATGTTTACTTTGTTATTGTGATTAAATGCGCAGTGCATTATTTACATGTACATACTGTATTAATCTAAACTCTGCCCTCAGCACTAGTGTAACCCTGATGTGCCACATGCCCTTTAATAGCAAACAAGATGTTTACAGCTTGATTACATAATTGCTTTGTTTAGAATGAGGAGAATGTTTTAAGCTGTGAAGCTTTCTGGATGACTTGCCTAATTACCCCAACTTCCCTAATTAACCTAGTTAAGCCTTTAAATTGCACTTTAAGCTGAATAATAGTATCTTGAAAAATATCTAGTAAAATATTATGTACTGCACTCATGGCAAAGATAAAAGAAATCTGTTATTAGAAGTTAGTTATTAAAACTGTTATGTTTAGAAACGTGTTTTAAAAAAAATCAAATCTTCTTTCTGTTCGACAGAAATTGGGGGAAAAAAATATACAGTAGGGTAATAATTCAGGTGGGCTAATAATTCTGTCTTCAACTGTGTATATCCCATCCTTATATATTTTTATTTTATTTAGAGTATTAGAGTGATTAGAGTACTAGACTAGGGTCAACACGATATTGCAAAGACATTTTCATTGTAAAAAGCATTTAGTTCCTTAATACAGTGAGTAAACCTGTTGTCCACTGTTAAGTTGACTTATCTAAGGCAAGGATATATTCACTTTTTAAGTAAAGTAAACTAATCACTTTAAAAGCAATGAGTTTTACTCAACTAATCGCTTTATTACAGTGTTCCTGGATCAGCATTCCTGTTTAAAAACTTTGTCTTGGCATCATCCCTACCCTTAACCCTAACCTCTTAAATCCGAGGGAAATAATAGGTGGATAATAATGGTGTATAAGCTCCTAACCCTTATTTAAAGCCAAAAATTCCACTGAAGTATAAACATATCCTTCAAATCTGATTGGCTTCTGCTCTAGGATGAACAAAAATATTGATCCAGGACCATGTTCTACTTGGTGAAGTCTGGTTAAGAATTAAGAAGTCTTATTTGTTTTATTTCGGCTAGAATTAAAGCAGTTTAAATTTAAAAAAAAAAACTATTTTAATATTAATGTTGTTTCAATATCATTAGCCCCCTTAAGCAATGTATATTTTTTCAATTATCTACAGAACAAACCATCATTGTACAATGACTTGCCTAATTAACATAGCTAAGCCTTTAAATTGTACTTTAGGCTGAATACTAGTATCCATAAACATACCTCTCATATCTGATTGGCCGTTGCTCCAGGATGAACAAAGATATTGTTCCAGGAACTTGTTCTACTGTACTTGGTGAAATCTGGTTAAGAATAAGTTGATAGAAGAACAAGTTACTTAATAGAAAATCTACAGAGCGAGCATCAAAATAAAGTGTTAGCAGATACTTATAGTCAACGAAATGTGAAAAAGGTGTGTGTTTTTCTCTTTTTTTTCAGGGTTGGAGGGTATGGAGTGCTCTCTTCCAGTGGACGGGCAGCAGGTGTCCCTCAGCGATCTTTCTGAGGACAGTTTTCGGGAGTGCCGGGGATTGCTGACTCTCACTGATTATCTCATAGTGATTTTTTCTGGGATTTGTATTTCAGTGGCAGCCATTATCGCCAGTTTCTTTCTGGCCTCCACCATCCACTGTTTCCAGCGGCTCAAATCCAAAAGGACAGATGAAGAGGAGGCAGAGGACTGAGGGCGGACACAATGGAAGTTACAAATTTTACCATAATGCACCATGTAGTGGAAGCCAAGAGTTTGGATAAAGAGGTGAACAACTTTATTTCCATGACTAAAGAATTAGGCCCCTGTGCGACTATTCGGATTTAAAACCTTCGCCGTGAAGCATCATGTGGTTTTTTTATACTTGAACACTAATGATTGAATTGAGCCTTAAGACTAAAACTGTTCCTGAAAATGCAGTTCACGAAACCACTGCCCCCTGTATTCAGCATTATATTTTGACATCAATTAGCAACAATGATCTTTTTATGGAAATGAGTTAATTAGTATTTTCTACATGATTTATTTTTTGGTATTGTGTACATGAATCTTGCTCCGTTGTAGTAAGGTTTAGCTAATTGCACTTTAAAGTATACAGATGATGTATTGCACACAATCCCAGTGAGCCATAATGTAAGCCATTTTTTCATAAACCGCAATGGCACTTATCACCAAAGAACTACCATGAGCATATTTGTGACATACGTGTTTCTCAAGAGAAGGGTTCAAACGCCAGTCAACTCGATTCTATTATAAATACATGTTTTGTTGTTGTTAGTGACCTACGATGACATGCTGACTTTCAATATAGAACACTAACTGTAGTTGAAGATGGGTCGCAGTTATAGTGATACTCTAACAAGGTCATTTAAAAGCTGAATTAAAAGGGAACGTTTTGTCCGTTTTATGTCAACTTTGTCTCGTTATATTCTTTCCTTTTTTTATTTTATGAAATAACTAAATAATAAACATTGACGCCAAATTGTTTAAAATGATCTAGTAATGCCTTGATCGTTATTTATTTTTATTTATTATATTATATTCTTTGGAAACAAATGAGCTTTTCACACTTTTTGACAAAAATGTAAACAACTTTAATGCTTAAAGGGGTGGTCCAGAGTCTATTTTTAAGGCTTGGTTGTGTTTATAAGATGCAAAGCAGTGTGCGCTCATGCTTCATTTGTAAAAAATCACGTTATTTTTTAAAATATATCTTACTTTAATTATATACTGATACTTAGCTCACATGAAAACGACTGTCACATTTCCTAGTTTCTCCAAAAGCCCGCCCTCAAGAGGCTCTGATTGGTCAGCTAACATAACGTTCTGTGATTCACGAATTGGCTCCACATCACCAGGAAAACCGCCAAGCCCCTACAAGCACGCGCTTTGTCTCTGCTCTATAAATACTGTCAGTCAGAGTAGCTGTTAGCTGTATAAGTTTGAGCCTGAATCAGACAGAAAATAAAAAGGACACAGCTGAACCTCACACCTGCTCTCTAAAATAAAATCTGACAAGTGTCTTTCATATATATTCGGAATAAGCATGTGTAAGTAATATGAAACGTTCATATATCTTTTGCGAGTTTGTCGCCCCTTTGTTGCGCGAGGTGTATGCACATGATGAATGCGCTTAACCTAAAGTTTTTGTGATCTCACTAACCCGGATTTATTTTTTGTAGTGCCCAAACTTTGTTTGCTGTGGGCTTGCTGTGGGCTAAGCTAACTTGTAACAGCCAATGTCTCCCTTTGCATTTAACATTAAGCATATTACATTCAGAAATGTTGTTTATGTTCACACAGCTACATTACACATCAACTAAAGTTTAAAATATAATATTGTAGCGATTAGTGAACCACCCCTTTAATTATATTATATTATATTATATTATATTATATTATATTATATTATATTATATTATATTATATTATATTATATTATATTATATTATATTATATCTGAAAAAGATAACTGTTCACAGTGTTTTAGGCAATGCTTTCTGTCAGAGTCTTGTGAAAATAACATCAAGTTCCTGCAGGTGCAAGCAATGACATGCTGTATCACTCCTTATTTCCTTTGACCCGGAAAGCCCCGAAAGCTCTCAAAGTGCAAAACAAACAATAGAGCAAATGCGCTGCTTTTATATAATCTCATTTTGCTTCTGCTGCACATAGAATTTCATCTTTTTATGTTGATGCTGGAGGACGTTTTTGTTTCAATGAAAGCTCTAAAATCGAGCTTACGATATGTACGCTGTGGATGAGAGATATCCATGACAAAGCAACAGTGACGTTTGAGTTTTACTCTGGCTCAGTAATTAAACCGACGACACAGACTCTCTCAGAGGACGGCAGGCACACTAGGCTTATTCCTGCTCGTTTTGCCCACTCATTTTCTAGGCGAAAAGTTGAATGAGACAGAGAAAAGGATTTGTTGAAATGAGGCTACGGTCCTCCAGCATCCAGATCTGGTTGTTGCTATGGTTACATGTCTGTGGGCCAGTTGTGTTGAATTTATACACAGCCACTGAGGCTTTTGAATATTTGACTAATCAAACCTCCTCAGGTCCCTTGACATCTCTCACTTAGTTTAAAACGAACTTTTCTCTAATCAAAGCTGACTTGATTTATTACACGGTTTCCTTATTATTTAAAGGGATAGTTCACCCTAAAATTGGTGTTTACTAACCATGTGGTTACAAAATATATTCATTCATTCATTTTCCTTCGGCTTAGTCCCTGATTTATCAGGAGTCACCACAGTGGAATGAACCGTCAAATAACAAGAAAATATTTTTTAAGACAGTGTTTCCCAACCCTGTTCCTGGAGGCTGAACAACCATATATTTTTGTATGCCTTCCTTATCTGAACTATTAATTTCAGGCTTTTGGGTCTCTTCTAATGTTCTAATAATTTGATTCAGATGTGTTTGAATCAACGCTATCTCACGGCAATTTGTAACTTTTTGATTTAGTGGCTAATTCATAAGAATTCGTACAATCTAATTCGTACAATTTAGTATGATTTGCTCATCACCCAATGACGGTTGGGTTTAGGGACGGGGTTGGGTGCCACGCCTCCTTTTTAAAATCGTACATTTTAGTATAACTGAACTCATATGAATTCATATAAATTAGCCACTAAACTGACAAAATGTAAAATACTTTTGTTTTTTTGTGAGATCAGGCAGGTTTGAATAGGAAGTGGTTGAAAATATATACTGTTGGCGTGCCTTCAGGAACAGGGTTAGAAAACACTGTTTTAGAGTATTCAAACTAGTTCTTGACTGGCATAAAAAATACTATGAAAGTCAATGGCTGGTTTTGGATCTTCTGAGGTCTACTCTATCACAGACGATAGCCTTTTTTAAGTCATTGCAAAATAAACTTAAAATACTCTGTTGATTTTTGGTCTCAGCTAGGTCAGTTGGCATTTCTGTGTGGAGTTTGCATGTTCTCCCTGTGTTCGTGTGGTTTTCTCTGGGTGCTCTGGTTTCCTTCACAGTCCAAAGACATGCGCTATAGGTGAATCGGGTAAGCTAAATTTTCCGTAGTGTATGTGTGTGAATGAGAGTGTATGAGTGTTTCCCAGTGATGGGTTGCAGCTGGAAGGGCATCCACTGTGTAAAACATATGCTGGATAAGTTGGCAGTTGACTTCTTGTTGATCATCATTCTAGTTGAAAGGCAAAGGCCAATAGATTACACTTATTTTACCAAAATAAAATATGATCATGCTATGATTTTTAATTATTTAATTAGGACAGTAAGGTCTGACTTTGCTTAGACAAAAGTCTTGTCACTGAACAGAAATAGTGTACAGTATAGAATATAAAGTCATGGTGCAGTGGAAAAATAATTATTATTGTATATGACACCCATGAGCTTGGACGACTGCATCCATACATCTCTGCAATGACTCAAATAACTGATTAATAAAGTCATCTGGAATGGCAAAGCAAACATTCTTGCAGGACTCCCAGAGTTCATTAAGATTCTTTGGATTCATCTTCAATGCCTCCGTCATCTTACTCTAGAGATGCTCAATAATGTTCATGTATGGTAACTGGGCTGGCCAATTGTGGTGCACCTTGACATTCTTTGCTTTCAGGAACTTTGATGTGAAGCCTGAAGTATGAGAAGGAGCGCTATCCTGCTGAAGAATTTGCCCTCTCCTGTGGTTTGTAATGTAATAGACAGCACAAATGTCTTGATACTTCAGGCTGTTGATGTTGTCATCCACTCTGCAGAGCTCTTGCATGTTCCCATGCTGAATGTAACCCCAAACCATGATTTTTCCTTCACCAAACTTGACTGATTTCTGTGAGAATCCTAGGTCCATGCAGGTTCCAATAGGTCTTCTGCAGTATTTGTGATGATTGGGATGCAGTTCAACACATGATTCATTGGACAAATCTACTTCTATGATCAACTAGAAGTCAAGTTCTCTAAACTGGCATCGGCGACAAGACTTTTGTCAGGTAGTGTATGTATTTTGTCTTAGAGCTTGTGCATATAATAAACAAATGACTATTGGGTATTGATGTTAATATCATTATATTTATCTTTAGTTATTGTTTTTGGTGTGAAAAGTCTTTACAAATATATAATCAGTTTAACTTGGATAGTCATTCTCTAAAGGAAAAACAACATGAAATAACGCATTACATCATCAGAGTTTTACTAATTCATAGAAACACTGTAACTCTGTAAAAGACTGAAACAACATCCTCTCAAGTCAGGTTTGAAGGTGAGTAAAGCCTACAGGTCAAAGGCTGCAACAGTTTGTCATGAAAATGAAGGCACGTGTCGGGTATGAAGGTATGTGTCAAGCTCTGTTTACTTGGAGAGAGGCCAAGATACTTTTACATTCAGGACAAACGAAACTGATCCTCCAACTGTCCACTCATTATCCAACGGTGGACTATGACCTGAGAATGAAACCAAGATCCCTGAAAACAAGAGCAGCAAGACCCTGCATCCTGATCCTCTCTACAGTTTCTGACACTGATGCTGCTTAGTTTACAGCACTAAGTGTGATTACAGCAAGAATAGCCTGCTCTGGTAGTATGAGGTAAAATAGCAGGAAAAGTCTTGTATAGGAGTTTGAAAATGCATTGTATAAAATATTAGCTATATGTTGATGTTGGAGCAATGGATTATAATCACACATTTTCAATTATACCAGCTTACTCATAATGACCAAACTTTGACTATATTTAAAAGGCACCTATGGTGAAAAATCTCCTTTTCAAGCTGTTTGGACAGACATATGTGTATGTATAGTGTATAGACCTTCATATTGGGGTGATATAAACACATCCAGTCCTTTTTTTTTAAAATTAACAACATAAAAACGGTGGACCAATTGGAGCGGTTTTGAGACCAAGCGCAGCTAGACGTAGGAGTGCGGTCCCCCTGCCCACCAAATTGCTTGACAGCTACATATAAACATGTCTCCGTAGTAACGCGTATAATCAAATCAACAGGACAGGACGTGCGCAAAGCAACCGGGAATAAAAGGTCTGTTCAGTTTGCTAGGATCATCAATCATCATCAAATGTGATCAAGAGTGAGTTTTACAAGTTTAAAATGTTTTAAAACGGTGCATGTGTGTAATGAATTACAGCGATTCACTTCAGCTTTACTTCATCAGCACAGCCCCGTGTCAGAACAATTATTAAAGAAGACGCTTCAATCCCGGTTTGTGGACTTTAAATCAGATTTATTTTGTACATTAACATAACAGATATACATAAAGCAGTGGATATTAATCCTGTCACATTTGCGTGTCTGTGTGTGTGTGTCCGCGCTGTGTGTGTGAACTTTGTAACGACATTGTGTGTGACTCATCATGCAACTCAAAAACAAATGCATCAAATACTCATTGGGAAAGTTCTTACTGTAGTATTTCTCACAATGTGAGACCTTCTTCCATCTTGTCTGTCTGTTGTCTGGTGCAGCCGAGGGCGGCACACTGACAAGCACATGGAAACGGTGGGTGTGAAGGACTAGCCTTAAAGGCGCAGTACACAGAACCCACTACCTGCTGATCGAAGTTGTAAAATAGAAACTTATAAAAGGTATAATAAAAAATCTGATGGGTGTTTTGAGCTGAAACTTTACAGACACATTCTGGAGACACAAAAGACTTATATTAAATCTGGAAAAAGGGGTAACCTAGGTGCCTTTAAATTAAATTTGTATATAATTTTTTTAAGGGATTACAGGAGATGAGAAAACTATTTGAATATGTTGTTGCCTGAAAACAAAATAAAATGTGTGTTTTTTTTAAATATGACTAACTATTGTATTTGGTAATTGTGTATAATAGTAACAACAAAGACAGGTTGCCTGTATGCACTTCTTGGTAATATTATTAATCTTAAATTGTTGATTTTTTTAGGGCAGTCAAATATACTACCCATAAAGACACCAAATGTATATTTTATTTATTTCAAAGGGGTGGTCCACTATGATATCATATTTTAAACTTTAGTTCATCTGTAATGTAGCCGTGTAAACATAAACAGCATCTCTGAATGTAAAATGCTCAAAGTGCAATGCAAAGTGAGACCTTGGCTTTTACAGAGTTAGCTTAGCAAAGCCTACAGCGAACAAAGTTTGGGGACTACAAAAAAATACATCTGGGCCAGTGAAAACACAAAGGTATTTTTACCATGCACACACACACACTGCGCATCTAAGAGGCGTGGCCAGAGGTGCTGTAGTGTTACAGCAGAGAAAGCTAAAAGGCCGTCCAAACGCTGCTGTTTCCACAGAGCTTCTTCTGTTTCTATATTTGGGCCTCCAAAGGACACGACACATAGAGAGAAGTGCTACAGTTCAATATTAATTGTCCCAAACAATTATAAAATATATAGCAAGCATTTGACAAAGCACAGCTTCCAGAATCTCTCGGTTCCAGCTTCCAAATTCGGTTGAAATCTCAAAGAAGGAGCAGCTCCAATAAGCAGAAGCTGTGGATTGTGAGCCACAACCTGTAAGTGTTTTTATTTGTTAAAATTGATTATGACATGCACAGTGTCTAGCGTTAACATTATGCTGTAGCAAAGATGTAAAAAATGGGAAATGCTGTTTGGCACCGCTAACAATTTAGCTACAAATTCATGTTTATCCGTCAAACTGCTGTAAACACACACACGCTCTCTTCACCAGCGCATGCAGCATCTCTCTATGCGTGTGCAACTGTACGTGTCTCCATATTATGGAATAAAATCACTGTCATAAATATTTTGTGCGTAAATAAAATTCACACATCTGTACTGTAATTATAAAAACGGAAAGGAAAACGGAATGTACTTGTAATTTCACGAGGGTACAATTCCAAAATCTGCGATTAGAACAGACACAGATACATTTTTTTGTCTGTTTGTAAATGACTGATAAATTTACGATGGGTGTACTTTACAAAAAGTACACCCATTAAAGCAGATTATAGTGTGCGCGTGTATATACACTTACTATGTTCTGAGAGATGAGCTGCTATTTCTTTTATTTTCTCAAACATATCAAAAAATGTGCACAAAGGTCTCTCACACACGCTCACACACACTATACTCCATACACTGTAAAAAAAAAATGCATTTTTTGGGTTCTACACAATTTATTTGTGTCGGGACTATATGAAGGAATTAAGTTAACTTGTTTTTTTTTTTCAAATTTAAATGGATTGAACATAAAACAAGTTGTCCCCAAAAAAATCTTAAGAATTGTGTTGTTTCAGCTCATTTTAAATAAGTAGTTTGAACAAACAGCAAAACTAATTTTAGTGTAGAACCATTTTTTCTTTAGAAACGAAGCTTTTTTTTACACTGCAACTAATAATCAACAGTTAAAATGAGTAAATATATCTCTTTCCAACAGGGAAAACCACCAACAATCATGAATGCATAATTACATACCGTCATGGCTTAAAATGACATTATAATGGAAGTCAATGAGGCAAAAACAGCCATGAACATAACGAAAGGGTAGTCAATTTGCCCAGAGTGTATTTTTGAATATTTTCAAAGGATTTTTTCTAAAATATATGTCAAAATAAGATTTGTCACCAAAAATCATTTTCATTTCTGAAACTCTGAGAAAGTTGTGACCTAATTAAGCCCAGAGTGGATGAAAACATCCTCAACAGCACATAAAGGATATATTCCCTAACATATTTATATATATTTATTTGGAACAAAAAAAAATGTACACTGAAAAAATAACATTTGCTGTTTGTTCAATGTCATGAGACTGGTCTAGCTAGATTTCTTGTATCAAACAGAGAACATTGATATAATTTATTCCCTAATTGACACGACTTTCTGTCCACCATCTTGAATTAGTTTGAAAATTAGTTGTTTTGAACTCTCCATAGATCGTTAGCCTAATTTCCCCCAAATTTGGCTCAGACCATGCTGCTAAAAAGTTACAGAATTTTCCAGTTGCTCTGCAGCTTGTTGCTGTGCTTGTTTATGGCCGCTGGGCTGCTTGCAGCTATATTTTTGTTTGTTTTTGGGGAGGTAACTTATTTGTTTTATGTTCAATCAACTTGTAAAAACTAGTAAGCTAACTTAATTCCTTCATGTTGTCTCAACACAAATCTATTGCGTGATACCCATTAATTTTTTACAGTGTAAACAATATGCCATTATCCATAACTTCTATGCAAAAATATTGATTCCTGCATGCTTAAAATAAGGCCCCGTTTACACTAATGCATTTTTGTTTTAAAACGCATAAGTTTTGCTACGGTTACGCCATCCGTCCACACTACGCCAGAGTTTTTGAGCCCCGAAAATGGAGCGTTTGAAAACGCTGGAGAAGCCGTTTTCATTATAAAACGCTGCTGCTGTCTCAGTGTGGATGGGGGAAAATGGAGACATCTGAAAACGGAGGCGGGGCTGCTGAGATTCGCTACCTGATTGGGGCTTTTGGGTCATCCTTCGCTTATTTGTCAAGGCCCTATCACATGACTATAATGCTACCTGAAGACGGCAGACCAGCCTTCACTGTAAACAACAACATGGACACAGAAATGGGAGCGTTGTTTGCACTATTGTCCGTTTTAGGCACCATTGTGCAGTTAAACTCTGCCTTTTTTACTACAGCAGCTGCATATATTCGCAAGAGGCAAGCTATTGTTCGAGCACTCGCTAATCGCTCGCGTTCATCGTTCAAACTGCGTTTGTTGACTAACAATAACCAAATGCCGAGCGAGACACATGCTTCCTGTTTATACTTGAACGCGTATGCCCAGAGTGCGCGAATGGTCACATGATATACGTTTTTGGTGGAGTAGTGTGGACGGAGATATGTTTAGAAACGCTAGATGAAACGCTAGTGTGGACGCGGATCGTTTTTGATCTAAAACGCCATTTCAAAATGAAAACGCATTAGTGTAAATGGGGCCTAAGTCTACAACCATTAGTTTATCATCTATGTTAAGATACACAGTTATAATCAGTTTAAATTGTACAACTGCACATTTAATATTAACTTCAGGAAGAGACATTTATGCTTATAGACATCTATAATATCAGTAATCGCCGTAATCTCTGTAATGACCATGCTGAGTAAAAATACAGTATGACAGAACATCTAATCTCATTAGTGAACTTCAGATGGGAGGGCAGAAAAGAAGAGTTTTAGCGTGAGAGAGAGAGGGACGATCGCTGCCCCCCACTCCACTGTCCAGATGTGCTGTTTTAAAGGCCTATGAGCTGAACAGATGGCCCTCTCTGCTATTGTAAGCAGCCTGGGATTATGTGGTTGCACACGACCGGGCAGGGGGGTGCAGAGCTCCACATGTGCTGGGATTATTGTTATTTTATGTGCTCGGCAGGAGAGTAGCGTATTTCATCTCAAGATATATGACAAACAGTCCTGGATGTCTACTTGCATCTGAAAAAGACAGGGGGGAAGGTGGAATGACTAAAACTGCAGCCTCTGGAAAGGCCTGTGCAGATTACACTATGTGGGTTTTGCATGGATTACACTGCTTAGTGCATGTGGTCAGATCTTATAAATCTCTGTACTGTGAGTTCATTAATTAAAGATGCGAGAACATCAACAAAAAACAACAAGGAATAGATAAATGAGGGAGGTCTACAAATAATGCAATATTTTGTTAAATGTCATATTAAAAGAAATATACTTCATGTACAGTGCATAAAAACAATAAACAAGAATAAATAATTGTGCGAGAGTATTCTAAAATATTTTTTCAGTCCCTTTAATCCAACTCTGTCAAAAGTTAAATGCAGATGCCCACTGTCTATTAACAATTAATTGACAAGGGCTCATTTACCTAAACCTAAAAACCCTGTAAATTAACAGCTTCACTATTTTGTGTGTTTTCTGTATTTATGGTTGTGAATTGCATTATGGGACTTTACTCCAGGGTCAACATTAGTGAATTTGCACTGTATTTAAATGATAAGGATAAAGATGATGGTCCAGGATCAAGATAAGGGAATTTACACTGTATTTATTCGATGATGGTGTTGTTGCAGGATCAACAAAAATGATGATAATGATGATGGTCCAGGATAAAAAAAACGATGATGATGATGGAATAGGATTAACATAAATGATGATGATGACGAGGGTCCAAGATCAACATAAAGGATGATGATGATGAAGATGGCCTAGGATCAACATAAATGATGATGATGATGATGATGATGATGATGATGATGATGATGATGATGACGGTCCAGGATCAACATAAAAGATGATGATGATGATGATGATGATGATGATGATGATGATGATGACGGTCCAGGTTCAACATAAATGATGATGATGATGATGGTCAAGGATTACTTAAATGATGATGATGTAGATGGTCCAGGATCAACATAAATGATGATGATGATGGTCCAGGATCAACATAAATAATGATAATGATGAAGATGGTCCAGGATCAACATAAATGATGATGATGAAGATGGTCCAGGATCAACATAAAAGCTAAAGATGATGATGATGGTCCAGGATCAACAAAAATGATGATGATGATGATGATGATGATAATGATGATGATAGTCCAGGATCAACATAAATGAGGATGATGATGATGATGGTCAAGGATTAACATAAATGATGATGATGAAGATGGTCCAGGATCAACATAAATGATGATGATGATGATGATGGTCAAGGATCAACATAAATAATGATGATGATGATGAAGATGGTCCCAGGATCAACATAAATGATAATGATGATGGTCCAAGATCAACATAAATGATGATGATGATGATGATGATGATGATGATGATGGTCCAGGATCAACAAAAATGATTATGATGAAGATGGTCCAGAATCAACATAAATGATGATGATGATGGTCCAGGATCAACATAAATGATGATGATGATGAAGATGGTCCAGATATCAAACATAATGATGATTGATGATGGATGATGATTGATGGCCTAGGATGAACCATAAATGATGATGATGATGGTCCAGGATCAACATATAATGATGATGATGATGATGATAGATGGTCCAGGATCAACATA